>OX637395.1:12608450-13808450 GCA_951799425.1 Ilex aquifolium
CCAAATAATCCAATCCAAGTATAAAGCCCAAAAGAGCCCAAGCTCATAGAAGACCAAGCAGACCCTAGGTGGTCCAGACCAGTCAAGTCCATCAGGGAACTACTCCACTAAGGGAGCATCCGGGAGCCTCACCCCCGCCGCTTGGAGAAAGTCAACATTCCCTCATTCTTTGACCAAGACCTTTGGAGAGCACCGTAACTCCCTTGCCGGTTGAGGAGAGGAAAGGTCGCCAAGGAGGGGAGAGGTCGCTAAGGAGAGGAGAGGTCGTCAAGCTATTTAATACTATTAAGTTGCCCCCAATCCGTAATGACCGCCAGACTAGCTATTCAATTACTACGCTGAGCGACTATAAAATGTAAGCCCCACCAACACTTGGGGGGGCAGAAGAGACTCATTCAGGAAAATCTCCCCTCTCCCTCTCTAAGATTGTAACTCTTTACTCTCTCTACACACCGGAGTTAATAAAATACCGGCGACCCTTGCCATTCAAAGTGGACGTAGGTCACGTTGACCGAACCACTATAAAGCTTGTCTTCTCTCTCTCTCTACTTATTTACTGCATTTTTTACTACTCACTTGACTAGTGGTGTGCAAACCAATTTATGCATTATCAGTTTGGCGCCGTCTGTGGGAACGACAAAATTCTCACATAAACACTTTCTTTGTTGAATCTACTACAATCACCATCACATCCATGAATCAGCCTAAAAACAATCCAGCACGAGAGGAAGAGGTTGCTCCTCCACCTGCCAATCTCGTCCCTAATGCACAACAATTGCTGGACACAATGCAGCAACTTGTAGCCCAAAACCAATAGATCCTGCAGCTGATGCTCGGGCAACAAGGGGGAGCGCAGCCTTGACCTCAAGTCAGAGGAGCTCCATGCCCTGGGCATCAGGAAGTTTTCCACCAAGGTGCTCCCCATCTGGGCGCCCACCTTGAAGTTCCCTTGGGCGCCCCACACTAGGGGGCCCCACTATGAGAGACCTCCTCCTCCAACTCCTGCTCCCCATGGTGGAGACCCTCATTTCCAATAGGATGAGGGTGAAAACCAAAGCATGGAGCATGAGAGCCATTTCCGTGATAATTCCAGAGGACCTCCTCCCAATCATTGGGACGAAAAAATTAAGGAGGTGCAAAATCAATTAGGTGACGTCTTCAATGCCATGAAGGCACGGGGACCCGAGACAGTGGACTACCTCGTAAGTCGAACCGACACACCTTTCAAACCTGACGTGGCGAATTACCCACTTCCTCAGAAATTCAAGATGCCATCCGTCGAGATTTTTGATGGTACGAAAGATCCACTGGACCACCTCGAAACTTTTAAGACCTTGATGCAACTGCACAACGTCCCCGACGAAATCATGTGTAGAGCGTTCCCAACCACCTTGAAGGGATCTGCTCGACAATGGTTCTCCAAGCTTTCCCCAGCCTCCATTGACTCATTTGCTGAGCTAAACAGGTCCTTCGTATCACACTTTATTGGAGGACGCCGCAACCAGAAGCCTGCCACCCACCTGCTCAGCATAAAGCAGGACTGAGATGAGAGCTTAAGGAGTTACCTCACTCGTTTTAACAAGGAGGTCCTTCAGGTCAAGGAGCCCGATGAAAAGGTCAGCATGACCGCCTTACTGGGAGGCCTCCAGTCATCAAGCTTCTTTTTTTCAGTAATGAAGCGACCACCAAAGAGCATGCCAGAACTATTGGCAAAAGTTCAAAAATATATGAATGCTGAGGAAATCAATAGGTCTAGGCGAGGTGAATCATCTCGCGGATCGCCAAAAGATTGAACTATCTCTGCACTGTTCTCAAACAGGCAGCCTAACTCCAGCTTAGCGGCTCTCTTGCGGGTCGCCAAAAAAGCTTGGCCTCTGTATTGTTCTCAAACATGCAGCCTATCTCCAGCTTAGCGGCTCTCTCGCGGGTCGCCAAAAAAGCTTGGCATATCTCTGCTCTGCTCTTAAGTAGGCAGCCAATCTCTGCACTGTTCTCAAGCAGGCAGCCAATCTCCAGCTTAGCGGCTCTCACGAGTCCCAAAAAAACTTGGCCTATCTCTACTCTGCTCTGAAGCAGACAGTCTATCTCCAACTTAGAGGCTCTCTCGCGAGTCACCAAAAACTTGACCTCTGTTCTGCTCTCAAACAGGTAGCCTATACCTCCAGCTTAGGGGCTTTCTCATGGGTCGCCAAAAGCTTGGTCTCAAAAAATGCAGCTCTCCCACGAGCAATCCTGAAACGCTGTATTTGCTCTCAGGCAAGCAGTTGCCTCTTTCTCCAGGTAGTCATGTTATATATTTTTTGATCTTGGAATAACATAGTTTTTGCCAGACACACTTTTGAAATTTAGGCCCTCTACAACTCGCGGGACTACATTAGATCCAGGCGCCTAGACCTCTTAGGCGCCCAACACCTCTCAGGCGCCCAACACCATAGGCGCCTCTCTACGGTGCCCAGCACAGGCACGCAAAGCCAAGTCAGCGGTCTGAACTGCTCGCTTGGCCACATAGGCTGCTCGCCCAACCCCAGCCTGGACAGCCTCGCCAGCCGCTGGGCCTGCTCGCCTCTCAAATGGCGCCCCCGCAATGCTGGACAGCAACCGAGCCTGCTCGCCGAACGAAGACGGCTAGGCACCCAGGCCTGCTCGCCCTTTTGTGCACAAGGGCAGCTCACCCAAATCATCTCCACCATGAGCAAATGGCAGCTCACCCAAATCACCTCTATCATGAGCAAAGTGCTCGCCCGAGTCACTTCCACCATCTAGTGCCCTTCAAGAATCCAAAAAAAAGGAGTGAAAGAAGGAGTTTATATAGCTAATGGAGTCCCACAGGCGAGAGGAGCCTACTGAAAGGGAGGAAATTGCCAATCAAAAGGAGTTTCAAAAAATTCACTCGAAGGAGTCGGATCATCACCACCAAAAGTTTTCGTCGTACTCTGCCTTTTAACGGAACAATCATGTATGCAAATCAATAACAAACGACTACTAAGGTGTGAAATCAAGAACAAAGGATTATGAAGCTTAGAAATCAAGACCAAAAGAACACTCAAGTCTTGGAACCAAGAATAAAGAATATCAAGTATTGAATATTGAGAATAATTGAATCACAAGGGTTATAGTCACTACCAAGTGCATATCAAATTTAGATATCAAGAACAAATGAATATTAAGCTTGGAAATCAATAACAAAGGAAACAATCACTTCGTGAAATCCATAACGAATATCAAGCTTAGAATTAAAAATAAGGAACAATCAGGTATTGAAATCAATAACAGACAAATATCAAGGGTGGAAATCAAGAACAAAGGAGAAATCAAGAGAAAAACACATTTCCCTTGAAAACTAGGGTTGGGTAGCAAGCAAGGCGATTTAAGGGTTACCCAACCGTCACATTATTTTCCACATGGCATTAATTTCAAGAATCAAGGATTGAATAGCATACATATAACATTTAGAGTCGAAGAAATACATATAAGTAAACCTACTGGTAACTGAAATGTAATCCGCTACCACGTAACCCTTACAAACTAGCTTGGTATCCCCCTGTTCTCCCGTAAGCAAGTCAACATATAAAGCATGTTCTAGCTCCTCGGAACCCAATCCCAATTCCACAGCGTCCGTAGTACGTATAAAAGAATGAGTCGCATAGGAATCCAATAAAAATTCGGGCCCAAGAATGGTAGAGAAGAACAATACCTTCCATAACGGCGTTGGAGGCATCTTCCTCCGGTTGAGTCAAAGCAAAAACCTTTCCTTGATTGGCGCTGCCGGGGCATGAGCTTGTAACGGTCTCTATGGTGGTAATGGCTGTCGTAGCGGTGGCCGGTTTGCATTCACTCGCCCAGTTGCTTGGTTGGTCTTGGTGGAAAGCAATGGACAATTATCTTTAAAGTGCCCAATAACTCCACAGTCAAAGCATCGGCGTGCATCCGTGCCTACTCTCTCTGGTACGCCTCCCGCTCCTTGAGCTATCTGAGATCTCTGTTGTGCTGGCCTTTGTAGAGGTGGCTTGTTTGCTGGTACTTGCTCGGTTGCTTGTTTGGTCCCTGGGGGAAACGAGGGGCATCTATGTTTGAAGTGCCCATACTCTCCGCATGCAAAGCATTGGCGCGGGTCAGTACTTGTTCTAGTCTGAGTCACTTCATCTCCTCGAGCTGTCAGAAGTCTCTGTCCACCTGCCTGGTCTGGACTTCGGTATGGTGCTGCTCCCTGCACTCCACTGGTGCTAGGGTCCGTCCTGATTGGACCTCCTCTCGCGAAGCTCTGTCGCCGCTGACTGTCCTCTTTATCTCTCTCCACAAGTGTAGCTCTGTCGACAATATCTCCATACTCCCAGATCTTGAGAGCCACCAGCTTCTCCCGGATAGCAGGCCTCAAGCCCTGCTCAAAGCGCTTGGCCCGGCTGGCCTCAGTAGATATAAACTCTGTAGCATAACGGGATAGCTCATCGAAACTCCTCTCGTACTCGGTCACCGTCATGCTGCCCTGTCGAAGAGCAAGGAAATCGGCCTTCATTCGGTCTCTTACCGATTCCGGAAAGTACTTGTCTTGGAAAATTTGGTCAAATTCCTCCCAAGTGCGTGTATCCGTGGTCCTCCTTCTTTTCACTGAGTCTCACCAATGGTCGGCCTCCCCCTCGAATAGATAAGTCGCCAAGCCGACCCGAAGATCCTCGGCTATCCCCATGCTATCACATATCTTCTTCACTCGGCGGATCCATTTATCCGCATCCAAGGGGTCAGAGCTCCCTTGGAAAGTAGGCGGGCGTTGTCTCAGAAACTCTCGGAGAACTACCATTCTCCTATTCTCCTCTCCGTTGCCCGGTACTTGGGTTAGTGGATGAGCCCCACCATTAGGGTTGTTCCCATTCTGGTGTTGTACCAGAGTGGTGAGCTCCCTCAAACACTGATAGATGCCATTAATTGCATCGGGAGGTGGTGGTGGTGGTGGGTTTGTTTGACCTCCACGACCACGACCACGACCACGTCCACGTTCACGTACACTTCCACGTTCACGTACACGTCCACGTTCACGTCCACGTCCTCATTCACGTCCACTTCTTCGTCCTCGTTCACCGTCCATTTTGCACATCAATATACAACTTAGTTCATTGATGTACAAGACATAAACTAAAGTGATATGTAGGATGTCTTGATTTAAGCACAAGGCATATACAAAATTTAACTTAACAATTTCCTTAACCCTAAACCTACATCTCTTAGTGGTAATCCATAACCTATAGCTCTCATATAAGACCTAAAGCCTAAGCTCTGATACCAACTTTGTAACACCCCAAAACACACCCTGGACGGCATTACATTCTAAAACATTCATATCATGAGAGCACTAATATAATTCCTCAAGAAACTAGACTCCATTTGTCATCCACAAATATTTACAAAGTGATCCAAAAGAATAAGCCAAATTATGGCTAATACATCTCAAAAATTAATTAGAGTTGCACAGCGGAATAAACAAAAAAAACTAGACTACACAGTGCTCCAAAAGAATGTCCTAGTCTAGTACAAAAGGAAATGAGGTCGCTCTAAGCGTCCACCTCGGGATCCACACTCCCGTCCAGTGGAGTCTCCCAAGTAGTGGGCTCCTCGACCCCTACGTCCTGCTCTTGCAGATAATCTGAAAAATGTTAGCGGTAGGGGGTGAGCACGAAGCTCTGTAGAAAATTCTCTCAAACCCATACAAGGTTTAGAAAAGCATTTAAAAACGGTCGGTCTCATTTCACAAATATCATATATAACTTTTGAAATAAAAACCAGGACATTTAATAGATCTCAAGTTTAAGGAACAACAGTAATTGAATGAATAAGTGAAACCACTATACAGTTAGCAAATCGTTTTCAAATATAATCCAGTCCACCATACACAATTTCCAACAATTCTTTCGGTAGGTGGCATACTTTAGGGTAACCTCCACCCCCGTTTAGGTCATCTTTGATTCTCAAGCATCCTTACAAGAAACCTCTTGGGAAGGGGTGAGCATCCTTACAAGGAACCTCTCACAAATCATTACATGGCTTCCCAAGCATCCTTACAAGGAACCTCTTGGGAAGGGGTGAGCATCCTTATAAGGAACCTCTCACAAATCATTACATGGCTTCCCAAGCATCCTTACAAGGAACCTTTTGGGAAGGGGTGAGCATCCTTACAAGGAACCTCTCACAAATCATTACATGGCTTCCCAAGCATCCTTACAAGGAACCTCTTGGAAAGGGGTGAGCATCCTTACAAGGAACCTCTCACAAATCATTACATGGCTTCTCAAGCATCCTTATAAGGAACCTCTTGGAAAGGGGTGAGCATCCTTACAAAGAACCTCTCACTCATGTGTATAACAAACAACCCAACCGAGAAAAATACATGAGATCACAATAATCTTATTTTTTCTACCCAACACAAAGCACTAAGGTTTCGAAATCAATAATAAAGAAAGCATTTAGGAAGGAAATACATCATTCTCCAAAAAAAACTAGGGTTTTCAAACTAGAAAAGAGATTTCATGGGTATTAAACCCTAACTTTGTTCAAAACATGTAATCTTTGTAAAAAGCCTAAGAGATGATGATTTCATAGCATATATATACCATTGATAGCCAAAACATACATATATAAATATCCTAGCCTCAATGTAAGAGAGTGAGAGAAAACCCCTACCTTTCTTCTTCCTATGTGTTCTTGAAAACTTGAAGTTTTGATCTTCTTCAAAGTGCAAATCCTCCCTTGATCTTGTGTTTCCCCCTTTATCTCTTGTTTCTCAAAGCTTTCTAGGGTTGTAAATGGTGTATGGAGGCTAAAGGAGGTGTCCTTATGTATTTATAGGGTGAAAATTGGCCTCTTGTGCGCGATTCTGCAACCCAGAGTTCGTAAGTCACGTTTGAACGTCATTGGCGTTCGAACGTTCGTCACTCCCAGTACTTTGGTTTTTCCATCAGACAAGAGTACTGGAACGCACTTTCGTTCGAACGTTTATTCACGTTCGAACGTCGATTCACGTTCGAACGTCGATTCACGTTTTTGCTGAAACTTCCAGTGAAATTTTGGCCTATTTAGAGATTGATTTGGAAAATTTTCGTGAACTACACTTTTGTAGCCCTAGATGTCTACTATCTACTGTCCAAATTTCAGATCCATTGGAGATCACAGTAAAAAGTTATGACCTAAATACTAGAAGGTGTCCCAACTCCTTTTTACCCAAATTCTCTCTTAAATGTGCTTTCATTCCGAAAATATTCCTAGGTTCTAATACATACCCTAATACACCGCCTAACATTTTTATTTCTACTTTTCCAATCTACCAAATTCAAACACACTTCACTACGCATATCCCCATTTTTACAACAATTATTTATTATGTATCTATATACATATACGAAAGAAATGCGGGGTGTTACAGATATTGTAAAAAGTCCAAAAAAGGTCCAGAAATAGATGTTTTGGACTCTCGAAGATTTTTTTTTTTTAAAAAGAAAAAAAAAATTGCCTGCTCGCCCAGAACCTTCTCTGCTCGCCCAAGACACAGTGTGCTCGCCCAAAAGCTGTCTGCTCGCCCAAAACCATGCGCCAAACTCTCTGCTCGAAGTTTTGACCGTAACTTTTACTCCGTTACTCGAAATGAGACTTATAATATGTTAAATCGAAACTCTCGGCGAACCCTACAAGACTCACAACCATTGGTTGTGACTAATGTTGTTAAAAGCTCAAAAAAGGCCTGGAAGCACATGTTTTGGCCTCCCGAAGTTTGTTCAGTTTTTTCGATCAGCCGAAAAATCAAACTCAAACTGAATGCCCTCCTTTCCAAGTTCCGTTAGACGCAGGGCATTGGGGGGCAAATGATGGGCCAAGCCCAAATAATCCAATCCAAGTATAAAGCCCAAGCTCATAGAAGACCAAGCAGACCCTAGGTGGTCTAGATCAGTCAAGTCCATCAGGGAGCTACTCCACTAAGGGAGCATCCGGGAGCCTCACCCCCACCGCTTGGAGAAATTCAACATTCCCTCATTCTTTGACCAAGACCTTTGGAGAGCACCGTAACTCCCTTGCCGGTTGAGGAGAGGAAAGGTCGCCAAGGAGGGGAGAGGTCGCTAAGGAGAGGAGAGGTCGTCAAGCTATTTAATACTATTAAGTTGGCCCCAATCTGTAATGACCGCCAGATTAGCTATTCAATTACTACGCTGAGCGACTATAAAATGTAAGCCCCACCAACACTTGGGGGGCAGAAGAGACTCATTCAGGAAAATCTCTCATCTCCCTCTCTAAGATTGTAACTCTCTACTCTCTCTACACACCGGAGTTAATAAAATACCGGCGACCCTTGCCATTCAAAGTGGACGTAGGTCACGTTGACCGAACCACTATAAACCTTGTCTTCTCTCTCCCTCTACCTATTTACTGCATTTTATACTGCTCACTTGACTAGTGGTGTGCAAACCAATTTGTGCATCATTAATAACATTTACAGATTTTGGCATAGAGGATGATGTCGAATTGAAGGAGCAGGTTGAATTTAAGGCTGAGGAGGATCAATATGTGGATCCCCGACTTGAAGGCCCATAAATGTTTCTTCGTAGTTTAAATTTGAGAATTAGATGTGAAACAATGTTTTGACTAGTTTTAATTATTCCGCTGCGAGATACTATTTAGTTGAATTGTAAGTTGGAGAGGTTAACATTGTTTTGTTGACTTTGTTTTCATTATTTATCTAGTTGATGGATGGTTTGTTATTTTAATGGCTATGCTAGATGTTCTCATGATTGGATGTTGTGTAGTTAGTTAATGCATTCTAGGGTAGTTTTGGGGCGTCACACAAACCGATCCTCCTCTATTTTATTTGTGCAAACTCTACTACATACAACTTGGTTTTATCGAAAAAACTAGATTAAAATATTCTCTCTTTACTTCATTATGAAGAGCACAAACTATTCGAGGGTTTTCAAGCCATCGACAACTCCACAAAACACCAATCATTGTTTCCGGCAAGACTGCAAAGTAGTCTTCGTTGATATTGTGTTGGTTTCGAGTAGGTTACCTAAGTGGTGAATCCTTTTCTTTGCTCCAGAATCATCCTCTTCTTCTATACTCATTCTTCCTCCATCTCTCCATTTTGCCCCCACGTCAACATGCAAAATTTCCCAATTTCTACCCTAGTGTGGGGATGTGATGACCTAACCCACTTTCCTTTTTCTTTCTTCAAATACTGGCCAGGCTGAATTTTATTTTTGCCTTGGGCCTTTTCCTCCTTGGGCCTTTTCCTTCTTTTTGCTAATTTCTTCCTCCTTCACACTTGTGAAGCCCACTTTAGAAGCTAGAGAGTGGCCTAATGTGAAGCCCACTTCAATGAAATTTTTCTCATTGGTTATTTCTAGGGTAAATTGGGTGTGGGTACCGTTAGGTCTTATTTTGATATAAGTTCATTCTTTTAATATGTAAGCATTTAATTCCAAAATAAGTATAAAAAATTGTAAGGACGTACACTTTTCAGTTTTTTTTTTTAATATTATATAATTATCCCTGTCTTGATTCATACTAACTAATATGAAAATATTTTAAAAAAATTCTTTATAGTTTTATTGTGATATATCCAATCGTTTGAATTTTAAAATACTGATATCAATTCATTTGGCATTATCCTTTTGAATTAAAAGTTTTTCTTCTTCAACATTTCAATTTTCTTCGAATAAACTTTTTGTTTTACATAGAATGTAGTAAATTTTTTTTTTTAGTGTAGCGAGATTTTGGCTTCTTCTTCACCATTTTAGAGTTTCGTCTTCTCTTCTAGCCCAACGAAAATTGCACAACTGGACACGTTGGTTTCGTCTTCTCTTTTTCATCTTTTTTTTTTTTTTAATAAATCTAATTCTTTTTGAAAATAATGTAATAACATAAAAATCAATATGACAAGGTACTCAAAAATAATGAAACAACATATTAAACAATGTGACAAGTTACTCAAAAATAATGTAACAACATATTAAATAATGTGACAAGTTAATTAAAAATAATATGACAATATATTAAAAAAATTTGATAAGATAGTTCTAATATATATATATATATTGAGAGAGAGAGAGAGAGCAATAATTCTTATCTTAAAAAAGATCTAAAATAAACGAATTTTGAGAGAAATAGTTATAATATAAGAAAACCCTAAAATTTAAGAGTTTGAGAAAAATAATCTTAATTTGAAAAAGATTTTAAATTAAGAAATTTAAAATTTATTTAAGTTTTGAATTTAGTTACTTGTGTGAAAATAAGTTTTAGAGTAGTAACTGGTTTCCATGTTTCGAGGGATTTGGTCACGATTTTATTGTCGTTGATTTAGGAATCGTGAGAGACCGATGCTTCGAGGGGTACTGACATTTTGGTTTCGTGATGGTTAGAGGGGTGACTTTATGAAGAAAAAAAAAGAGGACTTTTATTCCAAAAGTTTTTGAAAAAAACCTCTCTCTCAAATAAGAGTTAAAAAATGTACTGGCCTCCAAAGTTCCTTATTTCTAACAATGGGTTCTGGCCAAACCAAGGAGGCTACAAATTCCACCAAATTTCTTGCCCATCATCTTCTATTTTTGAAACTTCAATTGTTTTAGTAGCAGGATAGAGCAAAATCCCTCCAGTTTTCTCTTTCATGAATCCTAATTGTTCATTGCACCATTCATGAATTACTCTGTAAATTTGTTGGATTTTGGGGCTAATCTTGCAACGTGCTCATGTTTTCCTTAGTTGTCTCTGCAATGTATGCATTATCCCTTAAAGAGTGTAATAAATCACTCGTTTGATTTACCTCATCTGTAACTACTCCAACGGCCGGAGTTGAGTTCCTCCGGTGCATTCCTCTGTCAGACGATGTCTAAGTAAAAATGTTGATTTACCAGTAAGAGCATTCAACCATGGACCGTATTGGCTTTCTTTTCTCACTTGATTGTCTAAATCCTTCTTTAAACAAGAGTAGTTCTTCTCAGTGTGCCCTATTCTACTACAGTAGTAGCATAAGAAAGGGAGATGTTCATATCGGGACATAGCAAAACAAATATTGTTAGTTGGGTCACCGACATTGTATACCTCGACGAAATGGGTCAAAATCTTCCGCCCTAAGTCTCATGATTCTTCTCCCACCATTCAATCAGATCCTTAATTTCCACTAGCTTGCATTTTGGAAAACTTCTAGTTCAGCGCCATGTCCTTAGTATATCATTCCCATGGAGCCCCCTAATATGCACCCAAAAGAATACTGAGTTGAAAGAATCAAATAGTTCCACACATTTCTGGACCACTTCTTCAAAATCAACAAATGATTGTCAAAACACCATGGACCTTGGTTCAAGACTTTGTAAAACCTTTTTCCTCTAGGAAGAAAAACTAGAAAATATTTGTGGATAACTTCGTTACTCTCTGGCTTTTGCATTCCCATACATTAGCCACTTTGTTTTTTTTTTTTTTTTTGAAAGGTCACTAGCCACTTTGTTCGCATTCACAAAGTCCATCAACAGTATCATTAGTCTCAATTTCTAGAATCTTCTCCTCTTCTTTAGTTAAGGAGAAATTTTGAAGTTTATTGATTAGACCTCTCTCCATAAGAAAACTTGAAATATGAGAAAAGGATAGAAAGAAATGTAAGACTTAAATGTGGCTCACATGATTTTTTGGCACATGTGATATTTATTGATGACTAATTAATCGGTGAATTAGTTGAGTCAAGATAATAATGAGGTTGTCAATCCCAAACTAACCAAGTAACTGATGTTTTCTGATTGGTCAAAAAGAAGTAGTAGTTTTCTGATATCCTACTTTGATGGGAAGTGGAGTTCATGTTGATCTAGGAAACCGGTCCTCTCTCTACCTATAAATGTGCACATGCCCCATTGATTTGTATATCTTACGGTAAAAGGTTATGAGAGAGAAACTGTGTTTTCAGGTTACACTAAAATACTGTTCTTCTTGTTCAAGAAATTAAAAAGTTTATGTAAATGGCTTCAGGTATGTAAATTATGATGTTTTAATTCCATAATATGAGTATGTGAAAATCATGATTGTTCTGGATCTTGGAATTAGGGTTTTGATTGATTCTTTTGATAAAATAAAGTTTACATGTGGTATCATAACCAAAGTTGAAAACTCTCGTGATTTTCCGTTAAAAATATAAGGTTAATGCTTGTTTGTTGCTTATTCTTACAAATTGTATACGGATGTATTTAATCAAGATGATTGTCAATTTTATTGCTTCAAAAAAAAATTGAAATCTTCTGTCATTGCGGGACGAAGCAATTCCTTCTGCCATTTATATTTATTGTGATTTAATCCGCTAATTAATTTCTATAAGAGATACGTCCATTATGTTGAGCGGAATCTGAAAGTGATATGCACTTACGTCACTCATAGACAGTAACATGGAAGCTTTGATTTTTTTTATTTTTGGTCACTTGAATAAGAAAAGCTCTCTTATTTTGGTCAAACTCCATCATCAAACCCAACACAGAAGGTAGAAATTCTCAGCTTGGTAGGAATTGTATGTTTTGGCATTATATGTCTTTACTGTTTGATCATTAAATGTTTGTCCAGAAAGTTAGACATGTTTTTTTTATGTCATATTTTATGTCACATTAATTGGGCTCTTACCAGACAGTAGTCACGTAAGACGTTGAGTGTCACTGTGATACCAATCACAATAATTACAGTTTATTTACTATGACACATAAGTTGTATCATATTTTGCCCATGAATGTGTTAATGTTAGCCTTATGGATAATATGATGTATATATATATATATATATATATATATGTATGATACCAATTTAGGCGGAAGGATGAAGATGATGAATATATGAAATTTAAAGAAATAAATTGACAAAGAAAGAATAAACCCACAGAACATAGGAAACTGGGGGAGTATCTTCTGTCCTTACTGTGACAGCTAAGACAGCATATTCATTTGAAGGAATAGCAAATTCACAAGGAATTTTATAAACTGAAATAGCCATAAGAATCACAAGCTGTAGATATAAACAAATTTTCAAATATATATATATGAAAATTACAAACAAGCAATACTTACAACACTAGCACTAGTGGGCTAGTGGAGGTAAGGTTGCATTAGAGGAATCAACATTGTAGGCATCACAGTAATAGCTCTTCATTTGAGGCTTTACAATTTTGAGAAGGTAGGGAGAGTATTTTCAAGGCTTGTAATAGTCTAACAAGACTTAAGAAACAACTGAAATCAGAAATCCTTATATAGGCGTAAGGTTTTTGGAAGCAATCATTTCTTTTTGAAATCAACTCTGGGTAAAATGCTTTCACCTTCTGCTTTCGGCTGGAAAGGTGGAGTAAACTCCTTTTACTCAGGGTAAAGTTTGACAAAATGGTACTAGGGGGCCCCAAGGTTGTCAAGGAATCCGCTTTTGGTGGAAAAGCAAGGGTAGAATGCTTTTACTAGGGGAAAAGCAAACCGATTGGCAATTTGTCTGGATTTTGTCGGTTGCTTTACTAGGGGGAAAGCACCGGGTAAAATAAGGGATATCTTATCCTTACATGTGACAGACAGCTTTTCCCTCTTGTGTGAGAATAGAGTAGTGAGTGAAGCTGTCACAAGTAAAAACAACATCACGGGGTGGTGATGTCTGCTTCATCAAGGTCATCATATCCTTCATATGGATCTTGGGCATCCTGGTATGGGTCCAGGGCTGGAGTAACAGATCCGGCTGAAGAGCTGGGAGATGATGAACTCTGGCTGGCAGCTTGCTGGATCAAATCCTGAGCCATTTTGAGAAGCTCCGCAGCTGACGGCTTAATTGGCTTACTGGAGTCCTTAGATGAGGACTTCTTCGGCTTCACTTTGGGGGGTCCTGTAGACTCTTTAGGTTTTTCTTCTGGGAAAACCCTTAGAGTCGGCAAGGCCTTCTTAGCTGGAGTAGAAGGATGTAAGGCAGTATGGACCACTACTGGGGTCGGCACCTTGACAGGAAAGTCCTTCTGAACATCAGCAATTATGGCATCATATTTAAATCTGGGCCACCATTTGACAGAGAACTGCCTGGCAACATAATTAGAAATTATTCGCCATTGCCACCTGCAAATCCAAGCAATTTTGTACCTGCAAATAAACGTTAGCAAATTTGGAATAGGGAATAAGGATTGCTGTTTACTAGGATCATAAGCAGAGCAGAAGTAAGTATACTGATCTTGAAGATCAGCAGGAAAGATTTCAAGAATGGGGCCGTGAACTTGCCACCACCTTACAAACCAGGAAGGAATCTGGCTTTTGAAATCTTTATCAAACTGAACGAACCAGGAATGAATTAATGACTCATCCTGATAGAGCATAAGAATAGTCCATGACTCAATGTAGTCATAGTAGTTGAACTTCTTATGGGTTCCTTCGAGATCTCTGAGCAAAGAAGGATGAGATCCCCACTCTTTAATGGACAAAATCTTTTTAATAAAAAGAGAGTGATAAATTGTTTTACTGGGGTCATTCTTATCAGGAATAGGTTTGATATGAATGGATCCAGTAAGAAATAGGATATCTTGGTAAAATTCAAAAGTCCTTTCCGGGTCATGAGGGACAAAAGTCCATCCTTTTCCAAGATAGGCTTTAAGAAGAATTTGGATATCATTAATGTGAGCATGGGCAGGCTCAAAAGCAAAGACATTATGAAAATTGGGTTTGTCAATATATTCTGCCTTTGGGCCTTTTAGGGTTGGTCCATGACGATAATAGGGATTAACAAGTAGGGTAGAATCTGGTGGAGGCATTTGGGCCATTTGGGAGAAAGTAGCAACAGGGACAACAGTGGGCCTGAGATGGTGACTAACTGGTCTACCAAGAGGCTGGAATCTGTTGGCAATTTGAACGGCACTAGATGGGCCAGGTAAATGGGCTAAGGCACTTGTTGGGCCTTGGATTTGGGAAATTGGTTTTGGGTTTGGAGGACCCAATGTTAATGGTAATTTACGATCTCCCTTCCCCGGGTTTTTAGAGGAAGTATCGGATTTGTGGGACTTATTGTCCGCCATGTGGTTCCTGCAAAAATTTACGAGTTAGAAAATCAGGAATGCAGTTATTACTGCCCTTAATATATTCTATGTCAAAATAAAAAATACTTAAAATAGCTTGCCATCGTGCAAAAATTTGCTTACTAGCAATATTTTGAACATCTTTTTCGAGTACGTATTTAGCAGACTTGCAATCAACACGCACAAGAAATTTTTGATTTAAAATATCATCCTGGAATTTTGAGATACACAGGACAATAGCTAGAATTTCTTTTTTAATAGTGCTATAATTGGCTTGTGCTTTGTTCCAAATACCGGAATGAAAGCGAACAATTTGTTCAGGAGAATTAGGAGATTCTCGCTGAAGGAGAATACCACCGTATCCAATGTCGGAGGCATCAGTTTGAATAATTTTAAAAGAATCAACTGAAGGAATACCAAGACAAGGCAAAGTCTTAATGTATTTTTTGACTTGTTGGACAATAGAAGTATGTTCAGAGGTCCAAGGAGAAGGGTTTCCTTTGAGTCTGTCATACAGAGGTTTGACGGTTGATCTGAGATTCTGATAGAAGTCAGAAACATAATTCAGAGAACCTAAAAATCTTTGAAGTTGAGTCTTATCAAGAATTTCATCAGGAAATTTATCAGCAAACTGAATAGCTCGACTGATGGGAACAATGGTGGATTGTCGGATATCATATCCAAGAAATCTAACAGAAGTTTGGAACAATTTTATTTTTCTGGCAGAGATGACAAGACCACTGTGTCTAACAGTCTCTACAAATGCATTTAAGTGTTTCCAATGTTCTCCTATAGACCTGCTAAAGATGAGAATGTCATCAATATAGGTTATAGAACAGTGACTTAAATGGTTAAAAATTTCATTGATAATATTCTGAAATTCACTAGGTGCATTTTTTAACCCAAAAGGTACAACATTCCATTCATAATGTCCGAATGGAGTTACAAATGCAGTCTTGTACCTATCTTCAGGAGATATCTATATTTGCCAGTATCCACTTTTCAAATCAAATTTTTAAAATATAACAGAATTTTTTAATCTTTTAATTAAATCTTGTTTGTTTGGAATAGGATACCTGATCCATTCCAAAACAGCATTTAAAGGCTTCTAATTAATAACAAGTCTTGGAGTGCCTCTTTCTAATTCCGCATTTTTCATAACATAGAAAGCTGGACAAGACCAAGGAGATTTTGACTTGCTAATAATTCCATTTTTAAGTAATTCAGAAATTTCCTTTTTACAGGTTTCCATTAATTCATGATTCATTTGAATTGGTCTGGATTTAGTGGGAATATCTTTTTCACTAAATCCTTTAATATAAGGAAGTTTTACACTATGCTTTTTCCTATGCCAGAAGGCTGTAGGAAGGTTAGAGCAAACTTCTTCTTCAATTTTCTGTTGAAATTGATTAATTTTTTCAATTAAAATTGGATCAGTTAATTGATCAGAAATTCTTTTGTGATTAATTTCTTCTTGAAGAAATTTCACTTGATTCTTTTTCTGATTAATTATTCTGAGGTAAATAGAATCATTTTTAAGTTGTTTTAATTCTTTAACTTCAGGTTTAAGAATAAATTTGAATGTTACAGATTGACCTAAAGGATTTGTAGACAAACCTTCAATATTTGTAGTAAAAGGGTACAACAAATAGATAAAAGGTAATCCTAGGATAACCTGATCTGTCATATCTTTTACTAAGATAAATGATGTTTTAAAACAAACATTATCTTGGCAAATATGGGCTTTAGGTAATTTGTAAGCAACATTCATTTTACTGCCATTGGCAGAACTTAATCTTTCAAGAGTTTTTTCATAGAATTTAGTAGGAACAATTCCCTCTTGAATACAATTTACATCTGCTCCTGTATCAATAAGAGCAATGGTGTTAAGTATAAAATCATTATTGATGATTATTCGTACTTGAGAATACCATTTTTGTAAATTAATTTTATTAACAGAGTTAATTTGGTTATCACTTTGTGAACACTCATCTTGCGATGGCAGCTTCGTTAATCCTGCAGTTTCCAATGCACCGGAGGTTGCTGGTATCCGCTGGGGAAGTGTTCTGTTTGAAGTTTCAACATCAGATTGGTTATTATCTTGAACTGTAGGTTCAAGGGAACTGGTGTTGGACATAGATAAAAAACTCAGAGTTTCAGCAAAGATTTTATCTTGTGCTTTTAAATTTTTTATCTCAACTTTTAATTTATTAACTTCACATTGGAGATCTTGTAAAGTGAGTTCTTTCTTTTTCTCTTTACTAAATCTTTCCATTGTTCTGTTAATACTAATTAACTGTTTTTCATTTGAAAAATGTTTGTTATCCTTTTTAACAAACAAATCTTTGAGATTTTTTATGTATTTTAATTTAAGTTCAGGGTCTTCAATTTTGCTGATCAAATCTATCAGGATTTTTTCTTCTTCAGCTTGCTTTGTGATTACCCTAACTTTTTTACAACAATTATCCTTACATCCTAATTTGATGTCAGGTTCAGTGGATTCCTCTGTATTAGGGTGATCATCTGAAGAGTCTTCTGGACTACTAGTGGAGTCTGGAATTTCTTCAATTTCAGTAGTTGGGTTATTTAATCTGAAAATCCTAAGAATTTCTTCTGTTTCATTTTCAGCTAAATTTAATAACTTAACTTGTTTTTTAATTGGGCATTCAGGACTGATATGTCCTGGTTTTCCACAATTAAAACATTTAATATCATCTTGGGCTTTGCCTTTACCAGAAATTTTCTTCCTAGAATCTTTCTTAGATTTAGAATATCTGTGAGATTTTTTGCTGGATTTTTTATAAAATTCAGGCTTAGAAAAATCTTTCTTACTACGTTTGTAGTGAGATTTGGATTTAGAATAAGACTTATGTGATTTATGGGATCTATGTTTCCTGTGGCTAGATGATGGGGCTACAGGAGGGAGATCATATTGTTCACAGAAATTTCCCATTTCATATTTAGCTTTATTTTTATCATTCTGTAATTGTTTACTAAGTTTTAAATCAATACACATCCTAAGGCCTTCCTTTTGGATAGTACTAATCAATTGGCCATAAGTTAAGGAGTCATATTCTATGATTCCTGTGTCCTTGGCAAGGGCTTCTCTAATCTTATGGGCAAACAAACTAGGTAAACCATTAACAAACTTTTCTTTCCAAAAGGATTTGTTACAGTCTGGACGGTTCATTACCCTCGAGACAAAAACATCTTTATACCATCTGAAATCACTAAGTGTGGGACACTTAAGATTACTAAGCTGATCATGGATCCTAGCTTCAATGTTACTAGGGGTTCCTCAGGTTTTGCCCTTCCAATTTTTTCATCAAAAACTGGGGTACCTTCATCATTTAAAACAACAGCATGTCTAATATCATCCCTAGATTCTTGGGTAAGATAATTATCCCACCAACTTCTAAGGACACCAGTGAAACCTGAGGCTATTAACTCAACTAGATCAGGTTCAGGAGAATCCTGGTTAGTAACATAACTGTTAATAACCATAGACATGTGATGAATTTTATTTAAAATTTCTTGTTCACTTAAACCATCTATGTTCCATTTATAGAGTTTGTTTGACTGAACGGAAAATTGATTTGAAATATTTTTCTCTTGAAATTGTAAATCAGGAGGTGTAGGTCTGGGGTACCAGTTTTTTGTGGTACTGGTTGGATTAACATTTGAAAATTTTAATTTATTAATTTGTTGCTTTTCAAAAGCATTTTCTAAATCTTTAATTTCAGGATCAGAAAAATCTTCATCAGTGCTGGTTTCTGCATCTGAAGTTTGATTGATAATAGTTACTTGGGAGGTGCCTGATGCTTCTGGTTGTGCATCTAACTTCCTAAGTAAT
The DNA here is from genome assembly GCA_951799425.1 of Ilex aquifolium. NCBI lineage: Eukaryota > Viridiplantae > Streptophyta > Magnoliopsida > Aquifoliales > Aquifoliaceae > Ilex > Ilex aquifolium. Next base: position 12,627,326 of record OX637395.1, read on the forward strand.
TGGTCAATTTTTTGAATTCTGAGTGTATCAGCAATTCCTAACTTAGATCTATCTTCAGGTAATGTAACTAGAGGTTTTTCCAATTTTTTACCTGTAGATAATAATTCAATTTTATCAATTTTTGTTTCAATTTTATCTAACTGTCTACCTATGGTGATTAGGTTTTGGTTAGTAAAATTGGTTTGTTCAACAACTTTCTTTTCAAATTTTACTAAATTATTTTGATCTGCGGTCTTCTTATCTGATTCACTAGAAGGAACCTTAAAGGGAGACGCAGTAAGTTCAGTATCAGCATGTGTAAAATTAAAACTCAATGGGTAAAAACAATGCACAAATTAGAATCTGAAATTCAATTTTTTGATTATATTAATTCTTGTTGTAAAGATTTAAAAGTCATTACAAAGCATAAGTGGAAAACTGCTGACTCAGGAATTGTGTCCTCTAGTCATCCTCCCACTGTATGAAATTTAAAGAAATAAATTGACAAAGAAAGAATAAACCCACAGAACATAGGAAACTGGGGGAGTATCTTCTTTCTTTGTCAATTTATTTCTTTAAATTTCATATATTCATCATCTTCATCCTTCCGCCATAATTGGTATCAGAGCCATTTGACGACCTGGAAGCCAGTTATGAAATTATATTTGAACACTCTTATTCGTGTTAAATCTCTATTTCTTCAATTTTATAAATCAAAAATAAGTTTTAACCACATGATGCATACCCCCTAACATACAAAATCCTCAGTTTCTTGGATATAATAATGAATAGATTGTTTAGATCTAATTCCACAATTAGCTCTAGATCTTCATCTAGTACTATACCTAATATAGTAAATGAAGAAGATTTTGAATGTGAAATTAAACAATCCAATTGGATAGGATGGAATATACCTAAAGTCCCCAGAAGGGAAATTTACAAAACAAGTTGGATGCCAACAACATTCAATGAAGAATTGCAAGTTAAAACTGTTGAACAAGTTCATCCTCTAAAAAATGATGAAGAAGTGGTCAGACTTCTTGATAAAGATGTTCTGAAAAGACACAGGTCTAAAGGATTCAAATTCATCCATTTAGGTCTTGTCCAGATTGCAATTAAACCTTTGTTAACAAAAGGAAAAAATGCTGCTGTTTTGTTAACCCTAAGAGATGGTAGGTTCATTGAATATCAGCCTAGTCTTTTAGGAATTATGGAAACAGGTCTTCATCAAGGTCCTGTATATTTCAATTGTTTCCCAGATTTTACTCTAAGTCTAACTTGTAAGAACACTTACAAAGCACTTACTTTGGGAATCAAGCTATTTGGTGAAATTACAAAACTTGAAGCAGACACTGATTCTATTGTACTCATTTATAGAATTTATTACAAATGCATGACCACAAATCTAAATGTTAATGCATTATGTAAAAGTCCTACAGATAGTACTTTGTTATTACAATCCAGTACTTCTAATTCAAATATTCAAATTCCTAAAACAATTTTATGGAAAGATGTTACTCTTCCAGAACATTGGATTGTTGAAAATGAAAATTTTGAAAAAGATTGTAAAGTTTCTACTTCTAGTGTAGAAAACATTCACCAACTTACTGATGGCTCAGTAAGAATTTCATTTGGTGATACTGGATCACGTAGATCTAGTACATCTTCCATTCCTAGAAATTTGTATGATAAACCAATTCAAATTAATGAAGGGAGAAGATCTGAATCTTCCAAAATCTCCAAAAGAGATAAAGAAATTTCTGAAGAAATTGATCAAAGACTTAAGATGAAAGGAATTGATAATTCTTCACCCCAAATTAGTAGACCTTATTACACTCCTTATAATTCTTCTTATTCCAGATTTAAAGAGCAAGAAAAAAGGGATAAAAGGGAAGATGATTTTACTCCATCTCCTACCTTGAGTCCTTCCAGGAGTGAATTAGAAAGTCAAGTTGATGAACCCATCAATCATCAACTCCGAGTTATTAAAAAAGAATCTAATTTTTGTTTTATGCCCAACATGTTTAAACTTTTAAAAGAAATTGAATCTGAAGAAAATAAATCTAAAAAGAAAGATTTCTTTAAAAGATTTGGTTCCCAACAGATCCAAGAAATTAAAACTCAATGGGTAAAAACAATGCACAAATTAGAATCTGAAATTCAATTTTTTGATTATATTAATTCTTGTTGTAAAGATTTAAAAGTCATTACAAAGCATAAGTGGAAAACTGCTGACTCAGGAATTGTGTCCTCTAGTCATCCTCCCACTGAAACTTTTAATTTTACACATGCTGATACTGAACTTACTGCGTCTCCCTTTAAGGTTCCTTCTAGTGAATCAGATAAGAAGACCGCAGATCAAAATAATTTAGTAAAATTTGAAAAGAAAGTTGTTGAACAAACCAATTTTACTAACCAAAACCTAATCACCATAGGTAGACAGTTAGATAAAATTGAAACAAAAATTGATAAAATTGAATTATTATCTACAGGTAAAAAATTGGAAAAACCTCTAGTTACCTTACCTGAAGATAGATCTAAGTTAGGAATTGCTGATACACTCAGAATTCAAAAAATTGACCAATTACTTAGGAAGTTAGATGCACAACCAGAAGCATCAGGCACCTCCCAAGTAACTGTTATCAATCAAACTTCAGATGCAGAAACCAGCACTGATGAAGATTTTTCTGATCCTGAAATTAAAGATTTAGAAAATGCTTTTGAAAAGCAACAAATTAATAAATTAAAATTTTCAAATGTTAATCCAACCAGTACCACAAAAAACTGGTACCCCAGACCTACACCTCCTGATTTACAATTTGAAGAGAAAAATATTTCAAATCAATTTTCCGTTCAGTCAAACAAACTCTATGAATGGAACATAGATGGTTTAAGTGAACAAGAAATTTTAAATAAAATTCATCACATGTCTATGGTTATTAACAGTTATGTTACTAACCAGGATTCTCCTGAACCTGATCTAGTTGAGTTAATAGCCTCAGGTTTCACTGGTGTCCTTAGAAGTTGGTGGGATAATTATCTTACCCAAGAATCTAGGGATGATATTAGACATGCTGTTGTTTTAAATGATGAAGGTACCCCAGTTTTTGATGAAAAAATTGGAAGGGCAAAACCTGAGGAACCCCTAGTAACATTGAAGCTAGGATCCATGATCAGCTTAGTAATCTTAAGTGTCCCACACTTAGTGATTTCAGATGGTATAAAGATGTTTTTGTCTCGAGGGTAATGAACCGTCCAGACTGTAACAAATCCTTTTGGAAAGAAAAGTTTGTTAATGGTTTACCTAGTTTGTTTGCCCATAAGATTAGAGAAGCCCTTGCCAAGGACACAGGAATCATAGAATATGACTCCTTAACTTATGGCCAATTGATTAGTACTATCCAAAAGGAAGGCCTTAGGATGTGTATTGATTTAAAACTTAGTAAACAATTACAGAATGATAAAAATAAAGCTAAATATGAAATGGGAAATTTCTGTGAACAATATGGTCTCCCTCCTGTAGCCCCATCATCTAGCCACAGGAAACATAGATCCCATAAATCACATAAGTCTTATTCTAAATCCAAATCTCACTACAAACGTAGTAAGAAAGATTTTTCTAAGCCTGAATTTTATAAAAAATCCAGCAGAAAATCTCACAGATATTCTAAATCTAAGAAAGATTCTAGGAAGAAAATTTCTGGTAAAGGCAAAGCCCAAGATGATATTAAATGTTTTAATTGTGGAAAACCAGGACATATCAGTCCTGAATGCCCAATTAAAAAACAAGTTAAGTTATTAAATTTTAGCTGAAAATGAAACAAAAGAAATTCTTAGGATTTTCAGATTAAATAACCCAACTCCTGAAATTGAAGAATTTCCAGACTCCACTAGTAGTCCAGAAGACTCTTCAGATGATCACCCTAATACAGAGGAATCCACTGAACCTGACATCAAATTAGGATGTAAGGATAATTGTTGTAAAAAAGTTAGGGTAATCACAAAGCAAGCTGAAGAAGATCAAATCCTGATAGATTTGATCAGCAAAATTGAAGACCCTGAACTTAAATTAAAATACATAAAAAATCTCAAAGATTTGTTTGTTAAAAAGGATAACAAACATTTTTCAAATGAAAAACAGTTAATTAGTATTAACAGAACAATGGAAAGATTTAGTAAAGAGAAAAAGAAAGAACTCACTTTACAAGATCTCCAATGTGAAGTTAATAAATTAAAAGTTGAGATAAAAAATTTAAAAGCACAAGATAAAATCTTTGCTGAAACTCTGAGTTTTTTATCTATGTCCAACACCAGTTCCCTTGAACCTACAGTTCAAGATAATAACCAATCTGATGTTGAAACTTCAAACAGAACACTTCCCCAGCGGATACCAGCAACCTCCGGTGCATTGGAAACTGCAGGATTAACGAAGCTGCCATCGCAAGATGAGTGTTCACAAAGTGATAACCAAATTAACTCTGTTAATAAAATTAATTTACAAAAATGGTATTCTCAAGTACGAATAATCATCAATAATGATTTTATACTTAACACCATTGCTCTTATTGATACAGGAGCAGATGTAAATTGTATTCAAGAGGGAATTGTTCCTACTAAATTCTATGAAAAAACTCTTGAAAGATTAAGTTCTGCCAATGGCAGTAAAATGAATGTTGCTTACAAATTACCTAAAGCCCATATTTGCCAAGATAATGTTTGTTTTAAAACATCATTTATCTTAGTAAAAGATATGACAGATCAGGTTATCCTAGGATTACCTTTTATCTATTTGTTGTACCCTTTTACTACAAATATTGAAGGTTTGTCTACAAATCCTTTAGGTCAATCTGTAACATTCAAATTTATTCTTAAACCTGAAGTTAAAGAATTAAAACAACTTAAAAATGATTCTATTTACCTCAGAATAATTAATCAGAAAAAGAATCAAGTGAAATTTCTTCAAGAAGAAATTAATCACAAAAGAATTTCTGATCAATTAACTGATCCAATTTTAATTGAAAAAATTAATCAATTTCAACAGAAAATTGAAGAAGAAGTTTGCTCTAACCTTCCTACAGCCTTCTGGCATAGGAAAAAGCATAGTGTAAAACTTCCTTATATTAAAGGATTTAGTGAAAAAGATATTCCCACTAAATCCAGACCAATTCAAATGAATCATGAATTAATGGAAACCTGTAAAAAGGAAATTTCTGAATTACTTAAAAATGGAATTATTAGCAAGTCAAAATCTCCTTGGTCTTGTCCAGCTTTCTATGTTATGAAAAATGCGGAATTAGAAAGAGGCACTCCAAGACTTGTTATTAATTAGAAGCCTTTAAATGCTGTTTTGGAATGGATCAGGTATCCTATTCCAAACAAACAAGATTTAATTAAAAGATTAAAAAATTCTGTTATATTTTAAAAATTTGATTTGAAAAGTGGATACTGGCAAATATAGATATCTCCTGAAGATAGGTACAAGACTGCATTTGTAACTCCATTCGGACATTATGAATGGAATGTTGTACCTTTTGGGTTAAAAAATGCACCTAGTGAATTTCAGAATATTATCAATGAAATTTTTAACCATTTAAGTCACTGTTCTATAACCTATATTGATGACATTCTCATCTTTAGCAGGTCTATAGGAGAACATTGGAAACACTTAAATGCATTTGTAGAGACTGTTAGACACAGTGGTCTTGTCATCTCTGCCAGAAAAATAAAATTGTTCCAAACTTCTGTTAGATTTCTTGGATATGATATCCGACAATCCACCATTGTTCCCATCAGTCGAGCTATTCAGTTTGCTGATAAATTTCCTGATGAAATTCTTGATAAGACTCAACTTCAAAGATTTTTAGGTTCTCTGAATTATGTTTCTGACTTCTATCAGAATCTCAGATCAACCGTCAAACCTCTGTATGACAGACTCAAAGGAAACCCTTCTCCTTGGACCTCTGAACATACTTCTATTGTCCAACAAGTCAAAAAATACATTAAGACTTTGCCTTGTCTTGGTATTCCTTCAGTTGATTCTTTTAAAATTATTCAAACTGATGCCTCCGACATTGGATACGGTGGTATTCTCCTTCAGCGAGAATCTCCTAATTCTCCTGAACAAATTGTTCGCTTTCATTCCGGTATTTGGAACAAAGCACAAGCCAATTATAGCACTATTAAAAAAGAAATTCTAGCTATTGTCCTGTGTATCTCAAAATTCCAGGATGATATTTTAAATCAAAAATTTCTTGTGCGTGTTGATTGCAAGTCTGCTAAATACGTACTCGAAAAAGATGTTCAAAATATTGCTAGTAAGCAAATTTTTGCACGATGGCAAGCTATTTTAAGTATTTTTTATTTTGACATAGAATATATTAAGGGCAGTAATAACTGCATTCCTGATTTTCTAACTCGTAAATTTTTGCAGGAACCACATGGCGGACAATAAGTCCCACAAATCCGATACTTCCTCTAAAAACCCGGGGAAGGGAGATCGTAAATTACCATTAACATTGGGTCCTCCAAACCCAAAACCAATTTCCCAAATCCAAGGCCCAACAAGTGCCTTAGCCCATTTACCTGGCCCATCTAGTGCCGTTCAAATTGCCAACAGATTCCAGCCTCTTGGTAGACCAGTTAGTCACCATCTCAGGCCCACTGTTGTCCCTGTTGCTACTTTCTCCCAAATGGCCCAAATGCCTCCACCAGATTCTACCCTACTTGTTAATCCCTATTATCGTCATGGACCAACCCTAAAAGGCCCAAAGGCAGAATATATTGACAAACCCAATTTTCATAATGTCTTTGCTTTTGAGCCTGCCCATGCTCACATTAATGATATCCAAATTCTTCTTAAAGCCTATCTTGGAAAAGGATGGACTTTTGTCCCTCATGACCCGGAAATGACTTTTGAATTTTACCAAGATATCCTATTTCTTACTGGATCCATTCATATCAAACCTATTCCTGATAAGAATGACCCCAGTAAAACAATTTATCACTCTCTTTTTATTAAAAATATTTTGTCCATTAAAGAGTGGGGATCTCATCCTTCTTTGCTCAGAGATCTCGAAGGAACCCATAAGAAGTTCAACTACTATGACTACATTGAGTCATGGACTATTATTATGCTCTATCAGGATGAGTCATTAACTCATTCCTGGTTCGTTCAGTTTGATAAAGATTTCAAAAGCCAGATTCCTTCCTGGTTTGTAAGGTGGTGGCAAGTTCACGGCCCCATTCTTGAAATCTTTCCTGCTGATCTTCAAGATTAGTATACTTACTTCTGCTCTGCTTATGATCCTAGTAAACAGCAATCCTTATTCCCTATTCCAAATTTGCTAACGTTTATTTGCAGGTACAAAATTGCTTGGATTTGCAAGTGGCAATGGCGAATAATTTCTAATTATGTTGCCAGGCAGTTCTCTGTCAAATGGTGGCCCAGATTTAAATATGATGCCATAATTGCTGATGTTCAGAAGGACTTTCCTGTCAAGGTGCCGACCCCAGTAGTGGTCCATACTGCCTTACATCCTTCTACTCCAGCTAAGAAGGCCTTGCCGACTCTAAGGGTTTTCCCAGAAGAAAAACCTAAAGAGTCTACAGGACCCCCCAAAGTGAAGCCGAAGAAGTCCTCATCTAAGGACTCCAGTAAGCCAATTAAGCCGTCAGCTGCTGAGCTTCTCAAAATGGCTCAGGATTTGATCCAGCAAGCTGCCAGCCAGAGTTCATCATCTCCCAGCTCTTCAGCCGGATCTGTTACTCCAGCCCTGGACCCATACCAGGATGCCCAAGATCCATATGAAGGATATGATGACCTTGATGAAGCAGACATCACCACCCCGTGATGTTGTTTTTACTTGTGACAGCTTCACTCACTACTCTCTTCTCACACAAGAGGGAAAAGTTGTCTGTCACATGTAAGGATAAGATATCTCTTATTTTACCCGGTGCTTTCCCCCTAGTAAAGCAACCGACAAAATCCAGACAAATTGCCAATCAGTTTGCTTTTCCCCTAGTAAAAGCATTCTACCCTTGCTTTTCCACCAAAAGCGGATTCCCTGACAACCTTGGGGCCCCCTAGTGCCATTTTGTCAAACTTTACCCTGAGTAAAAGGAGTTTACTCCACCTTTCCAGCCGAAAGCAGAAGGTGAAAGCATTTTACCTAGAGTTGATTTCAAAAAGAAATGATTGCTTCCAAAATCCTTACGCCTATATAAGGATTTCTGATTTCAGTTGTTTCTTAAGTCTTGTTAGACTATTACAAGCCTTGAAAATACTCTCCCTACCTTCTCAAAATTGTAAAGCCTCAAATGAAGAGCTATTACTGTGATGCCTACAATGTTGATTCCTCTAATGCAACCTTACCTCCACTAGCCCACTAGTGCTAGTGTTGTAAGTATTGTTTGTTTGTAATTTTCATATATATTTGAAAATTTGTTTATATCTACAGCTTGTGATTCTTATGGCTATTTCAGTTTATAAAATTCCTTGTGAATTTGCTATTCCTTCAAATGAATATGATGTCTTAGCTGTCACAGTAAGGACATAAGATACTCCCCCAGTTTCCTATGTTCTGTGGGTTTATTCTTTCTTTGTCAATTTATTTCTTTAAATTTCATATATTCATCATCTTCATCCTTCCGCATATATATTAATTATTTATGTAATGTCATTATTTCAATTTAATGTCTATATTACGATATAGTTCGGTAGCCGCCAAAGTGGCCCAACTAGAATGACCTATAGATGTTGAATCGTATTATTGATATTTAATACCCATTATCGATGTATTGAAATAATGACTTGCAAATCACAGTTTCTTAATTATTTGGATATTAGGAATCGACCCACTGCACCATCTTTCAAGTGATTAATTAATTGGGATAAGATAATAGGGGTATATTCGTGATTGGTGGGTCCTGGATACCCAAAGATAATATATCTACCTAATTATGGATGTATCGTTAATTAGTCCTATTAGGTGAAGGGAATCACCATGATAGTTAATGTATTAGTATATTATGATTACTACCCAAAAGAGAGTCACAATAAGACTATTTATTGATTACAAGAGTATGTATTTTATTCTTACTCATGTTTGAACTGTTAGATAACTCAAAGTACTAATGCAGTGAGCATTTAACTTATTGCAATGTCTGTTCTTGTTTCGTTGCATTCGCATGCTTCTTCTGTTTCGATGCTTAATGGACTAAATTTCTCTAATTGGCGTGAACAAGTCCAGTTTCAGCTAGGTGTTCTGAATCTTGATTTAGTACTACAAACTGAGAGACCTGCTGCTATTATTGAGACATGCAGCGCTGATGAAAGAGCTTTCCATAGAGCTTGGGAAAGATCGAACATATTGAGCCTTATGTTTATGCGGATGACCATTGCAAGCAACATTAAGTCAAATCTTCCACAGAAAGACATTACTGCTAAAGAATTTTTTGATATTGTGGAAGATCGTTTCCAAACTGCTGACAAGTCTCTTGCTGGGACATTAATGGCTGAATTTACCATCATAAAATTTGATGGTACACGTATGATGCATGATCATGTCATCGAGATGACAAATGTAGCCGCTAAATTGAAGGCTCTTGGGATGGGTGTGGATGATTTCTTTCTGACACAGTTTATTCTAAAATCCTCGCCTCATCAGTATGGTCCTTTTTAGATTCACTATAACACTATTAAGGATAAGTGGAATGCGAATGAATTGACCAACATGCTTGTCCAAGAGGAGACAAGGCTTAATAAATTGGAAAATCATTCAGTTCATCTCATAAGTCAAGAAGCAAAAAGAAAATGGAAGAAGCCTAAAGGTATGAAGCATGGTCCACCAAAGACTAATGAGCCTACTCAAGTTACTCAAGCTTATAAGAAGGAAAAGGGTGATAGGTGTCACTTCTGTAAGAAGTTGGGGCATTTTCAGAAAGATTGTCATAAGCGAAGGACATGGTTCGAAACATTTAGCTTTTGTATGTTTCGAATCAAACCTTACTGAAGTTCCTTCAAATACTTGGTGGATTGCTTCTGGTGCTACTATTCATGTTTCAAATGCGATGCAAAGATTTCTTACAACCCAGACCATAAATCCAAATGAGAAATTCATATTCATGGGTAACCGGGTCAAAGCTCCAGTTGAAGCTATTAGGACTTCTCGTTTATTTCTAGATACTGGTTATCATTTGGATTTATTTTAGACACTTTATGTTCCTTCTATTTCTCAAAATTTAGTTTCTTTGTCCAGACTTGATGTTGATGGATATTCCTTTAAATTTGGTAATAAAAGTGTTAGTTTGTTTAAGAATACCTCTTTCATTGGTTCTGGTATATTGCATGATGGTTTATACAAATTGAAACTTGATGACCTATTTGCTGAGTCTCTTTCTAACCCTGCATCATATTGTTGGAACCAAATATAGCTTGATGAATGAAAATTCTTCCAACTTGTGGCACAAACGACTAGGTCATATATCCAGAGAAAGGTTAGAGAGATTGGTGATGGATGGGATTCTTCCGAATCTAGATTTCACTGATGTCGGAGTGTATGTGGATTGTATTAAGGGAAAACAAACCAAACACACCAAGAAAGGTGCCACAAGAAGTAATGAACTCCTTGAAATTATCCACACATACATATGTGAACCTTTTGACACTCCATCGATTGGTGGAGAAAAGTATTTTATTACCTTTATAGAAGATTTTTCACGTTTTTTTGTTATATATATTTATTGCATGAAAAATCTCAGTCAGTTGATGCCCTTGAGGTGTTCATTACTAAGGTTGAAAGACAGCTAGATAGAAAGGTGAAAGTTATCAGATCAGATAGAGGTGGTGAATATTAAGGAAGATATGATGGTTTAGGACAATGTCCAGATCCGTTTGCTAAACTCCTTGAAAAGAATGACATTTGTGCACAATACACTATGTCTGGTACGCCGCAACAAAATGGTGTAGCTAAAAGGCGTAACCGTACTTTAATAGATATGGTTAGGAGCATGTTAAGTAATTCCTCATTACCCTTATCTTTTTGGATGGAAGTTCTTAATATCTCTGTCTATTTATTAAACCGAGTTCCTAGTAAGGCAGTTCCAAATACTCCTTTTGAACTGTGGACAGGAAGGAAACCGAGTTTAAGACACCTGCATGTTTGGGGTTGTCCAACAGAGGCTGTGATTTATAATCCGTATGAAAAGAAATTAGATTTTAGAATGATTATCAGCTACTTTATTGGTTACCCAGAAAAATCCAAAGGGTATAGGTTTTAATGTCCTACCCATAGTACAAGAATTGTTGAAACCGGTAATGCCAGATTCATTGAGGATGGTGAAACCAGTGGGAGTAATAAATCAAAATTTGTGATTATTGAAGAAATTAGGGAGAAAGTCCCATCACCCATAATTTCTAATGATATTGTTGTTCCTACAGTTGTTGTACAATATGACAACGTTGAACAACAATTAAATGATCAACTACTCCATAATGAGGTTGTCACCACTGAACTGATAGTAGAAGAATCACAAGGGGTAGCATTAAGAAGGTCTCAAAGAGAAAGAAGACCAACTATTCTGGATGATTATGTGATATATCTACAAGAATCTAAATTTGATATAGGGAGAAGTAAAGAACTGGTTTCATTTTCACAAGCCATAGAAAGTGATGATTCTACTAAATGGATTGATGCTATGAATGATGAATTGAAATCAATGGAACAGAATGAAGTCTGAGATCTAGTTGAATTGCCTGAAAGATTTAAGAAAGTCGAGTGTAAATGGGTCTTTAAGACCAAACACGACTCCAATGGCAATATCGAGCGACATAAAGCTAGACTTGTGGCCAAAGGTTTCACTCAGAAAGGAGGCATTGATTATAAAGAGACATTCTATCCTGTATCCAAGAAGGACTCACTTAGAATTATTATGGCATTGGTGGCCCATTATGATTTGGAGTTACACCAAATGGATGTGAAAACCTCTTTTCTAAATGAAAGTTTAGAGGAAGAAGTCTATATGGATCAACCTGAAGGATTCTCCACTAAGGGAAAAAAGCACATGGTTTGCAAACTTAAGAAGTCAATATATGGACTTAAACAAGCTTCCCGACAAATGGTACCTTAAGTTCAATGATACCATTACTTCCTTTGGATTTATGGAAAACACCGTTGATCGGTGTATATATCTGAAGGTTAGTGGGAGTAAGTTTATATTTTTGATTCTGTATGTTGACAATATATTGTTTGCCAGTAGTGATCTTGGATTATTGCATAACACCAAGAAATTTCTCTCTAAGAATTTTGAAATGAAAGATATGGGTGAGGCAACCTACATGATAGGAATTGAAATATTCCGTGATCGATCACGTGGATTGTTGGGGTTGTCTCATAAAGCATATATTGATAGAGTTCTAGAGAGATTCAATATGGAGAATTTTTCATATAGTGGTGCCCCAATTCAGAAAGGGGATAAGTTCAACCTTATGCAATGCTCAAAGAATGAATGAGAACGTAAAGAAATAGAAAGGATTTCTTATGCTTTTGTAGTAGGAAGCCTAATGTGTTCACAGACCAGCACTAGGCCAGACATCAATTTTGTAGTTGGTATGTTAGGAAGATACCAAAGTAATCCCAGAATGGATCATTGGAAGGTTGCAAAGAAAGTGATGAGGTACTTGAAAGGAACAAAAGAATATATGCTCACATTTAGTAGGTCTGATCATCTAGAGGTTATTGGCTGCTCAGATTCGAATTTTGCCGGATGTATAGATAGTAGAAAGTCCACTTTTAGTTATTTGTTCCTTCTAGCTGGAGGGGCAATCTCATGGATTCATGCATGTAAATTTTGATAGGAAGTGGAGTTCATGTTGATCTAGGAAACCAGTCATCTATCTACCTATAAATGTGCACATGTCTCATTGATTTGTATGTCTTACGTTAAAAGGTTAGGAGAGAGAAATTGTGTTTTCAGGCTACACCAAAATACTGTTCTTATTGTTTAAGAAATTAAAAGGTTTACATCAATGGCTTTAGGTATGTAAATTATGATGTTTTAATTCCGCAATATGAGTATGTGAAAATCATGATTGTTCTAGATCTTGGAATTAGGGTTTTGATTGATTCTTTTGATCAAATAAAGTTTACAAGAAAACGAAGGTAGAATGAAAGTAGGAAGAAAAGAAAATTTTAGAAAGAAGAAAAAAAATTACAAGGAACAATTAACTAGTGGGTAGGACAACTTTATCACTCAACAAATGAGAAAAAACCTCACCAGAGAGAAGGCTAAGAGTTGCAGACAACTCTCACTCAAAAACTACCACATTCACAAGCAGAAGTGTAGAGGGAGAAACTCGTATTAGGAAGCTGAGAACGAGAGTGAATGTTTCGAATTTACATGTAATCTCTCTCTTTCTTTCTCACTCAGAAATGCCATATTCTCTTTCCTTAATTCCACCAATCGTCAAATTATTAGAGGTGTTCAAATTTTTGATTACCTGCAAATTCCGATCCTACCCTACCCTACCCGACCTTACTAATCGGCTACCTGAAAGAATCGGGTAGGCCAACGAAAGATCTTTTGATATTCCGCAAAAAAAAGGGTAGGAATGCAGAATATCTACAAAATTTTTGTATTCCATTTCTTTATATTTGTTAAGATATTTTTGGTATATGGTTTTAAAATACCAATTCCTAAATTCCTCATATTTAGGAAAATAAAATTCTTTGTTTATTTTTTTTCTATTTATTACAAATTCGTTTGGTTTTAAATCCATAAAATTTATAGTTGGAATCCGATTTTGGAAACATTTGAGTCTTGGTCTTCCTCTAAGGAAGATTCATTATCTTGCCTATAGATTCCATGTGGAATTTGATTACGTGAAGTGTGAATTCCCTCAATTATGGAAGGATTTAGAAGTTGAAGCTTCTATTTTTTGTTGATCTTTAATTAAATTTTTAATTTTTGTCAAATATTGTTCTACAACTTGTAAGCAAACATTTGTGTGATTACTCTATTTGATAGAAATATGTTTTCCTATGTCATTATTATCTTTTAATGCATAACAAGCATTCATTACAACTTCCAATGCTCCATTTAAGTCTAATTTTATGGCTTCAGTGGTTGGAAGGTACAAACTAGTGATATTTTTTCCATCCAATAATTTCAGAAGTTTTCCCTGACTTAATCTAATTCGAAATTATTTTCTGGTAAAGGTTAGAGTTATTAGTAGATTTGAGAGGCAAATAGTAAATTTGCATAACATGTAAGAAGAATGATTTTTAAAATAAGATTACGATCCTATTATATATGAATTAGCACAAATTCCAAAGTACCCCATTTAATAGTTTTGCCTAAGGCCCCAATTTTTATCGCCCGACCTTAGGGGATGCTTTGTGTTCTTTGAATTTGTGGTCAGGTGAGGGTGATAGGTTGGTTTATAGGGTGTGTTAGCTAGGGAGACTTAGGGTCTATTTAGTTACAAATAAATGATTGAAAGTGAAAGTGATAGAAAGTAAAATGAAAAAAGGGAAAATAAAAGAAAATATATGTGTTTTAATGTATTTGATTAGGATGAAGAAAAACATCTTATTGGTATTGGAATATCCCTATCTTATCAATTAACTAGAAATTGCTCATGTCTGAAGGCACTATAACAAATAAAAAAATCAGAAACAGTTGTCAGTGCCTAAAGATTGTATATAACAAAAAAAAATCTTCAATTACAATTAATAAAAAAGAGAGACAACTTGACGAAAAGTTGATTGTTAATAAACTTGAAATTATCATTGAAGAAAATTTAAAAATACTTTGTTCATCATACCCTGAGACCATAACAATGAATGAGGGACAATGACTAAATTGAACAAAGAAAGGACTAAATGTGTTCACAAAAACACAACATTGTAGAACCCACGACTTTCTATACTAATCCAAGCATACACACTTCTCATTAACCGTCTATAACATAAAATAAATTGCTACAGTCCATAAAATAGCTTCATGAATATGCAAAAACATTGTGAATACATAAGCCTCATGAACATATCATGGGTATGCATCTAAAACTTATCAACTTCCACTGCGCAATAAAAAACATGTTCAAACATAACAATATCAACGAACATCAATCAAGTTTTTCACCAAAAGACTATAATTGTAAAACCCAGGATAATTTGAATTTTTGTGAAAAATGGCAAAACAGTAATTTGTCACTTCAGTGCGGGTTGAAAACCTGAATTTTTCCTGAACTCGGATGACAAAACGGACCTCACCGTTGGATTCATCTCATAAAATCTAGTTACTCAGACAATTTTCGTCGAATTTCGAGACAGTCGAATTTTTTGCGTTTTACGAAGCAATCGGGTGTCGCATGACCTAAAAATGACATATGGAATTAAATTTCAAAAAATTGAAAAATAATTTAAAGGAAGTTCATATAAAAATATTTTAAACTTAAATCGGGATGAAATCGGACCCGAAAAAAGAGAACGTGTGGCGAAATGAAGACCAAACATTTAAAGGGTATAAATAGGGGAGGAATCAGATTTCTCCCCATACCCATCAGATTTTTTGAAAAATCAAAAAAAGAGAGGGAAGCTCCACATTCTCTCTACGATCTACGGAGTTTCATTGGTCGAATCAACTCAAGCTAAGAACAAAAGTTGTTCTTCTCATCGAGGGCTACACAATCATACCAAAAAGCACTGATTTGGGTGAAGTTCCAAAAAATGGGACTTGGAGAAATCAAGCGGTTGGGATTGATTGGGGATTCTTGAATGCTTCTACCAAGTGGTTTAAAGCTTCAAGAGGGAGAGTTTTCATCCTAACTAGGTTTATTTCTAATTTAGGGTTGTTATATGGAATGCGTAGGGTGTTAAAGATGTAATCTCACATATAGCACTTGCCTATGGTTGTTAATTTGATGAAATGAGTATTGAAAGTGAGTAAATTCAAGTCTAGCATGAATTGGTATTTAGAAATTGCTAGCTTGTAATTTCTTAGAAAATTGTGATATGTGGGCGTGCTATGTGTTTATATTATGCCTAATGTGAATTAAGTATGTTATTTGCATAAGATTATGTTATAACATGCTTGAGAATTATTGTTGGGGATAAATGTTGATATATGCTTGATGATGTATTGACATTAAGATGATTTATGGTGATTATATGCTCATGATAAAATTGGTCATAGAAAATGTTGTAAAGTGATTAAGATAGTTCATATGGTGGTCATAACATATTGAACAGGATATTAGAATTGCAATTGTACATTACATTACATTACATATGCACGGAGACATCGCATTCATGGGCATTAGACATGAGTGTGGGTGTGTGTGCATGGTTGTCATCAAACACCACTGTTGGTGAATGATTTGTGGGCTCAATAAGGTTGGATCAAGGTCCGGCTGATATCGCACGAGTTGCATTGAAAATTGGGTCGGAGTTAGCAAAAAGGGCTAGACTATCCCTAGGGTGCAAGACTTGGTGACTTCGGATACGCACTCTGTTGGTGTTGAGTCCATAAAATGTGTCGGCGTACGCGGAGCCGTTGGTGACAGTCCATAGATGTCGTGTCCGTTGGGTGACCGTTGGTGAAAGTCTATAAATACCCATCCCAGGAAAGACCCGAGAATTTAATGGTCATTGGATATGTAACATCAATGGCGGGCGGTTGGAATGCCTGGAGTTACACGCGTGACATTTGCATGTGTTAAGGGAGCCGGTGAAGGCTCGGGTTGAAGTGCATGAGTGAGTCTCATCTCATATCATGGCATTGTATGGTGATTTTCAACATTGAATTGCATATTTTTGGTTAGAATGTTTTTTGCTTGTTGAATTGTGCATGTAAACATTTCATATGCATCTAGGTTGGGGAGTAACCTCTTTAGAAGATACTTTATTGAGTGTGGCTCACCCTTTATGAAAAAATATTTCAGGTGCGGAGTTTACACCGGTGGAAGGCTCTCATTCAGGCCCTTAATGAAGAAGAAAAGACGACTTGTGTCTTTTAAACCATATTTTGTAAAACTTTTGTGTAATTTGGTTTTGGCCATGTAATTATATGCAAATGATTGTAATTGAACTCATATGGACTATGTTGAATGTAAAACTTCATGATACATGTGTTCAAATTGATATGGGATGAGTTGGAATGGATTGAAAATCGAAAATTGATGAAATGGGTAAAACTGGGCATACCAATCGGTAGAACTTTTGGTTCTTCTACCGGTAGATGTGGTGCAATAGGCAGCTTCTACTGATAGGTCGAACCGGTAAAACTTTTCCAGTAGGGTTCTCCTACCGATAGAACATCACTTTTTCTACCGGTAGAAGAATTCCAGTATGTTGTTTCTACTGGTAGAACATGAGTTTCTTCTACCAATAGGTTTTCTCAAATTTTCTAAAAACAGAAGTCCAACGCATCACTTCTATCGGTAGGACTTTGAACACTTCTACTGGTAGGTTTTCTCTAAACTTCAAATTTTGAAATGTTTTTCTAAGCTCATGGGCATCGATTCCTTGTGCTCAGAGAGGTTATATGGGATATTAATGACTATGATTTGATGTGTAAATGCCACACGTGTGGGTTAAGATCCCGGTTAAGGGGATGCTATTGACATGACATCGGGTTGTGCGACGATCATGAGTATTTTCGTTGGTTGATGGGTGATCAACGATTAATAAAGGACCCCCGATTTTAGGGACGTCACAATAACTCCAATCAATACACATCAATACGAAAAACCAACAAATCAAATTAGAGTAAAGTAAACAACAAAACTGAGAAAAAATCTAATCAAGTAGTGTAATTACTGAATCATTCTTCCCGTATTTCATTGAACTTTCTCTTCATCACTTTTTTGAATGTTCTTGTGTCAATACATATGCGAAACCTCAAGTTGGGAGAATTGACAACAACCTAGTTTTATAGAAAGAGAGAAAAACAAATCTTAGTGGAATATATTACTTATAAAAAAATACAGTTCGCTGCAACAATGTAAGGATCGAGTTACCTTATTACGATATCCCCATCGGTGAAGTCGCATTGTATTTATTCATTTCATCTCTTTAGCCAATTCACACCAATCCTACAAATATTGAATGATGATAACATAAAGTTAACATGATTATTTTAATTAAAAGAATCATCGTTGTGAACATAAGCAATTAGATATACATTACTTAATTGTTGAATTTGACCATTCATACCACTTGAGGTTCTGTATTTTCTTTTCCTTTGCCAGAAGTGCCTACCTTTTCTTTTCCTTTAGAGTTAGCGGTTGCCATGACAGTTGCCTTTCTTTTTTCCTTTCAACAAAACAATATGTATAAGTAAAAAACCATTATAGTTAAAAAACATAATGCATATATCATTATATTTAAATTTGTTGTCACCATTTCAGATATGTGAAGGTGGTAAAGTTCACGTTCATCACGAATCACAATGCCCACGTTGTTTTTCCGTAGTAACGGGACCTAGAAATTCAAAGAAATGTAAAGCTAAACTGAGCGATAAGAAATAAAAAGTAATAAATGAGTCATAAGAAAATCGACTTACTGTATGATCTAGGTCATTATCCATCTGTAAAAAGATGGGTAACAAAATTGTAATTAGTAAGGGATTATAAATTATGAACAGTTGTAAAAGAAATCTATTAGAGAAAGATCTTACATGGCCAAAAATGGTAATGTTGTTCACGGAACCAATGGATGGTGGTGTCGATTGCACCGAGGTGCCTTCAACAAAATTGCTCGAAACATTTGTTAGTAGAGATGATGACCCAAAGACATTTGTTTGAATAGCTTGTTCTGCTAGAAACATAGGAATTTGTGCAGGCACAGGAGTAGACTGACTTGGAAGACGTTTCGATCTCTCACGCTCCCGACGTGCACGTTGTGTCATTTGACGTTTTGTTAAAACATTGTCGTCGATTGCCTAAAAAGTTAATTAAAAAAATATTGGTATGAATGAGTAAAATTTTCTTAACAATTACTTATTCTTGCGATTATTCTACCAATAATACCATTTGGCATTCAGTATTTTCACTTTCTTTGGCAGAAGAGTTTGCTTTTCCTTTTCGTGTATAGCTAGCATTCACCATTACGTTTGATTTTTTTTTTTCCTTTAAAAAATAATAAACATGAGATCATAAGAATTTCAATCTATATACGTAGTTGCAACTGCATACAAAAATATCGCGAGCAAGAACAATTTTCACTTTCTTTGGCACAAAAATCTGGAAGTTACCAATTTTTTGCTGCAATGTTTGGTTTTGAAATAGATACAACCCATTGGGGGTTAGTTATAGTTTTTGGTTTTAGCTTGTTTTATTATAGAGATTTTGATTTAAATTATTGATAAAGGTGTTAGTGCAATGACATTAATTTAAGTTATTAGGGTGTTCTTACTGTAGACATTAGGAAAGAGGATTGGAAAAAATAGTGGTTGGGCCCACCTTATCAGTTTTCATCTGTGCCTGTAGGCACTGTGTAACACGGGTCTACAGGCACGGGTTATCACAACCAAGCTTCACTATAAACCAGTTTTCACAATCTATACAATCCAATCTTCTTTTCTCTAAACTACAATAGACCATCTTTAAATATTTCCCAAACCAATGACCTTTGTATGTAGCAAGAAATCAAACTCGAAATATTTCCCTCTTGTTCTCGTCAACCAAAATACGAATGTTATCAACAATTATTTATGAACTAAATAATGTTGTAGCAGTGCCAAGAAGTAAAAAAAAATGAAAGATGAACAACTATCATAACATTAAAGATCGAGTATAGTACATTGTTAATTCCGGCTATATTTCAAGAATTCTGCAAGTACTTGTAGCAATGATATTGTAATTTTTAAATCAATCAATACAACCTCACTAAAATAGATACAAAACTAAATATGTAGATAGAGCCATAACTCAAGTTTTCCAACGTTCATTACTAAGTAATCAATTTCCAAACCTAATATTCAAAACAGACTTAACAATGGGGGAAAACAATATTCTGCAAGTTGTACATTGGAAAAAATATTTAAATAAAAAAATATTTAACCAGAGAGAAGAGGGATCACTAATCAGTAACTTAAAGAATATTTAACTAGAGAGAAAAGGGAGGGAGCTTACCTTGCTCATTTTTAGTAGTGCAGATAATCATTCCAATCTCTTTGCAATATCAATCCAATAGCTCCTGGGTGAAATTGCTCAACCTTGGTGACATTGGTTGTTTCTTCTTTTGTTCATCCACTTAGAGTGAACCCTTTAGGCATCCCAAAATCAGATCTTGAATACTTCTGATACTAAAAAAGCATAATTGAAAGCAATGACTACATGCAAAAATGTGCAAATATACTCCTAATTTATTATGTCCACATATAGAAAAAGCATTGAGATTGGACATTAAACTATTAAACACGGATTTTAGTGATAATAGATAAATTTGATAGTAAATAAATCAATAACATAAACAAATCTTTAGTGATAGTAGATAAATTTGAAACAATAGCAAAAATCATGAATATTAAACAAACCTGGACTATTAGACTATTAAACAAATCTAGACTGTTGTGCAGTGAAATAGAGTAGCATCGAGAGAGAAAGAGAGAGGGTAGCAGCAACTGCAAACGAAATCCTGAGTCAAGAATCGAAATTACCAACCTATGATAAAAGAATAATGAAAATTAGTTTTAGAGACAAAGAGGGATGAACTGAGATGATTGCTGGATTTTTAGGGGGAAAACTTTTTTGATGTTTTCTGTTTAAAAATTTTTAATTTTCAAAGTAGCTAATTCATTTTTGCTGGATTTTTGTGCGTGCATTCTGTTTGTGTGTGGGGTGTTTGGCGTGTATGTTGTGTGCTCTGTGTGTGTGTGTATGATGCGTCTCTGTGTTTGTGTGCTTTGTATGTGTGGGTGAGATGAGTGTGTTCATATAGTTAGGGGAATAGAGATTGGGGCATTTTGTCGAACATATTGTGTGCGTAGTGTGTATGTCATAGGTGTGTTGTGCATTGTGTATATCCTGAGTGTGTTGTGCATTGTGTATGTCCTATGCATTCAGAGGAGAAAGAGAGAGAAGTTGAGAGAGAGAGAGAGACGGGGTGGGAGAGAAGCAGAGAGACGGAGTGGGAGAGAAGTAGAGAGACGGACAAATAGAGTGAGAGATGAGCAGCGGTGTAAAGGGGATGAGAAAAAATATAAAAAAAAAAACTGAGATACTTGGGCAACTTCTGGGTGTTGATCAGTGGGTTGCGGTCGATGTTGTTTGACGGTGGCTTTGCTTTGCAGAAGAGGGCAGCGATGGAAAGCTAGATGTGAGAGAGAGCTAGGCATGTGTTGAGCAGTGGGTGGCGGTGACTGTCGTTTGGTGGTGGCTTTGCTTCACAGAAGAGGACAGCGATGGAGCTCTGGATGTAAGAGAGAGCTAGGCGTGAGAGAGAGCTAGGCATGTTGAGCAGTGGGTGGCGGTGACAGTCGTTTGGCAGTGGCTTTGCTTCGCAAAAGAGGGCAGCGATAGAGAGCTGGATGTGAGAGAGAGCTGGGCGTGAGAGATATTTGACATAGGAGATATTTGGAAAGATTTGGGGTGAGTATTAAGAGAGATTCCATGAGAGAGATTTTAAGGATGAGTTTGGAAGGCAGGGGTTTTGGGGAACAGAGAGGGTGAGCGGAAGAGAGATTTGGATAGATTCGAGAGGGAGAGATAAATGCGTGAGATTACGAGATTCGGAAGCATTAATTTGGGAATTAGAGGTCTGAAATTTGGGAAGCATAAATAGAAGGTGTGTTGGGTGGGAAAATTTCATTGGTCATTCTGATCCGTAGGATCAATATTGTTTAGTTGATCTAAGCCGCAAAAAATTAGAGATAAGATAGACCATTTGATATAACTTATCTTTTGCTCAGAATTGATCTGAGCCACAAAAAGCTCAGCATAAGTTTTGGGATTCAAACTCAGCTTTACTTTATTATATAGATACATAAATGAGGACTACAAATAAGACTGTTAATTGAGCTGAGCTTGTTTTTCTAAACGAGTCTAAAAAATTGGTCAAACTTGACTTATTTAGAAAATGAGCCGAGAGCCGAACCCGAGTAACTCGACTATTTTACATATAAATGAGTTGAACTTTGCGAGTTTGAGCTGAGCCTTTTTAAGCTTGTTTCTCTAAATGAGCCTAAAAAATTGCTTAAGCTCAGCTCGTTTAAAATACGAGTCGAGTTCGAGCCGAATCTGAGTAGTTCGACTCGATTAACAGGCCTAACTATAAATTATAGGGGGAGAGAACGAGAGAGGAGAGGAATGAGAGTTGCTGAAATTCCTAAAATGCCCTCCCTCTCTCAATGACCAGCTATGGTTTAGTGTAACCAGAGATGAAAATAGTTAGTTGATAGCAGTGTTATCAGAACCGGACCAGACCGGACCGGCCGGTCGAACCGGTTGGACCTTGAACCGGGGCCTATACCGGTTCGGTTCTTGAATTTGACCGCTTGGGCAATTAAACCACCTGTTAACCGTTAAACCGGCCGATTTTGCTTTAAACCCGTGAACCGGGCGAATTCTTCAAACCGGGCGATTTGAAGGAATAAAAAAAAATTCAAATCAAATTTTTAGGGCAATTTTGCCCTAAATCGACTCATCAAACCCTCTATGCAGTTCGCCACCTTCTCCATATGCAGTGCAGAGGCAGCAGACGCAGAGGCCCTCTTCGAGTCATCCTCTTCGACTTCGAGTCATCACTTCACTAGACGCTCACAGAGATAGAAGCAATCTCCTCCTAAGCTCAGCAACAGTCCGTCTTCCCCCTGCCTTCTATGAATGTAACCCTTCTTCTTATTCTTCTCTCTTTCTTCTCGTCTATCTCAATCTCAGTCTCTGCCTCTCTCTCTTTTTCTCACACACACACATAACACAACACACAAACTCAAGTCAAGAGTTTGGAGTCTTTGGACTGAACCAGTTCAAAAAAAAAAAGTCTTGATTGAACACACACTTAACAATAGTATAATATTAAAAAAATATAGTATAACTGCCTCGAAAAGGAAAAAACACTTGCCTCGAAAAAGCCATTGCCTTGAGAAGGCAAAAAGGCTGCAGCAAATTGGTCTTTTTTTTTTTTTTTTATAGAATTATGTATTTATGATGTTAATTTTATGGTAAATTGTATATATTATGGACATATTTTATATTTTTTTAATTAAATTATTATATTTTATATATTTTTAATTTTATATTATAAAACCGGTTCGACCAGTTGACCTAACGGTTGAACCAGTGAACCATTGACCCGGTCTCCCTGCCGGTTCGATGACCGGTCCGGTTCTGATAACATTGGTTGATAGATTTTTAAAAGTTTAAGGTTGAAATTGAGATAATTGAAAGTTGTGAGAATTTTGAAAAGGGCAAATAGTTTGAGGGCATATGTGGTATTTACATAGAATAAAACCAGAAATCCCCTTTTTTTTTTCTCTCTCCATTCGAAACTTCCGTTATCAGAACCGGACCGGACCGACCGATCGAACCGGTTCAATCGTAACCCGGGACCTCAACCAGTCCGGTTCACTAGTTAAACCATATAAGGAATTGAACCGGTTAAAAACTGTTAAACCGACCGATTTTTAAAAATCGGACCGGTTTGAAGTCCATTTAAAAAAAATCTGATGTTTTGTGTTTAATTTGAGACATTTTGATTTGCCCTAAATCGCATAAGGCAGAGACCACTCCAGACCAGTGCTCTTCCTCTTCGTCTCACCACCAGGCAGGCAGCGATCAACTCAGGCAGGCAGGCAGCGATCAACTCAGGCAGGCAGACAGCGATCAACACAGTCAGCGATCAACTCAGGCAGCGAGAAAGGACGAAGTATGTAGCTATCCCCGAATATTACGAGCATTTGTTTCCTGATTGTAACAAAACTTGCTTAATACATTAGCTTTGAGTTCCGACTTAGAAAGCTCTTAAATTATTTTTTTTGGGCAGTAAGAAAACTCAAATCAAATCACTATAAATAAACCGAATCAATATCAGCAACAACAAATGAATTTGGGCATGATTTTTTTTTTTTTTTGTTGATATACCAAGAGTTTCCTAGTACTGGTGCTTGGAAAGGGGTATGCTTGGAAAAGGGTTTGGGGTTTGGACTTGGAGTGATTTTTCTGTTGTGTACTTGGATTGGAGCTTTAAAGTTGAACTTTGATATTTGGCACTAGTGTTTTTCTTACTTTAACTTCATTAATTTTATGGCAAATTGTATGCATTTTAAACATATTTTATATTTTTTAGATAAATTATTATGTTTTATAATTATCATATATTTTTTTATTATATGACCGACTAATTGACCCTTGAACCATTGACCTGGTCCCTTGCTGGTTTGAAGATCGGTCCGGTTCTGATAACATTGCTTTCAGGTTTCTTGCACTATTCTCACCTTTCGGCACTTGGCTTGGTGTCTCTAGTGCGGTCTGTCGACTACCGCTGGATCAAACATGCAGCAGGTAAGTATTAAGAAACTTGTTCTAATTTTTCATTTATTCCGCACACTTTTTTTTTTGTCTTTTTTAATGGTCTGAAAATCGTAATGATTTGCATGAAAAGGGTGGAGGATCTGAAACGGAGGTCACTTGGGAGGATCAACTGAATATTAATAAGTTCGGCAGATTAAATAATCGATTCCATGTACTCGAAGACGAAATCAAGATCGCTAAGGTACTCTTCTGCCTTATAATTTTGTCATTATAATTTTGTCATTGTTGTTGCTACAATTATGTTTTTAATGGGGTTTGAATCCTACATTACTTTGCTAATTTTCTTGCTTAATCTGAAAATGGTTTTCAAATTAAGGAAGCTGAGTTAGCCTAGAGGTGTATTGTTTTCATATTAAGTGATTTAGGCTTGCTTGAGTGCATATAGAGTTATGAGTTACAAAACCGTTGGTTATGGTTTTAGTTGGTGGTACTGAAAGATAAGTTTGAAAAAAGAAATGGGTATTCAAATTGTCATTAACTTCTTCTGAAATTACAACAAAAAGAGTGTTAGGGCATGTAAGAAATAGCATCACTTGCCCAACTGTGTATCGTAGACTATGTATGGTTTTACACTTGTGATTCACACAATTGCATATTTCGCTTCTTCCACTTTTGCCCAACTGATCCAATAATGAAAATCCCTTTTTCGTGTCTTGAATTTGGAACTTTTGGAGGATCTCAAGCAAGGCATGCTAATGAATAAAATCAGCTAAGAAGTTTGAAAAAATCTCGTAGCACCTTGCTGAAGATAGTAGGTAAAATAACTTTGGATTCCTAGTGTTGGAAGGGTTTAATTTGAGGGGATATATGAGTTTTAAGCCATTAGATATGTGCTTTTCTTTTTGACATAGGTGTTAGGGCAGGCTTTATTTTCATGTACTCCTAGGTTTCAAATCTATTCATTCCTATTGCTATTTTGTTTCTTAGTGGAGGGCTAAAAAGAGATTTTGCTGAGGCAGTATTAGATATTATGTTAGGCTTCTTCACTTTGATGGGTGTTTTGACACTTTTTGACAGTCTAGTGAAGAAACTTTGATCCCTACATTGGATGCATATTGTTTACATGGAAAATAATATTTTGGTGCTTCCTAAAAAATTGATTGAGAATAACCCACTTTGATGTGAGATTACGATCACTAAATTTAGTATGTGGTGTTACTATTTGGCCTTGTGTTGATTGCCCAAATGGTTTTTGTATAGGAATATTACTGGAATGGGGGTTGGTAAGAGATTGTGAAGCCCCTATTCTTTGATTAGGGTGAGGTATCCATGCACGGACTGAACCATTCAATGGCCTAGGAGGCCCCCCCCCCCCCCCCCAAACAACAGCAACAAATACTTTCTGTAACACCTATAGGTATCCTAGTTAAACTCTTCCTCTTCCTGTACTGGCCCCCTATCTCAAAGCCTTATTCCACGAATACCTTACTTTCTTAACAGAGTAGTCTATTGGTTGTAAAATATTACAATCTTTTGGCAAGTGTGAAAGTATTAAAATATTATAATTCTTAGGTCTTGATCAAATTCGCTTAAAATTTTTGTTATACTAAACTACAAAGACTTTCTCTCCATTTGAAACAAAAATCTTGGCCGAAACTATAAGAATAAAATAAGACTTAAACAAATCCATACCAAATCCAAGAGCCCTACCTAACTTAGGAAACAAAAACAAACCAAAGTAAGCACTAACTTGGCAAGCTTAAGAACAACAGAGTAAAAAGACAAAGAACATAAAAAGAAAAAAAGAAAATTCAGCCAGAGTTAAAACATGGGTCAAAAAATATCAAGTCCTTTCTTTTCTTCTCTGAGCAATTATGTGCTTTTTCAACCATGAATATTGTCAAAACTAGGCTTGGCAGCAAGATGATAGATGGTTTTCTTGAAGACTCTTTAATTGTATCTATACTACTAATAAAAGTACCTTACATGATTCACTATTTTGCCCTTATAAGAAACTATAAAGGCTAACATGTCTTTTTGTATTTAAATATGTAGATTACTATTATATCCCTCTATATTTAAATAACAAACTAACCTCTAGCATATTATGTAAAATTCTATTTTTACAAAACTTTTAGATTGTCATGTTACTCTTAACAGGATATATATAAAAACATTATTCTTTTTTTTCAAAATCCTAATATTAATACATATCGATAACTTCATTGATACAATATTATATCCGATACCAAAAAATCGATATATGTATCTTTTTCTCTTCATCCACAATACAAATAATTTAAACATGATAAATATGATATAATATCTAATTTAGCTATATTTTTTTTGACCATAAATAGCTATATGATTAATTTTTTATGTATTTTATCAAATATTTTAACGAAAACTTTCACGTGCAACGCACGTTGTGGATTGCTAATAAATAGAAAATGACGTTGTTAAAAATTTTAGCACAAATTTAATCATAAATGAATTCCATTATAAAAAAATGTCTAGTACCACTGTAATAAAATAATGAGGGATATTTGTTAACAAAATTTTGGTTTTCGGTTATTTTTTCAGTGTTTTAGATTATATTAAATATTTTTTTTAATTGATATAATTTTATAGACTATGCATATAGTTCCCAGGATTGGCATGAATTTCTACATATAACGCTCCCCCCCCAAAAAAAAAATGATAAAATCATGGTTTCGTCGCAGTATCCATGTCTTATATGTATTTGATGTTGATACTCGTTTGATTTACAAAGATATATATCATATACATTCTTCGAAATTTTCAACCTCTCCTCACTCCACTCCCACTCTATAATTATTTTGAAAATTACCCATTAGGATGCTCAACTAATTCTTTAAAAGAATTTAAATGTGGAGTAATTGGCAAAAATGGTTGTAGTAGTTACATACTACAAAGGTAATGGGAGAATTTAACTGGTAGAAACTAATGCATGTTCTATTAAATAATTTGAAAATAGAAGAATTAAGTATTTGGAGAGGAAAGGGTTTCCAAGCCTTCTCTCATCTAGTTTGATTTTTAAGGTACATATGGATGATTATACGAGAAATGTTGATAATAATATAGCATATCAATAAAATGATAGGATACTTTATTAACACTTGGATCCAAAGGGCTAGGTGATAAATTAGTCCCAAACTAGAATTCTAAAGGACCACACGATGGTGTGTTCAATCCAATGCTTTATGTAATTTTAATGAAAGCCATAATATTTGGTTAGTTAGCTTGAGAAGACTTTATACCATTCTTAGATTTGTAGTCCAATACCTCTCTCCCCAAAATGTGTTACCTTACTCATTTTCTTAATCGAAACGATTCTACTAGGGAGGTTTGTATTAAGCTTCCAAAGATCTAATCCTCTGCTAAATCAGTAATGAGCACAAATTTAGCCCACCGAACCACTAAACACAAAGACCAGTTCAAATCAACACAAGCCACCTCGCTGAGTATAATGAGTATCTGAGGCATACCTTATAAGCATCCAACAAGGATAAATGTTGTGTTACTAATTCCTTAGTTGTGGATCATATCGAATGTGTATAATCGAGTATTTGACACGTATCAGTATTTAATACGTGTCAGATATGAATACTTCACCCCTTATTGAAGTATATGTGCTTTCTAATTGATTGATCAGAATGTACAAAATCAGGTCTTTGATTCACAGGGAATTCCAAGCATTTATTGTAACTAACAGAGACACTAAATCAAACAAAAAAGATTATGCATTCAATAACATAAAAAAGATTATGAGAAAATAACATACTTTATTAGTAGTTTCACTCCTAGCATAGCTCCATAATAATGAAAAAAATAAAGTGAACAAAGATCATTTTCGTCTTGGAATTCATAAAACTAAAAAAACTCAGTGTTGGAGGCTATTGGTTTCTTCTAGTATTCTATTCTTATAGGTTTGACACATTTAATGGTAAAACAAATGAAACTACGGTTTAAATGTTGAAAAAACTGCCATTTTGAATGAAATAGGACTCTCTACCATAACCCGCTCGAGCGGTTAGCAAGTGGCCTTCAAGTAGTAGTTATTGGAGCTGAAATTTCACATTGCCGCTCCAGCAGCTAGCCAAAGGAGCTCGACCATATATTTTGGATTTTCCTAACAAGCAGCAAAAAATACTCCTACTCGAGTGTTGAAAGACCTCACTCCAGTGACGTTCACTTTGAATGACCAAAGTGCTCTTTTTATGCTCCATAATGCTTCCAAACTTTTTTCCTTTTAAATGTTAACCATAAAATCATCTTAAATGTTTTTGGAACATTTGAACTTCATTTCAAATGGTCAATCTCGTATTGAATACTTGGGCTTCATATCCTATAAAAATCATATCACTCTCAATTGAGACAGAAATACTAAAACCTCACTAAAATGCATCATATACTCAAAAGAAGTGCAATAAGTCCTGTCTAAACTTGTAGAATAATACAAATTTCATCATTATCATGCAAGGGTTAGATCATACATTTTTTATCATTAGTTTTGCTTTGTCTAATCTTTTAAGATATGTTGTAGGTTGATAGATTTCTTTTCTGCACGGTTGGGAAGAGGTGTTTCATGTTCCCCACAATAAGGCAAGATGTCCTTATTAGAGCAATCTTCAACCACGATCTAGTGGATCTAGATGCCTCTCTATTATATGGGAACCAATTCCTTCTATGTTCGTTGAATTACATTTTTTTTGTCATGGATTTTCAATGTTGGTGGTTCAAGGCAGAGGAGGATGGGTGGGAAGAATTTATGTTCATGAAGAAACTTAAGATAGTGAGGCATTGGATGGAAGAATGGAATGAGAGACTTGTTTGGTGGTATCGTGAAGAGAATGGAGAAGATAGATTTTTTGGAAGCATCCGATGATGTAAATGGCAATCTTAGCAAGGAAATGGGAGTTTCGAAATAAATATAA
Organism: Ilex aquifolium; assembly: GCA_951799425.1. NCBI lineage: Eukaryota > Viridiplantae > Streptophyta > Magnoliopsida > Aquifoliales > Aquifoliaceae > Ilex > Ilex aquifolium. Next base: position 12,656,735 of record OX637395.1, read on the forward strand.
TGGTTTGTTGTTAAAAGAGGAAATTATTTTGAGGCAAAATGCAAATGTAACGTTACAAAACAAACTGATTACAAGATTTAAATGGCGTATGGAGTGTTGGTGGAGTGTGTAAGCCTCATTACGGAGGAGATTGTTAATTTTCTAATTTGCACTATTCGGATGGATAGGAGACACCTAGAATTGAGGGTTTAGAGCGAGTTCTATTGTTGGTAATAGAGTGTGGCTTGAAAGACCTTTGAAGAAGAGGAGATCAAAACAACAGTGTTTCAGTTAAGTGGTGATAAGTTTCTGGGTCATCACGATAGTTTGCAAAAATGTTGGGAAGTGACGAAAGAGGATTGAACGTAATTATCCTTAGAATCTCATGAGAATGTAGTGAAATTATGTACCAATGCCATGTTTTTTATACACCTGAAAAAAGGCATCTATTAAGTACTTTAGGCCAATAAGTTTAGTGACAAACATTTCTAAGATTTTGGCTAAAGTTTGTCAAGGAGAATTCATGATGCTTCGCATGAAACTGTTTTCGGAGATGCAAAGAGCGGCCCACAAATTATGGATGTGGTGTTGGTAGCTACTAAGGTGCTGGATTATAAGAAAAAGGAGGGCCTTGTTTTAAATGTTAATTTTGAGAAAGCTTGTGATAATGTTGATTGGGATTTTTTGGATTTCGTTCTGGAGAGGAAAGGGTTTGGGTTGAGATGGCAACCATAGATCATGGGATGATTAGGGTACATGAATTTCTTCTTGAGCATTAATAAGTCTTTGAGAGGAGGTTCTGATGATTCTACAGGACTTGGGCAGGGTGAGCCTTGATCACATTTTCTTTTTAAGTTGGTGGATGATGTTTTGAATAGGATGACGAATAGGGTTAGTAGTCAATCTTTGGTGGAGGGTTTTAGGATTGGTAGGCAAAGGATTGAGGTGATCAGATGCTACAAATTTCTTCTTTGAGCGGTATGAAAAGTTTTTTTTATACGATTTCATCAATATTGCAATGTTTTGTGTTGATTTTGGGTTGGAAGTAAAAATGTCCAAAAATGCAATTGCTAGAATTATTGAGGCAGCAGGAAGTTGGTTAGATTGGCTGGAGCTTTTGGTTGTTTTATGTCGCAGTGACCTGCAAGGTATTTGGGTTGTCCGTTTGGAGGTAATCCAAGTCAATAAGTTTTGCATCATCTTGCGTCCAGATTTCTTTTTGAGAATGTTAATTTCAAGCAAGGATCTAGAGCTGAAAATTAAATTAATATATAGCTGCTTCTTGTTGTAAGTTGAAGGGGTCCTTGCAAGGATGTCAGCCAACCTGTGCAAGACTCTCAGCTGTATCAATTTAGTATATGGTTGCCCTTGATTTAATCATGTTGAAGTGATTGGCGACCATTTTTTTTTCGTAAGACTTTCACTCGGTGAATCTCAATTTCTGGCAAGAAGTATGTACACATGCTTATTTGTGGTATAGTCTTTTCTGTCAAGTTCTTGTTATTTAATTTCCTTTTTCTTTTCCTTGTCTCCTTTTTCTGTTTAGGAAACAAACGAAAATCTTGAGGATGCAAGCAATGAGTTAATTCTCACTGACGAGGATTTGGTGCGCTTCCAGATAGGGGAGGTTTTTGCTCATGTACCCAAGGAAGAAGTCGAAAACAGGATAGAGGAAATGAAAGAGGTGACCAGCCAAAACTTGGAGAAACTGGAGGAGGAGAAGGAATCAATACTTGCGCAGATGGCTGAGTTGAAGAAGATCTTGTATGGCAAGTTTAAGGATTCCATCAATCTTGAGGAGGATTGATGAATATCAAGGTGCTATTTTGCTCATTACTTTATTTCCTTCTGTGACATTTGCCCTGGAGATTGTAGCTAATGTCTTTAGCATTGTGCGCCTTAATGGCTTGCTTGGGATGTCCCATTCGCTGCTTTACTTTTTTGAGAATGGGAAGAATGTATCACTAGGTCTGTTGAAAAATGGGTTTTGTTATTTCATTCTCAACAAGTCTATTTCATTTCCATTTTTGATACTCGGGGAGCATCGAGTCTGCAAATCTGAGGTACCATGGACGTTTTTTGCTTTTTGTTTTTGTTTTTCTTTAGAGTTTGTTAGCATTGTTACATGTGGGTAAATGTTTTGCACATCATGCTTATTGAAATAAACACTGCTTGGCATATGAGGGCGGTTGCTAGACCATGAATTTGAAGATCCCCATGCCTCCAATGCTGACGTACCCAAGTTACTTCGTAATCTGAAGTTGATGGAAACTCTTTGGTTGCATGCACTTTTACATACCCCATTTCTTTGCTAGATTCTGACAAAACTTACACTGAAGATCACAATCATTTACACAGTTTTATTTGCTCATGAAGATTAGAAGTGACTGCTCATATGGGCAGTCTTATTCCTGCACACACAAACCGTACTCACAACGGGGATTGGTAACATCTGTGCAATCATGAGCGACAAAACCGCGTATCATTTGTTGTGGTATGGATTATAATCTCCACGTCGGTCTCCAGCCATTAGAATTCCTTTAGTACTGCTGATGGTGAAAATTTTTATACTCCTTTCTTTATCGAATCCATGATTAATTTTTTCTGAGAGAAGGGTTAGAATTACAGAGGAAAAGATACATATGCTTGGGGGGCTGCACATGGTAGTGGTAGGGCTCCAGTGGCGTCGTTGTCCTGGAATGCCACAACATACAGAACACAGCTATCAGCTTCTTCCATTCGTCGCTGCTCAAGGCTTCCTACTGTCACTAGCGCATTGGTCAAAATAATGTTACATGCCTTATGTTTGTGTATCATTCAGTCACGTCAAATCCATGTTTGGGGAAAAGAAAAGGATTGAATTAGCTTATGGCTGGTTGGTGATATTATATTTTTGAACAGTGCATGAAAGTTAACATTTGCTTCCCAAGTTTTGATCTGCTAGGGTTTATCGTTTGTGCAAAGTTGAATCCATTCTACAGATTCTTTGGAAAAACATTAGTTATTATTGTTGATGCCAAAATCGGATCTCCCTGATTTGGTTGCTGGGACATGCTCCCCAACTAAAAAGAAAGTCGAAGGGACTCCATGGTCAGTCTTCTAATCATTTCGAAAAATAAAATAAAAATAGTAACATTCAATATAACATTTCAATATTAATATTCAAACAAAAAAAAAAACATTAAATATTAATATTTTGGAGGAAAAAAACTTAAAAATAGTACAAAAAAAAAGGTAGTACAAATACATGAAAATTAGTAGCGAATATAAGAAGGAACCGCAATTTCGCAGAGACCCAAGTAGGGAATCAGACGAGCGCAGATTGTTGAACATATGATGAGATTGGTTTAGCAGATAAGACTGTGTTCTTCTACTTGAATCTTCCTCACCTCCTCTTCTACCTAACTCGACGAAGGCAGCCTAAGACTAACAGTTCAGTTAAATGCTTGAAGACCGTTAGCCATCACTTAATATCTACCTGCTTGCAAGTGGTAACGAATGTTGATGATTGTCATTCAACTTGGAACTCTAGAGCAATACTTTTTGTCTCTCCCTGCCTTCCATCTCTTGTCCACCTTCGATTGTGAGATTTGAATAATCTTTAATTGGTAGGCTTCCTTCCCATCTATCTTAACCAAGAAAACACACACTGAGTCTACTCACAATAACCCTAGAGACTTTTGATCAGTGACAACAAATGGAAAAATAGTCCAAAACTTGAGACTTCTAAGTACTAAGAATAATGATACATACATTTTACAATATGCTTAATTAATAAACTAATATAAAAAAACTAAAGAAAACATAGTCAAATAGACGAGGCTCCCGTCATATCACTGTAGAGTTTGAGGAGGGTCAGAACACACAGAGTGATACTTTGTATGTGGATAGGTTGTTTCTGCAATTCGAACCCTCAACGCCTAGATGACAATATAGCAACCTCGTTATTCCAGATGACAATAACGCAACCCCTTTTTGGTCACTATTTAAAACTTTTATAAGGGAGAGCCTAGTGAAATTCGAACCCGTGATCTAATGGTCCAACGACGGACTACACTCTTACATTGCAATTACTCACATAATTACATTATTTTATTGACGGCCCCATTGTCTGGCACGGGTGTGTTTGGATGATAGGGTTGGAGTGAATTGAATATGTAAAAAAATATCATTTCCTATCCAACCCAAACCCATCATAACTTGGAGTGGATTGGATATAAATGAGTATCTCCAATTCTTTCCATTGTTTGGGTAGCTCATAACACTTCTGTGGGGCCATAAATAAGAATGATGTAATATGTTATCACTAGTCATAACCTGTGTCTGAAGGCACGATAAAACATAAAATTTGAGTCCCAAAAAATCAATCTCACTATATTAAATAATAAATTTTTTTCTTCATTTCTTTGATTACATAATTCAAAATTTATTTTGATTTTTAGCTAGGGGATGCACCCTTTCTGCATCTATCATCGTCACTGTTAGAAGTAAGAAAATCGTAGTAACATCAACTTTGTCACTCCACTCCCCCTCCTTATCTAACTAAAAATAACCTCGTGCCAAAAAAATTTATTGAACAAAGAGAAAATAAAAGAGAGAGAGAGAAGAAAGAAGAGAGGAAAGGGCGGAGCTATGTTAGGACAAAGACCCTGACTTTTGATTCTCCTTTACATATTACCCATTACCCATTACTTTGTTCGATGTATTAAATTTGTCTCTCTAATTTCTTGAAAATTGATAATGTAAACTCAGTTTTTTGATTTTTTGTAAGTTAGTAGTTGATGGTGTGAATATGCGTGATTGAGCAAACGGTCTGATTGTTCGAATAGGCTTAGAATCTGAGCTACTAGGCTCATGAATATTCAAATGAAAGTTGCTTTTTGGGGAAGGTGATAAGTTGCACAACGAAAGTATAGTGGTTCACCAGCTCGGAAGTTCGACTAGTCCAATCTTTAATGGAGTCTCTTACTCCTTTCTCTTTATTGATGGTGAATGAAATTAACAGAGCATTTCTGTTACCACTCGGTCCCCATTCAATGGAGGCCTTGTACAATATTTATAGTCCCATTCCTATTTCTAAGGGATCTGCTCCGGGATCCTTGCCTTCCATTCTTGAGATCTCCCTCAAACTTAGGGAGAGAATCTTGGTCAGTTGAGAGTCGTGTGCCTTGATTACAGCCTGGCTGTTGCTTTGGGGGTGCCTTCCGATACCCAGTTGTTCCCTTCTTACGTCTTCCACCGCCTCATCTAATGGGAGTTGGAGGTGTGTACCGCTGAGACCTGGGGATGGCGTCTGACCTCCGTACCTGGCCTCATTCCTCGAGCTCAAACTCAGCTGAGACTTCTTTTCGGGTATCATCAGTTGCCCCCCATCCCTTGTTCCAAGCGGGCTTGGACAGGGGATGTACAGTGCCCGAATTGAGTGGAATCACATATCGACCTCGATTTACGCGTTAAAGGGTTTCTTTTGGCGGTTTTCAGTAATCATGTCCTCCTTTATTCTCGCGCACGTTCTGCCCCATGTCCTCTGAACTTTAAATGCCCCCATGGAAATAAAAACTGCCTCATTTCCTTGTTCAAACCTCTTCTCTACTTTCTCTTTTTCCCTTTTCGGGGATTCTGGCTCCTCGATTTGTCAGTATATTCAGATTTTCTCCAGAAATTCGAATTTCCCTAGCTTGATTCGAAGGCTCCACAAAGATCACTCTTTTGGCTTCATCTTGTCGCTCGCTCCTGACTAGGTACGCCTCTTGGCTCCTGCTTGTCCTTTCGTTCTGGATCCCTCGAATCTTAGGTGGTTTCTACACTTTTGGGTTTTTCGATTTCATTACTTTAGGAATCGAGGTTACTCCCTATCTCGTCTTCCTCTCTTCTTAGACCCATACTCTACTGCATGAATCTTCCTCATTGGACGTTGTTGTGTTGCCCCTAGGGCTCTTAGGGAGTGTTCCGCAAATATTCCCCCTCTTTATCGCTCCTTCAAACTTCCTTTCTCGTGCCCAACTATGTCTGCTTCTTCCGAAGCTACAGGGTTGTCTATTTCTCTAATGGGAAATAAGTTTGCTGAGGAACATACTGACTTAGGAGATATGGGTGATGAGATTGACAATTTCCCAAGCGTCGATTCTGTCGAGGCTGAGGAAAATACTGAGGGGCCTCCCACGCCGACCTCCTCCATGCCAAAAAAACCCCAATAAGGGTAAAGCCAAGGTGAGTGGCTCTGGGACCCCTGGTGGTGCTGAGGAGGCTGCCTGTAGAGAGCTTGTTGGTCCCAGTGAGGTCTCCCCTCCCTATATGAAGGTCCTAGCTGGTCGTTTTGGCTTCCCTTTAGGTGTGCAGTATTGGAGCCCAGATACCTATACCCGATATGCCCACTCCATTCCTAAGAAGGCTTGCTTCTTCGTGGCTACTTTTGAGAACGGCCTTCGCTTTCCAGTGCACCCTTTTATAAAGAGTGTTTTGCAGCATTTTAACGTCTGCCCCGCTTAGCTTTCCCCCAACTTCTGGGGTGTTCTGGTGGGCCTCCTTGTTTTCTTCAAAAAAAATATAAACTTGGAGTTCCCACCGTTCCGTTGCTCACGAAGTTTTTTAATGTTAAGCATACCTCTTCCGACGGTTTTCTATACATTTCTAAACGGGTAAAAGCCAAAGTGATTATTTCTGACCTCCCGAGCTCTCATAAAGGCTAAAAAAAGTTTTTCTTCTTTGTGTGGGGCAGGCAGTGGGAGTACAATCCTGCAGATGTTTCTGATACTCTCCCAGTCCCTCGGGCTTGGAATGTCCTTGACAACTTGGGTAAGTCTTCGTCTGAATGAACTAAGATCAGTTTTGACGGCTTTTCCTGCTGACCTCAGCACCGCGGATGAGCGGGTTCTGCTGACTTTAGAGGGCTGCAATTCAGAGAAGTACTCCGAGCTCCTCAAGCCTTGGGTCCTCGTATCGCAAGGATTCAGCCCTCCATAGGTGAGGATCGAGACGCCTATTCTGATCTCTGTTGCTAGTGCTGAGGTGGCAGCAGGTAATACTTTCTCTGTCGATTTTCTGTTCCTGTATTCCCCTTATTCCTCCTTGACATATTCATTTCAAGTTTCCAGGTTCGACCTCAATGGAGCCTACCCCAGAAGAACTTCGAGCTAAGGTCGCTCAGTTGAAGGGGAGCAGGATTGGGAGCAAACGCAAGGCTGAAGCTGGTTCTGGTGGCGGCTCCATCACCCGAGCTAAGCTGCAGAAGTTAGGAGCCCACCCTGCTTCACCCATTTCGTCTCAAGTGGCACCCATTCCGCCATCAGGCTCTCCGAAAGCCAAGAAGGCCCTATCATTCGAAGGTGCCTTACCTGCTTCTGGAGAGACTCTTGAGCTCGGCTCGAGCTATCCCTCTTCCATGGAGGTAGAGAGAGCCCTGGGGACGATCTCTCGGCCACTGGACAACTGGACTCCCCTTTTTCTCCTTCTACACAGATTTAGGTTTTTGTTTTTGCTTCTGTAACTGCTAAACACTCCTGAGCTGTTGGACACTTTGCTTTCTGTAACTGTTGAACACTTTGCTTCGCTTTATACTCCCCTGTTGTGCTTATTACTTTGCTTTTCTTTACACTCCCCTTACCCCCCTACTTCAAGGAGTACTTCAGTCCTCCTTAAAGCAAAATTAGAGAATTTGGAGAGGTTGATAAACTAGTGACATGCTTAAGCTGTGGTCCCACATCTGAGGGACTTGAAATTCCTCATAATTTCGAAAAGTCTGCTGAACTTTACAACTTGATGATGAGGTCCATCACAAGTGCATCTATGGAGGCCGTGTTGCAGCATACATGAAGGTCTTAAGGCGATGCACCTAAAGGTCCATGCAGCCCTACGAGCTAACCTCAGCCCAAGGAAACCTGAGAAATCTTCATAGGAGCACAAAAGGCATTACCTAAAGAGGCTAAATTATGAATAAGGGAAGATTGTGTAACTGGGCTTCGCCTGGGTTGGGCCAAAGACTTCAGTTCTCAGAGTTAAACACCAACTTTTTCCTTATTGCACATGCTCGCCTACATTCTAAGGACTGTAACTGTCATTCTGATTTAGGAAACCCAAGGGATCACCGACTTTACTTTCCGTACATTCCTTGGTTTCTTTAAAATTGGTGTTCCTTCAAGGTCTCCACAACTTATGGGATTACTTGCAAATCTTGGAGCCTTTCCTTGTTTCTTGGTATTGTCTTGAGTTCCTGATAGCAGCCCCTGTTTCCTCTCGGTTCAAAGAACGAACTTCTTTTGGGATCGACTGGAGGTGGCATTCTCGTTACCTAGCCCCTTCAACGATGAGACCTTCAGATCTGGATGATATCAAGAAGCGGTTCTTCCCTGAATTGGACTTGTCCCTACAAGTCCCAACCCCTGATGAGCCTTGTAACTACCTTCCTTATGGGGAAGTTTGCTTCTTTGAAGGTGCTCTGGAGATGGGCCTTCGTCTTCCCATTCATCCTTCCACTGGGTGGATCCTGGCTCATTATGGATTATGCCCTTCTCGTTTTTCTCCTCAAGGATGGGTTACCATGATTAACTTTTTCCTCTTCTGGCGCCTACAAGGTAAGAAGTTTCCTACGATTGCTGAATTTCTTTATTTTTATGATCTTGAGGACGACAAGGTCCCTTGCTTCAGTAGTTTTTGGAGGAGGCACTTTCGCGAATGTCCCTTGATTCTCACCTTTCCCTTCTCTCCTGAAGGGTGGACCCAATGTTTTTTCTTCGTTTCTGGAGACCTTTGGAGGTCTACTGAATATTGCTGTTCTCAGAACAAGATCCCTCGTTCCTGGAATAGCTTTTCTCATACAAGTAGGTATATTGGGAGCCTTCTTAAGCAATTTTTCATGATGCTGAGTTCCAACTATATTTTTTTGCTATGTAGGTGGGCCTGAACTAGATCTGATAGAGATAATGAACATTGAGCAGGTGATCCACGCTGAACCCATGTCCTTCTCTGAATTGGTGACCTCCGAGAATCTTTTCCTTTTCGGTGCTGATGCAGCTGCTCTGGATTTTGCTTCCATCCCAGACTCTCCCATCTCCTTCCCTCCCAAATCAGATGAGGATGGGGATGCTGAGACAACCTCCAGAAAGCGTAGGAGGAGCGGTATTTCGAGCAACTCTTCTTCTGCCTCATCTAGGTCTTCGCTTGGAACCGTTTTGTTCTCTTCTGCTGGTCAAAAACTTTTGAAATTGCTTTCGGAGATAGAGAAGGAGAGAGATGAGTTGAAAGAGGAGAATGCTCGCTTAAGGGAAGAGGTTGCTGAGTTAACTGGACGAATTGGGGAGTCCTAGAAGTCTCTATTTTTCTTTCCATATGTTTTGCTTCACTCAGAGAACTTTTATGACGCTTTTGTATTTTTCTTCTGGTGATTGCTTATTCTCTATCTTTTCTTTTCGTACATCATGAAAGCTTGAAATACACACCTCTTTTTGCTGCTTTGTGACTTCCTGGTGTATCCTGCGATCCACAGAGCTTATTGTTTTCACGGACTGATCAGTCCTTCTTAAATTTATGAGCTGAGGAGCTCATCTTAAATTTATGAGCTGATGAGCTTATCTTAATTTTATGAGCTGAGGAGCTCATCTTAATTTTTATGAGCTGAGGAGCTCATCTTAGTTTTCATGAACTGAGGAGCTTATCTTAATTTTATGAGCTGAGGAGCTCATCTTAATTTTTATGAGCTGTGGAGCTCATCTTAATTTTTATGAGCTAAGTAGCTCATCTTTATTTTATGAGCTGAAGAGCTCATCTTTAGCTTTTTAGCTATTTCAAGCAGTCATATAGAAAAAACTTTACTGTTTTATTGAGAATGGTCTTATTACAAAAGAAATTTACTGGAAAAACCTTTTAAGATGCTCTGCGTTCCAAGTATGAGGTAGGATCTTCCCTTCTTCTGCTTGTAACTCATAGTTTCCAGGTTTGACCACCCTTGAGATGATGTAAGGGCCCTCCCAATTAGGCCCCAACTTCCCGTGAGTGGGGGCTTTCCTCGCAAGCAGAAGTTTTTTAAGCACCAGATCTCCCACTTTGAAACTCCTGTGTTTGACCTTCCTGTCGTAGTATCTCGCCGTCCTTCTCTAGTAGTTCTTGATATGCTGTAGGGCTCTGTTTCCCTTTTCGTCCAAGAAATCAAAGTTCAGCAAAAGTGACTCGTCATTGCGCTCACATTCTGCGAATTCGGCCCTGGGGGATAGGAGCCCAATTTCGACAGGTGCTACCGCTTCAGTTCCAAAAGGCAAAGCGAATGGTGTTTCCTAGGTTGCTGACCTGGCAGTTATCCTGTAGGCCCATAGTACTTCTGGGACGTGCTCTACCCACTTCCCCTTTAGGGCCTCTAGTTTGGTTTTCAAGGCCGCCTTTATAGTTCGGATGGTGACCTCTGCTTGTCCGTTAGATTGCGGGTGAGCTGGAGCCGAAAAGTAGTTCTTTATCCCTAACTCAGCGCAAATTTTTTTGAACTTAGGATTGTCAAATTGTTTCCCATTGTCAGAGACGATAGCCCTGGGGATTCCAAACCTGCATTTTATAGACTTCCATGTGAAATTTTATACTTTTTGTTCTGTGATTGTTGCCAACGTTTCACTTCCGCCCATTTGGTGAAGTAATCCACCCCTATGATAGGGAACTTACATTGCCCCACTCCCACGGGCAGGGGTCCAAGGATGTCGAGACCCCATTGCTGGAATGACCAGGGGCTCACTACTGATGTTAGGAGCTCCGGCGGATAATAGGAGATGTCGGCATGTAGTTGGCAGATTTTACACTTCTTGACCAGGCCCATGGCGTCTCTGAGCATGGTGGGCCAATAATATCCTTGCCTCAAAGCTTTCCTTATCAGCGCCCGAGCTCTAATATGGTTTCCACAGACTCCCTCGTGGATTTCTCTGAGTATGTAGTTAGCATCCTCATCTTCCACACATTTGAGGAGAGGTTCCGAAAAACTGCGCTTATACAAATTCCCTTGCAGAATAGAGAATCTGGCTGACCTGGTTCTTAGCTTCGCAGCTTCTTTGGGATCCTCTAGCAAGGTTCCATTTTGAAGATACCTTCGGATGGGGTCCATCCAGCTTGATGGGGGCCAAAATAGGGAGCACTTCCTATTCCTCAATACTCACAGACGGTTCTGCTAGGTGTTCCACCGGAATTAGCCTATCCAAGTTTTCCTGCGAGGTTGTTGCCAGTTTTGCCAATGCGTCTGCTCGTGAATTCTCAGCTCTAGGGACATGTCTGATCTTAACCTACACAAATTTCTTAATTAGATCCTGCACTTTTATGAGGTAAATGACCATTTTCTCGCCCTTGGCCTCATAAGACTCCTCTATCTGCTTCACCATGAGTTGGGAGTCATTGCAGATCTCAAGCTGTTCTGCCTCAATTAAAAGTGCAAGGTTTAGTCCAGCAATGACAACTTCATATTCTGCTTCATTGTTTGAAGCCTTAAACCCAAACCTGAGAGCGTACTCCACATCTATCCCATCTGGTGAGGTCAGAATCAACCTTGCACCACTTCCTTGAGCGTTGGCGGCTCCATCTACTGAAAGCTTCCATGCAAGGAGGTTGGGTACCAGCTGTGTTGCTTCTGCCTACGCTTTTGATGTGAATTCTGTGATAAAATCTGCTAGAACCTGTCCTTTGATTGCTGTTCTGGGCTTGTATCTGATGTCGAACTCGCTGAGCTCAATGGCCCATTTGACTAATCTCCCCGAAGATTCTGGTTATGCAGCACTTGCCTCATTGGCTGGTCTGTTGAAACCTCGATAGTATGAGCCTGGAAGTATGGTATAAGCCTTCTAGCAGTTGTAACTAACGCTAAGACAAGCTTCTCCATTTTCGGATATCTTTCCTCTGCCCCTCAGAGCTCTGCTACAGTAATAGACTGGTTACTGAGCTGTGTCTCGCTCCCTTACTAGCGCTGCGCTGGTTGAGAAATCTGAGACCTCTAAATAGAGAGTAAGTACTTCCCCTTTCAAGGTGTTTACTAGAATAGGAGGGGAGCTTAAATAGTCCTTCAAGGCTTTAAACGCTTCCTCACATCGAGTATCCCATTGGAATGCCCTCTTTAAAATTTGAAAGAAGGGTTGGCACTTATCAATTGATCTGGACACAGCGACTCAGGGCTGCTATTCTTCCTGTTAGACGCTGAATCTCCCTTGTAGTGGATAGCGGCTGTATGTTCATTACTGCCTTTATTTTCTCTGGATTGGCTTCAATTCCCTTGCTGTTAACTATGAAGCCCAGGAATTTTCCTGCAGATACCCTAAAAGCACATTTGGCGGGGTTGAGCTTCATTTTATACTCTTTGAGGATCTGGAATGACTCTGCTAGATACCCTATATGAAGCTCCGCCCTTAATGACTTCACCAACATATCATCAATGTAGACCTCCATTGTCGTCCCAATCTGCTTTTGAAACATTTGGTTCACCAGTCGCTGGTAAGTGGCTCCAGCATTCTTCAACCCAAAAGGCATAACCTGATAGCAGTATGTCCCTTGCTCTGTCACAAAGGAGGTCTTCTCTTGGTCATTAGGATCCATTCTAATCTGATTGTATCCTGAGAAGGTGTCCATAAAGCTAAGGAGCTCATGTCCAGCGGTGGCGTCCACAATCAAATCTATCTGAGGTAGAGGGAAGCTGTCTTTAGGACAGGCACGGTTGAGGTCAGTAAAATCGATGCAGAGGCGCCATTTGCCATCGGTCTTCTTAACGAGGACCACATTGGCTAGCCAAGTCGGGTAATCTACCTCTCTGATGGCTTTGGTGTGCATAAGCTTGTCGACCTCCTCATTAATGACTTTTTGGCGTTCTGGGGCGAAACTTTTCCTCTTCTGTTTAGTGGGCTTGCAAGTAGGATTTATACTGAGCTTGTGTGAGATGATCGAGGGGTCAATGCCTTCCATGTCTTCCTGCTTCCAGGCAAACAACTCCATATTTCTTTTTAAGAACTGGATGAGGAGGTCTTTAATTTTTCGGCTTAGCTTGGTCCCCACGTAAACAAGGTGTTCCGGATATCCTCGTCGAGCTGAATGGGCTCCAGCTCCTCTGAGGGCATTGACCTGGTGTTTAGTTCGTCCCTCATGTTGAGCTCATCTAACTGTATGTTTTCAACTTCCCTCTTTTTTACAGATGCCATGTAACATTTTTGTGCCACGCGCTGATCTCCACGGATCACTCCAACTCCGTTTTCTATAGGAAATTTCACAACAAGGTGGTAGGCAGAAGGAATGGCTTTCATGGCGTTAAGGGAAGGTCTTCCGAGCAAGATGTTGTACGCAAATGATGCATCAACCACTAGAAATCTCATGGTAGTGGTGGCTTAGCAGGGAGGATCCCCTAGGGTAAGCACGAGCTGGATTGATCCTAGGGGCAGCACTCTTTTCCCCAAGAATCCTAGTAAATGAGAGCTTACTGGCTCGATTTTTTCTCTGCCTATCTCCATTTTGTCGAATGCAGGCGCGGAAATGATATCTGCCGAGCTTCCGTTGTCAATTAGAACTCTATGGACTATTATGTTAGCAACGACGACTCTAACTACCAAGGGGTCATCGTGTGGATGCTGGCAGCCTTCCAAGTTTGCATCCGAGAAAGTGATTGTAGTGTTCAACCGTGGGAATTTGGACACAGTATGCACTTCCAGAGTCTCATCAGTTCTGATTAGGCGCAGATGAGCCTTTCTAGCCGAGCTGGACTCCCCACCTCCTACGAATCCTCCTGATATCACTCTGATCTCCCCTAAAGGCTGTTGATGTTGTGCCAGCGCTTGCGGCTGAGGTTTTGGAGGTGGCGGAGCTCGGTTATGGTTTTCATAGGCCACAAAACGTCGCAACTGTCCTCGTTGAATCAGGAACTCGATCTCTTTTTTCAATTGGATACAATCATCTGTGAGGTGACCGTGGTCCCTATGATATTCATAATACTTGGTTGCATCCCTTTTTGTTGGATCTGCCTTCATCCGAGGTGGCCATCTGAGGAATTTCTCGTTTTGGACTTCATACAGGACTTGGGATACTGCAGCCGTAAGCGGTGTGAACTGCCGAGGTGCATACCTCGGTTGTAATTCTGGTTGTGGGGGTCCTAGGCGATCTCTGACATTTCCCTTTCTTTTGGGGGAACGATCTCTGTCTCTTCTCGGAGACCTGTCTCGCTCTCTCTCCTTCTTGGGACTTCGATCCCTCTTCTTCTTTTCTTTCCTCTTTTCCTTCTGCGAGGATGAGCTTTCTACCTTCGAAAGGAGGGCTTCCTCTCCATTAATATACTTCTCCGCCTTGGCTAGCACTTCTGTCATACTTGCTTGCGGGTTTTTTGATATGGAGAATATCAAGTCCTTTGACTGCACTCCTAGCCTGCAATGAAAGCAGTGATAGCGAATTTCTCGTCTGGGACGTCAATCTTCAGAGATTCTGAATTAAACCTTTGGACATAAGTCTGTAAGTTCTCATTGGGCCCTTGTTTCACACTCAGCAAGTGATAGCTCGGTTTTCTGTGAATCTGGGCACCTATAAAATGGGATACGAAGGATATGGAGAGCTCCTTGAAGGAAAAGATTGATGCTGGGGTTAACCTGTTAAACCATGCCAAGGCTGAGCCCTTCAACGTGATGGCGAAAGCTCGGAAACGCACAGGGTCTTGATATCCATGCAACTCCATCTGGTTCTTATAGGTGTTGAGGTGATCCATGGGATCCTTGGTCCCATCGAAAGGCTCTATTTGAGGCATCTTGAATTTTGGGGGGAGGGGAAAATGCAGGACTCCAGCGGTGAATGGTGACTCGATCTGCCGCACTAGAGCATCCATCGTTACTGGGGTTCTACCCCTCACGGCTTCCTTCATGTGGTTGAGCTCTTTCTGGATGTCTCCGAAGCATTGTTCCCAATACTGTTCCATCGTTTCCTACTAGAAAGGGAGGAAATCATTTTTCTCAAACCAATCATTCTGGCTCTGCATTTCTTCGTTATCCCCACTCCTAGGCGGTAGAAGAGGAGTCTGTCCTGCGACATGGCCATTCTTGCCCCCATCATTTACCTCCCTAAGGGGGTCGAGGCATTGATGCTCCCCTTGTGCGGGACCTCCGTGAATCGGTCGTGTCTACTGAGGACCCTGCAAGAGCTTCAAGATTTCTTCGTTTTGCTGAAGTAAGCGCTGATTGCCTAGGCGGAGGGCTTCTAACTTGTTATTCGTTGGGGGATTCACCGCAGGAAGGTTATCCTCGATAGTGGGCATGAAATCGTGAGGGTTTTCTTGTTGCCTACTGTTAGTGGCCTCTTGCTGGTCCTGTACCCGTGGGGGATTCATCTGGCTTCGGCTCATGTTGTGCGTGGAGACCATTAGCTACTGAAAGACCAATGTATTTATAATGAGAACAATCGTTCCTACAGACGGCGCCAAACTGATGGTGTGAATATGCGAGATTGAGCAGACGGTCTGATTGTTCGAATAGGCTTAGAATCTGAGCTACTAGGCTCGTGAATATTCAAATGAAAGCTGCACAACGAAAGTATAGTGGTTCATCAGCTCGGAAACTCGGCTAATCCACTCTTTAATGAAGTCTATTGCTCCTTTCTCTTTATTGATGGTGAATGAAACTAACATAGCATTTTTGTTACCACTCGGTCCCCATTCAATAGAGGTCTTGTACAATATTTATAGTCTCATTCCTATTTCTAAGGGATCTGCTCCGGGATCCTTGCCTTCCATTCGTGAGATCTCCCTCAAACTTAGGGAGAGAATCATGGTCAGTTGAGAGTCGTGTGCCTTGATTACAGCCTGGCTGTTGCTTTGGGGGTGCCTTCCGGTACCCAGCTATTCCCTTCTTACGTCTTCCACCGCCTCATCTAATGGGAGCTGGAGGTCTGTACCGCTGAGACCTGGGCATGGCGTCTGACCTCCGTACTTGGCCTCATTCCTCGAGCTCAAACTCAGCTGAGACTTCTTTTCGGGTATCATCAGTAGTGATGGGGAAAATAGCACAATTTTATGAATATTAATTAACGAGTCATTTATAAAATCATAAAACAACAAGAATACAAATCAAATATATATGATACTATAGAATGTGATTAGGACAGTATAAAATAGACAATAATAAATTAGAAATATATGGCCTGTGATATGTGGGAGACATGTAATCACTGTCCTAAAACAGCTATGCCTCCCCACATGAAAGTATTAACGGACATATGCAGCTCCAAAATCCAACCCAGGTATGCTCACATCAACACCTCCTCAGGGGTCACGTCCACTGGAAGATTGGGGTGAACCTGACTCGAATCGAAGTTGCCCATAAAATTATGATAGTAAAAATACTATGCTATTATTTTAGAATATTGAGAAGAAGCAGATCGTAAAAGAAATCAAATAAAAGGAGAAATTGATGGAACATATAGCAAAGGAATATGGCTGATCCCCACCAACCACTCACTTGGGCAGCCTCTAATGGCTTCTTTTCTAGTGTCCAATTATAACAGTTGTAACTGAAATAAAATAATTAGAAAGTTTTAAAAAACTTTATTCCAACTATAATACTGTGCAATGAGTGTAGGTGTCTTCCGGGCTTGAACCTCACTTAGTGTTGAGACCCTCCCTCTGAAGGATCATAGTGACCAAAGACTTGAACTAGACCATTTGAGCCAGAGTTTAACTATCATACACACAGTACTGATATTAGTCAAGATTCGCGGGTCAGTGCGTTTAATGGCCATGCACTTGATCTTGATTTTCATGAGAGTTTTTAGAGAATAATCCAATTCTCATAGTCGCGACCTCACGACTACTCTCACTTAGGTGAGCCCTCCAAGGGTACATGTGCACAATACCCTGCAGGAGTGGTCCTGCCTCGGTCTCATTCAGGATAAAATCCTTCTTTACCGTCACACTACATATGCACCTCTACCATAGGGATGAGCATGCAAATATCTCCTCTTAGAATATTTTCTCAATAATGGTGTTAATGAGTCACGCAGTATGTATTGTTTCTACCCATTGAACTTCCTTCATGGGGTCCCCAATCACAGAAGTTGAGTTACCTCCCTAGATGACTCCCTTACGGGCTTAAGCACATCCCCTCGACAGTTCTTGAGACAACTTTTCTCAAAAGCAAAGCTTTCCTCGTAAGCTCACTGATCAAATTAATCAACCTTTATATATTTGTGTCTCATAACTTTTCTCGAAAGCTTTTTAATTCATTTGTCATTTCTGTTTAGCTGAGATTTCATAAATATCAGAATGGTTACTCTTCACAGGTTCGTGTCTCACTGGGTGTGCTCACCTTCATATCTTCTTATTGATATTGATTTGAACCAGTCTTTCAAATAATACTAACAAACAACACATTAAAATGCATTTGTGTCCCATCTCTTGACCTGGTGCAAATGAAGATGATCCACTCATTCCCTGTCCTCGACTTTGGAATGGAACTCCTGATCTCTTCTTACTTGTACTCTTTGGAAACATTCCTCTCCAGGCTTTGCTAAAAAAACTTCCCTTGGAACCTTGTCCACTTGGCTCATATCTTCTCCGTCTTGTCTGCTCACTTGCACTTTTCATCTCTTTCAAATTAGCTTCCACAATCAAGACTTTGTTGTATAATTATGAAAATGTTGTTAACTCCAGCATCGAAACACGGGATCAAATATTATAATGTAGCCCCATCTAGAATCTCCTGCATCTCCCCCCTCATCTGCTACGATATAAGGCATAAATCTGGACAAAGTACTAAATTTATCCTTGTACTCCATCACTGACTGATTCCCTTGTTGCAGATGTAAGAATTCATTCTGTTTCTGGTACCAGTAATTCAAAGGAAAATACTTCTTGTCTAAAGTATCTGTAAACTGTCACCATGTGGGAACTCTATGAACTGAACTGGCCTCCCCCTCAGTGCACACTGTCAACAATGCTCTCTCCATGGTCTCCCACCAATATTGGGCCTCCTCTACTAGCATGAAAGTGGCCAACAACAATTTACCTTCCTCGCCAACTCCCATCACCCTGAATGTCATCTTAATGCGCTGTAACCAATTCTCTGCTTCCAATGGACCTACGGTTCACGTAAATATTGGTGGATCTAGCTTTTTAAATTGATCGTACAATGTACCCCTGGGCTTTACCGTCTCCTCCCGCGTTGTATGTTGCTCAAAATACTTAGCTGCTGCCTCCCACGGTTGCCTAGCCCCCTGATCACCTGGTTCCTCTTGCACCTGGGGTCTTTTTCCCCTATCTCCAGCCCAAGCAGAGGACCTTTCCCCTTCCATTTATCGCTGTAACAAATGTTAGTATCGCATATGAGTAATAATAGCATGCAGTATATATTCCACACACTCACACGGACCTCTAACGTCCCACCTAAACAGATAAATTCCTAAGTTCACTGTCATACTAGACTCAACTCGACTATAGAACTATAAACTCTAGCTTTGATACCAACTAATTTGTCACGCCCCATCCCGGTCTCCCAAGGATGAGACACGACTAGGTTTTTGATACACCTGTTTACACATATAATCTGGATTAATAAAACACTAAATAATCTCACAGGTGCAACAACACCACCCATCACCTTAGTCATTAAGTATAATGGTAATACCTGACTCATAACCTGTACCATATATAACACATGTACCATCTGGTTGTTTTTGTTTCAAGTTATATATATATATATAAAATCCCACAACCACATAGCATACATCACAAAGTATACTTGTTGAGTCCGTTTACAATTATACACCATTAACCTACTGTAACAATCTCTCTTTTAATATAATATACAACCCATCAAAGAATTATACAGACATACAACCTGAGTAATATCACACTAACTTCGCTGGACCACTCTGGACTGAACTCAATTCTACGAGACAATACTCGATTGATTGGACAATGGACTGATTTGCAATTCCATTTATAGTACCTGAAAAAGAGAACCTATAGGGATGTGAGCTAAACCACGCGCTCAGTGAGTATACATGCCGTATATGAAATGAAAATGATAATAATACATAGAAGTAGGTAAATACTATGTAAATACACGTATCAAACAACAACATCAATCCAATTCCAAAGAATTCATAAACCACAACACATCTATACTACCCCTCATCGGGTAATCGATCTGTAATGCCCCAAATACCACCCTGGACGGCATTACATTTTAAAACCATTTATACCATGAGAGCAACTAATCAAAATCCATAAATAACCGGGGGTCCTTAATGTAACTAAATTCGGGCAGAGTCTTTTTTGTTCGGGGAGCTCTACCCAAAACACAACCTGTGCAATTATACTACATCGACCACACCGGGTCCATTTATCCATAAAATATTTGCAACATTATCCCAAAAGATTTCTATTCACCGTATGTAATACCCACAATAACATTCCAAAACAATAAGCCAAGCCATGGCCACAATATCAAAAGAATAAGCCCAACAATGGCATTTACATTTCCCAAAGAAAACATTAACTATTATAGCGCAACGGAAATTACAAAAGAAATCTAGACTAAACCGTGTTTCAAAAGAATATTCTAGTCTAGAACAAAAGTAAACGACATCTCTAGATGTCCCACTCGTGATCCAAGTATCCCTCTAGTGAAGCCTCTCCATGGCCCGGCTCGTTATCACCGAGCTCATCCTCTGGCACAACATCTGAAAAATGTTCAACTGTAGGGGGTGAGCACGAAGCTCTATAGAAAAATCCTCCCAAATCCAAACACGGTTTAGAAAAGTATATAAAACGGTCGGTCTCATTTCACAAATAACATATATAACATTTGAAGTAAAACGAGGACATTTAACAGATCTCAAGTTTAGATAGCAACAGTAATTGAAATGGATAAATAAACACAATATACCATTGGTAATCCATTCTACCATAAACCGTTTCTAACAAGTTCTCGCGGAATCCCATACTTCCCGAAACTCTTGTCGAAACCATTTCTGGTACAATGTACGATAACCCACACTGTATGTCTGACACAACCCACGTTACTAATCCGTGATCATTAGTGATAGGAAAAGTTCATACCCACACGATATACATAGGCGTCTACCCACTCCATGTGGTAGGAAAAGTTCATACCCGCGTGGCATACAAAGACGTCTACCCACTACATGATACCCGGTCAATAGTAATCCATGTTCGTATCGTACAACCACGCAAGAGATAAAATACCAACAAATATCTCATATAACCAACAATACCATAAACCCCCAATTTTTCAAGCAAATTCCATAAAATCCACAAATCCATCATGAGACAATTTCAAATAAACAATGAAGAAAAATACAAGAGATCATGCACAATAGCATTTCAATACTCAACACAAAGCACTATAGTTTTCAAAGCCAAATTTGAGTGAAGATAGAGAGAGAAATCCATGTTTCTCACAAACTAATGTTTTTATGACTCTCCACCCATAACTTTTCTCAAAACATAATAAAGTTTGCAATAATACCAAGGGACAAGGAACCCATAGCAAATAGATATGATTAGAAGTCCAAATCATACATATATAATAACTCTAGCCTCAATGTAAGTGAGTGAAAGGAAACCCCTACCTTATAATCAAGAATGTCCAAACAAAAGCTCAAGCTTTAGAGACTATCTTTGCCCCTTTTCTTCTTCCCTTTATCTTCCCCTAGGGTTCTAAAAAGTTGGAGGTGAGAGTGGAGTGAAAGAATGGGAGCAAATGGAATGAAAAATGGTGTTTTAAACATAGCAGCCCCGATTTTTACTGTTTACTGGGCTGCAATTTGAGTTTTTCTTCAGAATTACGATTTTGCCACTAAGAATCTCCAATTTGATCTATATGACTATCCTAAGGTTTTTCGACGTTCTGGATTCATTTTTAATGTTATTTTAACCTAAAAATATTTAGTTTTATGATTTATTTCAAAATTAAAGTAAATTTACACTCGAAATAATAAAATTACTATTTTATTCCTCCGAACCGCTATATGTGCTAAACGGCTATTCCAAGTTTTTCGGATCTCCCATGTTCAATGATAATATTATTTTGACCTAAAAAAAATAAATTAGAAACTTACCCAATCACCCTTCTTAAGTTTACATACCTTCGAAACTAAGTTTGACCCGAATGTCAATTCGTTTGAAACTCAAACTTCATGATCAAGCTTTCAACAATGATTCTAAGTTTCTACCATCATTTTATTCATATTGGAAGAACTCTTAAGGTTTTAGTTTCCTTATTTAATTTTTAGTACGGGGTCTTACACGATCCCACATGGATCCATGTCCCCCGAACCTTCCGGGAACACCACAGTGCTAGCACATCACTGCACGCCCAGTGATCAGGCATCGACGCTCCTGTCTCAGACAACGTCATATTTCACAATACACAATACACAGTACAAAACATCATTCAATGAAATAAGCACATACCACATAATCCTGCAGAAATACTATTAAATTCTATCATTTAATATCATCTTATAATAGTATTTTTAAAACATATAAAAACATATACCCACCTCAAGTGTACAGATCTACAGGCCTTCGGACTCACCGGTAGATTCCTTCGGTGTTACCGTATCTGTATCAAAACTGACTGTCCTATATGTTCCACCTAACAAATTTGTAATTATAATATCAATATGTTTATCACATTTAATAGTTAATCATGAACTAGTGCATGCAAGATGATTTAACCCAAAGTGACCCGATAACCCCAGTTACCGCACTATCAACTCACACACTAGCACATTAGATTTAGGGATCACATTTCTCCCCAAATCTCCAAAATCACTCACATTAATCACAATTAGAATTAGGGTTAATTACATTAGAGGTCCCTAAAGTATGGAGTTTGTCTCATTTTGGTCCCCGATGTTTTAATTGCATCATTTTTGTCCCTAAAGTATTGAATATGTTTCTATATGGTACTCCAAGCAGACAGTGTCCAGATTGCTAACAATTGTTTATCATAAATTTGTCACATGATACTCAAATATGGACAAAAAAGTAATTTGGATAACTACTGACCAAATTTATACTAAAATTTTGGCTAAATACCTACCTAAATTACACAGTTTTCATCATGAGCTATGCAAATTTTGGTCAAAAGCTACCCATATTACACATTTTTTGGTCAAGAGCTACCCAAATTTTGTTTAAGAGCTATCAAAATTATTTTTTGTCCATATTTAACTATTATGTGACAAGTTTATGATAAAAAATCGTTAGAAATCTGGACGTTGTCTGCTTGAAGGACCATATAGAAACATATTCAATACTTCAGGGACTAAAATGATGCAATTGAAATATTGGGGACCAAAATGAGACAGACCCCATACTTTGGGGACCTCTAGTGTGATTAATCCTTAGAATTAAGTAGGTCAAACACATTGACCGGGGGCCCATTTTCACACATTTCGACCCCGAATCCTAAAAATCGCACTTCCGGCATTTCATACATTTCGCACTGGATATTATATTCATTTGCATTAGAAAATTACTTTATCACATCAAGCATCAATTAAAAATGCAGTATGCAAAATTTCGGGTCAATTGGATTAAAATTCACACATGTGATAATAACATTTATAAATTAGGATTTCGGCATTACCGACACCCATTTTCAACCCCTATCGCACTTTTCGTTTAAAACAACCACACTTAAACTCACACACACATTTAATCATGCAAACAAGCCCCTTAATTGAAACCTTAAACCCTCCATTTCTCTCCCATAAATTCCGGTTTCAACCTAGCCCACTAAAAGCATCCCGAACATCTCACATGTTCGTTTTTCACACTTTTCACGCACCCGGTTGAACACCCCCTTGAAATCCTTTCTTAATAGCCCTCTAATTACACTTAATACAGTTAATTAGACTCCCACAAAATCTGTTTTGATATTAAAATAAAACAGCCCGCACACACACACTGACACACATGCTTAAAATTAATCTCACACACACACACTAAAATGAACACACACCATTACCTTCTCTTGCTTTCTTCTTCTTCTTTCCCCACCTTTTTCTTGCCTTCTCTCACTTTCGGTCTGGCATGGAGTCCCCCCAAATTCCTTCCTTTTCTTCCCTTTCTTCTCCCTCTCGGTTTGAGCTAGGAACACCCACCAAACTTGATTTTTCTCTCTCCCTCTCTCCTTCCTTGCTCTCGGCTCAAGAGACACACCCACATATGTATTTTCTCATTTCTCTCTTGTTCTCCTCACTCACGGTTTCAACAAAACAACAGAACACACACACACACTAGTTCATGTTTTAAACACACACACACACTAGTTCATGTTTTAAACACACACACTTCTACATTTTAAATTACACACACACTTCTACACTTTAACAAACACACACACACACACACGACATACACACACACAGCCACTTTGTTTAAACATGACTCACCCACTTCATAATGTAACAAATGTAAGGATGACTCATCCTAATTTAGTAATTATGCTTGCCTCCCCCCAAATTCTTAAGTGATTTCGAATTCGACCCCTTACTATTTTCACACATGAAATTCCAATACGTGGGTCTCACTAATATTTCACAAATGCGGTCCACATACTCAATATACATCATGAATATAAAGGGTTTACTTAAATTAACCCTTTAATAGTTTCACATAATTACAATTTAGCCCACATAATTATGCTAATATGCATGCAATGCATGATCGGGTCTCACAATTTGTCTGAAAAGCACTTAGGTATGAAACAATTTATATAATATCTCTACAAACGAAATATTACAACAACTTTAAGAAAGTTCAGTAGGTCCTTCATATATATTTTATTATCTTAAATTTTACCCCCACATTTCTAAGAATTCTCATGACAAATTGACCCGTGCTTCATAAAAGTAGTATTTGCATCAACCCCCACATTGCAAGAATTTCTTGCCCAACATATTGAATAAATTGAATTCAAGGAAAAAGGTGAACTCGAGACTTGCATATACACAAAACACAAATATACCTCAATTTGGTAAATACAGAACTCATGCTTACAACTAGTCTAGAGCAATAAAACGTAAGCATACAATATCATAATATACTCGGAGTGTCACAGTAGGAACCGACAGATTGTTTGCCTTTTGAATACTAAAGAATAGAAAACTACAACTGTAGCTTACAACTTTTCATTCAACCACCTTTTTTTTTTTTTAAGAAAAAAAAAAAAACAACCAGCATCCTTTTTAAAGGTCCACATAAAAAGCATGATACAAAAAATTAACTTAAGGTTATTTTTTTTTATTTTTAAATAAGGACTTTAGTCTTAGAACAATTCTTGTGCATAGTCTTTCTCGTAAATACTTCGATGCCAGGAAAATCCCCACGACATAAATCTAAACTATCCCCAAAGGTTACATAAAAATGTTAAGGCATCAATAAGAAATAACCTTTGACACCAAAACTAATTGTGTAAATGCATCACATTAGTAATAGAACTATATGCCTCATGTCTTTTGGGGAAGAAAGAAATCAGAGTGCTCTTCCCGAAGTTTGTCATGCATTTTGACATTCTTGGACTAATCCATATGGCAAAAGCTATAAACTTTTCACACTGAGTTTGCCCTCACTATTTTCAAACACGTGAAAATAGTTTGACAAAATTTTACTAGAGACATTAATCCCATTGTCATAATAGACATTCTTAAAAAAAATAATGGATTTACACTAATTGATCAAAGATATAATAATAATTTTGTTAAAGGTCGCCTCTTGTTCATTTGTTGGACTATTGGTTTACTCTTTTTCAATAAAAGTGTTCCTTCTAAACAACCTATCAATATAATATAAATGAAAAACCTTTTGTATTGGACCAAACTATACCATCATCCCCATTCCAGACCAATCATTTGTACCAAAAGTCATTGTGTTGCAAGTATTAAAATCCATACCTATGAGAAGCTCCTCACAGGAACGACTCAATAACGTTAATTCAAGAAGTCAGTGTACAGTTAGTGGCAAATATCACCAATGACCAATCACATACTAGATATATGTGAAAATAAAATGCTAAATATATAGCTGAACATATAGATGAATTAGGTGCCAACCTGTTCAAATGTTGGAATATAAATGCTAGTAGTGTTGAATGATCACAAATTGCGTAAGATCCCTCTAACTAGTTATCACAAACATATATGCTCATGTAATGAAGTTTGTACCCAATAATTACAAGCATAATATCTGTAGTAATAAAAATTCACAATAAAACGAAGGATATGTGAAATAAAAGGGCAAATGAACAATCACAACATAGAGCATCCTAAAGGCATTGAGTGTATTTACAAGGTACGTTAAAACCAAATGACCATTTTTTTTTTTTGCTGGTTAAAAGAAGGGGTGGGGGCAAGGAAGAACGCCCAACGACCACCCCATTAGGCCCTCACTGGTGGGATCATAAGATCCCTAACCGCGCCTAAAACATCTCTCGGGACCAGACCTAGCTAAGCTAGCATAACGGCCAACCACCGAGCCCTAATGGGGACTCCAGGACTTGAACTCCCAACCTCTGAGTGAGGAGTAAGACCGGTACTACCATTAGACCACCCTACTCGGTGGTAAACCAAATGACCATTACTTTGCATTCAATATTCCCGAATTGCTCTCGTTGACAATTGTTTCGATAGTAAATGAGTTTCAACCTATAGGACCATGCAAAACTCCAACTTGGGTTTTAACAGATTCAAGTAGTCTATATTTCGACAGGTCAAAAAATTGACCAAATACTTTCCTTCAAATTTCTCTCATGCTATTCACAAATTCACAAAAAGTAGCCACGACTAAAACATCAAAAAAAAATCACCAACCATAGTCCATAAGTATCATTAGTAGGTTGTAGAATTTGGGAGATGTCATACAATAATGAACAGTTATTAGGGTTTGCAAATTTACTAATATTGATGATGCACAAAATTGTCTTTGGCAAGATCAATAGTCAAGTATGAATAATGATGCAATTAATGAGTAATTAACAAGTAATCAATGGCAATCAACGGAACTTAAAGCAATAAACAACAGATCAACACAAAAAATTATAGTGGTTCGGTCTCGGATGACCTACTCCACTTTCGGGAATGGCAGCGGTGGCCTGGTGTTCTTTATTGATGAATAAGAGTCGCCGGAGAGATGTTCTCCGGGAGTATTACAGTAATTTTTGGAGAGAGGAGAGTGAGAATGTGTGTGTGGTGCAGTATGCAAGGTACTGGAGGTGTTGGAGGCATCTGAGATGTTGGAGATGTTGTAAGCGTCTCTTTACCCTTGAGAGGGCTTACATTATATAGCTATGGTGAGGCGGTGCCGTGAGGAAGAGGTCTTCCACTATTTTGGTAAGTACAATCATGGTAAGAGTGGACCTCTTTAAGGTAGGAATAGATCTTCGTATCCCGTCATTCTCTCCCTCGTGCTCCTATTCATTCGGAGGAGAGTCCTGAATTGGATTGGACTTTAGGCTGGACCTTGAGTTGGAGTGGGAGTACCGGAGTACCAAAGCAAGAGGAGCACCAAAGGGTAGGTGCCCAAGGGGCGGCGCCCAATGGCTGGCGCCCATAGGTGGTCATCCCTCTTTGGGTGTTTTCCTTGGGCTGAGGTGTAGGCCTTCTGGTGTCTTCCTTCTTGGACTTGAGGCACCACGGCATGAGGAGAGAACAAGTGAGAGGTTGAGGAGGAATGGGGGTTCAACCATTGGGCGGCGCCCAATGGTGGCGCCTAGTGGGCGGCGCCCATATGGCTTGGGCGGCCTCTCACAGGGTGCCCTTGGCCTCCCTTGGCTCCTTCACCTCTTCTCCACTCTCTTTAGATGGGTTGACCCGGCTTGATGGGCTTTGGCGACTTGGAATATTCCTTGGGCCCTTTATGATTTGGGCCTTTCTCGACTTATTTTTATCGGGCTTAGCCCAGTCGAATTTGGCTCGTCATTTGCCCCCCATGCTCCGA
This sequence comes from Ilex aquifolium, assembly GCA_951799425.1. Taxonomy (NCBI): domain Eukaryota; kingdom Viridiplantae; phylum Streptophyta; class Magnoliopsida; order Aquifoliales; family Aquifoliaceae; genus Ilex; species Ilex aquifolium. Next base: position 12,683,652 of record OX637395.1, read on the forward strand.
GCTCTGATTTTCTTGAAAGGAAAGAAGTCGAGGGCATGTGTTTTGGCTTCATCATGATTTTTCCTTGCTCTTCACGGCATCCCCCCCGTCGAGTCATTCGGTGAGTCTACCGGGAAATAATAATAATTTTTTTTTTTGTCTACGAGTCGAGGCCACTGTTTCATCTTCCTCCTCGTAGTTCCTCATTTCTGAAGGCCTTTCCTTTGGGTATTCTTCAAAAACCACCAAACTTTCATGAGGAGTTTTACCAAGCTTCCCCAAGAAGCTTTGTCTTCTCTATTTAAAGGTCCAAAAGCTCACTGTTCATCCCCACTTCATACTTCCTCTCCATTTCTTTTCCTTTAGCCTTCTCCTTATTCAACCCAAAGCCAAACAATGAAGACTAAGATTTCAAGAGATGGTGAAAGAGAGGAGCAAGGAGGGGGCGCCCAAGGGGCGGCCACAGGCAGCGCCCATGGGGCTAGCCCAGGCGGTGCCCTATGGTCCTGCCCAGGTGGCGCCCTGGGGTCCTGCCCTCCTAGTCACCCAGTTGCAGCTGCGGCATGGTGGGGATGTCCATAGGTGGAGAGAAGCCCTTTGGAATTATCAGTCCCAGGTTTGGTCCAAGCAATAAGGCTCCAGTCAGTCCCTTCAGTATATCAACAAAGGCTCAAGGCATAGGTGGGCAACGGAGTAGATCTTTAACTGAGGGCAGTACCCATGGTCCAGACGACGCCCTGGGCTCTTCAGGTGGTGTGGGTGGCGCTCAGGGGTCTTCGGGTGACACCCCAAGCATGGTGCAGCTTCCCCTTCGCGAGTCCCGAAAGCGGCCAATCGCTGACTTGGATAGGCCTAGCTCCCGAGGTATGCTCCAATGTTCTTTTTATTCTTCTGTCAACATGATAAATTTTTCTTGTCAATGGTCTGAGCCTGCTTCTGGGGTATCCTTTCAGATGAGGGGGAAACCGCCGGAGACCTTGACGAAGGTCCAAGTGCAGAGGGGGACAATGTTTCTCAGGTAGCCTCTATACTTAGCTCTTTTAAATATGATGAGGACATCTCCGACATGATTGCTTGGTATCGTATTCCACCCTCTGTGACGTGTCGTTGTCCCGAGGCCGATGAGTCTGCATGCTGTGACTCTTTAGGCGAGATTGTCGTTTACGAGGGCATGTTGGAGGCTGGCTTGCGGTTTCCTATCCCCAGGCCCATATGTCGAATTCTGGGGCACTTGTCCCTTACTCCAAGGAGGTTGGCTCCCAATGGTTGGAGGGTGATTATGACATTTTTTGCACTATGTCGACTGGTTCACCCTGCTACTGTCCCCCCGCCGTTTGAGGAATTCCTGGCTACTCACGCGCTTCGAGAGAACCCCGCTCCTTATAAGGGGTGGTATCGTTTTGCCCCCAGATTTGGCAGGATCATCGACAGGCTTATGTCCAACCTTCACAATTGGAAGATGAGGTTTTTCTTTGTCGGGGGAGAGTGGGCTTCTCAGTCCAACTGCGGCATGGTGCCCACACGATGGGATACAGTCCCTCGAATCACAAAAGGTAAATATTTCCCCTTCTACTTTTGCCTTGATTATTGCCTATTTGTTCTTATGGTGCTACCGTCTCTCTGTAGATCCACCGATTCTGACTCCGATTCAAGAGAGTCTGCTTGACATGGTTCGTAACAATCCGACCAAAAATTTTTCCGAGATTATGCCAGCGTCCGGTATTCCTACGATTCTCACAAGGCCGAGGAGGAAAGGTACTTAACTCCTTTCATTGTCCCTTAAAAAATACAGCATGATATGATTCTTGACTTACACTGGTTCTACAGGCCTTCCTATTGACAGGTTCATGGTGGGGGAGGTTTTTTCTTCTAGGGCGGCCCGCTCTCCTCCTTGCCCATTCCAAGAGGGAGAAAACCAGTGCTCCCAGCTCTTCGTGACCAGAGTCTACTGGTCAAGCTAGTTTCTCAGAGGCCGACCCTGGTGATGCTCCTCCTCCTTCTTCGATTGACGTCTCCTCGCCCCTGAGAGATCACTTTTGCACTGCTGCGGGGGCTGAGGCTCTGATGTCGTCTCCCGTCAGGACGGAGGGTCTGCCCAGCTTTCCACTTCAGGTTCTCCCCCAGTGTCCATGTTGCGGGATGTGAGATTGGCGAGGGGGAGACTTTTCAATTATGTGACTGGCGTCGAGATTCAAGAGGTTGTTTCTCGAGGTCCTGAGGGCATAGTTGATGCTGCTGTGGAGGGCCTTGCATTGGTAAGTTCTGCACTCCTCGCTTTGTAATATACTAGTTTTATCCCTAGTTCTTCTTGTATTTCATCTTTGGATGTATATAGGTGGCTGCAGCCTTACCCTGCCTGTTTAACAACACTCTGAAGATCAGGGAGGCAGTTGACGGCCAGGCGAGGGAGAGGCAGACACGTGGGACTGCCGAGGAGCAGCTTAGACTTGAGCAGCAGGCACGAGAGGATGCCGAGAAGCAGTTGAGGCTCGAGCGGCAGACGCGAGAGAATGCCACTGAGGAGTTGAGGCGGGCGCAGGAGAGGACTGCCCAGCTTGAGGCTGACCTTCGTGTAGCACTCGAGAGAGCTACTCGGGCCGAGGCTCAGAGGGACGCTGCTGAGAGGGGTAGGGCCGGTGCCTTCGTTGACGGCTATGAGGAGCTTAGGAGGAAGGTTACAGCGGCATACCCTTACAATGACTTTACTACCTTTCGGCCTGATGAGGCCCCCGACACTGATGATGATGATGATGGAGATTATGTGAGTGGGAGCAGTGGGGGTCATTAGGAGTGATGCCTTTGTACTTTTTTGTTGACAGACTATGTCTTCCTTTTGTAAAAAGCTCATGGGTCTTAATGAAACACAAATTTTTTGAGAAAGTACATTGAAATTTTATTCTGCAATTCCAAGTAAATACTTAAGGAAGTAGAAAATAGCAAAATGACTAAAAGGTAAACAGTACAAGTAATGGCCCTCGACTCATGACTCACTGCCCCCAGCTACTGGTAGTATTTCTTTAAGTGCTTCTCATTCCATGGATGGGCTAGGATCTTTCCTTCGGGGTTTTGGATTTTGTAAGTTCCTGACCTTACTACCTCTATGACAGTATAGGGACCTTCCCAGTTTGGTCCCAGTTTTCCTTCCTAGGAGTCTTTGGTAGACAGGATGACCTTTTTTAAAACCAGGTCCCCGGGTAAGAAAGACAGAGGCTTCACCCTCGAGTTGTAGTACTTGGTCATGCGACGCTTGTACTCTGCATTTCGGAGCATGGCTATCTCCCTCTCCTCCTCTACCAAGTCGAGGTTGATGCGGAGACCTTCTTCATTACTGGTAGGGTGATGGTGTTGGACCCTAAGGGAGTGTACCCCGATTTCAACGGGTATCACTGCCTCTATTCCATATGCTAGAGAGAAAGGAGTTTCACCCGTTGGACCCCTTGGTGTGGTCCGATATGCCCATAGTACTCTTGGGAGTTCGTCTACCCATCTCCCTTTGGCAGTCTCCAATCTGGCTTTCAGGTTGCGAAGTATGGTTCTGATAGTGACCTCTGCTTGGCCATTTGCCTGGGGATGGGCTGGGCTAGAGTGGGCCTGTTTGATCTGGAGATTTGCACAGAAACCGTTGAGGAGTTTGTTGTCAAACTGCTTGGCGTTGTCGCTCACAATGGCATGTGGTATTCCAAACCTGCAGACTAGATTCCTCCATATGAAATCCTTTATCTTTTGATCTGTGATTTTGGCTAAGGTTTCTGCTTCTGCCCACTTGGTGAAGTAGTCGATGGCTATGACTACAAACTTGCACTGGCCTTGACTCACAGGTAGGGGACCTAGGATGTCAATCCCCCACATAGAGAAGGGCCATGGGCTCTGGATGGTGGTGAGCTCTTCAGGTGGCTGTCTGGGTACCGTTGCAAAACGCTGGCACTTATCACATCTCTTGACGAAGTCTTTGGTATCTCGGATCATAGTAGGCCAATAGTATCCGTGCCTAACTGCTTTATGGGCCAATGCACGCCCTCATGAATGGTTTCCACATACCCCTTCATGGATCTCCCTCATGACATAGTTGGCTTCTTCGGGGGTGAGGCAGCGAAGTAGAGGGAGAGAGTGACTCTTCTTGTAAAGGGTGTTCTGCAGGATGACATACCTGGATGCTCTCATCCTTACTTTTCTGGCCTCCACTGGGTCGTCTGGACTAGTGCCCTCCTGTAGGTAAACTCGGATAGGAGTCATCCAGTTGGATTCTGAGGATACACAATGGACCTCCTCCTCTGGTTTGGTGGTGCTGGGCTCGAACTGGTGACCTGTTAGTGCTGGACCCATGAGTATATTGGCAGAGGCAAACTTTGCAAGGGCGTCTGCCATAGCATTCTATTCTCGGGGCACATGGTGGATGTCGAAACAGGCAAACTTCATGAGCAGGGCTTGGACCACCGAGAGGTACTCTTGCATCCTTTCTTCCTTGGCTTCAAAATCTCCCCTTACCTGGTTGACTATGAGTTGAGAGTCACTATAGGCCATGAGATTAAGTGCTTCCATCTCCAAGGCTAACCTTAGGCCTGATATGAGAGCCTCATACTCTGCTTGGTTATTTGATGTGGCGAAGTGTAAGGAGACAGCATACTTCAAGGGTGTGCCATATGGGCTGATCAGTACTAGTCCAACTCCACCCCCTTCGCTAGTGGAAGACCCATCTACGTAAAGCTTACAGGATGGTGTAGGGGGTGATGGAGGAGAATGTGATGAGGGCTAAGAGGATGGAGCCCTGGGGAGGCTGGGCGGCGCCCAAGGCCTAGTGGGTGGCGCCTCTGATGAGGTGGGCGGCGCCCAAGGTTGCCTAGTTAGCGTAGCTGACTCCACTTCCTTCTTTGGGTAGTGGTTCTTCCTTTGGGCAACATCTGGACTAGACTCCTGGTGGGTGGAGTCAGTGTGCACTGAGTAGGTGGGCGCATGGGCGCCTGATACCTCTTCTTGGGACTCCTGTAAGGGCGTGGACTCCGCCACGAAATCGAATTCACTCAACTCCACCATCCATTTGATCAACCTACCCGAGACTTCAGGCTTCCCCAAAATTCTTTTAAGTGGTTGATCTGTGACTACCACGATGGTGTGGCCCTGAAAGTAGGGGCGCAGGCGTCTAGCTGCAGTGACGAGGGCAAGGGCCAATTTTTCTAACTCCGTGTACCTTACCTTTGCCCCTCGGTAGGCTCTACTCACATAGTAGTCGGGCTTCTGGGTGCCCTCATCCTTTCTGATGAGGATAGAGCTTACGGCAGACGGTGAAGAGGAGAGGTAGAGGTACAGTTTCTCTCCTGGCAGTGCATGGGAGAGCAGAGGTGGTGCGGCGAGGTAGGCCTTAAGCTTCTGAAAAGCTTTCTCAGCCTCTGGTCCCCACTGGAATGACCTGCGTAGGATTTTAAAGAAAGGTAGGCATTTATCGGCTGACTTAGAGACAAACCTGTTGAGGGCTGCTACCCTTCCGTTGAGGCGTTGGACCTCCTTTGTCGAGGTCGGGGACTTCATCTCCATAATGGCTCTGATCTTGTCGGTGTTAGCTTCTATGCCCCTCTTGTGGACCATGAAACCTAGAAATTTTCCTGAGCGGACGCCGAAGGCGCACTTTTCAGGGTTCAACTTCATCTTGTAGGCTCTTAACACATCAAAGGTCTCCTGCAGGTGTGATACATGATCATCCGCAGCTGCACTCTTCACCAACATGTCATCTACATAGACCTCCATAGTCTTCCCAATCTGAGCCTCGAACATCTTGTTGACGAGGCGTTGGTATGTGGCACCTGCGTTCTTGAGTCCGAAAGGCATCACCCTGTAACAGTAAGTGCCTTTTGGAGTAATGAAAGAGGTCTTCTCCTGATCTGGGGGGAACATGCTGATCTGATTGTAACCGGAGTAAGCATCTAGGAAACTCAAGAGTTCATGTCCAGCAGTGGGATCAATAAGGAGGTCGATGCGTGGGAGTGGATAACTGTTTTTTGGACAGGCTTTGTTGAGTTCCGTGAAGTCCACGCAGAGGCGCCACTTCCCATTGGTTTTGGTTACCATCACCACATTGGACAGCCAATCTGGGTAAGCTACCTCCCTTACTGATCCATTAGTTAACAACTTGTTTACCTCTGCTTCCATGGCTTGCCTCCTTTCAGTGCTTACATTCCTCAGCTTCTGTCGAATAGGCTTATATCTGGGGTCAACATTAAGTCGATGGGAGGCCACCTCTGGGTTGATGCCCTACAGGTCTTCGTGAGACCAAGCGAAGACGTCTGTGTTCCGTCTGAGGAAGTCTACCAAGGCAGAAGCCTGCTCCTGTGAAAGTGAGGAGCCTATGTAGACCTTCCTTTCTGGAAGATTATCATTGATCACAACGGGTTGGAGCTCTTCTGCTGGTTCACCCCTTTCCATGGCACTGTCCTCCCTGGGGTCACACACTTCGACTTGGAGAGTCTCGTGTGGTCTCTTAGCCCTCGTAGAGGCCACATAGCATTCTCTGGTCGAGACCTGATCTCCTCTTATCTCCCAACCCCAGTGGATGTTGGGAAACGGAGGAGAAGGTGGTAGGTTGACGGTACTGCCCTTAGTGTGTTGAGGGCAGGTCGTCCAAGGATTATATTATAAGCAGAAGGGCAATCTAGTATTAGAAAATTTACTATTATAGTAGAGCTCCTTGGTGCAGTCCCTGCTATGACAGGCAAGGTGATGGATCCCAAGGGATGGACTCTCTCTCCTGAGAAGCCAACCAAGGGAGTCCTGACTGGCTGTAGTCGTTCTCTGCCGAGATGAAGGCTGTCGTAGGCTGAGGCAAATAAGATGTCGGCTGAGCTACCACTGTCGACTAGGACTCTCCTAACCTGGTAGTTGGCTACCATCAAGGTCAAAACTAAGGGGTCATCATGTGGGACCTGGACCCCCACAAGGTCTTTATCTGAGAAGGTGATAACCTCCTCCTCTCCATGTCATGGTGTTTTCTTCAGGCGAGAGTCATGTGACTCTTGCTGTTTGGCCCTTCGGGCGTGTGCCTTCCTGGCGGAGTTGGAATCACCTCCCCTTCCTGACCCTCCAGTGATGGTCTGAATCTCACCGAGGGTTTGCTGGTGCTCACGCTCTTCATGCAGTGGAGCTGATCCTCGACCAGCCACGTACTGCCTCAGATGGCCCCGTTGAATAAGTTCCTCAATTTGCTTCTTCAGCTGGAAGCAGTCATCTGTATCATGGTCGTAGTCGTGGTGGAAGCGACAGTACTTACTGGTATTTTGGCGTTTGGGGTCGGATTTCATCTTCCCGGGCCAACGGATGGCGGGGTCATCCTGTATTTGGAACAAGATGTGCTCCACTGAGGCGTTGAGTGGTGTGAAAGGCTGCCGGTCTCTCGGGGGCAGTGGACCGAAACGGTCCTTCACAGACACCCTGTTAGCTTTCTTTCTCTTGTTCTCGGTCTCCCTCATGTCTTCACGACTTTCTTTTCTCTTCTCACCTCCTCGAGAGGGCTCTCCTCGGAGGGCCTTGGTGATGTCCTCCGCGTTCATGTACTTTTGAGCCCTGGATAGCAGCTCGGGCATACTGGAGGGCAGCTTCTTGAGTACAGAGAACATAAAACTGGAGGAACGAAGTCCAACGATAAAAGCGGCTAAGGCCACCTTATCATCCGGCTCCTCAACCTTGAGAACCTCCTTGTTGAAGCGGGCAAGGTAGCCCCTGAGGCTCTCGTCCCTGTCCTGCTTAATGGTAAGCAGGTGGGTTACTGGTTTCTGGTGGCGGCGTCCCCCAATGAAGTGGGAGACGAAGGACCTGCTTAGCTCTGAAAAAAGAATGGATGGAGGAAGGCTTGATCTTGGAGAACCACTGGCGGGCAGACCCCTTCAAGGTGGTAGGGAAGGCTCTGCACATAACCTCCTCAGACACATTGTGGAGTTACATGAGGGATTTATAGGTGTCCAGGTGGTCAAGGGGGTCTTTGGTACCATCGAAGATCTCGATATTGGGTATCTTGAACTTCGAAGGCAGAGGATAATTGATAATATCAGCAGTAAAATGCGTATCAGTACGTCTCACCAGGTAGTCTACGGCTTCAGGCGCCTGTGCCTTGATGGCGTTGAGGGCATCACCAAGCTGGTTCTGCACTTCTCTAATCTTCTCGTCCCACTGGTTGGGGACATCTTCAGTCGGATGATGGTACTGGCTTTGATGGTCACCGTATTGACTCTCACCGTCTTTATCCTCCTACGCAGGTATGTGTGAGAGAGGAGGACCACGCGAGCTGCCTGCGAGTTGAGGAGGGACTGTTGGGCGAGGGGCGCCCTGTGGCCTCGGGGCGTTCTGGCGAAGGGCCCCTTGGTGAGGGGCTGCCAGCCCCTCTACTGTTGGAGGGAGAGGTGCTCCTCCTGCGGGGTGAGGGGCGACGCCCCCTTGGGTGAGCATCAATTGAATGATCTGTTGGTTCTGTTCCATCAGCAACTGCATAGTCTGCAAGAGCTGTTGCTGTCCGATGACGGGAGTCGCCGTAGCAGAAGGTCCCGAAGGTGCGGGGGGAGGCGGAACCTCCTCCCGGTGAGCCGGGTTGCTGAGATTTTGATCTTGTAGTGATTGTCATGGATTCAATGAGCAAAGAAGTAGAGCAATATAAACTTTGTCGTTCCCACAGACGGCGTCAAACTGATGATGCACAAAATTGTCTTTGGTAAGATCAACAGTCAAGTATGAATAATGATGCAATTAATGAGTAATTAACGAGTAATCAATGGCAATCAACGGAACTTAAAGCAATAAACAACAGATCAACACAGGAAATTATAGTGGTTCGGTCTCGGATGACCTACTCCACTTTCGGGAATGGCAGCGGTGGCCTGGTGTTCTTTATTGATGAATAAGAGTCGCCGGAGAGATGGTCTTCGGGAGTATTACAGTGCTTTTTGGAGAGAGGAGAGAGAGAATGTGTGTGTGGTGCAGTATGCAAGGTACTGGAGGTGTTGGAGGCGTCTGAGATGTTGGAGATGTTGCAAGCGTCTCTTTACCCTTGAGAGGGCTTACATTATATAGCTATGGTGAGGCGGTGCCGTAAGGAAGATGTCTTCCACTATTTTGGTAAGTACAATCATAGTAAGAGTGGACCTCTTTAAGGTAGGAATAGATCTTCGTATCCCGTCATTCTCTCCCTCGTGCTCCTATTCATTTAGAGGAGAGTCCTGAATTGGATTGGACTTTAGGCTGGACCTTGAGTTGGAGTGGGAGTACCGGAGTACCAAAGCAAGAGGAGCACCAAAGGGTAGGCGCCCAAGGGGCGGCGTCCAATGGCTAGCGCCCTATGGGCGGTGCCGATGGGTGGTCATCCCCCTTTGGGTGTTTTCCTTGGGCTGAGGTGTAGGCCTTCTGGTGTCTTCCTTCTTGGACTTGAGGCACCACGGCATGAGGAGAGAACAAGTGAGAGGTTGAGGAGGAGTGGGGGTTCAACCATTGGGCGGCGCCTAATGGTGGCGCCTAGTGGGCGGCGCCCATATGGCTTGGGCGCCCTTGGCCTCCCTTGGCTCCTTCACCTCTTCTCCACTCTCTTTAGATTGGTTGACCCAGCTTGATGGACTTTGGCGACTTGGACTATTCCTTGGGCCCTTTAGCATTTGGGCCTTTCTCGTCGAATTTTTAAGTTTTTTAAATTTTTAAATTTTTTAAATTTTTTAAATTTTTTAAATTTTTTAAATTTTTTAAATTTTTAATTTTTAATTTTAATTTTTTAATTTATTTAAAAAAATATATATAAATACATATTTTATCATTATATTTTTATATGAAATTAATGTATATATAATATGTATATATTAAAAGATATATAGACAAATAAGATATATCTCAACACAAATAATTAACTTTCCATCTACTTTTCTTCCGATTTTGGAGGGATTGATTTTGGTGAGTTGGAAGGAAAATTAATCCATCCACTTCTCCATTTTTCCTACTTTCCTTCCTTACCAAATATGATGTTTTATCTATCCCTCCCACTTTCTATCCATCCACATTTCCATCTTTCCATTTTTCTATCGTACGAAACGGAGCATTAATGATTTTGATTTTAATCTTAACGGTTTGATTAATATAAATGGATAGAACCGTTAGACCTATCAAAAGAATAAATCATCACGAATATGACTAAACATGAGACAAATCAATAAACGCAATTTATACAAAATACAAAAGTCAACACGACGTGAATTCGAGTATATACCTTTATGATTTAAATACAAAGGTCCATTGAGTACGGGAAATTGACGAAAGGGGCTCCACTCTTTCTACTTATATTTGCAGATCAGGGACCATGGACAAAAAGTCCGACGGTTGACAGGTTTTAATTAATTTATTCTTTCTGATTAGCTTTCATGCGTGTGAATGATGTATCACTTGCATCGACGTACTGGTAATCGTCACCGCAATCTTACTGAAAAAATGACTTTGGTCATTTGTAATATTTTCACTTTTTTCATCATTCTAGATTTTAAAAGACTAGTCTATGTGCAAGTGTATAACAATGATCAAGACTGAACTGATGTTCATCCACTTTGATCTTATATACAAAATTCATCATAATTTTTTTTTCATATTTCACATATTTAATATTTTCAGGAAAAAAAATAGGACTAAATTTCAACTTTAATTAAATTTCAACTTTAATTTTTCGGTTTGAAATCGATTTCAATGTGAGCTCTCACTCGTCAATTTAAAAACATGGAAGCCATTATCACGGGAGTAATTCTACACTGACCAAATTTAGAGCCCAAATAACATGACAGCATTTCATTTGAAGTATTTATTGGAGCCCAAATGACATGGCACCAAAAAAATAAGCTCAAGTCAGCTGTCATGTCATTTGGTCCCAAAATTTATTCAGTGTAACATTACTGTTATCAAGGAGCATGACATCTTCAAGAGCTTGCTCTCAAGTCCTAGAAGCCCATTCTTTCACAAGATTCAAAGGGAGTGCTCGGTCAAGATTCGCAATCCCTCAAACAATTTCTTTGTCCAAAAATCCAAAGTTTTAAAACAATAGATTTTTTTACAGTCACAACTCTTCAACCAATGTGTTTTTCAATCATATCCCTTCGAAAATGTAAATTATTAAACCAAACTAAAATTAATTCTCAACAATAATCTCATTTTTAGAAGGGTACCCTCCTTAAAACACACCCTTTTTTTTTTTGGCGCTATTTAGCGAAGCTTGTGTCCGCGATGATGTTCAGAGGACTGAGTGGTTGAGACATGAGAGAGCATCATAGAGCTTTAACAATAATGTAGGGTTTTGAGAAAGGAAGAGAGAAAGGATGACGAAACAGACACCTTGTTTCGTATTTTGCGTGCCCAACGCGTAGGACAAATAAAAGACGACATTGACTTGGTTTGTCGCATAATAAGGGGTTGATTCAGTCCATGTGGTTGAATGAAAATTGTCGGCCTGTGAAGAATAGATGAATGTAAATTATACCCCAATAATACTCCGCGTAGATATTGGAAAAATTAGAAGGCGGGCCCCAACATGGTGGTGTCACCTTTTTTTTATGACTTTTTGTTGCAAAAAGATTGCACACTATTTTATAATTTATTATATAGATATTAGACGAAGAGCACGAGGATTGCCCATGTTCTTGGGGAAAGATTCTACATGACTTCCTCATTCATGGAAGCGACGGGCCAGCCAGCCCGCCAATTTAGTATGAAAGATTTAATAAAGAGTAATGTTATATGAATTTAAAAATTAGAGTTGATAATTATAATTATTAATTTTACGGTGAATTCTAAAATTTATTGAAACTCATTACCTATTTAATGATTATGATTATTAAATTTATTTTTTAAATTTAATTTTAAGTTCATATAACATTATTCTTTAATAAATTTATTTAACCATTTTTTTGTAAAGATTTTGTAAATTTTTAGAAAAACCCAACCTTCACTTAATTTGAGGAGAGCCGTATGATAGGTGGTAACTACCTTGTACGGTTCAGGGGTAATCAGGGTACTCCAATCAGTGGGGCCGGGAATATCTTTGACTTTACTGAACATTGGTAGTATTATTGTTTAGAGGTTAATCGATGTGATGGTACTTTTGAAAATTGTACCAAGGACATAAAAAGCAAGTTCTCTTATATTATTTTAAATTTGGCTCATTATTGGCATTTGGAATGCAAACAAAACCCATGGTTTGCATTACATTTGGAATGTCAATAATGAGTTATATTCGTGTGACTCACCTATTGTGTTGTTCGTTTTGTATCATTATTATTCGTATTTTGTTTATATCAAAACCAATAAAAAAAATTTATTTAATGTGTTCTGAGTATTAAACATTAGTCTAAATTATTTATTATACGTATTTAATAATCGTGTCAATTTTATAATGCCGAATTCGTATCGGGTTGCTATCAACGGTGAGAACCAAGTCATTGACATCTGAGTCATAAGTCCGGGCAGTAGCCATTTTTCTCTATGAATAATGCTGCACTGATCAAATTTTGAGACTAAATTTAAAACTCAAATGATATGACAGCATGTCATTTGGAATCTTTATTAGGATCCAAATGACATGGCACCAAATAAAGAAGTTCAAATCAACTGTCATGTCATTTGGGCTCTAAATTTAGTCCCAAAATTTGGTCAATGTAGTATTACTCTTTCTCTATAGATATATTGGAGTAATGCTATGTATCCCAAATGTGCAACCCAAATTTGCATCCCAAATGATTCTTTTTATGGGGACTGGGGAGTCAGGTAGACACCAAAAGTAGCTTGTAGCTTGTAGCTTGTAGCTGGTTGGTTTATTTCAACATGGAAAAAGGCCATGAGAACACAGAGGAAAAAGTTATGCAGAAGAAGAAGCCATTCAAGTTTGTTTTGGGAGGGATGAATTATACAAGGAGAATGGCGATGAACAAAAGGATGGGTCATCTTCTTCCTTCCTATACAATCCGGTCAGAGTACGTATATGCTATGCTATCCCTTAGTTTTAGTTACTTCTCTGCTGTATATACAACCCGGTGGTGCCTTCAAATTAACCTAACTGAGTTTTGAGATTTTTCATACACATTTACTTATATTTTCGTTCCTAAATTCTATTGTGGGTGCCTCTCTCTCTCTCTCCAGATTAATGGCAAATGAATGAAGCATTTGATTTCATTCTAAATCTCTTAGATGCCTTTGCAGACTTCTTTTTGTCCTAATACAGCCTATCCATTTAGATGCCTATCTCACTTAATGTCTAAACCAAATGTTTTTTGAGATTATGGAAAAAGTGTATAGTGTAAAAGAGACTCAAATCTTTACTTAAATATTCAGTAGTCATATTTTACCTTGCTTAGTTTTGAATTTGTCCTCAGTTAAATTTGAATTTTTTCATTAGAGTGCTTTTTACTAATAATCGCAATCCCTCGTACAATTTCTTTGTCCAAAAATCCAAACTCTTATTACAATGGATTTTTTTACAGTCACAACTCTTCAACCAATGTGTTTTTCAATCATATCCCTTCAAAAATGTAAACTGAGTGGTTGACACATGAGAGGACATCATAGAGCTTTGACAATAATGTAGGGTTTTTAGGAAGGAAGAGAGAAAAGGGGACGAAACAGATACCTTGTTTTGTATTTTGCCTGCCTAACGTGTAGGAAAAATAAAAGACGAGATATGGACTGGTTTGTATTTTAATAAGGGGTTGATAACCCGATAATATTGTGATGAGATTAGCCGTTCAATGAATAGTTGGATGTAAATTATACCCCAATAATACTCCGCGTGGCGATTGGAAAAATTAGAAGGCGGGCCCAAACATGGTTGTGTCGGCTTGTTTTTATGACTTTTTTCTTGCAAATTAAATAGATTGCACATTCTTTTATAATATTAGACGAACAGCATGAAGAGCATTACCCATCTAGATATTTTTGATGTGATTTAGAAATAATTGTTCAAACTTTATTCCTTAACCAACAAATTCATATTAGCCAATAGCAGTTGTTCTTGCTTGTACAATTAATGGACCTTTTACAAAAGAAAGCAAAAAAGTGACAATAAGCTTCAAATTTTGAAATTATACCACAATTTTTTTTTTTTGATAAAAGGTGACAATAAACTTCACAATTGGAAACTATACCACATTTTTTTTGATTGCCAGCTCAGCTGAGGTGGGGGCATGTAAAGATGGGCAATACTATACTTACCAAAAAATTTTACTAAATGTTCATCCCAAATGGTGTGGTACCATTTTTTATCATCAGATAAATAGATCTCATTAATATTTAATGTTGGAGATTGTATCACATCATTTAGTATGAAAGATTTAATACATTTTTTTAATAAGCATATCATTTTCCTGTAAAGATTTTGTAAATTTCTGATGCTATGACCAGGCCTAACCTTATCCTAATTTGCGTTTTAGCGGTTGGATGCTTTTTGAAAATTGTAGGAAGCACTAAAAACAAGCAAGTTCAAGTAGGCATCTACAAGTAGCCATCTAAATATCTTCACTTGCACTTCCCCTTATAAGGGGTTGTGTAAGTGTTGTGTTCAAAGAGTAGGCATCTAGAATGTAAACGGCGTACTCGTGTGACATCTAAACGACATTCGTGTGACCCACATGTTGTGTTATTCATGTCGTATCATTATTATTCGTGTTGTATTCATGTCAAGACCAACGAAAAAAAAAAATTTATTTAATGTGTTTTGAGTATTAAACATTAGTCTAGACTATTTATTATACGTATTTAATAATCGTGTTAATTTTTTAATTATTCGTGCCGGGTTCATATCAAGTTCATATCAACGGATCAGAGCTCACACCCTAATTACTTACATCAGTCCGGGCAGTAACCAATTTTCTTTATATATAGATGCATTCTTTTTGTGGGAACTGGGCAGTGAGCTAGACACCACAAGCAGCTTGTAGCTGGTTGGTTTATTTCAACATGGAAAAAGGCCATGAGATCACAGGAAAAGGTTATGCAGAAGAAGAAGCCATTCAAGTTTGTTTGGGGAAGGATGAATTATACAAGGAGAATGGCGATGAACAAAAGGAAGGGTCATCTTCTTCCTTGCTATACAATCCGTTCAGAGTATGTACATGCTATCCCTTATTTTTAGTTACTTCTCTGCTGTATATACAACCCGGTGGTGCCTTCAAATTAACCTAACTGAGTTTTGAGATTTTTCTTACACATTTACTTATATTTTCGTTCCTAAATTCTATTGCGGGTGCCTCTCTCTCTCTCTCCAGATTAATGGCAAATGAATGAAGCATTTGATTTCATTCTAAATCTCTTAGATGCCTCTGCAGATTTCTTTTTCTCCTAATACAGCCTATCCATTTACATGTCCATCTGACTTGATGTCTAAACCAAATGTTTTTTTGAGATTATGGAAAAAGTGTATAGTGGTTTCCTCCTCCTCTCTCTCTGGAAGAGGTTCACCAGGAGAGAGAGAGAGGAAGCCACTGTACACTTTTAGTTACTTCCCTGCTGTATATATAACCCGGGGTGCCTTCAAACCTGCAACATCACTCGGTCCCTCTGACATTTTTTTTTCGCTTTCTGTTTTCTTTAGAGCCTGTGGAGTGAGGAGAGTCTGGAGACTCGTACTTTGAGTTTAAAGATTATTCGTGCTTTCAGAGTTTGGATCTTTGTTAGTTTATGAAGGTCACTCGAGACTCAAGATCATAAGCTTTAGGTTTATTTATACAATCATATGCTGCGCCAGCATATGACAACGCTGCTCATGCCCACCCTCAATTTTTTTTTTCTTAACATTACCTATATGTATTTCAAGTATTTCTTCAATATTTTTAATTATGCACACCCTATTTTTTTTTGGCACATCAATTAGTGTACACTTATATCAAATGAATATGAATTTTTTCACACATTTTGCACATGTTATGTACCTATCTAGATAAATTTTGAATATACTACAATCATTTTATACTTTTTAAGACTAAAAAAGGCATCATATACATATTCACTAGTTTATTTGTGATTTTAACATTTATTTGGCTAATTATGGTAAAAATTATAGAGTACACATTGAACTGCATAATTGATCGAATGAGTTATAAATAACAAAGCGATCAAATGATTGTGTATATAAATGATAGTAAAATTGTTATGCAACAATTTTAAAGTATGAAAATTCATCGGAGTTAATTCTAAATGATTTTAATTAGCCTATATTTTGTAAAAAAAAATAAAAAATTTGGTGTCGTTTGTATATACTAAGCTTACCAAATTTTGCTATGTTGGGTTTAATGAACTTTTAAGTATTAAATAGAATGTAATTAAATATAAATTATTGTCTTATTTCTATCAATTGTAAAAAAAAAAAAAAAATTAGTTTATTAAAATATTCGTGTCCACGTTAGCATGACTTTCTGGCTCCGCCCCTGTATACATTAATCTCTGAATTTCATTGAATGTTATCATGTGTTTTCCAAACTCGACCAAGAGCCAACTGGGTTTTGAAAATTTTCATACATTTACTTATATTTTCGTATCTACATTCTATTGTGGTGGCCTCTGTGTCAGACTGAATGTGTCTCTCTCTCTCCCTCCTTATCTGCCTCCGTCCCCCAAGTTTGATGGCAAATGAAGCATTTTATTTCATGCCATATTTTCATTCTAAATCTCTTAGTTATAACTAAATGTTTTCTCAGAGGAGATTGGGCAAAACAGTGTAGTGGTGGTTTTTCCCTCCTCCCTCTTATCTTCTTTTTGTCTTACTACAGCCTATCCATTTACATGCCCATCTGACTTGATGTCTCAAGTCCAGGGTTTTGAAAATAGGCCGTTACGGCACGTAACGGCCGTTACGTAACGGTAACGATGAGCTCCGATTCCGTTACACCCCGCTATAGCGGGTAAAATAAATTTCACACCTGTAACGGCCGTTACGGCACCGTAACGGGATGTAACGGGCGTTATGAGAGCGTTACAGTCCGTTTCGCTGCCGTAACAGCCTATTTTCGTAGCTTTTACTGCTCATCCATGGCGGTTTTTTTTTGGCCGGAAGAGATGACCGGCTAAAAACGACGGTGAGTGAATTTTTTTTTTCGGTTGAGAAATGACAGGCTGTCATGGGTTGGCAGATTTTTGGAAAGGCAAAAATCAGGTGGAGCATATTCATCCTACAACATATATAATGAATGGTTGTTATTCATTATAAACAAATTTAATCAATGAATAGGTGACAAGTGTCATGTTATGTAATAATGTGAAGGAGTGGATTTTAACAGATTAAAAATTGTAGGTGGTGGGGTCCTTCTTGTACAAATTTAACAGTTAATAACTTTTATTTACAATTGCAAATTTTTTTAATTTTAAATTTATTTTGACGACTTCCTATTTTGAATACAATTTTTAAATAAATAGATATTAATTGCTAAAACTAATTTTCTTTCATTTGCTCTAAATTTGAATTAATTAAGAAATTTAGCATATCAAAATCATGAATATAATAAAAAATTATTATAAATTACAAAAAAACTAAATTTATTTTATTTTGGTCCAAATATATAGAAAATTTTGATTTTTGCCAATAGTTGTGAATGAATTAATAAAATTTACAACTCCGATTTTCGTTACTGTTACGTAACGCCCGTTGCACCCCGTGTCCGTTACACCGTTACCGATACCGTTACATCACCCGTTACCGTTATTCAAAACCAAGGTCTCAACCAAATGTTTGTTTTTTTTTTTTTCACAAGAGACCATGGGAAAAGAGTACAGTGGCTTCCCTCTTCCTCTTCTTCCTCCTCTTCCTCCTCTCTATCTCTCTTAGGAAGAGGTTCCCGAGAGAGAGAGGAGGATGGAGAGGGAAAAAAACGACATAGAGAAACTAGGGTTTCTTTTCCTTGTTTGCTTACGTTATTATTCTATGACGAGAAAGAAGGAATCAGTAGTGGGAGGTAGCCTACGGATAAAATTCAACTGCCTCGGGGCAAATCAAATCAAACACATAAAAAAAGACTACACGAACAACCCCAAAACTGGTGGGTTCTTGACTGCTTTGTTTTTCCTTTATGAGTTTATTATTATTTTTATTTTAACTTTTGTATCCGGATATGATTCTGATTTAATTCAAGAGTGATTTCTATGGTTCAGTTTGATAATTGTGTTTAAGTAAAATTTTCAGTAGATTCAGGCTTATACATGCTCCTGTTATTCGTGTGGTATTTCAAATATAGTAAAATCACTTTATTGAAACTTTTGATATGAAACATGTAATGTATAAGAAAAACAGTAGCAATTAAATCCTTCAACTTTGCACATAATATAGTTTGAACGAAACAGTTACAGTAAATAGTTACACCAGTTTTAATGAAACAGAAATAGTTACATGAAAGAGTTACACGTAACTATTTATATAATTCAATATAATTACTAACCCGATTTCAAAACAGGAACTGATATTGAACTTTAGGTAGATCAAGGCTAGTGTTTGATACTATGTCCTTAAGACAGATTTCGCTCCCACACACGGTGCTTATGGAATATCAAGCGTCTGCCTCCCAAGATACAATGATCTTTACACAGATAGAAGTAGCACTCCAATCTATCTGTCCAGCGAACCAAACTTGTGTTGTGTACTCTCCAAATGCACTGTCTTAATGCCGAAAATCAGACTGCCTTAATGTAATGCACAGTCTGCCTTAATGGTGAAAAAATCGAATGATTAAGTGAAGTATGAATGGTAATGATCCTGGGTAGTTATTGACTCTTTGGTGACTTTCCGGACAGTCACCACACTAAAAGACGCACCCTAGGAAGACAACTACAACAACCAGTAGACACCTTGAATAACTGTTCACCATGAACAAACACAATCCAATTTCGGAATAAATCCGAACCATTGCGATCCACGGATTCCCAAAATTAATTTCGGGTTGCCCATTTATTTAAATGAATTTTCTCCAAAAAGAAAGAGCTTGGTCTAAACCACACCCGTACCCGAGCCCGATCGGGTGGCACGTGCGCACGTGTGTGGTCGAACCAAAGACATGTAGGTGCTTGCTCCGCTCGTAAAACTGTGGTACCCCTTGGGGCCCAACCCATGGAGCAAACTTGACCTATATATGCCCATGTTGGATCTCTTCCTCAACCAATGTGGGATTGGTGTCAAATCCCACATTACACTTTCCTTTATTTTCTCATTTCAAGAGGGTCACTTTGAAACCTATTTTCTCATTCATTTCTTACTCGATTTGAGCAAGTGAATATACTACATTATTCTCCTCACGGATTAGAATATGAACCCACGAAATTTTATTCAAAATAATAATTGGGTCCCACTTTAATTTAAGCTCAAAGTCGACCAAAAACTCAGTTTTACTCTTTAAAAAATCTGATTTGGTCCAACAACTCCTTCAAGTGCATCCTATTTTTTGTGGGTGAAAGAATTTAGATGAGCTTGGTTTCAATCATATGCGTACCGCTACCACCCCAGCTCGGTTACAAAGATGGGTGCGATTCAAACTTATTTTTTGGGTAAAATTTTTTTATTAAATTAATTTTTTTATTTCTTCCTCGATTTTAATTTTCTTCTCGTTGAAATATAATTTTTTGCCGATTGGATTTATATGTTTGTTGCTGTTCAGTAATTGCCGATTAGGTGTGAACCGATTGGAATTCTTTCACCACAGGGTATGATAAACCTATCATATTGATTGGTAACTTAGCTTTTTAAAATATTATTTGAGCATAATTAAATATAGGGTTAATCTCAAATTATATCCTGAAAAATTGTTCGAATTTTAATTTACACTCTCAAATATTAAAAATTTTAATTTGCACCATCAAAGATAAAAATCTGTATCAATGCGCACCTCAAACTAATAGCCGTCAGTTTTGCCGTCTACAACTAAATGGATATATTACACCTATACCCCTCATATTTGTCACTTAATCACCTAGAACCCCTATATTTGAAATATTACACCTACATCCCTTTAGAATCTAAGTATGACTAAAAATATTCCCCCAATTGGGCATCCAAATAATTTTACACCTATACCCCTCATACTTGTCACTTAATCACCTAGAACCCCCATATTTGAAATATTACACCTACATCCCTTTAGAATCTAAATACGACAAAAAATATTCCCCTAATTGGGTATCCAAATAATTTTTTTTAAGTGATGTATTACATTAGATATAAAGAATATTATATAAATACCTACATTATATTGGGCATTCAAATGGTAAGCTTGATTTTGAACTTTAGAGTATAAAGGACCCACAAAATAAAAGGTAGTATGAAAAATTATAATTTTTTATTAGGATGAAATTATATTTTCTAACGATTATATTAACACATATCAAAGACAAAAGGTTATGTGTTACACGTGCACAAACGTTAGAAGGTGTAGGAGTAACATTTTAAATGTGAGAGGGTCTAAATGATTAAGTGACAATCATGGAGAAATTTAGGTGTAATTTATACATTTAGTTTTAGATGGCAAACTGACCGCTGTTAGTTTCAGGTGCACATTAATACAAATTTCCATCTTTTAGAGTGCAAATTAAAATTTTTGATTTTTGAGGGTACAAATTGAAATTCGAACGATCTTTCAAGATGCAATTTGTAATTAACTCTTAAATATATTTGTCAAGCAGTAGACGGTTCATGTCTTTTTTTTATTTTTTTATTAATTTTCACGCGCATTCCCATTCCCCCTCGGTGTGGGACAAAAAGACACATTCTTTCATCATAAGTTAATTTAAAATCTACTTAATTTAAAAGTTTAAGTCACTTTTTAAGGTGTTGAATAAGCAAAGAACTTATAATTACGGTGACAAGAAAATTTATATAGCTCTTAATTCACTTACATTTCTTAAATTTGTAATCTAAAACAATTTCCTTTTCTTTTATGTGATAGTGGAAGCAAGCAAAAGTTCACATCATCTCCTTCAAGCGATAAAGTATTCAAATTTCTGTTGCCATTGCTAATTGCTCTCGTTGCCATCAAGTGTCAAGCCAAAGGGGAGGATCCATTTGAAGCTCACCCTATAATCATGCGGTGTTTTTGCACAGCCATATCCATCTACTGCCTCGCAATGGTAATAAGAAATCAAATTCAGACCCGTGACTCGCAAATCTTAGACTATATAATACTCTTCTCTGGTGCTCTTTCATCGGTCTTACTATTATCGATTCTCTTTCCACGCTTCCCTGAACTACTCATTTTGATTGTACCGGCATTTTTGTCAATAATATTAGTGCGAAATAAATTCACTACAACAAAAATCGTTTTTTGCGACGATTTTTTTCGTCGCTAAATTAAAAAAAATCGTCGCAAATTGTTTTTTGCGACGTTTTTTTTTCGTCGCGTGTTCGTCGCAGTAGCCTCGTCGTAGAAAGTATTTTGCGACGCATTATTATTTTCATCGCAAAAAAAATTTTTTGCGACGAAAAAAAAACGTCGCTAAAATTTAAAAAAACGTAGCTAAAATATATTCCACCGGAGTAAAAAAATAAAAAAAAATAATTAATTTGATTTTTTGCGACGAAAAAAAATTCGTCGCCTATAAATTTTTAAATAAAAAATTAATTATTTAATTAATTTTTTGCGACGCAAGAAAATCGTCGCCAAAAATAATTTAATACATAAAAAAATATACAAAATAATACTTTAATTAATTTTTTGCGACGAAAAAAAATCCTCGTAAATAATTTTTCATAAATAAAAAAATGTAAAAAAAATAATAATTTACTATTAGCGACGTAAAAAAAATCGTCGCAAATAATGTATGAGATAAATAAAAAATCTAAAAAATAATGGAATAAATTATTTTGCGACGTATAAAAAACGTCGCTAATAAGATCATCCTTCAATTTTGAGCGACGATTTTAATTTCGTCGCAAAAAAAATTATTTTTTTTTAAAATAATCCTGTATTAAATATAATATTCCAATAAAAATTTTCACATGTACACCAATAATACCTGTGTTGAATAAAAAATTAACATAATTAATATATTTCACATCTTTTCCATTCAACAACCAACACAAACTAACATGAAAGAATATAAAATATAATACACTTTTTTTTTTTTTTTTTTTAAAAAAAGACGAATTTTATTTAAAGAAATCCAAAGATTACAAGAATCAAAAACAGTAACTGTTAAGCAAAACAGTAACTGTTTTAACAAACAAAAATAGTAAACTGTACAAAAAAAACAGAAAAAATTCTGTTATCAGAAAAAATACTGTACAGCAACTATTTTTGGCCCTGCAGCTCCCCTTTCTGATCAAAATACTGTAGCTTCAACTCTGCAATCCATCAGACTGTAAAAACAGCAGCTCATAACACTGCATCACCATCCCACTCATCAGACTGCAACATCACAACCCAGAAGCTTCATAAAAGCAGCTAATAAAATTGTGAACACTTTCAACAGAGCAGAATAAGAACTGATCCCCAGTTTTGTATCCTCAAAATTCATGAATTGGCTGTAATTCTTCAAGAGAACCTAAACCAATTCTACTTGCATTAAAAATCATATTTAACCCTTGTCATCAAACACCAACATCCTCTTTTTCCTCACCACAGGGAGACCCTGCAGATCTTGCAACATAGCCAATTTCCAGCCTGGGAGACATCAGTCATTAAATTAAATGGGGAATTAAAATTTGAAATTAGGAACACATAACAAAATAATGCAATTGTAACAACCATGGGATACATTTGTTCTAGACATGATGGTTCAGCAGTTCACACGAAGAGCTCACCATTTGTAGGGTAAACATCGTTCTAGACAATCAAGAAACACATGTAGCTGGTGCAATAGGCCCAATCCATTCTTTAGGATGTCAAATTACAACCAACCCACCAAGTAATGAAGAATTTCATCATTTAAATTCATAATAAATCAGAGAAAACTAGAAATCAAACTGAGAGACAAGTATTCATATAAATAAGCTAGATTCTTGTACATGAAGTTATGTAGAAAATAAAAAACAATCAATGGCCATTAAATCACAGAATAGATTCATTATGAAGCAGTGAAACTAAATATGCATAGCTCGCGCATTACACCTCCTTTTACAAGCATGCACGAGTTTGACAAAAATTAGGTGAGGAAATATCCCCAGGTACCCATCTGCTTTTGACCTTTTACATTTGGCTAGGCAGGTCACTTTTGACATGATGACATGTGAAATCAGCCAATGGTAGTTCTAATCATCCACACAAACTCTTACCTCTGAGTATAGCCTCAAGCACTTCAATGGATACAACAATTCGGTCATCTGGATTGTAGTTTCCTATGGAACTGTTATGAATGATCACAACTGGGGGCCAAATAATGAGATCCTCCTTTACAGCTAAGGTTTCAGCATCAGACAGTATCTCACAAACCCAGGGACTGTTGGGGGCCGCTGCACTTTTCCATCCCATTAGTGCACAAAGTGCTTTGTGAAAACCCAAGTGCTGCGATCTGAACCCAACTTTCGGAGACGTGAAGGCATGCCTCACCAAGCTCTGTGTGTCTACAAACTCTTCGGAGTCATGGACAGGTAAGGCAAAAATCATAATGAGGGCTGGAATACAAAACAAAAACCAAGTGGGATGAACTACAGAAGCATCACTTCTAGGACAATGGGTTGGAAATCAGAGATTAAATGAATGGTTTCAATTTAAATGATTTTATATGGCTTGCTGCTCTTGTTTGGTGAGTTCTGTCTCGAAAGACGGCCGATTCATGTTTGGAAGTAGCAGTTAGCTTCACTTAAACTCCACATCCGATCAAAGCATGACACATGGGTATATATATGAAAGATAAAAAAAAAATGAGAAAAATAATCTACCAGAAAATATCAGCACCTTGCCCTGCAGACATAGTGTATCTTTTAGTACTTTGTCATCAATTTTACACAAAGGTTTTGATTTAACGTTGGACCCATGGGGTCAATCTATTTCTGAATTTGCCTGGCTAAAGTCGCCTCCTGCCCCCTAATTCATAGACCACAGAGATATGGAGAAAGAACAAAATAAATGTCCCAAGGGATAATTTTGTAAATCCGAAATTTACGTCCTCTTAACGAGTTTAAAAGACGCACGATTGAAATGATTTAAAAAAATTGATAGAACTCACAATATTGTGAAACACAAATGCAGTGCATATGATAGTACGAGAAACAATGATTTTTTATCATTATTTGATTTTGTGAGAAGTATATGTTCAAGAAGATGTAGTTCATTATTAAATTTAAAAACAACACGATCTCTTCAAACATGCCACTATATATGTTCAAATTCCTCTATGAACAGGAGGGTCATGGCTATGGAGGTAGAGAAGGCCTTTCAAGATTTGCCTACACTAATGCTTTACTGCTCTAATATTAACTCTCCTGTGTTTCAGCCTATACCTATACCAAATATACTCTTTTTAGAACATAACAAGTTACTAGAAACCCATGAACACTCTTGTTTTTCAGCCTATATCTATACCAATAACTGAAAATGAAACATACCCAATTAAGAACATAAAAATTTACAAAAACCCTTGATGGAGAAACTGAAGAAAAGAAGATTATGGACAGTTTTCGGGGCACTTACTGTCTAAGAGTACCAGATGTGAACATTTCTGTCACAAAGTTTATGTTCCCATTGGCAGTATCAACCCAAGAAGTGTAGAACTTCATGATGTTGCTGTGTTTCAAGGTCTTGAGCAGATGAATTTCACAGTACAATCTCTCCAGATCTTCAGGACTTCTCAGAAAATCATAGAGCTTTACCTGACTCCAAGCAACTTCAATCCCTTCATACTCATCAAAAGCTCTGTAACTGCAAATAAGACACCCAAAAAAACCAAGAACAAAACAGAAATGAACACACCCATTTACAGAATCATCACATAGTGCCAGAACAGTTTCAAAAATTTTTTTTTTTTCATACACTGTCTTTGAAGCTCCTTTGCCAAGAATTTCATTGTACTGCAAAAAAATAGAAACCTGGAATTTAAAACCGTCCTAAATTACGCAACTTAAGAACATCAGTAACAGAAAGCAACAACCGAAGGTAATGAAGAAAAGACTTACTCTTCCATATCTTCCAGTGGGATCAACTTCAACAAATTCAGCCTATGGTACCAAGGGCAGTGACAATGTCAGGAAGAATTTACAAGAAGCAAAAACAAAAAATCTAAAGATATGAGTTGGCTTTAAACCTTCAATGGTTTAAACCAATTTTAGTTACAAGTAAAGCGTAATGAAAAGAAAAAATTCAGCTCAGCTCACCTTAGCTCAGCACAGCTAGCTCAGAACTATTTTTACAGCTCAGCTCAAACAGTGCAGGCAGATTTAAAATCTGGACATGCTCCTCCTATCCATGAACACAACAAGCTGTTTATTTTTCGGATCTTCTAAGGGATTCTCTTTATTCCTAAAGCGATTGAATCCACTTATGCCTTGGCATGGGGGACCCCCACATACAACATCAACAGTACCCTATATGGCCATCATACAAAAGAAAGAAGAATCAACAAAACTGATTTCTAATTGAAACAATCGTTATTGGGTGGAACAATTACAAATATTGAAACTTCCAGGCAAAGGCAAAGTCTTTAATCTAAAGCCATTGGTGACAAATTCCTTTATCCACTCACGACAGTCACTAACAAAGATACATGCCATACAATACAAGTAATCAAATTGAAATAAGAAGAATATAGCACAGAAAGCTCAAGCAAAAAAATGATCGAATTTATTTGCATACCCTAAATCATCTGCAGGCTCCCAGCTGTCTTCTTCTGGCCCATAACCCTTCCAACGAATCTAGAGACAGACATATTTGAAAACTTAAGAAACAGAGGAAATGGCTGGGACACTCTTATCAAAAATATTCGAGCTTCTATAAGTTCATTTTTCGAGCATCTAATTATGCACTAGAATAATATAACAATAATTCCTATTACAAGAACATGTGCGAGGAGTTGGCTTTAACCCTTCAATGGTTTAAGTCATTTCTAATTACATTATGAGATCCCCCAAAAAACGTCTATAGTCTGGTAATCAGTACAACACTGCAGCCCCATATCATCACTGCAGCAAAAGTGCTGCAACAAACAACTTGCATGTTAACAAATATGAACATAAGTAATATGCAACAAGAATGTTAAGCATCACTTGTTACGAAATACCTACCGAAATCATGAAAGTTGCAACACCAAGGTTTTTACTGCAAAGTAACTCCACGCAATCTTGTGCTGCATCAGGTGTTTCCACTTCAATCTATTCAGTGTTCTAAGCAGAAGAGACTTTGCAAAGTCTTGTTTCTACAGCACACTTAATCTAAAGAGATTGGGAAGCTTCCACAGAAGACAACAGTGTGTTCACTCCATGAAGATCATGAAGAAAGAAGATATTGCCAGAGGACTAGGCATTGGTCACAAGGCAGAAACGGCTGCCCATGGAGGAGGAAACAAAGTTCTACCCATTAGTGATGCAACAGCATTAACATCTGTGACAAATGGGAGTGACCACAGTAATATCATGGTGGAGAAGAAAGAGAAAGCTAAGGGTGACAAAATGAAAACCATTTCCAAAATGAAGGAGCTATTGAAATGGGCTGCAGCTGCTAAGGCTGAGAAGGGAGGAAAGTACATTGGTGGAAAGGTGAGAAATTAATATACAATCTAATACCCAAATTTGAAATCTGGTTCTTAGAATTCCAAATACCCAAATCTAAATACACAAACTAATTCCCATATGCTTTCATTTTCTTTTAAGCAGCAGTAGTTCAATTAAAAAAAAAACCCCATTTGAAAATAGTGGTGAAATGAACCTTTTCGTGTCTCAGTCGGTTGCTTCAGACGGTGGAGCCAGTGGAGCCAGGCGGGAATCGCAAATCTTTTCGTGTCTCAGCCTTCTCGGTTAAGCTTCAGACGGTGGAGCCACTGGATTCAGACGGTGGAGCCAGTCGGTGGAGCCAGTGGTGCCAGACGGTGGACCTCAGCCTTTCGCAAATCTGAAGCAGCAAATAGATCTTTTGGGCTGAATGTCGGTGGAGCCAGTGGAGCCTTCTCGGTGAAGCTTCAATGATCTTTGGTGGAGCCTGCGATGAAGGCTCTGTGCTGTGGAGATTGAGTGAGACAGAGAGAGAGAGAGAGAGATGGTCAGCGAGGGAGGAGAAGGCCAGCTACATCAAGCGACCGAATGTGGTGAATGTCATTTTGTTTTTTTTTTTTAATTATATTCTGCGACGTAAATTAAAAACGTCGCAATTTACTATTGTTTTTTTGTTTTATTTTAAGTGTTAATGTGTTATAATTTATATTCTGCGACGAAAATAAAAATATCGTAAATTAAAATTTTATTTTATTTTAAATATTCTCCACAAACTTAAAAATATTTCCGTCAAACTTATAAAAAACGTCGTGATTTAATATTTTTATTGTATTTTATTTTATTTTATTTTTACTTTAATAACTAAAATTAACATTATGTGACGAAAAATATTTTCCCTAAAAATATTTGACAATGTTGAACATTACTTTTTTTCCACTTGAGATTGTTTCAATCTGCAAAACAAAAAGTGAAAAAAAGAAGAAAAAAATAAAATTAAGGGAAAACCCCCTTAATGACACTCAAGACAATGATTGATATCTACAAAAATGACACTCAAGACAAAGCAGTTATCCAAATCCACAGAGTAATAGTTAAAGAACAAGAAATTTGACACCCAAAACCACTAATCCCAAGAACTTAACCAAGTCATTGCAAATATTTAATTAGTTAAAAAAAATTAAAAATATGAGACTCACAAGAAGCATACAAGTCTGTACTTTCATGTGGAGATGCAAAAACAACCTAGTAATTCCCCCAATAGGATCTTTACCTGATCAATGGGGGGGGGGGGGGGGCAGGAAACAATCTGGTTCGAGAGTGATGGAGGTGGGTTCACTGGTGGTGGTACTCAGCTAGCAGTGGCATTCACTGGTGGAAAATGGCGATTAGGATTAGGGATTTGGGAGTTGGGCGAGGCAGATTTAGGAATTTTAAACAATAATAATGGCAGTGCTTAATAAATAGTTACAAATAATTAACATTTTATTACTATAATACTAGGTAAACATGTTAATTTCATCGAACAGTTGATAGACTTACATGATTTCATTGAACAGTTGAGGAGTTGGGGACGTGTGGTGATTCCATGCAGTGGTTATGTGACAGGTCGGGGAGCTGAACAACAGGGAAGGTGGACTTGGGTAAATAGCGGAACACAGTGAGGGAGAGGGAGAGAGAGAGAGAGAGGATTTACGGATTAATTAAATTATTATTTTTAAATTTTTTTATTCTCGTAAAAATTTATTGGTGACGTTTTTTAAAAAACGTTGCAAAAATAAATTAAATTGTTATTTTTTATTTAATTTTCCAACTCCCATCATTTCTCCTACCAATTCACCCGCCAAAAACAATAAGCATGTAATCTCATTTTGCGACATTTTATAGACGTTTTTATCAAACGTCGCGAAAAATAAATTAAAATGTTATTTTAAAATTTTTCTATTTTAAGGAAATAATTAATTTGCGACGTTTTTTTTAAAATGTCGCTAAAACGTGCCAATTAAATTGTTTTTTATTTAATTTGTCATTCCTGCCATTTGTCCCGCCAAGACTAATAAGCATGTAATCTCATTTTGCGACGTTTTTAAAAATCGTCGCGGAAAATTAATTAAATTGTTGTTTTTAAATACTTTTTCATTTAAGTAAGAAATTAATTTGCGACGTTTTTTCAAAACGTCGCGAAAACTTAATAAAATTATTCATTTTTTAATTTTTCATTTAGGTACAAAATTTATTCGCGACCGTATAATAAAACGTCGCCAAAAAAATCAAAAATTTTTTTATTTAATTTATCAATTCGCGCCAATACTCCCGCCAAAAACAATAAGCATGCAATATTTACCGACGATTTTAAAAAACGTTGCAAAAAAATCAACCTAAGTTATTTTTTTGTTTATTTTTTATTTCTGTAAACTGTTATTAGCGACAATTTTAAAAAACGTCGCCAAAAATCAACCTAAGTTATTTTTTTGTTTATTTTTTATTTCTGTAAACTGTTATTAGCGAAAATTTTAAAAAACGTCTCCAAAAATCAACCTAAGTTATTTTTTTTGTTTATTTTTTATTTCTGTAAACTGTTATTGGCGACGATTTTAAAAAACGTCGCCAAAAATCAACCTAAGTTTATTTTTTTTGTTTATTTTTTATTTCTGTAAACTGTTATGGGCGACGATTTTAAAAAACGTCGCCAAAAATCAACCTAAGTTATTTTTTTTGTTTATTTTTTATTTCTGTAAACTGTTATTCGCGACGATTTTAAAAAACGTCGCCAAAAATCAACCTAAGTTTATTTTTTTTGTTTATTTTTTATTTCTGTAAACTGTTATTGGCGACGATTTTAAAAAACGTCGCCAAAAATC
The DNA here is from genome assembly GCA_951799425.1 of Ilex aquifolium. Taxonomy (NCBI): domain Eukaryota; kingdom Viridiplantae; phylum Streptophyta; class Magnoliopsida; order Aquifoliales; family Aquifoliaceae; genus Ilex; species Ilex aquifolium. The sequence goes on from OX637395.1 coordinate 12,713,079, forward strand.
AACCTAAGTTTATTTTTTTGTTTATTTTTTATTTCTGTAAACTGTTATGGGCGACGATTTGAAAAAACGTCTCCAAAAATAAACCTAAGTTATTTTTTTTGTTTATTTTTTATTTCTGTAAACTGTTATTGGCGACAATTTTAAAAAACGTCGCCAAAAATCAACCTAAGTTTATATTTTTTGTTTATTTTTTATTTCTGTAAACTGTTATTCGCGACCATTTTAAAAAACGTCGCCAAAAATCAACCTAAGTTATTTTTTTTGTTTATTTTTTATTTCTGTAAACTGTTATTGGCGACGATTTTAAAAAACGTCGCCAAAAATCAACCTAAGTTTATTTTTTTGTTTATTTTTTATTTCTGTAAACCGTTATTGGCGACGATTTTAAAAAACGTCGGTAATAGTTATTCCCGCCAGCGCTCCCGCCAAACACAATTTGGAGGGAAAAGCCTTTTTGCGACGTTTGATTAAAAACGTCGCAAAAAAACCTGTCAAAACAGAATTTTGCGACAAAACTTTAAAATCGTCGCTCATAGTCTACTTTTGGCGACGATTTTTAAAACGTCGCAAAAAAAACGTCGCCAAAAGTGATTTTTGTTGTAGTGATTGAAGCAGGGATGTTACTGGATTTACAACCGAATAACCAATGTGGTTACCCATATTCGCGATTGGTTCACCCGAAGCAATGCCACAGAGCAGCCAAATCTACCAGTATAGTAATCCTGTCCGATTTGAAGAAGTTTAATTAGCATTACCACTCTTGAACTGTTCTGTTACTCGCTAGAGAGATAGATATGTAATTTTATTCTTATCTATGTTTGTATTGAGCTTCATACAACTGGGGCAACTGGTGAACAAATTCACTATTAAAGGAAAGTTTGGATGCTTTGTAAAAATTCTCCATTTCAATTGCTGGTGTTGGATTTTGGGCCGTAAACAAACTGGGTCACCCATGAGTGTGCTAGACCCAAGTAATTAGGAGCAGTCCCAATTGGATTCACTTTCCTTACTTTGTTTAAAATATATATTGAGATTAATAGGTAATTATAGTTAAAATATAAATTTATTGTAATTAAAGATTAAAATGTAAGTAATATGATAAATCTTCAAATTTAAACGATAGCACACTTTGTTTATTAGAGCATATTCAATCCCGAGTGAAATGCTTATTTAAATTTAAATTTGAGTAAAAATTAGTTAAAAATAATCTCCAGTCATTTACTCAAATTTATATTAAATGAAGAGAGTCAAATTTTTACTCAAATCAAAGTAAATTCAAATTATTTTACGGTAATTAAATTTGAGTTTACCCTCATTTAAATTTGAATTTATACTCTTTTAAATTTGAATTTCTTTATTGAAATATTTGTATCAAATCAAAATTTTTACTTAAATATGCATAAGTGAGTTGGCCCATTGCAAACACTACTTTGCCCAAACAAATATGCATAAAAGAGTTGAACAACTAAACAGAAAATCATTACACAAAATCTTAAAAACTCCTATACCGTTTGTACATTGTCTAGTTGCTTCTCAACCAAGATTAAACCTTCGGCATCGTTTAATAACAATTTTTTCCATTGTCACATAAAATCATCCAACAACAAATCAAATGAAAAATTTATCTACATAGCATGTTTCGCAGCAATTTCTCCCAATTTGTACATTGACTCTTGTAATAGCCAATCCATCTCATTGATTATATTGGCACGAGGTTATTTCTAGTTAGATAAGGAGGGGGAGTGTAGTGACAAAGTTGATGTGATTACGATTATGTAGTTTTTGACATACTTTTTCTTAAAATACGTAATGGGTGGTTCTTTTTTCTAATTCTACCTCTGAATGATTATATTGTTATCCCAACTGATCTCCACTAGTCTAGCTTAGTTAACAACACTAACAGAATTAGTTGTACAGCTGTATTACTTACATTTTGGTTATAGAACACGTGGGTCATCAATTGTGCCAGCTGTGCCCTCACTTTTGTATATATATATATATTGTAAAGCATCTACATAATAGAGTGAGATACTATTTTGATTCTTTTATCTTCTTCTTCTTTAGTTCTCTTGTTCTGTTTTGTTTCCATCTCTCCCTTTTCTATCATGGTATCAGAGCCTTGCAAAAGACAAACGTCTTGTTAATGGCTTCCTCAACTTCATCATCTTCTTCGTTGACATCGTTTATTTCTTCAACAAATTCTCTCTTTTCTCAGATGCAATCTCCGATTTACCTTTTATCAAATATCTGTAATCTGATCCCTCTCAAATTAGATTCAACGAATTATGTTCCATGGAGATTTTAGATCTCAGCGATTTTGAAAGCACATTCTCTTCTCGGTTACGTAGATGGAACACTCACTTGTCCGGAAAAGTTTCTTGCTGATGAATCTGGAAGATTTACATCTGAAATAAATCCACAATATCAGTTGTGGATCACACAAGATCAAGCAATGATGACGTTAATAAATGCTACTTTGTCTCCAACAACTTTGTCTCATATAATTGGCTACTCTACTTCTCGTGAAGTGTGGCTTGCTTTAGAGAGAAGATTCTCTTCATCCACTAGATCTAATATCTTACAACTTAAATCCAATCTGCAATCAATGGTTAAAGGTTCTAATTCAATCGATACCTATGTCCAGCGGATGAAGGAAATTCGAGACAAATTAGCCGTAGTTGCAGTCCCAATTGATGATGAAGATATGCTTATTTACACTCTAAATGGACTACCTGCATAGTTTAGTGCTTTTTCGCACATCAATTCGCACTCGATCTCAACCATTGTCACTGGAAGAACTACATGTTCTACTTAGAACCGAAGAAATTGATCTCGAAACATCACACAAGCAATCCGATTCCTTTTCTACCGCTCTTAATATCATTCATAAGCAAGCTGAAAATTCACCTACTGCCATGAACACATTCAAGCACTCGAATAATCAGTATAACAGAGGACGTGGATCATCTCAACCAGGAAGAAACAGAGGATGAGGTTGTTCTTACAATCGAGGAGGTGGAAGGACTCAAGGTTTTGGCAGAGGAGCAAATCAATATAACAGAAATTCATTCCCAGAGAATCAACATCCTTCTTTCAACACATAACAAGGACATAATAACTATCAAGGAAATTCATCAAGAATCTCATGCCAAATCTGCAACAAACCAGGACATAGTGCCCTAGATTGCTTCCATCGCATGAATTATGCCTACCAGGGGAGGCATCCTCCTGCTCAATTGGCAGCTATGGCTGCAGCAACTTATGATAACACCTCTACTGATGCAAATTTCTGGCTTATTGATTCTGGCGCAACAAACCACATCACTTCAGATCTGGCCAATCTCTCTTTTGTTCATCCTTACTCAGGTGATGATAATGTTGCCATAGGTAATGGTAAAGGTCTACCAATTTCTCACACTGGATCTTCCAACTTCCATATTGCTGCTCATCAATTCACACTGAGTCACATTCTTAGAGTTCCTTCAATTACCTCAAATCTTCTTTCTGTTCATCAATTTTGTTTGGACAATAATTGTAGCTTCACTTTTGATGCTCATTCTTTCTTTATCCAGGACAAAGCCATGGGGAGAATCCTTTACCAAGGCAAGAGTAACCGTGGTCTTTATCCTATTCATGTCAGCATTCATCCTCCTTCATCTACTCCAACCGGATTGGTTCATCATTCTTTACGTCAGCTTATCTGGGTAGTAAAGTCTCTTCTCCACTTTGGCACGATCGTTTGGGTCATCCTTCAAATTCTGTACTGAACCAGATTCTTAATGATTCCAGTATTTCTGTAGCTAAAACTCAGATAAATAATTGTGTTTGTGCCCATTGTCTTGCTGGAAAAATGCACAAGTTATCTTTTCCTCTATCTCATTCTATTTCTTTGTTGCCCTTAGAACTAATACACAGTGATGTTTGGGGTCCTGCTCCAGAAATTTCTTTAAATGGTTATCGATACTATGTATCTTTCATTGATGATTGCAGCAGGTACACATGGATCTTCCCACTCACACACAAGTCCGAGGTTTCCTCTGTTTTCTCAAAATTCAAACCTTATGTTGAAAAACTATTATCTCAACCAAGATGCTAAGATCTGATGGAGGGGGTGAGTATACTGCTTCTACACTCCAGAATTTCTTATCTGTTCATGGAATACAACATCAAAAATCGTGTCCTCACACTCCACAGCTGAATGAGGTGGCCGAGAGGAAACATAGACACTTGGTTGAAACCACTATGACTCTAATGTCCAAGGCATCCCTTCCTCTTAAGTTTTGGTTTCATGCTTTCTCAGCTGCAATTTTTTTAATCAATCGAATGCCTAGCTCAGTGACTTCTCATCAATATCCTTATCAACGTCTTTTTGGTTCTATCCCAGATTATCATTTTCTTAAAGTTTTTGGGTGTGCATGTTATCCTCTTCTCAAGCCTTATAATCAACACAAGTTACAGCCTAAAACTTCACAGTGTTTTTTTCTAGGCTACACACTGAATTATAAATGTTTCATTTGTTATAATCCCTCTGATAATCGTCTCTATGTTACCAGACACGTTATTTTTGATGAAAATTGTTTCCCTTATTCATCCAAGTCAAACCCTATCTCCAATTCTTCTCATACTGATTCTTCTTCTTTGCCTTCTATTCTTGGCCCATCCCCTTTTTCAATCACACATCTATTTCCTTCTTTGTCTGTTTCTTCATCTTCTTGTCCAGTTCTTAACTCCTCTTCTGCACCTTCTACTTCCGCTAGACCCTGTCTCCATAATCCTTCTTCTGTTATTGTTCCTTCTGCTAGTGCAATTCCTTCTGATAATTCATCTTCCTCTAATACAAATCCTTCTTCTGCTGCTCCATTTTCATTTAATGAAACTTCTCATCAAGACCCATCTTCTACTCCTACTATTCCTTCTCGATCTCTTATAGATTCCAATCAACATCACATGCAAACCAGATCTAAATCTAGTATCTTTAAAAAGAAAACCTATCTAGCTTCTATCTCTCCGTTGGAACCTTCATCATATTCTGCTGCCTCTAAAATTCCTGAATGGCGAACAACTATGGTTGATGAATTCTCAGCTCTGCAAAAACAAGGCACTTGGAGTCTTGTCTCTCCTCCTGCAAACAAAAATATAATAGGCTGTAAATGGGTTTATAAACTCAAGTATAATGCTGACGGTAGTATTTCTCGACACAAAGCTCAACTTGTGGCGAAAGGTTTTCATCAAGAGGCAGGTATTGATTATGAGGACACTTTTAGTCCAGTTGTTAAACATGCTACTTTCAGGGTGGTTCTCTCACTTGCAGCTCATTTTGACTGGCCATTACGTCAATTAGATGTCAAAAATGCATTCTTACATGGCTACTTAAAAGAAGAGGTTTATATGGTGCAAGCTCAAGGTTTTGTTGATCCATCAAACCCAACGGTTGTCTGTCATCTTCACAAGGCTCTCTATGGACTTAAACAGGCTCCCCGAGCCTGGTTGGAAAGATTTACCACCCAACTTTCCACCTATGGTTTTATTGCCTCTGCAACTGATACCTCTATGTTCATCAGAAATACAGCTTCATCCATTATTGTGCTCTTGTTGTATGTTGATGATATAATAATAGCGGGCATTGATTCTTCTTACATCACCACCCTCATCACTACCTTGGGGCAAGACTTTGATATGAAGGACTTAGGTCCTTTACATTTTTTTCTGGGAATTGAGATCAAGTATACCTCTAAGGGTTTTTTTCTCTCTCAAGAGAAATATGCTTCTGATTTGTTGATTCGAGCTCAAATGCAAGGCTGTAAACCTTGTAAATCACCATGTGGTTCTTCCAGACTAAGTAAGGTTGATGGCACCTGTCTCTCTAATCCCACAAATTATCGGAGTATTGTTGGAGGTCTTCAATACCTCACCTTCACTAGACCAGACCTGGCATTTGCTGTGAACCATGTTTGTCAATTTCTCCATCACCCAACTGATATTCATATGTCTGCTGTTAAACGTATACTTCGGTATATTCAAGGCACCACTTTCTTTGGTCTTCATTATCATCGTGGGTCTCTCAATCTCACAGCTTATGCGGATGCGGATTGGGCTGGTGACCCTATAGATCGACGTTCCACTACTGGTCTTATCATTTTTTTGGGTTCTAATCCCATTTTGTGGAGTGCCAAGAAATAGCCCACTGTTGCACGTTCCTCTACTGAAGTTGAGTACAGGGCTTTGGCAAACACCGCTGCTGAACTGGCATGGTTATGGATGCTTCTTTGTGACTTGCATATCTTCATTTCTCAGCCACCTCGTATCTGGTGTGACAACGTCTCTGCTTTGGCTCTTGCATCCAACCCGCTGTTTCATGCTCGCACTAAACATGTGGAGATTGACTATCACTTCATCAGAGAACGGGTTATACGCAAAGATATTGATGTCCACTACATCTCTTCCGAAGATCAAATTGCAGATGCTTTTACCAAGGGACTGACCACTTCTCGCTTTATCAAGCTCAGGGACAAACTGATGCTCAGTTCCCCTCTATCTGTTTGAGGGGGCATGTTAACCCAACTGATCTCCACTAGTCTAGCTTAGTTAACAACACTAACATAATTAGTTGTACAGCTATATTACTTACATTTTGGTTATAGAACACGTGGGTCATCAGTTGTGGCAGCTGTGCCCTCACTTTTGTATATATATATATATATATATATATATATATATATATATATATATATATATATATATATACTGTAAAGCATCTACATAATAGAGTGAGATACTATTCTGATTCTTTTATCTTCTTCTTCTTTAGTTCTCTTGTTCTGTTTTGTTTCCATCTCTCCCTTTTCTATCATATATAAAGTACATATTGTATTTGTAATCGTAACCGCATTAAAAGTGACTTTTGTTATTTGTAACATTAAGTCTCACATTTTCATCCGCTCCTCTTTCTCATGCTCTGTTTCCATATTTTAAAAGATTAGTATGTGTATAGGTGTATAACAACGATCAAGATTAATCTAATGTTCATCTATTGTGATCCAATGTACAAAATTCCTCATAATTTTTTTTTTTTCATATTTCACATATTTAAGCTCTTCAAGAAAAAAATTGGGCTAAATTTCTACTTTAATTTTTTGGTTTGGAGTTGTACAACTTAGAGTAAATTTGAGGTTAAATCTCGGTTAATCTCCCAAGGAGAAGCACTTAACATCTCCGATCTTTACTCAATCTTGAGTCAAATTTAAATGAGTAAAAGAGACTTAAATATTTACTCAAATATTCAATAGTCATATTTTACCTTGCTTAGTTTTGAATTTGTCCTCAGTTAAATTTGAATTTTTTCATTAGAGAGTTTTTTACTAATAATCGCAATCCCTCGTACAATTTCTTTGTCCAAAAATCCAAACCCTTAAAACAATGAATTTTTTTACAGTCACAACTCTTCAACCAATGTGTTTTTCAATCATATCCCTTCAAAAATGTAAATTATTAAACCAAACTAAAATTAATTCTCAACAATGATCTCATTTTTAGAAGGGTACCCTCATGTAAAGCACACCTTTTTTTTTTTGGCGAAGCTTGTGTTCGTGATGATGTTCAGAAGACTGAATGGTTGACACATGAGAGGACATCATAAAGCTGGGTTTTGAGGAAGGAAGAGAGAAAGGAGGACGAAACAGATACCTTATTTTGTATTTTGCCTGCCCAACGCGTAGGAAAAAATAAAAGACGATATGGACTTGGTTTGTCCCTTAACAAGGGTTTAATAACCGAGAATGTTGTGATGAGAAGTCCATAATACTCCGTGTAGAGATTGGAAAAATTAGAAGGCGGGCCCACACGTGGTGGTCTCCGCCTTGTTTCTCAATAGGACTGTTTTTCTCGCAAAAAGATTGCACATTTCTTATCACGGGTGTATTGGCTGAACTTCTCACCCTGAGGTTAGATGTTCGAATTTTAGAGTTCACATTGGAGTTCGGTGGTTGACCGATATACTAGCCTAGCTAGGTTCGTTTCTGAGAGGAGTAATGAACGCGGTCAGGAATATCATGATCCCACCAGTAAATACCTATTGGGGTAGTCTCCCTTCCCCACCATTTTTTTCAATCAGCAAAAAAATAAAAAAAAGATTGCAAATTCTTATGAGACGAAGAGCACGAAGATTGCACATGTTCTTGGGGGAAGATTGTACGTGACTTTCTCATTCATGGAAGCTAAGGGCCCGCCAGCCCGCCAGCTCAGCTGAGTTGGGGCATGTAAAGATGGGTAATGTTATGCTTACAAAATTTTTTTTATCAAATTTTCATCTCAAATGGTGTGGCATCATTTTTTATCATCAGATAAATGAGTCTCATTAATATTCAATGTTAGAGATTGTGCCACATCATTTAATAAGAAAAATTTAATAAATATTTTTAATAAGCACAGCATTTTCCTGTAAAGATTTTGTAAATTTCTGATGCTATGATCACAACCACTGTTGTAAAAGTCTTTGTTTTAGTCCTTGCTACAATTTTCAAATGTCCCACCACCTCACCACTAAAATACAAATCAGGGTAAAGTTGGGCCTTTCCCGGTGGAAAATGCTATTTAGGAGTCCCTAAATAGATTCTATTTTAGTGGTGGGATGAGGTGGTGTGGGACATATGTAGCAAGGACTAAAACAAAGACCTTTAGATCAGTCCGGGCAGTAACCAATTTTCTCTATATATCGATGCATTTTTTTTTTGTAGGAACTGGGGAGTGAGGTAGACACCACAAGGAGCTTGTAGCTGGTTGGTTTATTTCAACATGGAAAAAGGCCATGAGATCACAGAGGAAAAGGTTATGCAGAAGAAGAAGCCATTCAAGTTTGTTTGGGGAAGGATGAATTATGCATGGAGAATGGCGATGAACAAAAGGACGGATCATCTTCTTCCTTGCTACACAATCCGGCCAGAGTATGTATATGCTATCACTTATTTTTAGTTACTTCTCTGTTGTATATACAACTCGGTGGTGCCTTCAAATTAACCTAACTGAGTTTTGAGATTTTTCATACACATTTACTTATATTTTCGTTCCTAAATTCTATTGGGCGTGCTTCTCTCTCTCTCTCTCCAGATTAATGGCAAATGAATGAAGCATTTGATTTCATTCTAAATCTCTTAGATGCCTTTGCAGGCTTCTTTTTGTCCTAATACAGCCTATCCATTTACATGCCCATCTGACTTAATGTCTAAACCAAATGTTTTTTGAGATTATGGAAAAAGTGTATAGTGGCTTCCTCGTCCTCGTCCTCCTCTCTCTCTCTCTCTCTCTCCGGAAGAGGTTCACCAGGAGGAGAGAGAGAGAGGAGGCCACTATACACTTTTAGTTTCTTCCCTGCTGTATACATAACCCGGGATGCCTTCAAACCTGCAACATCACTCGGTCCCTCTGACATTTTTTTTTTCGCTTTCTGTTTTCTTTAGAGCCTGTGGAGTGTGGAGAGTCGTATTCTGAGTTTAAAGATTATTCGTGCTTTCAGAGTTTGGATCTTTGTTAGTTTATGAAGGTCACTCGAGACTCAAGATGGCAACTCGGTCTTCCCTTGAACTCGTTCGGGAAAATTGAGCTTAGCCTTGGAGCCTTTGAACTTGAGTGCAGCTTCATCATATGCAAGCGCCGCATCCTCAGCAGTGTCAAACGTGCCTAGCCAAACCCGGGCTGCCTTCTTTGGGTCACGTATTTCAGCAGCCCATTTGCCCCAAGGTCTTTGTCTTACTCCTCTGTAATGTTTCCTCAAAGTTCCTTCACATATATAAATATCATTCAAACATCGCTACTTATCGTTAATCTAATAATTATATTGAATTGAATACTCAAATTAAATTAAAAAAACATTTTTTTTTAAAAATAAGTGTCAATTTTCGACAAGATACGTTAATAGATGAAAAAACTCAACATGAGTTTCAGCAATTTGGGAAGATGATAATTGGTCCTGTATCATAGGTTGACATGACTAACTTGTTTATTATATGTATTGTATATGGATTTTTAACTTGAGTATGTTTAGCATTTTATCACAAGAATAAAGGAAACCAATTAGTGTAATCAAGTCAATATTTGGTATTTAACATAATTCCTCGTCCGCGGCACATGCCCACTCTCAAATTTTTTTTCTTAACATTACTTATATGTATTTCAAGTATTTATTCAATATTTTTAATTATGCACACCCTATTTTTTTGGCACGTCAATTAGTGTATACTTATATCAAATGAATATGAATTTTTTTGACACATTTTGCACATGTTATGTACCTATCTAGATAAATTTTGAATATACTAGAATCATTTTATACTTTCTAAGACTAAAAAAAACATCATATACATATTCGCTAATTTATTTGTGATTTTAACATTTATTTTGCTAATTATTGTAAAAATTATAGAGTACACATTGAACTGCATAATTGATCGAATGAGTTATAAATAACAAAGTGATAAAATGATTGTGTATATAAATAATAGTAAAGTTGTTATGCAACGGTTTCAAAGTATGAAAATTTACCGGAATCAATTCTAAATGATTTTAATTAGCCTATATTTTGTAAAAAAAAAAAAAAATTTTGGTGTCGCTTACCAAATTTTGCTATGTTGGGTTTAATGAAATTTTAAATATTAAATATGATGTAATTAAATATAAATTATTGTCTTATTTCTATGGTTTATAAAAAAAAAATATTTAGTTTGTTGAAATATTCGTATCCATCCTGTCTTTCCGGCTCCGCTCCTGTATACACTAATCTCTGAATTTCATTGGATGTTATCATGTGTTTTCCAAACTGGACCAAGAGCCAACTGGGTTTTGAAAATTTTCATACATTTACTTATATTTTCGTATCTACATTCTATTGTGGTGGCCTCTGTGTCAGACTGTGTCTCTGTCTCCCTCCCCCAAGTTTGATGGCAAATGAAGCATTTTATTTCATGCCATATTTTCATTCTAAATCTCTTAGTTATAACTAAATGTTTTCTCAGAGGAGATTGGGCAAAACAGTGTAGTGGTGGTTTTTCCCTCCTCCCTCTTATCTTCTTTTTGTCTTACTACAGCCTTTCCATTTACATGCCTATCTGACTTGATGTCTCAACCAAATGTTTTTTTTTTTCCACAAGAGACCATGGGAAAAGAGTATAGTGGCTTCCCTCATCTTCTTCCTCCTCTCTATCTCTCTCAGGAAGAGGTTCCTGAGAGAGAGAGAGAGAGAGAGAGAGAGAGAGGAGGCGATGGAGGGGGAAAAAACGACACAGAGAAACTAGGGTTTCCTTTTCCTTGTTTGCTTACGTCATTATTCTATGATGAGAAAGAAGGAATCAGTAGTGGGACGTAGGGCCTACGCATAAAATTCAGCGGCCTCAGGGCTAGGGGCGGCAATCGAGTCGTGTTGTATCGGGTTTGTGTCGGGTCGAATATTAGTCGTGTCGAACGTTTGTCAATCCTAACCCAACCCATTTAACTAATCGTGTCATGTCGAGTTAACCTATTTATTTTCGTGTCGTGTTCTTGTTCGTATTCGTGTTGACCCACATAAATTTTGAATAAAAATTTTAACGTTAAGATTTTATTTTCACTTAATTGAATCTCTGCTCATACTTTTTCTACAAATTAAAAATTAACTTAATAATAACAATAATAATAATGAGTAATAATATATTTTTTATACAATAATTATGTCAGTGCTTGATAAACAGTTACAAATAATTAATATTTTATTTCTATAATACTAATTAAATATGTTAATCGTACATCGCGCAACCAAATTAAACATCAAAAGTAATGGAAAAAACAAGCCATCAGAACATGAAAACTCATACATGCAACGAAAAGGCCAGGTCAATTTCCTTCGAGTTAAAAACTTCGTGTTGGCGGGTCAATTCGGGTTAAACGGGTTGAACCCGAATACGACCCATTAACACTTCGTGTTGACGGGTCGTGTCATACACAGATTTGTACAAAAAAATAGTCAACCCAAATTTATTTATTCGTGTTGTGTTCATGTCGAATTATCGTGTCGTGTCAAAAATTGTCACCCCTGCTCAGGGCAAACCAAACACAAAAAATAAAAAAAACTAGACGAACAACCCCTAAACTGGTGGGTTCTGGTCTGGACTGCTTTGTTTTATCTTTATGAGTTTATTATTATTATTATTTTAACTTTTGTATCCGGATATGATTCTGATTTAATTCAAGAGCGATTTCTATGGTTCAGTTTGATAATTTTGTTTAAGTAAAATTTTCAGTAAATTCTGTTTTATACATGCTTCTTCAAGGGCATCCTATTTTTGTGGATGAAAGAATTTAGATGAGCTTGGGTTCAATCATATGCACACTGCCACCACCCCCACTTGGGTTCAAGGATGGGTGCGATCTAAACTTATTTTTTGGGTAAAATTTATTTATTAAATTGATTTTTTATTTCTTACTCAATTTTAATTTTCTTCTCGTTTAAATTTAAATTTTTGCCGATTGGGTTTATATGTTTGTTGCTGTTCAGTAATTGCCGATTAGGTGTGAACGGATTGGAATTCTTTCACCATAGGGTATGCTAGACATATCATATGGATTGGTAACTTAGTTTTTTAAAATATTTTTTGAGCATAATTAAATATATTTATCAAGCAAAGAAATTATAATTATGGTGACAAGAAAATTCTTATAGTCCTTAATTCACTTACATTTCTTAAATTTGTAATCTAAAACAATTTCCTTTTCTTTTATGTGATAGTGGAAGCAAGCAAAAGTTCACATCATCTCCTTCAAGCCATAAGGTATTCAAATTTCTGTTGCCATTGCTAATTGGCCTCGTTGCCATCAAGTGTCAAGCCAAAGCGGAGGATCCATTTGAAGCTCACCCTATAATCATGTCGTGTTTCTGCATAGCCATATGCATCTACGGCCTCGCAATGGTAATAAGAAATCAAGTTCAGACCCGTGACTCGCAAATCTTAGACTATGTTATGCTCGTCTCTGGTGCTCTTTCATCGGTCTCACTATTATCGATTCTCTTTCCACGCTTCCCTGAACTACTCATTTTGATTGTACCGGCATTTTTGTCAATAATATTAGCGCGAAATAAATTGAAGCAGGGATGTTACTGGTTTTACAACCGAATAGCCAATGTGGTTACCCATATTCGCGATTGGTTCACCCGACGTAATGCCACAGAGCAGCCAAATCTACCAGTATAGTAATCCTGTCTGATTTGAAGAAGTTTAATTAGCATTACCACTCTTGAACTGTTCTGTTACTCGCTAGAGAGATAGATATGTAATTTTATTCTTATCTGTGTTTGTATTGAGCTTCATACATGATACAGCTGGGGCAACTGGTGAACAAATTCACTAATAAAGGAATGTTTGGATGCTTTGTGAAAATTCTCCATTTCAATCGCTGGTGTTGGACTTTGGGGCGTAAACAAACTGGGTCACCCATGAGTGTGCTAGACCCAAATAATTAGGAGCAGTCCCAATTGGATTCACTTTCCTTACTTTGTTTAAAATATATATTGAGATTAATAGGTAATTATAGTTAAAATATAAATTTATTGTAATTAAAGATTAAAATGTAAGTAATATGATAAATCTTCAAATTTAAACGATAGCACACTTTGTTTATTAGAGCATATTCAATCCCGAGTGAAATCCTTATTTAAATTTAAATTTGAGTAAAAATTAGTTAAAAATAATCTCCAGTCATTTACTCAAATTTATACTAAATGAATAGAGTCAAATTTTTACTCAAATCAAAGTAAATTCAAATTATTTTACGATAATTAAATTTGAGTTTGCCCTCATTTAAATTTGAATTTATACTCTTTTAAATTTGAATTTCTTTATTGAAATATTTGTATCAAATCAAAATTTTTACTTAAATATGCATAAGTGAGTTGGCCCATTGCAAACACTACTTTGCCCAAACAAATATGCATAAAAGAGTTGAACAACTAAACAGAAAATCATTACACAAAATCTAAAAAACTCCTAAACCATTTGTACATTGTCTAGTTGCTTCTCAACCAAGATTAAACCTTTGGCATCGTTTAATAACAATTTTTTCCATAGTCACATAAAATCATCCAACAACAAATCAAATGAAAAATTTATCTACATAGCATGTTTCGCAGCAATTTCTCCCCATTTGTACGTTGACTCTTGTAATAGCCAATCCATCTCATTGATTATATTGGCACGAGGTTATTTCTAGTTAGATAAGGAGGGGGAGTGTAGTGACAAAGTTGATGTGATTACGATTATGTAGTTTTTAACATACTTTTTCTTAAAATATGTAATGGGTGGTTCTTTTTTCTAATTCTACATCTGAATGATTATATAAAGTACATATTGTATTTGTAATCGTAACCGCATTAAAAGTGACTTTTGTTATTTGTAACATTAAGTCTCACATTTTCATCTGCTCCTCTTTCTCATGCTCTGTTTCTATATTTTAAAAGATTAGTATGTGTATAGGTGTATAACAACGGTCAAGATTAATCTAATGTTCATCTACTCTGATCCGATGTACAAAATTCCTCATAATTTTTTTTTTCATATTTCACATATTTAACCTCTTCAGGAAAAAAATTGGGCTAAATTTCTACTTTAATTTTTCGGTTTGGAGTTGTAAAACTTGGAGTAAATTTGAGGTTAAATCTCGGTTAATCTCCCAAGGAGAAGCACTTAACATCTCCAATCTTTACTTATGGATTGTAGTATTGTACTTTTCATTTGTGTGTTTTATGTTTGTTTAAAATTGTGAACTTGTGGATTGTTTATTGCGGTAAGAGTATTATGAATTGTGATAATGAACTTGTGGCTTGTTTGAGATTCTTATTGTTCATTATATATAATTGGGTTGTAGATTAGTTAATTGATAGTATCATAGTAGTGGGAATATTTGTATTTTCAAGTGGAACTAGGCAGTGGTTGGATAATTTATTTTCAGTTTCGTTTATTTGAGTTTTATGCTATGCTCATGTGCTTTGTTTTGTTTTCATGTGTCTTGTTTACTACAGTTTGAGTTTGAAGTTTGAATTTTGAAGAGTGAAAATTACATGGATTATGCTTAGATTGATACATTATCGAAGTGTTGGACTTAGACTTTGAGCCGTGAACTTCAATAGAGGTATTTTTCTCTACTTAACTTTACAAGTTGTATTGAAAATTGAATACATTGAAATTGGATACATGTTTGATGATATTTCTCTACTTAACTTTACATGTTTGATGTTATTTTTATAATTATTGTGATTTTTTAGCCTATTTATTATTATTTATAATTATTATTTATTTTTTTATTATATTACCGGTCAGACCAGTGACCCAACGGTTGAACCAGTGACCCATTGACCTGGTCCCTTCACCGGGTTGATGTCCGGGCCAGGTTTTAAAACTATGCCTCAACATGATTGATGTTTATAAAACGTATTATATTAAACATATTATGCAGGTTCTCATCATTTTGCAAACAACATTTTGGGGACCTGGAATAGAATAGGACATGACAACTGACATATTCCTCAACTCCTCCCATTTTTCTCAAAGCCTACCATAAATGAAATCGAATGTTGAATGAACAGAACATCTGATAACAAAGGTGTCAACATCATATTTGCATACAAGCAATACTATTTCCTCCATTCCTGATTAAGACATTAAAAAAATGAATGACATTATATCAATTCAAAAAAGGAAAAACAGTTACATAAAACAACATTAAAGAAAAACAATGACACCCATTAATACAAAAGTTTAAATTAATTAATCACATACTGGGAGAACCCTAATACAAAAAACAGTTACACTAAATCAGGATCTAACAGATAGATATTGACTAAAAACTTGTATACAAGAACAGTTACATCAAGCGGTACTCTGATTTTTTAACACAATTACACAAAGAAAAAAAAATGTCATAAAAGTTATATACAAAAACAATTACACCAAAAAAAGCACCTAAAAACATAAAACAACAAACATGTATAAAGCCAAACACTACTATGATTTTTTACACATATAGACATATAGTATCAACAAAAAAAAACGTACATTTCTATCTACAAAGAAAATACGATATCATAAATTAATTAAAAAAATGGCATAAAACGTTTATACAAAAAACAGTTACACCCATTAAAATTATTATATACGTCACAAAAAAAAAAACAAATAAGTTCTTTTTTCCCTACATCCCAACAAACTAACACCACATAATATCTAACAAACACCTTAACGTGGCCAAATCGAAATTATGATTTCCCAATAAAAATGGCCGAATAAAAGAAAAAGCTTAATTATTAAAAACTTATCTTCAAGCCGATAATGGTGATGGCGATTTTCAATTCCTTTTTCGGAGAAATCCTTAATTGATTAAGAAAAATAGACTTTGGAAGCAAACGAAAATAAACCAAGAAGATACCGCAATCGGAGAAGTGAAATGGCCAAGCCGGACGTTGAACGAAATCGCAAGAAAGTCGGACGTTGAAGAAAACGTTTTAAGGTAGAGACTTAATACAAACTACAATTCAAAATTCAAAAAAGAGTGATAATATATAATAAAATATTTATATATTTGTTTAAATACATAATTGTCAATCAATAATGCAAAATTTAAAAGAGGGTATTTAGGTAAAACAATTTTGATTTCATTTGAATTTTGTACATAAACACTATGTTTTATTAAAATTGAACTTAATAGAATAAACAACTTATATATACACTTTTCCTCAAATAAGTCTGAAAAATTGTACCCACACAAAAAAAAACCCTTAATTGTTTGTTTGTTTTTTGTCAAATTAAATCTCTTTTTAGACACACACACAGAACCACTACTACACCGCCACTTAAAGTGGTAGTGGAGTAGGGCCTTGTACACACACAAACTCACCCCAAGGCTATCGATGTGTGTGTGTGTGTGTTGTGTGTTTATTGTCAAAAAAAAAAAAAAAAAATCTCTTTTTAGATTTTATCAAACCAGTGAGCCAGACTCTCTCGTTGGGCCGAACAAATCAAATTCACCGTGGTCCACAGTCCAACCTGGTAATTATTGGACTGTCAATAGACCGTCACATGAGCGGACCTCCGTCCATTGGAATTTCGGGCCAGCCCGTGACTGTGGACTTGTGCCGAGGCTTACCATTTGTTCACAAGTAAACAGGTTTTTGTCTTTGGTGTCTACACTTGTTCTTAGTATTATAACAGAAGACACTAGAGGAATGCTTTCTTCAATTCCAATCCATTTATTTATCGATACAAAACAGTGAAGTTTTAAGGAGAGGGTTTGAGAAATCTGCCCTCCCAAAATTGTTAACTCTTCGATTTTCTGTTTATTAAATTGAATAACAAAGCTTCTACTTGTGAACTTCTTCTAACACCTCCACTCTTTCTCTAGCCACTCATCTTATCTTTAAGGGAAATTTGGAGGCCGGTCCCCCTATATGGACTTGTTTGGACTTAAGTCCGTCAAGGAAACTTATTTGTTATGAAGTCCGTTTTTTGTCAATTTTACCATACTATCCCTTCCCTTTAGAAGTGAAATAAAACTAAAAATTAAAAACTCCTAAATCTTAGGAGTTTGACTAACATTAAAATCTTTTCTCTCTCATATATATCTATATTCATATATAGGTTAAGTGTTTGACTAACATTAAAATTTTGCCTCTCTCTTATCTATCTATATCCATATATAGGTTAGGTATATATATATATAGTAACATTAAAAATAAAAAATAGTAACATTCAAATACAAAAAAAGTTATGATTTGGATACAAAAAATAATACATTTAAACACAAAAAAATAGTAACATTTAAACATAAAAAAAAATTGAAACATTCAATATTAATATTTTTAAAAAATAACAATAGTAACATGTTCAACAAAAATTGTAACATACTTAACAATAATTATTTCTCTCAAATTCAAACGCAAAAAATAGTACCATTCAAACACAAAAAATAGTAATATTCAAAAACAAAACAAATAGTAACATTGAATATTAATATTTAGTAAAATAATAGTAGTAACATGCTCAACAAAAACAGTAACATGCTCAAAATAATAGGAACATGAACAGTAACATACTCAACAAAAATAGTAACATGAACAGTAACATAATAAAAAAAAATAGTAACATGAATTTGATATATATATATAGAGAGAGAGAGAGAGAGAGAAAGAGAGGGAGAGAGAAAGAGTTTTGAATTTGATATATATATATAGAGAGAGAGAGAGAGAGAGAGTTTTGAATTTGAATTTTAAATTTATGATGGAGATTTTATTGGCATATTTTAATTGACCTTGAATTAAGGGATAACAATTTCCAAAATAGGAAATTAATTTAACTTCCTTTCAAGGAAGGGTATTTTTGAGATAAAAAAAAAAAGTGGACTTAAGTCATTACATATAATTTTAAACATGGACTTAGCCCCTTATAAGTTTCCTTACCGGACTCATCTCCAAACAAGTACATCTAGGGGGACTCACTTCCAATTTTCACTATCTTTAATCATCTTGTTATTGAGTTGGGTCCAGGTAACTTAATCCATGATCATAGATCTATAACCTATAGCCCATGACCCATTTTTTTAATAAGCTACTTGATAGCTAAGCAGTACAAAACAAAACAAAACAAAAAAATTACATGTAATTTTTTTACTTTATTAAGTTCAATTATACGTAACTTTCTTCTTATTAGATACACAATTTAGTTATCATTTTTCGTGTATTACTTAATTACTCTTCCTTAAACAATGCATAACTAATTGATAGTTTATTTTCTAATCAAATATGTAAAGATTTGATTAGATTTTATCATTTGTTTGAAATTTGAACATTTATTCTTATTCTCTCTCTCTCTCTCTATGTCCCACTCTCTTTCTCCCTATTTTCTCTCACTTTTACTCTCTCACTCTCTCACTCTATCTCTCATATTTTCTATCTCTCTCACTCCTTTTCTTTTAAATAATTCGTATTTTTTAGAGGCATTTTTTTTGGGGGGAGAGGGGGAAGGGAGCTTGAACCATTGACCTTAAGAAGACAAAGTCTTCACAAGGTAAGAAGTACTATTTTCTATCTCTCTCCCTCTCTCTCTATCTCCCTCTCTCTTTATTTTCTCTATCAAACTCTTTCTCTCTTCCCTGCATATTCAAGGCACTGTTACTCTCTCTCTCTCTCTCTCTCCATATTTTCTCTCTCTCTCTCTCTCTCTCTCTCTGAAGTCGGTATTCTTAAACATCTTTGTATTGGTACTCCAAAAGAGATACACCGAAGAGATATACCAAAGAGTTGAACCACTTATTCACCATCTAGTGACATCAAAAAATACGACGACAAGATACACCGAAGAGTTTCACCATCCAGTGACGCCAACGAGATACTCCAAAGAGATAGAATAAAGAGTTACACCAGACAGGGACACTAAAAGATACAACAGCGAGATACACCAAACAATTTTATCGAAGAGTGGCACCAAAAAAATATATCATACAGTTGTTGATATTATGATTTGATGCAAATTATTCCGATGACAATAAGAATACGAAACCCAAACTCGCCGGAGATTTTTTGGGTGATCTTCCTCCTCAAAAAAATTATCGATTTGGTCTTCTATAGATAGCATATCCAATTTTTCTTTTTTACAGATATGGAACATCTGTATGGTATTTCGAATTTCAAAAATCGATGAAGAAATAGGAAGAAGACCGCCGGTTTCTTCGACCTTGTTTGGAAGAGTTCTGTTGAACGTGACAGGGAATATAGATGGTTTCCAAAAAACTAGGTTTTGCAAGTTTTGCTTTTAATGGATAGTTTTTTTGTCTTTTCTCAAATAAATGTACTTTTGCCCCAAAAAGTTTTTTGTACTTCACTTTCCTTCAAATAAGCGTATGCTTTCCTCAATTCCAATCCATATATTTACCGATACAAATCAATGAAGTTTTAAGGAAAGGGTTTGAGAATCATTCCCTCTCAAAATTGTTAACTCTTCGATTTTCTACTTATTAAATTGAAAAACAAAGCTTCTACTTGTGAACTTCTTCCAACACCTCCACTCTTCCACTCCTTCTCTAGTCACTCATCTTATCTTTAATCATCTTGTTGTTGAGTTGGGTTCAGCCCATGTGGTAACTTAACCCATGATCATGGGTCTATGGCCCATAACCCATTTATTTAATTAGTTACTTGGTAGCTAAGTAACTGTAAGGGTGTAAATCCGCTCCGGATCGAACCCTCTACCGAAGGATTCCGGCTGACCTCGGGCCTAGCCGAGTAGCCTTTACCTCTCTAGCCGACCAGGAGCTCGTCCCACATCGGAAGAGAGTCGTCTCCCCCTCCCCCTTATAAGCCTGGTACCCAACCCCTTCAGGGCCCAGGCTTATAAGGGGGAGGGGGAGACGACTCTCTTCCGATGTGGGACGAGATCCTGGTCGGCTAGAGAGGTAAAAGCTACTCGGCTAGGCCCGAGGTCAACCGGAATCCTTCAGTGGAGGGTTCGATCCGGAGCGAATTTACACCCTTACAGTAACATAAAACCAAAAAAAAAAAAGGGAAATTTGGGGATCGGTTCACTTTTTAAGACTTATTTGAGAATAAGTCCACTCAAAAATTTTGTTTGAAAATAAGTTCATTTTGATTTCTATTGTCCAAAATACCCCCAATTGTTATATATAATTAAAATAAATTAAAAAACTAAAAACTCTTAGTCCCTGTTTAATTTGTGTCTCAAAAAATAGTATTCGAAAATATTTTTTGGCAAGAGTTTTAAAAAATTATTTTTGGTGTTTTTTGTATCGCATAACTTATTTGGTTATATGATTCCAAAAATAATTCTATGAAATAGAAAATATTAAAACTTGTTTGGATAGTACCCCAGAAAATAAGAAAAATAGAAATGCGGTAGTGGTGGTGGTGGTGGTGGGGTGAAAGTGTGGCGTTGTTGGTGAAAGTGTGGTGGTGGAAATGCGGTGGTGAGTGGTGTTGATGGTGGTGGTGGTGGTGTGGTGTGGTGTGGTGGTGGGAATGTGCTGGTGGTAGTGGTGATAAAAGTGTGCTGGTGGTAGTGGTGTTGGTGGAAGGGGGTGGTGGTATGGTGGACGTAGTGGTGTTGGTGGTGGTGGTGGAAGTGTAGTGGTTGTGGTGGTGTTTTTTAAATTATGAAAAGGTTATTTCTAAAAACATAAAAAACAGTTGTAACTTATTCTCTAAATCTACACAGTTTTTATCTTCAGTTTTCAAAATATAAAAACAAAAAACAACTGGAAAAACAGTTTTTCTTCTAGAAACTATTTTCGAAAATATAAAATTGTTTCTAAGATGTAAACCAAACATGATTCTAAATTTTAGCAGTTTTAGTAACATTAAAATTATTTCCCTCTCTCATATCAATCTATATAAATATATATAGTTATATATATATAACATTCAAATACAAAAAATAATAACATTCAAAATAAAAAATAGTAACATTGGGCAAAAAAAAAAATAGTAACATTAAAAAAAAATAACATTTAATATTGACATTTCAAAAAATAAAACAAAATTATTAACATTCAATATTAATATTCAAAACCAAAAAAAAAAAAAATAGTACCATTAAATATTAATATTTTGGAAAAAAAATTAAAAATAGTAAGATTTAGACAAAAAAAAGGTAGTACAAATACATGAAAATTAGCAGCCAATATAAGAAGGAACCGCAATTTTGGAGAAATCCAAGAAGGGGAATCAGAGAAGAGTGCAAATTGTTGAACATATGATGAGATTGGTTTAGCAGATAAGACGTGTTCTTCTACTTGAATCTTCCTCACCTCCTCTTCTACCTAACTCGACGAAGGCAGCCTAAGACTAACAGTTCAGTTAAATACTTGAAGATCGTTAGCCATCACTTTATATCTATCTGCTTGCAAGTGGTACCGAATGTTGATGATTGTCATTCAACTTGGAACTCTAGAGCAATACTTTTTGTCTCTCCCTGCCTTCCATCTCTTGTCCACCTTCTTACTTTTAAATATGAATTGAAATTGGGGTTTAAAGCTTGAAACCTTTACTTTATAATTGGAATTTTAACTTCCAAATCCTTAGATTGAAATTTAAATTGGTATGTAGTCTTTACCCAAAAAATAAAAAGGGTGTGAACAAATCCACAAAAATACACTATACACATTCAAAACTTGTTTTTGTTTTTTACGATTGTAAGATTTGAATAATCTTTAATTAGTAGGGTTCCTTCCCATCTATCTTAACCAAGAAAACACACACTGAGTCTACTCACAATAACCCTAGAGACTTTTGATCAGTGACAACAAATGGAAAAATAGTCCAAAACTTGAGACTTCTAAGTACTAAGAATAATGGTAAGAGATATTTTACAATTTGCTTAATTCAATAAACTAATATAAAAAAACTAAAGAAAACATAGTCAAATAGACGAAGCTCCCGTCATATCACTGCAGAGTTTGAGGAGGGTCAGAACACACACAGTGATACTTTGTATGTGGATAGATTGTTTCTGCAATTCGAACCCTCAACGCCTAGATGACAATAGAGCAACCTCGTTGTTCCAAATGACAATAAAGCAACTTCTTTTTGGTCACTATTTAAAACTTATATAAGGGAGAGCCTAGTGAAATTCGAACCCGTGATCTAATGGTCCAACGACAGACAACGGAGCCATTAGACCACCACTGATCTTCCACACTTACATTGCAATTACTCGCAGAATTACATTATTTTATTGGCGGCCCCATTGTCTGGCACGGGAGTATTTGGATAATAGGGTTTAAGTGGATTGAATATGTAAAAAAATATCATTTCCTATCCAACCCAAACCCATCATAACTTGGAGTGGATTGGATATAAATGAGTATCTCCAATTCTTTCCATTGTTTGGGTAGCTCATAACACTTCTGTGGGGCCATAAATAAGAATGATGTAATATATTATCACTAGTTATAATCTGTGCTTGAAGTCACGATAAAACATAAAATTTGAGTCCCAAAAAATCAATCTCACTATATTAAATAATAATTTTTTTTCCTTCATTTCTTTGATTACATCATTTAAAATTTATTTTGATTTTTAGCTGGGGGATGCACCCTTTCTGCATCTGTCATCGTCACTGTTAAAAGCAAGACAATCGCAGTAACATCAACTTTGTCACTCCACTGCCCCTCCTTATCTAACTAGAATTAACCTCGTGCCAAAAAAATTTAAGTCCAAGGTTTTGTTAAGTTATAGAAAGCCATTTTTTGTATTTCATGAGTAACAGATAAGTACCTGTTGAAATTATACAATGACCCCAGAAGATCATAAAATATTACTTACCTGTTGAAATTATACAATGATCCCAGAAGATCATAAAATATTACTAAAACACTAAATCAGTATTTTTAATAGTTAGGAAATGTTTCTGAAATTATATATTGACCCCGAACAGTTATGAGATTGTTTTGGAGATTATAAAATTACACCATATTGCTAGATCATGTGTTTAGAAATTATCAACAGACCCCGAAAGTTTCTAAAACTCAAAATATAGAGGTTAGCATAACCACTGCCTGAAGGCTAGTATATATATATATACTAGTAATAACCCCTGTCTGAAGGCACTATGTAATATATATATTCATACAAAAAAGTCTTACACAATTGTCCAAATTCAAAAAAAATGGGCCAAAAATATTCATATAAATTCTTCTTTTAAAATGACTCGAAATATATCGCCGATCATATCCTCCATATTAATAGAACTGTCGTAAAAATATATACAACTCTTCAAAACAACACCATATATACAAATGCCTCCGAAAAAAAAACAAATATTAACATAATCCATTGAAATTTACAATCTTTAAGTAATAAATAATTTTTTTCTCATTTATAAGACTCAAGAATTTATCACATTTACCACCACTCAATCCAATAATAGAATATAATTATAAACTTAATCACCATATTTTCAATCCACCATATCTCCATGTAATATATATCTCAAGCAAAAAAAAAAAAAAATTACTAACATAACACAATTAAATTCACAATCGTTAAGCGATAAATAAAATCAACCAAATCTTACTTATTTATAAAACTCATGAATTTATGACCACTATCACCATTCAACCCCAAATGGCACAACAAAATTATAAATTTAATTACCAAATTTTCAATCCTTCACATATAAATATACACAGAAACATACTCTCACACATTTTTTTTTGGCTACCAACAAACCTTCCTAATTAATAACTGCTTTTATTAAAAATATAATAATTCAAGTTTTTATGATAAAATAATAATAAATTAATATCTAATTAAAAAATAGGGAAAAAAATACGGACTTCCCCTGAGTTTTGACAATATTATGAAGACACCCCCTGATATTTATAAATAACACAGAAATCCCCAAAATTTAAAATTTATTACACAGAGACCCCTTTGTCTCCCTTCCTTCAATATTGCTAACGTAAAGTGATGATTTTATCCCAAAAAAATTATTATTTTTATAATTGCCTTTCTCCAACTTGAGTACCCAAAAAAATTAAAAATTTAATAAAATAAAATAAGATTTGATTTAGTACCCAAAAAATTGATATAATTTAGTACCCCCAAAAAATTGATTGAATGAATTTTAATATTAATTTGATAACAATAAAAATTAATTTGATATTAATTTGACAAAGTTGAATATAAATTGGACAAAATTAAATGTCAATTTCTGACAAAAATATATATTAATTTACAATTTAAGGTTCATTTCGTGTTTAATATTATTTGTTGTTGATTAAACCAACATGAAATTGACCTTAAATTCTAAATTTTTTTGTTGTATATAAACTTAAAAATTTGTATTTTAACCCATATAATTTAAATACAGATTTTTTCATAGCATAGCGTATTCTCACTTACTATATAATTTAATTATTCTTTATTATTTTTACAATCAATTTCAATTTTGACTTCAATTTTGAATATTCGTAAAATTCAAGCAAAGTTAAGTTTAAACAAAAATATATACTTTATACTTGACAATCAAATTCAGCTAAATTCGAATTTTAATCATAATCACGTCAAACCGATAATTGAGTAAACCGGTAAAAAATTTTAAAAAATTTTAACACGAACATGAACCATTTAATAAACAGGTAATACGGCACGACTTGTTTAACCCATTTACCAAAAAATAAAAAAAAAAATATTATTTTAATAAATTTTTACACTCCATTTATTTGCTTCCAACTGTACTTTCCTCAATTGAAGGAATTCCAGCCAACAGCTCACGTGAAAATCACACCACAAAAGTTGGTTAAAATGAGAAGTTCACTACCCTTTTTATAGGCAACTGAAGTCTCCCCTCTCCACTCCTTGTAGATGTGGGATTCAAAGAAAAGGGGCAAAAGGCAATTCAATGCCTCAAGGCTCAAAACTTCACTTTCCTACTATTGATATGCTTATTTTTTTTTTTTTTGAAATGTTTTCTTTATTTATTTTTTCTTTACTCATTCATTATTTTATATATATATAATTTATTATTATATTAAATTTATTTAAACGGGTTGACAGGTCTCACCCGAATATGACCCGTTTATTAAACATATGTTAATAAACATATACTTTGTTAGCGATAATCCTTGTTATTGTACTATTATTTTGTTAATTTTAAATTACGCGTTTGAACTGTTTATTATATAAATTGAATTATATATATAGATATAGATATCAATATAGATATATAAATATGACGGCATATGTTAATGAACTTATATTTTTTTTAGGGATAATCCTTATTATTAGAGTTTTAATAGATTTTAGATATATTTTATTTTTATTATATATATATATATATATGTGTGTGTGTGTGTGTGTGTGTATAACCGTCCAAGTCAATCTCTCCCATGGTTTGAATGGAAATGAGGAGAGATAAAAAAGAATGTAGTAGAGTCATGTAAAGATGTAGATATCTCTCCAATGGTTTGAATGGGGATGAGGAGAGATAAAATGAATGTAGTAGAGTCCTGTAGGAATGTAAATTAATTAGAATCGTTGGATCAAAAACTTAAAAATGATCTGAGCCGCGAAAAGCTAAAGACAAAGAAATCTAGCTACTTTAATATATATATATATATATATATATATATATATATATATATATATATAGAGAGAGAGAGAGAGAGGAGATGAGATAGTGTGTTTAAAATGTCTAAGAGATAATAGAGACAAAGTTATATGAGAGATAGGAGTGTTAGAGTTAAGTCTAATTATGATCGTCGGATTATTATTTTTAAGATGATCTGAACCGTCTTTTATGTTGGGATTACGTTGTCCGTTAGATTTGTCTCAAAACGATCTGGACCTCTCTTTGTCTTTTGGATTCAAACTTCGCTCTATTTTATTATATAGACTAGTCATTACCCGTACCTGAAGGCACTATATAACAAACAAAAAATTCTTACACAATTGTCCAAATTCAAAAAGAATGGGCCAAAAATATTCATACCAATTCTTCTTTTAAAATGACTCGAAATATATCGCCGATCATATCCTCCATATTAATAGAACTGTCGTAAAAATATATACAACTCTTCAAAACAACATCATATATACAAATGCCTCCGAAAAAAAACAAATATTAACATAATCCATTGAAATTTACAATCTTTAAGTAATAAATAAAATTTTTCTCATTTATAAAACTCAAGAATTTATCACATTTACCACCACTCAATCCAATAATAGAATATAATTATAAACTTAATAACCATATTTTCAATCCACCCTATCTCCATGTAATATATATCTCAAGCAAAAAAAAATAAAAAAATTACTAACATAACACAATTAAATTCACAATCGTTAAGAGATAAATAAAATCAACCAAATCTTACTCATTTATAAAACTCATGAATTTATCACCACTATCACCATTCAACCTCAAATGGCACAACAAAATTATAAATTTAATTACCAAATTTTCAATCATTCACATATAAATATACACAGAAACATACTCTCACACATTTTTTTTTGGCTACCAACAAATCTTCCTAATTAATAACTGTTTTTATTAAAAATATAATAATTCAAGTTTTTATGATAAAATAATAATAAATTAATATCTAATTAAAAAATAGGGAAAAAATATGGACTTCCCCTGAGTTTTGACAATATTATGAAGACACCCCCTGATATTTTATAAATAACACGGAAATCCTCAAAATTTAAAATTTATTGCACAGAGACCCCTTTGTCTCCCTTCCTTCAATATTGCTAACGTAAAATAATGATTTTATCCCAAAAAAATTAATATTTTTATAATTGCCTTTCTCCAACTTGAGTACCCAAAAAAATTAAAAATTTAATAAAATAAAATAAGATTTGATTTAGTACCCAAATAATTGATATAATTTAGTACCCCCAAAAAATTGATTGAATGAATTTTAATATTAATTGGATAACAATAAAAATTAATTTGATATTAATTTGACAAAGTTGAATATAAATTGGACAAAATTAAATGTCAATTTCTGATAAAAATATATATTAATTTACAATTTAAGGTTCATTTCGTGTTTAATATTATTTGTTGTTGATTAAACCAACATGAAATTGACCTTAAATTCTAAATTTTTTTGTTGTATATAAACTTAAAAATTTGTATTTTAACCCATATAATTTAAATACAGATTTTTTCATAGCATAACGTATTCTCACTTACTATATAATTTAATTATTCTTTATTATTTTTACAATCAATTTCAATTTTGACTTCAACTTTGAATATTCGTAAAATTCAAGCAAAGTTAAGTTTAAACAAAAATATATATCAATCAAATTCAGCTAAATTTGAATTCTAATCATAATTACGTCAAACCGATAATTGAGTAAACCGGTAAAAAATTTTAACGCGAACACGAACCATTTAATAAACAGGTAACACGGCACGACTCATTTAACCCATTTACAAAAAAAATAAAAATAATATATTATTTTAATAAATTTTTACACTCCATTTATTTGCTTCCAACTGTACTTTCCTCAATTGAAGGAATTCCAGCCAACAGCTCATGTGAAAATCACACCACAAAGGTTGGTTAAAATGAGAAGTTCACTACCCTTTTTATAGGCAACTGAAGTCTCCCCTCTCCACTCCTTGTCGATGTGGGATTCAAAGAAAAGGGCCAAAAGGCAATTCAATGCCTCCAGGCTCAAAACTTCACTTTCCTACTATTGATATGCTTATTTTTTTTTTTTTTGAAATGTTTTCTTTATTTTTTTTTCTTTACTCATTCATTATTTTATATATATATAATTTATTATTATATTAAATTTATTTAAACTGGTTGACAGGTTTCACCCGAATATGACCCGTTTATTAAACATATGTTAATAAACCTATACTTTGTTAGCGATAATCCTTATTATTGTACTATTATTTTGTTAATTTTAAATTACGCGTTTGAACTATTTATTATATAAATTGAATTATATATATAGATATAGATATCAATATAAATATATAAATATGACGGCATATGTTAATGAACTTATATTTTTTTTAGAGATAATCTTTATTATTAGAGTTTTAATAGATTTTAGATATATTTTATTTTTATTATATATATATATATATATATATATATATATATATATATATGTGTGTGTGTGTGTGTGTGTGTGTATAACCGTCCAAGTCAATCTCTCTCATGGTTTGAATGAAAATGAGGAGAGATAAAAAAGAATGTAGTAGAGTCCTGTAAAGATGTAGATATCTCTCCAATGGTTTGAATGGGGATGAGGAAAAATAAAAGGAATGTAGTAGAGTCCTGTAGGAATGTAGATTAATTAGAATCGTTGGATCAAAAACTTAAAAATGATCTGAGCCGCGAAAAGCTAAAGACAAAGAAATCTAGCTACTTTATTATATAGATATATATATAGATATATATATATATATATATATATATATATAGAGAGAGAGAGAAAGGAGATGAGATAGTGTGTTTAAAATGTCTAAGAGATAAGAGAGACAAAGTTATATGAGAGATAGGAGTGTTAGAGTTAAGTCTAATTATGATCGTCGGATTATTATTTTTAAGATGATCTGAACCGTCTTTTATGTTGGGATTACATTGTCCGTTAGATTTGTCTCAAAACGATCTGGACCTCTCTTTGTCTTTTGGATTCAAACTTCGCTCTACTTTATTATATAGATATATATACTAGTAATAACCCCTGTCTGAAGGCACTATGTAACCCAAAAAAAAAACCCTACTAATCAAAGAATCATGAGCCCATGTATCGCTTTCTTATCTTTCGCAATTTTTCAACCATGCAATGCAGTTCAACAGAAACAATAAAGTTGTGTAAACATGCATTTGACTCATAATCTCCTTTTTTTAAGAGGTGATTCATTTAATTTGACAATATGGATTTATTGTAAATAATTAGAACATAAATAGTTTAACTTAATTTTTAAAAGAGAATCAAACAATCTTAGGAGGAAGCAATTAGTTACAATGTTGTTGTAATGCATAATTTAGTGAGGAGATGATGCCGTAATTTAACAATACACTGACCATAGCAAAGCTTTAAAGTGCAAGGTTCATTTTCTCATCGAAGCAAACTTGGTTCCATCAAGCAATGTACCTGCATATTGAACTCGAAAACAAAATGATGAAAATTATTGGTAAGATCAAAACCAAAAGATTATTACTTGAGAACATTTTTAATCATAAAAAATCTGATTTTTGAGAATAATGCCGTTGTACTATAACTGACAACTCCACTAAACTTGTTTTTCTCTATTTTTTCGGCATTATTTGGAAGGTCTCGTCCTGGCCTATGTCGATTTCAAGCTATGATAATACTTTCAATCTTTCATGCACTTGCGAAAATCCATTAAACTATGATAATACTCAATTTCAATATGTCCATTGGCAATTTCATGCACTTGCACATGCCAGAATACCAAACAATATTGTTACTATCCGAAAGTCTCATATTGCAAAAAAACAATTACATACATGTACATTTCAGGCAAGAGCAATTATCAATAGAATAGAAAAAGCAATGACCTAGATTGTCCACTTCACACCAACACCAGTACCACTTTGTGACATTACAAAATAATACACCACATGAAACCCACCTACCATTTCTCATATTAAAATCAAATCAAAGAGATGGAAGACCATGGATGAAACAAAATCAAACAGAGATGTATCAATAAAATTTAATTAACCCAAATTGAAAAATATTCAAGTGCCAAAAAAAAAGAAAAAGGAAAGACCCTAATGATATATTTGAAGTGAAATTGAACCAACTATCTAACCTTCTTTGTGTATGGCCCTTGGAAATCTTTTTTATGTAGATATATATAATTTCCTTGTCGTTTACAACTCAAACTAAACAGGACAAAAATAAATTTCAAGTTTTAACCACTCATACTAAATATGAAAACCTTGACATTTTCTTTTCTTTTGCCTTTCCATCAAGCTTTTTTCCTAGCAAATGGATTTTTTTTATTCAAAAACGCAAAATCAAAAATCGAAATACAAAATCCAGTATGCGTATGGTTTCCCAAAAAAATCGAAACAATACACTATTTATTCAAAAACGCAAATCAAAACTTAATATCGAAACGCACGTAGCCCCACCACCCATGTTAAAACAAAGGGGCCTCTCACTCGGCCAGCCTCAGGTACACCAACCCTCCAATAAGCGCAAATATGAAGACAAACCCTGACAGAGCACTTGCCCATTTATTCAATACACAGCTTTCCCTATTGATTCAAATCAGAGCACTTGCCCATTTATTCAATACAGAGCTTTCCCTATTGATTCAAATCAGAACACTTGCCCATTTATTCAATAGAGCTTTCCCTATTGATTTTCTGGCAGAGCTTATTTGACCTTTTTCATCCGCTGCTTTGACTTATGCCCCGTTTCCAGATTTTAAAAGATTAGTCTGTATATAGGTGTATAACAATGGTCAAGATTAATTTGATGTTCATCTACTATGATCCAATGTACAAAATTCATTCTAATTTTTTTTTCATATTTCACATATTTAATCTTTTCAGGAAAAAAAATAGGGCTAAATTTCAACTTTAATTTTTCGGTTTGAAATCGAGTTCAATGTGGGTTTGATTATGAAGGTGTACAACTTCAAATAAATGTGAGGTTAAATCTCGGTTAATCTCCCTAGGAGAGGCCCTTAACATCTCTGATCTTTACTCGATCTTTACTCAAATTTAAATGAGTAAAAGAGATTCAAATTTTTACTCAAATATTCAATAGTCATATTTTATCTTGCTTAATTTTGAATTTGTCATCACTTAAATTTGAGTTTATCCAATTTTATATTAAATTAAGCTTTTTACTAATAATCGCAATCCCTCGAACAATTTCTTTGTCCAAAAATCCAAAGTCTTAAAACAATGGATTTTTGTACAGTCACAACTCTTCAACCAATGTGTTTTTCAATCATATCCCTTCGAAAAAGTAAATTATCAAACCAAACTAAAATTAATTCTCAACAATAATCTCATTTTTTTTGGCGCTATTTAGCTAAGCTTGTGTTCGCGATGATGTTCAGAGGACTGAGTGGTTGAGACATGAGAGGACATCATAGAGCTTTAACAATAATGTAGGGTTTTGAGAAAGGAAGAGAGAAAGGATGACGAAACAGATACCTTGTTTCGTATTTTGCGTGCCCAAAGCGTAGGAGAAATAAAAGACGATGTGGACTTGGTTTGTCCCTTAATAAGGGGTTGATAGCCGACAATGTTATGATGAGAAGTCCATGGTGGTGGTGTCACCTTGTTTTTATGACTTTTTGTTGCAAAAAGATTGCACACTATTTTATAATTTATTATATAGATATTAGACGAAGAGCACGAGGATTGCACTATGTACTTGGGGGAAGATTCTACGTGACTTCCTCATGCATGGAAGCGAAGGGCCTGCCAGCCCGCCAATTTAGTATGAAAGATTTAATAAAGAGTAATGTTATATGAATTTAAAAATTAGAGTTGATAATTATAATTATTAATTTTACGGTAAATCTTAAAATTTATTGAAACTCATTACCAATTTAATGATTGTGATTATTAAATTTATTTTTTAAGTCTAATTTTAAGTTCACGTAACGTTACTCTTTAATAAATTTATTTAACCATTTTTTTGTAAAGATTTTATAAATTTTTAGAAAAACCTAACCTTCACCTAATTTGTGGAGAGCCTTATGATAGGTGGTAACGACCTTATACGGTTCAAGGGTAATCAGGGTACGCCAATCAGTGGTGACGGGAATATCTTTGACTTTATCGAACATAGAATTGGAGGTAGCATTATGGTTGATGGTACTTTTGAAGGACTCAAAAAGCAAGTTCTCTTTATTATTTTAAAAGATTAGTCTGTGTATAGGTGTATAACAATGGTCAAAACTAATCTGATATTCATCTACTCTGATCCAATGTACAAAATTCATTCTAATTTTTTTTTTTATATTTCACATATTTAATCTTTTCAAGAAAAAAAATTAGGCTGAATTTCAACTTTAATTTTTCGGTTTGAAATCGCGTTTAATGTGGGTTTGATTTTGAAGGTGTACTAGTTGGAATAAATGTGAGGTTAAATCCCAAGGTGAGGCACTTAACATCTCTGATCTTTACTCGATCTTGACTCAAATTTAAATGAGTAAAAGAGACTCAAATTTAATCTTTGATGGAAGGATAACATTTTTACCCTGAACAGACATTTAAGTTGGGGGAGACCTGAGAAGTCTACAATAACCTCAAAAGTTTGAGTGACTAGGTGCGTGTCTAGGTGCGTGTCTAGGTTTATCAAGTGAAAACAAAACAGCAGTAGTACAGTTCGTGGATAGAACATTTCTATTATTATGATGATATCATGCTTGATTATTTAGAATTAAAGGACAATTTCGATCATCTTTATCTCTTGAAGATGAAGGAAAGTCAATTCAACGTTATCCAACCTCCACCACCTTTTGATATGCTTTTTGCCGTAGTGTATTAATGAAGTATTACTCCAAAAAACAGTGCTTGGAGTCCTTTCATATACAAAACAGGAGCTTAAGTTGTGGTCCAGAAAGTTGATGATGATGATAAATCTAGCAGGAATTGATGGAACGGTAACATTTTTACTCAAATATGGACCAGTTGAATCATTCTTGAATGTAAATTATACCCCAATAATACTCCACGTAGAGATTGGAAAAAAGGCACATTTGCTGAAGAGGAATTTAGCGTACCGACTTACTTTAATCCTTCCGTGTTCGTATCGTAGTCGAAGGGCAATTAAAAGCCGGGCCCACACATGGTGGTCTCCCCCTTGTTTTTCAATAGCACGACTGTTATCTTCCAAAAAGATTGCACATTCAGTTATAATATGCAACGAGAGCACGAAGATTGCAGATGTTCTTGGGGAAGATTGTACGTGAGCGAAGGGCCACGCCAGCGGCCAGCGGCCAGCGGCCAGCCGGCCAGCTCAGCTGAGGTGGGAGCATGTAAAGATGGGTAATGCTATGTTTACTAAAAAAAAAAATTACTAAATTTCCGTCCCAAATGGTGTAGCACCATTTTTTATTATCAGATAAATAGGTCCCATTAAT
Organism: Ilex aquifolium; assembly: GCA_951799425.1. Classification (NCBI taxonomy): domain Eukaryota; kingdom Viridiplantae; phylum Streptophyta; class Magnoliopsida; order Aquifoliales; family Aquifoliaceae; genus Ilex; species Ilex aquifolium. Next base: position 12,746,723 of record OX637395.1, read on the forward strand.
ATTCAATGTCAGAAATTGTATCACATCAATTAGTATGGAAGATTTGGTAAATTTTTTTTGATAAGCATAACATTTTCTTGTAAAGATTTTGTAAATTTCTGATGCTATGATCGAGAAGAGTAATATTATAGAGATTTTATTTGGGGACCTTAGGGTGTGTTTGTTAACCCAAATTCAGCACTTAAAATGAATGTATTCAGCACTTATTAATTAAGCCCGTTTGATAACCAAAATTTAAACTCTCTTAACACGTTAAATGTTCCTTAAAAATAGGTTACAATATTAAGTACGAGACCCCTTACTTAATTCTGAAAACTGAAAACGCTCAGCAAAACTATTTTTAATAATATTTATAATATGACAATTATACCCTGAAATATTTTACAATCCTATTAAAACTCTAATTAGTCTTCTCTCCAAAACTCATAACCTATCTATTTTCCTTGTCGATCTTTTTTTTTTTTTTCTTTCCCTTGTCTTCTACAACAAAAATATACATACAAAATTATAATTACACACACACAACTCCACACACAAATGCACACACTGCACAGACACAGTTGCACATAGACATATGCATAGTTACACACATGGACTGCACACACACACACACACACATATACATTCACGGCGCACACCCATATTATTAATGAAATCTAATTTATTGTATTTTTTCAATATTATTTGATTAGTTATTAGTTATTATTATTTTTTATCATATGTTATTGTTCACTTATTGTGTTATTTAATTTGTTATTATTCACTTATTGTGTTATTCAAATCTTATTTATTTATTTATTTTGATCAAATATTTGTTAAATATAGACTAAAATATAATAATAGTGATTATGATTTATGTTATGACATATTTTATAAATATTTTCAAATTAAAGAGTGGAAGGGTAAAACTGAAAATTAATGTATTTTCAGACGTCAGTTTTGTGTAGTTATCAAACAGTTTAGTTCAATTCAGTACTTAAATTTCAATAGATACCAAACAGTCAACAAATTCAACATTCAGTTTTCAGCTTTCAGTTTTCAGACTTCAGCTTTCAGTTTTATCAAACACCACCTTATTTAGGGACTTAATGATGTGGCTTCAATGCAACTATTGGATTAGTTATGAATTTCAATGTTAAATGGAGCCCACAACTAATCCAATAATTATACATCATTAAGTCCTTAAATAAAATCTCCTTAAATAACATTTTCCGTACGAGAAAGGCCCAACTTTTCCATGATTTTGTATTTTAATGGTGGGGATGACGTGGTGGGTCATTTGAAAACGTTTACATCAGTCCGGGCAGTAACCAATTTTCTCTATATACGACGCTTTTTTTTTTGTAGGAACAGGGGAGTGAGGTAGACCCCAAGGAACTTGTAGCTGGTTGGTTTATTTCAACATGGAAAAAGGCCATGAGATCACAGAGGAAAAGGTTATGCAGAAGAAGAAGCCATCCAAGTTTGTTTGGTTGAATTATGCAAGGAGAATGGCGATGAACAAAAGGTAGGGTCATCTTCTTCCTTGCTATACAATCCGGTCATAATATGTATATGCTATCCCTTATTTTTAGTTACTTCTCTGCTGTATATACAACTCGGTGGTGCCTTCAAATTAACCTAACTGAGTTTTGAGATTTTTCATACACATTTACTTATATTTTCGTTCCTAAATTCTATTGTGCGTGCCCCTCTCTCTCTCTCTCTCTCTCTCTCTCTCTCTCTCTCTCTCTCTCTCTCTCTCTCTCTCTCTCTCTCTCTCTCTCTCTCTCTCTCTCTCTCTCTCTCTCTCTCTCTCTCCAAATTGCAAATGAATGAAGCATCTGACTTAATGTCTAAACCAAATGTTTTTTGAGATTATGGAAAAAGTGTATAGTGGCTTCCTCCTCCTCCTCTCTCTCTCTCTGGAAGAGGTTCACCAGGAGGAGAGAGAGAGGAAGCCAATATACACTTTTAGTTACTTGTCTCTCTCTCTCTCTCTCTCCAGATTAATGGCAAATGAATGAAGCATCTGACTTAATGTCTAAACCAAATGTTTTTTGAGATTATGGAAAAAGTGTACAGTGGCTTCCTCCTCCTCCTCTCTCTCTCTCTCTCTCTGGAAGAGGTTCACCAGGAGGAGAGAGAGAGGAAGCCAATATACACTTTTAGTTACTTGCCTCTCTCTCTCTCTCTCTCCAGATTAATGGCAAATGAATGAAGCATCTGACTTAATGTCTAAACCAAATGTTTTTTGAGATTATGGAAAAAGTGTATAGTTGCTGCCTCCTCCTCCTCCTCTCTCTCTCTCTGGAAGAGGTTCACCAGGAGGAGAGAGAGAGGAAGCCAATATACACTTTTAGTTACTTGCCTCTCTCTCTCTCTCTCTCCAGATTAATGGCAAATGAATGAAGCATCTGACTTAATGTCTAAACCAAATGTTTTTTGAGATTATGGAAAAAGTGTATAGTGGCTGCCTCCTCCTCCTCCTCTCTCTCTCTCCAGATTAATGGCAAATGAATGAAGCATCTGACTTAATGTCTAAACCAAATGTTTTTTGAGATTATGCAAAAAGTGTATAGTGGCTTCCTCCTCCTCCTCTCTCTCTCTCTGGAAGAGGTTCACCAGGAGGAGAGAGAGAGAGGAAGCCAATATACACTTTTAGTTACTTCCCTGCTGTATATATAATCCGGGGTGCCTTCAAACCTGCAACATCACTCGGTCCCTCTGACATTTTGAGTTTAAAGATTATTCGTGCTTTCAGAGTTTGGATCTTTGTTAGTTTATGAAGGTCACTCGAGACTCAAGATCGTAAGTTTAGGGTTTATGTATACACTAATCTCTGAATTTCGTTGGATGTTATCAGGTGTTTTCCAGACTCGACCAAGAGCCAACTGGGTTTTGAAAATTTTCAAACATTTACTTATATTTTCGTATCTACATTCTATTGTGATGGCCTCTGTGTCAGACTGTGGGTGTCTCTCTGTCCCTCCTTATCTGCCTCCCTCCCCCAAGTTTGATGGCAAATGAAGCATTTTATTTCATGCCATATTTTCATTCTAAATCTCTTAGTTATAACTAAATGTTTTCTCAGAGGAGATTGGGCAAAACAGTGTAGTGGTGGTTTTTCCCTCCTCCCTCTTATCTTCTTTTTGTCTTACTACAGCCTATCCATTTACATGCCCATCTGACTTGATGTCTCAACCAAATGTTTGTTTTTTTTTTTCACAAGAGACCATGAGAAAAGAGTATAGTGGCTTCCCTCATCTTCTTCCTCCTCTCTATCTCTCTAAGGAAGAGGTTCCCGAGAGAGAGAGAGAGAGAGAGAGGAGGAGGAGGAGGATGGAGAGGGAGAAAAACGACATAGAGAAACTAGGGTTTCCTTTCCCTTGTTTGCTTACGTTATTTTTCTATGACGAGAAAGAAGGAATCAGTAGTGGGAGGTAGGGCCTATGGATGCCACGGGGCATATCAAATCAAACACATAAAAAAAGACTACACGAACAACCCCCAAACTGGTGGGTTCTTGATTGCTTTGTTTTTCCTTTATGAGTTTTTTATTATTTTTATTTTAACTTTTGTATCCGGATATGATTCTGATTTAATTCAAGAGTGGTTTCTGTGGTTCAGTTTGACAATTGTGTTTAAGTAAAATTTTCAATAGATTATGTTTTATACATGTTTTTTTGAAGGGTACCATATTTTTGTGGATGAAAGAATTTAGATGGACTTGGGTTCAATCATATGCACACCGCCACCACCCCCGCTTGGGTTCAAGGATGGGTGCAATCTAAACTTACTTTTGGGTAAAATTTATTTATTAAATTGATTTTTTATTTCTTACTCAATTTTAATTTTCTTCTCGTTTAAATTTAAATTTTTGCCAATTGGGTTTACATGTTTGTTGTTGTTGTTCAGTAATTGCCGATTACTGATTAGGTGTGAACGGATTGGAATTCTTTCACCATAGGGTATGATAGACATATCATATGGATTGGTAACTTAGCTTTTTAAAATATTTTTTGAGCATAATTAAATATATTTATCAAGCAAAGAAATTATAATTATGGTGACAAGAAAATTCTTATAGTCCTTAATTCACTTACATTTCTTAAATTTGTAATCTAAAACAATTTCCTTTTCTTTTATGTGATAGTGGAAGCAAGCAAAAGTTCACATCATCTCCTTCAAGCCATAAGGTATTCAAATTTCTGTTGCCATTGCTAATTGGCCTCGTTGCCATCAAGTGTCAAGCCAAAGGGGAGGATCCATTTGAAGCTCACCCTATAATCATGCGGTGTTTTTGCACAGCCATATCCATCTACTGCCTCGCAATGGGAATAAGAAATCAAGTTCAGACCCATGACTCGCAAATCTTAGACTATGTTATGCTCGTCTCTGGTACACTTTCATCGGTCTCACTATTATCGATTCTCTTTCCACGCTTCCCTGAACTACTCATTTTGATTGTACCAGCATTTTTGCCAATAATATTAGCGCGAAATAAATTGAAGCAGGGATGTTACTGGCTTTACAACCGAGTAACCAATGTGGTTACCCATATTCGCGATTGGTTCACCCGACCTAATGCCACAGAGCAGCCAAATCTACCAGTATAGTAATCCTGTCTGATTTGAAGAAGTTTAATTAGCATTACCACTCCTGAACTCTGTTACTCGCTAGAGAGATAGATATGTAATTTTATTCTTATCTGTGTTTGTATTGAGCTTCATACATGATACAGCTGGGGCAACTGGTGAACAAATTCAGTATTAAAGGAAAGTTTGGATGCTTTGTAAAAATTCTCCATTTCAATTGCTGGTGTTGGATTTTGGGCCGTAAACAAACTGGGTCACCCATGAGTGTGCTAGACCCAAGTAATTAGGAGCAGTCCCAATTGGATTTCACTTTCCTTACTTTGTTTAAAATATATATTGAGATTAATAGGTAATTATATTTAAAATATAAATTTATTATAATTAAAAATTAAAATGTAAGTAATATGATAAATCGTCAAATTTAAACAATAGCACACTTTGTTTATTAGAGCATATTCAATCCCGAGTGAAATCCTTATTTAAATTTAAATTTGAGTAAAAATAAGTTAAAAATAATCTCCAATCATTTACTCAAATTTATACTAAATGAAGAGAGTCAAATTTTTACTCAAATCAAAGTAAATTCAAATTATTTTACGGCAGTGGCGGATCCACAGTGGGGGCAGTGGGGGCAGCTGCCCCCACTGGAATTTTAAAAAATTTTGGGGTCTAAGTATAATTTTAAAAAATTTAGAATTTATTAAACTTTTGCCCCCACTGAATTTTTTTTAAAAGATTTAAGGGTAGTTATGTTATTTTGACAAATATACGAGTCTCACTTGTGAATATCAATGGAAGATGATATCAAAAATTTGGGCATTTAAAGATTAATTAATATGCTGCGAAATAGGTTAGCCCTCTCATTTGTTTTATGTTTATACATTGAACTAAATTTGGGGTTTGTAGTCCTCTTCTTTGTTTTATGTTTATATGTTAGAATTGAAAATTAGGGTTTGTAGTCCGCTTTTATGGTTTATTTTTTAAATGTTGAATTGAAATTAGCGCCTGTAGCTCTCTTTCGTATTTTATTTGTTACATGTTGAATTGAAAATATGAAATTGGGGCTTGTAATCATCTCTTATGTTTTATTTTTTATGTATTGAATTGAAACTAGGATTTGTAGTCCTGTATTTATTTTTCTATGTTGAAATAAAATTGGGGCTTGTCCTCTTCTATGATTTATTTTTTTATATATTTAATTGATATTTGAGTTTGTAGTCCTCTCTAGTGTTTTATTTTTATATGTTGAATTGGAATTCAAACTTGTAGTCGTCTCATTTGTTTTATTTTTATTTGTAGAATTTGAATTGAGACTTGTAGTCCTCCATTATAATTAGACTAAATTATTTTGATTTCGTAGTTTGAATAGTTTTATTGTGATAAGTTAAGTACTTCATATACCTAAGTTTAGTTTACTAGAATAATTATAGTTTAAGTTAGTTTCGATTGTTTGTTAAAATTTAATGATGAATATTAAGTTTGTGATTGAACAAATTAATTTTTGAATTAGTTATGAAATTTTTTCTTAAAATTTAATATATGATTGAGCCCAATTTTGCGGTTCAAAATTTTTTTGTTAGGTCTTATAGATAAATCTATAATGAGTTTTTTTTGTTGGCTCATTTTGTATATCGCTCATGTATATGAATTGTGTCTTTAATTGGTGTTTTATTAATAAAATTATACTTTTGTGAATATTTTAAATTTTAATATTAATATAGTTTAGGTTGCCCCCACTGGAGAAGATGTCAGGCTCCGCCCCTGTTTTACGGTAATTAAATTTGAGTTCGCTCTCATTTAAATTTGAATTTATACACTTTTAAATTTGTATCAAATCAAAATTTTTACTTAAATATGCATAAGTGAGTTGGCCCATTGCAAACACTACTTTGCCCAAACAAATATGCATAAAAGAGTTGAACAACTAAACAGAAAATCATTACACAAAATCTAAAAAACTCTTATACCGTTTGTACATTGTCTAGTTGCTTCTCAACCAAGATTAAACCTTCGGCATCGTTTAATAACAATTTTTTCCATTGTCACATAAAATCATCCAATAACAAATCAAATGAAAAATTTATCTACATAGCATGTTTCGCAGCAATTTCTCCCCATTTGTACGTTGACTCTTGTAATAGCCAAACCATCTCATTGATTATATTGGACGAACACACCATTCTCACATTTAAATCTAGTTCTTCAAAATCCAAACATTTGATCTTTATGAGCCTTTCCCTACCACACTGTACTTTCTATGTATTTGTTAAATTTCCGATTCATATATTCTTCTAAAAATCAAAACAGTTCATGTTCAGCTAACATTCCTCGTTATGTATAACATGGATCAATTTCAAGCAACATAACAGATTAAAACAGAGAAACTTAGTTGTAAACATATACTTGTGAGCCTGAGTAACTCGAGTAGGCTCATTAGTCTAGGGTAGACCTTGCTTCATGCCCTTAGGCTTCTTCGATTTCTTTTTGGCTCCTTGACTTGTGAGATGAACTGAATGATGTCCCAATTGTTTAAGCCTTGTCTCCTCTTGAACAAGCATTTTAGACAGTTCATTCACATTACACTTGTCCTTAATAGTGTTATTGTGAATCTAGAAAGGATCATACTGAGGAGGCAAAGAGTTTAGAATAAAATGCGTAAGAAAAAAATCATCCCAACAGCATTCAATTTAGCAGCTATATTTGTCATCTCAATGACATGATCATGCATCGCACGTGTTTCATCAAATTTCATGGTGGTAAGATCAGCCATTAATATCCCCGCAAGAGACTTCTCAGCAGTTTTGAAAACGATCTTCCACAACTTTGAGAAATTCCATAGCACTATCTTTTTTTGTGGAAGAGTTGACTTCATTAAAAAAACGTAAGGTTAATTACACACCACTATAAGGATGTCAGATGAAGTCTCAGTATGTTTTTCTCGAATTAAATTGGCAAGGAATTTCAAACTACTTCATGCTACAGTTTTAAGACAATGGCTACCCATCATAGGGAACGGACGTGGAAAATGATGCTCACTTACGAAATGGAACTCTACATCTCCCGAGGTATGGAACATGATTCTCTTATGATAACAGTCCATGATAGTGTGATAGGAGGACAATAAGTCTTTTCCGAAAATTATGTTATATTTGATTATCTCTAAGGCAACTAAGTTCACAATCAACTCATGGTCCTCAATTCGGATCACACAATTCTTGCATATAACTTAGCGTCTCTAACTATCTTTTTAACTTCTTGGTTAGCTAATTTATATCTTTGGACGCTCTCGTTATTTCTATTATTTTGCCATCTATTAAAAGATTATTTCTTTACTTTAACTATATCTTGTACGTCGTCATTCTATCACCAAGTTTCTTTTCCCCACAAGTCCTCTACACTTTGACCCACCAATAATCTCTTTCGAAATTTTTCTAATGCATTTCTTCATCGTTAGTCTCATCCTCTAGGTTCCATATGGCCTCCTTAAACATTCTACTCCTCAATAGTACTAGTTTGTCATTGTTTAGATTCCACCATATCATTCTTGTTTTTCTAATGCTTCTCCTTACTCTATTTTTTCTTTTAATATATAAATCTAAGATTGTTAGCCTATGTTGAGATGTTAAACTCTCCCCCGGTATAACTTTACAATCTTTACATGCCAGGCGGTTCGTTCTTCTACTTAATAAATAGTCTACTTGGCTTTTGTTTGGTCCGTTTTTAAAGGTTATTAAATGTTCTTCTTGTTTTCTAAACAAGGTGTTTGCCACTAAAGGTTATATGTCATTGAAAACTCTAAAATACTCTCTCCGGCTTCATTTTGATCACCATATCCGTAACCACCATACACCCTTTCATATTGTGTCCTATCTTTTTCTACATGTCTATTGAAATCTCCACCTATGATTATCTTATCTCCTATAGGTATATGTTGAACTAATTCATCCATTTGCACCCAAAATTACTTTTTAATATGTTCATCTAACCCTAGTTGGGGTGCATAAGCGCTAATCACGTTAATTATATTCTCTTTGACTACAAGTTGGATATATATAATATATCTCCTTTCTTTGCAACTGCTACTACGCTATCTTTTCAGCCTTTATCTACCACTATTCCTACGTCATTTCTTCGTCTATCTTTTCCTGTATAATAAATCTTAAATCATATATTTTCTATCTCCTTTGCCTTCTCATATACCCACTTAGTTTCTTGTAAGCACGTTATACTAATTTTTCTCCTGCTCATAGTGTCTATTAATTCCATTATTTTGCTGGTGAGTATACCTATGTTCCATGTTGCTAATTTAAGTCTATCATTGTGGACTAACCTTGGATAGCTAATAGAAATATGAATTTTGTTTGATGAATCTTTTGAGTTGCATGATCATATCACACACATATGAGTTTTGGATGCTAACATGATTGTGAATATTCTTGCATAGCCTTTAAGTCTGTAGTAGAGCTCTGTGTGGATTAGTTTGAGTAGATGTGGTGTGTCTCTGGTTTTATTTGGTGATTAGGGAATAATAACTTAATTTCCGAATAGACAAATTGAAGTTTGTGGGTACCTTATCTAGAAACCTTCACAAGACAACACTCGTCCACCAGGAGTAACCTAGGAATTTAAAGGTTTAGTGCATAGGCTAAATGCATTTGTGTTGCCTATGAAAGTGGTTTTATATTTCTAATTTTTCATTTAATTTTCATATATTATTTGATTGTTTATTATACTTTAAATTCATGTGCATTATACTTTTTATTTTTTTATCATAAATTGAATTTGCATATACTTTAGAATTCTTGGCATTATGGAAGGTGATTAAAGACTCTAGTGGGTACATTTTGAGTCTTAGGATCTAGGGATTTAGTTTTGTTTTAATTTTGAAAGAAAAAAAGAAGAAAAAAATCAGAAAAACTTTTGAAATTCTGTACTGAGCTACCGGTAGGTCGAATCTTGCTTCCTACCGGTAGAACTCTGTACTGTCCGAAAAAAAATAAAAAGAGTGGTACCGGTTAAAACATTTCATTCTTTCGAAACCCTTAAGACCCACTTCTCTCAAACCCCTCTATAGGTTCCGGAAAACCCTAGGAAAGCCTCCCAATCTCTCAAATCTCTCCAATCCTCCTTTGATTTGTGGTTCTAAGTCTTGATTTTCGGTAATGGCACAGAGAAAGGTTCCGAATTCAAGCTTCCCTAATGAAGTTTCTTGGGCTACTCTACTCTTCGCCTGGGTTCTCTTCGCTTCCATGACTTCAATGGTGGTGGCAGGTATGGCGAGAACCATGGGTATCCAATCCCAAGCTAAGGGCAAGGATTCGGCTACGGCCAAAGGGAAGAAGCCAATGAATGTCTTTGATTCTGAGGGAGAGGATGAGCTTCTTGTGCCCAATAAAAGGAAGAAATTTGGGTACAAGAAGACGATTCATAAGAGGGGATGATGTACGAGAGGATGGTCGATGCAGAGAGCTTAGGAAAAATATCGCGGTTCAAGCCATTGTTGACTATGGGCTCACATTTTTCTTTAAGCCGATTGAGGGGTATATTTTATCTCTTTGCCATGAGTTTATACGAGTTTGAGCGTTGTTGATGTGGATTTGATGATATTGAGGATGATGGTTTGCAGGAAGGTGATAGAGGTCACCCCGGTGAAGATAGCAACATACCTGGACTATAAGAGGCTTGAGCAATCTGAGATCAACTACTCCCATGGAGAGTTTGCAACCAAAGACCCTTCTGATTATGCCAAGGAGATGTATGAGATGCCTGAGGATCTACAATGTCTACCCCAAGGGTTCGGAAAAGAAGCCAGGGATGCCAAAGATTGTGCTCTTGCATGAGTTTATGGCAGGGTCTAGGATCGACATTGTTTTGATGATTTGGAGATTATTTAGAGACTACTGCACGACTAGGAGACTGAAGGGGAAAATTCCCTTTGGTAGTATGATTACCAAGCTCTACCAGAAAGCTGGGGTGAAGAAGCTGGCATCCGATATCCTTCGACCTCCAGAGTTGGGCCCAATTAGTAGTGTAGGGGATGATAGAATGATGAAGAAGAAGAAGAACAGAGGATTTGATTCAACTAAACTTCACATCTTTTCCTCATTAATGATTAGAGTATTTATACACTAGCTTTACATACATTTGCTCAATGTGAGCTATAACTAATCTCCCTACTAAATTTAGTTACAAAGTATCACTAGTGGAATTAGTTACAGATGTTGAACTAGATGATTAAGCAACTGACTCTACTGAGCTATGATCATATGTTGTAGGTGTGCATAAGTTGGACAGTGGAGAACCTTTAGAATCTATACTGTTAACAGGCTCCCTCAAACTAATGGGTGATGAAGCCATAAGTTTGGATGCAAGACAGAGGAATTTGTCAATGGGAAGTCCCTTTGTGAAAATATCTGCTAGCTGATGTCGTGAATGAATATATTTAATACAGCTAATGCTTGGTGACTTGATCTCAAACATAACGATAATTAACCTCTATATGTTTAGTTCTTGCATGCAAAACATGATTGGAGGCTATGCCTATAGCATGACATTATCACACCAGATGACAAGAATGGACTCCAGATAGAAATGAAGATCATGAAATAAGGTTCTGAACCATGTTAGTTCAGCTGCAGTGGTGGCTATTGACCTATATTCTGCTTCTGTTGAAGATCTGGACACTGTGGTCTGTTTCTTTGCTCCCCAGTGAACAGGATTTGAACTTAGAAATATTAGAAATTTAGTTGTGAATCTCCTATCAGATGGATCACCTGCCCAGTCTACATCAGCAAATGTAGTTAAGGCAACTAATTTGGATCTTGAATAATGCATACCACAGTGAGGTATGCCCTTGAGATACCTAAGAATCCTTTTCACAGCTGACTAATGGACTGAGGTTGCAAAATGCATAAATTGACACACTGTATTTACAGCAAATGAGATGTCTGGTCTGGTAAATGTCAAATAATGTACGGCTCCCACAACGCTTTTGTAAGGTGATGGATCTGAAAGTGGAGTACCATCTGTCTTGGACAACCTTGTTGCAGTACAAGGTGTAGAACAAGGCTTACAAGGAGACATGTTTGCTTTGGTTAGAAGATTTGAAAGATATTTTGTTTGAGAAAGAAAAAGATCATAAGGAGTTCAGGAAACATGAATTCTTAGGAAATAGGACAGTGGTCCTAAGTCTTTCATATCAAACACAATGTGATCATTAATAAGAGAGGTAAGAAATGATGGATTAATACCAGTTGTGATGATGTCATCCACATATAAGAGAAGGTATGTAATTGAAGAACTAGATTTCCTGATAAACAAAGAGGGATCAACTATAAAAGGAATAAAATCATAGTTCTAAATATGGGTTGTAAAGCTTTTAAACCAAGCTCTAGAAGCTTGTTTTAATCCATAAATGGATTTGTTCAAGCTGCATACATGATTTCAATAGGCTGGATCATGAAAACCAGGAAGTTGTTGCATGTGTACCTCTTCTTGAAGAATGCCATGAAGAAAGGCATTTTTAACATCAAGTTGCCTTAAAGACCAATTGTACTGAGTAGCCAAAGAAAGGATAGTCTTGACTGTAGCATGCTTAACAACAGGACTAAAAGTTTCAGCAAAATCCAAGCTAGCTTGTTGATGATAGCCCTTAGCCACTAATCTGACCTTATATCTAGCAATGGTCCCATCAGGATTGTGTTTAATCTTGTAAACCCATTTACACCCAATGATGTTTTTATGTGAAGGGGGAGGAATTAAATTCCAAGTCTATTGCTGCTGAAGAGCAGAGAACTCATCTTTCATAGCTTCACACCACACATGATATTTAGAGGTTGTTGTATAAGAGGTGGGTTCAACACAGGTAGTAGGAATAGTACTAAGGTAGACCTTTGGTTTGGATATACCAGACTTAGATCTAGTTTGCATAGGATGGTTATTTGGTAAAGAACCCATCAAAGAAGGTGGTGCAAGAAAATTTGCTGAACAAGGAACTGAAGAAACTACTATAGAAGGAACAAAAGAAGGATGAAAGAAGGATTCAGTTGAATCAGGAGTAGGATGACTAGAAGAAGATGGTAATGAAGAAGAAGGTAAAGAAACTAGAATTGACAATGGAACAAGGAAAGAAGAATTAGGTGTAGAGTGAAGATCAAGAAGTTTAGGGGATGAAAGAGAAAGTGAAGCAAAAGGAAAAGAAGACTCATCAAAAATTACATGTCTGGAAACATGAAATTTGCTGGTATGAAGATTAAAACAAATATAGCCTTCATAATCCTGAGCATAGCCTAGAAAAATACATTCAGTTGTTTAAGGTTGAAGCTTGGTACTGTTAAGATGCTTCAAATAAGGAAAGCAGGCACATCCAAAGACCTTGAGATCACTATAGTTGGGAAGAGTATTAAAAAGCAATTCATAAGGTGATTTAGAAGAAGTGATAAGACTTGGCAGTCTATTAATAAGAAAAATAGATGTTGCAAAAGCATGATACCAAAAGACAGGTGGTATAGAATCCCTTAACATGAGAGTTAAGACAGTCTCTACCACATGTCTATATGTTTTCTTTCTACAATCCCATTCTGTTGGGGTGTGCAGGGGCAAGCTTTCAAGTGCTGAATGCCAGATTTAGAGAGAAATTCTTTGAGTTGATTACTACATTAGAGAGAAATTCTTTGAGTTGGTTACTGCAAACCTCACCTCCTCCATCAGAATGGAACTTTTTGATTTTAGAAATAAGCAGATTCTCAACATACTGCTTACAATGAATAAATGTAGAGTAAACATCAGACTTATGTACAAGAGGATTTAACCCAGTAAATTTGGTTTTATTGTCAATGAAAGAAACATAGTAATGGTACCCATGAAAACACTTCTCAGGAGAATGCCCCTATACATTACTATGAACCATTTCTAAGGGATACACAAAAACTGATGTAGAAGGAGAGAAAGGAAGTCTAAACATCTTACCATACAAACAGTATTTACAAATGCAAGGATTTGAAGTAGAAAATTTAGACAAAGAAGAAATTTGAGAAGTTGAAAGCAGCTTTTGAATAATAGGATTGGAGGGATGACCCAATCTATCATGCCATGTATGTTGTCATACTTTGGTACCTAGATTAGCCATCAAAGAAGAGGATGGAACATATCTTATGGGATACAATCCATTTTCATTCTGTCCTTGGTAAAGGATTGTCCCCGAAGATTTGTCCTGAATTTGAAAAGAAGAAGAGTCAAAAATAAAACGACAGTTATTATCCAACAAAACTGCTTTATGGAAAGAAGATTGGAAGAAAGATTAGGAACATGAAGTTCATTGTTCAGTAAGAATGAACGAGAATTGGTGTTTAGAGATGCTTGACCTGTGTGTGAAATTGGTAGAGTTTGTCCATTTAATACGAAAATTTAAATCTAATACTACATTATCTCCAAATCAAACTCACACTCATATTTCTTTTATAAACTAAAAATTAACTTAATAAAATATAAATCTCTTTTTGTATAAGAATTATGTCGATGCTTGAAAAAAGTGACAAAAATCTGACATTTTATTCTTATAATATTAATTAACCTTGTTAATCATGTCAATTTTATATTATTCGTATTAGACACTGACTCACCTCATTTATTATTCGTGTTAACAGATCGTGTCATTTACAGATTCGTATTGAAAAATAGTCGGATTTGGATCCCCTCCATTACCTCTTCCCTCTAATTCCCATCAATACAGTATTAAATGAGTAACATGTGTAAAATTTTAAGTTTCAATTGATAAGATGTTTCTTCATTCATTTTGTTGTTGGTGAAGTGTTAACCATTATTCAAGAATTTTCTCACAAGAAAAAAATCTTGTCCATTAAAATTTAAAATTTTACACATGTTACTCATCTAGGATTGTATTGAAGGGAATTGAAGAGAAAAGATAGTGGAGGAGATCTAAATCCAAAATAGTCAACTCTAACCTATTAATTTTATATCAATTTTAAGTCACACGTGTCGTGTCAAAAATTACCACTCTTACGCACGGACACATTTTTGTTGACCAAAGGTAAATAAGTCATTTTTAATTAGAATCTCTGATTCCGTATCATTTTAAAAATGTCAAGGACATTCATATTGTTTGCACAAGTCCGAAAATCAAAGTACAACCTTTAGATCGATTCTATTTCCTTCTTTTCAGTCTTTTGGCCTTTGTTTTTTCACCAAGAACGAGTAAATCTCGTTATTGAAAATTAATGACTCGTTATTGAAAATCTCTGATTCCATAAGTTAGAGCGATTGAGAAGATCCTTGCATTATCAGAATGGGGAATATGTTGATCCTGTTGGACTCTCGGGTGGATTAGCTTTGTGGTGGAGGGATGATGTTACTCTTCAAGTGGATGAATTGAATAAGAATTTTATCAATGTAAGATGTAGATCCCATCAACACTCTCTTCCTTGGAAATGTACCTTTATCTATGGTGATCCTAAGTTTGAAAAACGTCAGCGGATTTGGGCATGCATCAAGGCTATGGCTAGAGTGGTTGACTGTCCTTGGATTGTCACTGGTGACTTTAATGTCATTGGTTCTTTTGATGATAAAGAAGGGGGTTCTTCTTCATGCCTTAAGAAAGTGGAGGAGTTGCAAAACTTCATCTCGGACTATTGTTTGATGGAATTGAGTTTCAGTGGTCCCCGTTTCACTTGGTCGAATAATAGACCAGGGGCTACTAATGTTCAAGAACGAATTGATAGAGTATTGGTTAACCCACTTTGGTGTGATTTGTTCCCTTCAACCCAAGTGATTCATGAGGTTCGATTGGGCTATGATCATTGCCCTATTGTCATAGATTTTGGGGAGACTTCTAAGAAGGGGCCCTTTTACTTCAAGTTCGAGAGTATGTGACTGGAAGATCCTGCTTATGAGGAGATCATAAAGGCCAATTGGTTACCTAACCAATCTAGTCCGTCTGTTCTTAATGTTACTAACAACCTGGAGATATGTAAGGAGAGGTTGATGGATTGGAGTAGACACAAGTTTGGGAATAATAAAAAAATCATCCAGAACCTGGTGAATGAATTGGGCAATATTCAGTCTCTTGACCCTTCGAAGGAGAACCTACTGAGGGAAGCTGAATTAAGTTCTGAGATTGATGCTATCCGACGCAGAGAGGAACAATATTGGCTACAGCGATCCAGGATTAATTGGCTTAAGGGAGGTGATTAGAACACGAGGTTTTTTCATTTGACTACTCTCCAACGTCGAAATCGTAACAATATTGTCAGACTTAAGAATGACGAGGCTGAATGGATCGATGATGAGGAGGACATTAATTCTCTGATTAAAGACTACTTCCAAGTTTTGTTCACGACTTATGGGGAAAGGGATTGGTCTTAATCTTTAAGTGTTGTTAACATTAGAGTTTCTGATACGATGAACCAGAGTCTTCTCTGTGAGCTAACCACGTCGGAAGTGTGGAGGGCAGTGTCTGAGTTGGGAGCCCTCAAAGCCCCTGGACCTGATGGCTTTCCTGGGATCTTTTTTCATCACTTTTGGCATATCGTAGGTCATGATGTCTTTTTGATGGTCAATAATTTTTTTGAAGGGGGATATATGCCTCTCCATGTTAACCATACTAATATTGTTCTTATCCCGAAGGAGCCGGACCCTGAATCCATTTCCCAATTTAGACATATTGCCCTCTGTAATTTTGTTTATAAGGTGATCTCAAAAGTTATGGCCAACAGATTGAAGATTATGATGGGCTCTATTATCTCTCCAAATCAAGCTACTTTTATCCCCAATCGCCAAATACAGGACAACATCTTCATTGCTAATGAAATCTTCCATCATCTCAAATGTAAGAAGAGGGGTCAGGTTCCTAAAATGGCGATCAAGATGGACATCAGTAAAGCCTATGACATAGTTGAATGGGATTTTCTGGAAGCTACTATGCTCTCGATGGGTTTTGATAGACGTTGGGTGCATCTTGTTATGCAATGCGTGTCCATTGTTTCTTATCAAGTGGTGCTTAATGGGGTTCGTAAATGTGAAGTTCGCGCACAAAGAGGTATAAGACAAGGAGACCCTCTTTCTCCTTACCTCTTCCTGTTTGTTGCTGATGTTCTTTCGTCCATGATCCTAAAAGGGGTGGCTTCTAAACGTCTTATGGGCCTTAGAATTAAGAGGTGAAGCCCTATCATTTCTCATCTCTTTTTTGCGGATGATTCCCTCTTTTTCTTAAAAGCTAAGGATGCTTATGTGAGAGAGTTTATCAGGATCCTTCTTTCTTTCTGTCAAGCTTCAGGTCAAAGTGCCAATTTCCAAAAATTTGGCATCATCTTTTCTGAGAATACTTCTGATGATCAAAAGGCCTTGTTTTGCCGATTATTAGGGATGCATGTTTTTCCTCACCAAGCCAAGTATCTGGGAATTCCCATGGTGTGGGGTAGATCCAGGAGTGAAGTCTTTGGTTATCTCCTGGAACGAGTGGTCAAAAAACTTCAAGGTTGGAAAGGGTCTTGTCTATCACATGAGGGTAAGGAGGTTTTGGTCAAAGTTGTGATACAAGCTATTCCAAATTTTGCTATGTCTGTGGTGGCTTTTGTAAAATCCGAAAAAATATATATATATTAAAAAAATCCTAATTATAGGGGTAAAATAGGAATTAATTGTTAAAACACGGGTCAAAAATATGAATTTTTATAAAATTCAGATGACGAAACGAACCTCACCGTTGGATCCGTCTCGCGAAATCTAGCTACCCAGCAAATTTTTGTAAAATTCTAAGACAGATCGCATGTTATAAAGTGATCGGGTGTCGCATGACTAAAATAATTGCGATCAGATTTTATTTGCGGGACCCGAAAACTAATTTAAAGTTAGTTGAATAAAAATATTTTAAATTTAAAACGAGACGAGATTTAATTAATTAGAAATAAAATTGGACTCGTTAAAATTGAACATGTGATGCGATGTAGGTCAAATAGTTAAAAATATATAAAGTGGAAGACAAAAGTCTTCCGCTTCTTCAGCAAGCGTTTGGCGAGACAGAGAGCCAGAAAAAAAGAGAAAAAAAGAGAGAAAAAGAAAATAAAAAGTAAAAAAGTTAGACCCCCTTCCTTCTTTCTCAGATCTACGAAGATTTAACCGTCTAATCGCTTTGGGCCAAGAATTAAAGTTGTTCTACGCAACGAGAGCTACGCAACGGTACCAAAGATCGTACTTTTCTCCAAAAATATCAAGTACGAAAATTTAGGCCTAAGGCTTGAGAAACTGAATTTGGGTTTTCTTTGGAGTCTACTACGTGGGCTCACGCTACAAGATGTAGGGTTTCCCCTATTTAGATGTAATTTCAGCCTAAAATATTGCATATGAAATAAGCAGGCTAAGGGTGTATATCACATGTTAGGTCTTGACTAGTGTAACTAGTGGGTCAAATATAGGATTTATAATTAATTTTGTAATTAGTAAAATTCTATTTTTATTAACTTGGTGTAAGTTAATGTTAGTGGTTTAAAGCATGTTAATCGTACATTAGCATGACTTGATGTTTAATTGGCATATCAAGTTTAATAAAATTATTAGCTTGTTATGTGATTATGAAATAATATGTATGTTAAATAATTATTTAGCATATGATTATTGTGGTGGACTTGTGCTTATGTTTATAGAATTAATAAACATGTTATTTGTGTAAATTAATGTGCCTCTAGGTGTTTGTTTAAATGCGTAGGTGAATACAAGTATGTTAGTTGAATTGATTATCTTACATAACATGCTTGAGATTGTGTTGAAAATGTCATTATATTGCATTCATTATATAATGGACATTATAAGTGGTACAAAAGGCAATTGCACATTGCATTGCATTATGCATGAGTTGCACTACATTCATGGGCATTGACATGGGTGGGAATGTGTGCATGGTATGAAATCAATTACCACATAGGTGGTTGATCGTGGACTCGGGAAAGTCGTACCAAGGTCCGGCTGAGTCGCACGGGAAATTAAATGAATAAATGTGTCGGGGATAGCAAGAAGGGCTAGATTCTCCCTCGGGTGCAAGACCCGCTTACTTGGTTTATACACTTCCCGGCGGTGAAATTCCAGAAAAGTGTAACGGCGTAAACGGAGCCGGAGTTGGGATGTCCTGAAGATCCGTTGATGGTTGGTGTCTCATTGGTGTAATATCATAAATCATCTCTCCACAAAGACGCAAGAAAATGAATTAATTAGTCATTGAGTGTACATAACACTAATGACAGGGGGGCTTGGAATGCCCGGATACATACGCATGACATTGCATGTATTGTGGGAGCTCGGGATGGGGCTCGGTGTTGGTATTGCTTGCTTGAGTTGCATCTCATGGCATGACATGATTTATGACATTTGTTCATAATAGACATATTTGAATGAATGCATGAAATGATTGTTGCATGTAACATTTCATATGCATTTAGGTTGAGAGAAATTCTCTATAGGAGTTACCCTATTGAGCGTTGGCTCACCCTTTATGGGAACATTTTTTAGGTATCGACCAGACATCCACCGAAGGCGAGGCCATGGGCCCGCTTTGACGACAGAGCCGGTCTGTGACTCTTATTTTGACTTTACAGTCCCTTGTATATGTTTACTTTTGGCCTTGTAAAATTTTTGTAACAAAAACTTGTTTATATTTTAAAAGGCATGTACATGAGACTCTTTTGGGACATTTACTCTTTTATGAATGAATGTACGTAGTGATGGTGATTATGGTAGTATTTGATACTATGCAATTAAGTATGGATAAATGGACCTGGTGTGGTCAATATTGTATATTGGACCTCGGATGGGTCATGTGATTGTATGATTACACAGGTTGTGTTTTGGGTAGAGTTTCCCGTACAAAGAAGACTCTGCCCAAATTTTGTTAAATTAAGGACCCCCGGTTTTTAGGGTGTCACAGCTTTCCCTAAGAGTTTTTGCGAAAAATTGAATTCCTATGTTAGACAGTTTTGGTGGAAGGGGACTGATGAGAGAAAATGTATTTGTTGGAAAAAATGGACGAAAATGACTAATCCCAAGGGGTCTGGGGGGATGGGCTTTAAGGACTTTAAGGTTTTCAATCAAGCCCTCCTAGCTAAACAATGCTGGAGGCTTATCACACAGCTTGACTCCTTATGGGCTAAATTCACCAAAGCCATCTATTTCCCAAATGATGATCTGATGAAGGCTAACCGAGGTCGCAGACCCTCTTGGGTTTGGAGCAGTTTGCTCTATGGACGGGAATTGCTTGAAAAATGCCTCATATGACAGATTGGCGATGGTAGGGAGGTTGATTTTTGGAATGATAAGTGGATTCCTCTCTCCCTCTCTCATGCTGTTCTATCCCCTAAACCCCCTCATTGTCAGATCTCCAAGGTGGCTGATGCTATTAAGATGAACCCACTTGGTTGGGACAATTCCAGTCTGGTTGCTGCTGTTTCCAAGGAGGATATCAAATTTATCAATGCCATCCCGGTGTCGTTCAGAGGAGGGACAGACAAAAAATTCTGGTGGCCTAATTGCAAGAGAGTTTATAATGTTAAATCTGGCTATGTGATGGGCAGTAAAAGTAAAGAGGATCTTTCGGAGAGTTGCTCCTCATCCTAAGCTTTGGCAATCTATTTGGAATATGAAGGCATTACCTAAGGTGAGACATTTTTGGTGGAGGGCCTGCCATAATGTGGTGGCCTCACAGGAGAATTTATTTAAAAGGAAGTGCTCTCCTTCTCCTAGCTGCCCTCTTTGCTTTTCTTCTCCTGAATCTATTGAGCATACTCTGTTTGACTGTGAATGGACTAAACGTGTTTCTTTTGGTATGAATTTGTCTTTTGGGTGGGATGAGACTTCCTTTTTGTCGGTGGCTCAACGATCATCTAGGCTTTTGGAATCAATCGGTGATGCTCATGCTAGACTTGAGGTTCTGGGTAAAGTGGCAACTGTGGACTGGGTTATTTGGAAAGCTAGGAACCAGAAGGTGTTCTGTGAAGTGGAAGTTAATGCTTATGCAGCAATTTTGCATGCCCAGTGTCTGTGGAATGATAAAATGAGGGGGGCTGTTGCTGTCCAGTCGATCCCAGAGGTTTCAGCGGCACTGGAGGAGCCACCTAGTCTCCCTGTGAGTGATTTTCTTATATGTTGTGATGGTTCCTTTCAATCCAAGTCTGTTAATGTTGCCTGTGGAGTTGTGGTGTGCAAGGAAGGGGGATCTTTGGTTCATGGAATTGCTAAATCTTTCCCGGCTGGTTCTTCTTTGCTTTTGGAAGCAAAGGCAGTGCGTCAAGCGTGCCTCTTGGCTGATTCCCTCATGCTGGCTAATGCCACAATCATGAATGATTGTCTTAGTATCATTAAGTTAAGTTCAACGGAAGATGTTCCCCCGTGGAAAATTAGTTCCATTGTGGATGATATTAGATTTTTGGCTAAGTTACATAACCTAAGCTTTTTATACAAGCCTAGAACCTGTAATAAGGCTGCTCATTGGGTGACAGTCTCGATGCTAACCAATTCCCTGCCGTTGGATTGGTTAGGCTCCCCCCCTCCCGAGCTGAAGACTTCTCTTTTGTCTGATTGTAATTTAAATTTTCCTACTTAATATAATCTTTGCATATTGTTCTGATCAAAAAAAAAAAAAAAAAAACTATGACCAACAAATAACCAACATCCAACACCAAGACACTACCGGTAAGTTCTGCTTAAAGTGCCCAGCTGCAAAACAGATCAATGGCTATGCCGTCCAAGATTCCCAGAAGGTAATGCACATTTGTTGTGGCCTATTTGTTTTCCAACCACACACTAATGGCTCTTACAATACACAAAAGCATTGAATTACATTGCAAAACAATAGAGAACCCATGTATTCTTTCAACTTTTGGTAGAAGGATTCTTCCAGAAGGTTGAGGCTTCCAAAGCGAGTCACCATAGAAACAGAAATCATCACAAACAAAGTTGTATCTTAGAGGTCGGATGGTAGGACTTAAGTAATGTCCACGTTTAAATCTCACAACAGATGTTTGACTCAACTTGCATGGTTTCCAAATGATTAGGTTCATTCCGAGTATACATAGCAACCACAAGTCCAAGGGGCGTGTGATTAGAACGGTTCTACTTATAAAAGAAATGTAATGCAAACTCAAAGTAAAGTAGTGCCCACTCGAAATATTAGAGCTTTTGCATAGATGATCAGGAGACTAAGGGAGAAATACATTGTCCTTGCAGATGTGGGACGATTTGTTTAACTCTTCAATACTTTAGCAGCATTTCATTTAAATGCTTGCTGACACAAAGATAACATGTTCATCGGAAATGCCATGTAAAACAGAAGCAACCAAAGACCCCAATGTTACTCTTAAGCCCCCGAAACAGTAATAGGAGACTAGTCGCACAGCTTATTACACATAATGGGTTTGTGAAACTGATATAGGATAACAGCCTCAAATACTACACAATGATAAGATTAAAGAATTCCCAAGACAAAATAATGTACCAGCACAAGCATTGTCATCACAAAAACAGTTAACTGGACTTCATCAAGATCTGAGATTGGAGAAATATCACTGCAAGGTAATAACAGTGTACCAGACTCATTAGGGAAGAGGATTACCCCAAAATCTAATAGCCTAAACAACCCAATAGCACCTTTGATTAATAAAAAGGAACAAAGCCATTCAAACAGGCAAGAAATAACACATATCGAGGCATCATAACGAACTAAAAATTAAACTAGCAAAAAAATATTCCTCCAACTTCTACAAAATATATTGATCTTTGTTTGTATACAAGTATGACCTCCTCATTCTTGGTCATTTAATTCTAAAATAAACAGCAAACACCCAAAAAAGGACCAACATAGACCCATATGAGTTGGAGCGCTTTTAGTCGACCAATTTACTCAAACAAGTGATCTGTCCTCATTTCAACCAAAAAGAAAAATATCACACTTCCTAAACATATATAACAAAGAGCACTGATGCTTAACAAGCTTGTTACCAAACTTCTGTAACATCTGAATCAAGCAAAGAATGAAAACTTAGCATATGTTGTCTCAACTTCATTTCAAGATGATGTGTAACAATGACTGAAGCCAACAAACTAGAGTGAGAAGAGAGCAACGTTCAGTTGCTGATGATAGCAAGCCCCAAAGAATGTCTAATTTACTGACCTTAGATGAAATTATAAAAGGCAGTAAGGTAAGCATGAATTCGGATTGAAAAGGTGAAAAAACAATCACCTATCACTGCATTCCATAAAGCAATTTCAAAAGAAGAGGTTAATTAAAAAATTGCAGGTAGGGTCCCTCCTTTAACCCAAACACAACTCCTTGTTTCCCTTCCGTTTCCCATCTTGATGTTTTCCTTCATTTTGCATAGAATGCATACTTCTTCCGGCAATTCTTCACCTCCCCCCCCACAAAACAAAAAAAAAATCCGTAAGTATAAGAGTTTGAGGAAAGCACCTATGAGAGAAGGATAGGTTCCTTCATAATCAGATTCATAACATACCACAAAACTTAAGGCTGTCTATATGTCAACCATAATTTCTTCGCATATGCCATTGTTTCCATTAAAATAAGCTATGCGCCCACACATGAATCAATATTTAACAAGTGAACAGAACTATTTTTAGCAGAAGTTCATGCACTTTGCCAATTGAAACTTTTGTGATAACCTCATCACCATAAACCAATGTTCGGACTATAAAAAATTACCATCATGCATAAACAACTAACGAGCCAATGATGGTACAGAAAGCTAAATAACCGTTAAAATTAAACCCATTTTCATTTTTATAAACGGAAAATACTAACTTGTAATCTTTCTTGTCTAGTACTTAATGCTGCAGTGAATGCCATTGAGTTCATTAAAAAAAATTTATTCATGTAGTTGTAACACATTTTCTGAGAAACTAATTGGACGGAAGGAGAGGCCAAAAAACTACTTACATGGATTTCTTAAATGTGACAGGAATTCCATGAGAACATTTATCATATATCCATTTTCTCTACACCGTTTTGGCACTCCAAGAAGTGCATTTGCCAATTCATTGGGGAAGATTAATCACTTTATGGCCTGACTGTTTGCCGAATTAAATTCACATCAAATTCAGTCGATTGACCACTTAATAAGCCTGTTTACTTTGCCACATAATATCTAAATAACCAGAACCTGAACCCTTCTAAAACACTCTGAAATTCCTGAATCTCCAGTTTTGCATGTGCGCCTGCGCGCGTCTGTACACCTTTGTGTAAACTTGCATCCCACACAACTTGGACCATATCTTAGCCCCCCCACCCACACCCACACACAAAAACGATCACAAAACAAAAAATACATATATAAAAAGTAAAAGAGAAAATTAAATAAAATAAAACCCCGAAAAAATAAAATCAAGACAACATAAAACAGAGAAAAAAGAAGAAAGACATTGCACCTGTCAGGCTTGAACCCTGCATCTTTTCAAAATAGTAAGCAGGAGAAAATATGTCAAAGTGATGAGTCTGGGATGTTCCAAATTTATTTACATCAATGTGACCACTATCCTTAAAAATTGACTAATGCAACAATTAGCAATTTGATTCAACCCCTGTTCGGATATAAGGGAAAAATCACCTGAACTAGCAGTCTAGCAGGCATCACAAAAATGAGTTACTTAATTTTGTATCAATCGCAAATGATAGAATTGGCACTCAAACAAGAAGTACCACATCGATGCAGAATATAAGCATCCAACAGTTCAATCTGTCTGACCTACTAAGTTAACTGAATTTCCAAGAAGAAATGCTTGAGTTTTGTGCTGAATCTCTTCTTTTGAGCCTTTCATGCTTGTGTACGAGGTGTTAAATCTCCTCCATCAAGTTTTTGTTTTTTTCTATATTTACAGTGATTAGAGAACTTAAAATCATCTACCTTGTTTGGATGCATTTAGGAAAGTAAGTCCTTAGTAGTACCATTCCCACCCCCTTCCCTCCCCTTCCCTCCCCTTCCCTTCCAACCACCAACAGTCACTCACCAATAACAAATAAATAAAAAGTTTTTTGGGAGATATAAGATATTTCCCTAGTAACCACTATAATTAGCATGTAATCATTTTACCATGTTCACAGAGAAGGGCCATCGTGTCCGTACAAAGTAATCAACTAGCAAGATACTAATTCCAGCTTCAGATTCGTTGGAGTAAGGAACCAAATGAACACACAAAAATGAGTAATTAAAGCACGCAGCCACATATAATCAACATATATATAATAGTACCTTAATAACAAATGCTTTACACTATAACATTTTCAACTAAGCCTGTACCAAAAAACAAACAAAGCTGTGATAACAATTCGACGAGTAGAAAAAAGTTATAAGCCTTGGAAATTCCCCTCACCGGTTGAGACCGCAAACCACCAGATACCCAATTTTGCCTACTGTGTCAGCAATATTTGTCTGCCCTATTACACTACAAATTCAACACCAACACTCCAAAAGAACATGAAAAATCGCCAAAATACAGACGGGGTCACCATAATTTGATCACGAATACCAAGATCCTTGAGATCATTCAGCCGATTGCAACACAATAAGAAAGAACCAATATCCCCTTTTGTGGATCCAACTCCAGAGCCCCAAGAATTGTCACCAAAACCCTTAACTTACAACCAAATTGCATTATTGAAACACCCATCAGAAGATTCAATTCAACCGAGTATAAGCCGGTCGCATTGGCTCGCCACTAACAAACGAAAGCAACCCACCTTCCGCTACCTCATTCTCATCCAAGAACAAGTCCTCTATACCCCTAAACGCCGCATGTAACCCAACTACAACAACCCCAATGATCAAAGATACCAAGACATTCAATCCAACATGAGTAAATACCAAAGCAATCACAGTAACCAAACCCAGCACACCCAAAACAACTTTATCATCTACGATCCTA
The DNA here is from genome assembly GCA_951799425.1 of Ilex aquifolium. Taxonomy (NCBI): domain Eukaryota; kingdom Viridiplantae; phylum Streptophyta; class Magnoliopsida; order Aquifoliales; family Aquifoliaceae; genus Ilex; species Ilex aquifolium. The sequence continues at coordinate 12,772,228 of OX637395.1, forward strand.
CCAAACAACACAAGGGGTTGTTCTCGAAAGAAGTACAGAAAGAACCAGGCTATGAAAACTATCAAGAAGACAATCATGGAAAAAGGGTGGTATATGAGGCTAAGAAAGAGGATAATCAGCATTACCATCGCGTAGTTGACTTGGAAATAACCCAAGTTTCGGCGAATACGAGACATCGCTTCCGAGTAGCTGTAGGGGAGAGAGAAGGAGGTGGGATCGAGAAGCTCTTTCCATGGGCGGCGCGTGGCAATCTTGGCTTTGGCGCGTGAGAAGAAATCGGACGGTGGTGGCAGTGGTGGCGGGCGTCTGATATTGGAGGTGGGTGTGGGGCTGGCGGAGGTGGTGGGGATTGCGCCATAAACGGAGGGTGACTTCGCCGACATTGTACGGATCTGTTTACCACAGATCGAGAAGAGAGAGAACAATCTGTAGATTGAACGAGTTCTTTAAACAGAGAGAGAGAGAGAGAGAGAGACCTAAGTTCAGGCTTATATGACAATGGCTTTCTCTGCGATGACGATGGCGATCGAAAAAGTTGTCTTAAAAATTAAATTTAAAAAATAGACTTAATAATCATAATCATTAAATAACTACTACGTCTCAATAAATGCTGAGATCCACAATAAAATTAATAGTTGTGATTGTCAAGTCTAATTTTTAAATCTACTTTTTAAGTTTACGTATCATTACTCAACTTATAATTCCCAATAGATTTATTGCATAGCAAATTAAACAAACTCAATAAAGGGTGTAATTTGGTGGGTCAATCCGAATTCTACCCAAATCTAATCCGAAAAAATAGGGTTTATATTGAAATTTTTAATATTTGGATTGAGACTAAGCAAAAAATCACTAATTCGAATTGAATTGAGGCAGTATCTGAGTTGAGGCATCGGCTTGCCAAGTTCAACCCGAATATATAAATCGGATTCAATTCGAACATATTTAAAAATAAATATTATAAATCAACTAGGTTCAGTCTTCAGTGGTCGCCTCCCTCACTCTGACCTTCACTCTCTCAGACGCCTCCCTCTCTCACTTAGTCTCTCAACCTCTCTCATAGTAATTGACACTCAATCACCATCAACGATTGACCGAAGACTTTTATTTGCGCCTCTTTGATCTGCGCCTCACTCAGACCTTCACTCTCGATCTCTCAGATATGCGCCTCTCAGTGAAGACCTTCATCAAATCTGAGATCTGCGCCTTTTGGATCTCTTAGATTTGCGCCTCTCAGACCTTCATCGATCTCTGAGATTTTGTAAAATTTTATTTTCAGATTTTTGTAGTGGGTAGAGTCTATGGTGTTGTGCGGTTCATTTTCAAATTTTGTAAAAATTCTTATGGCAGTGGGTAATAGTTGTGGTGTGGTTCTTGTGGTAGTGGTTGTGGTGTTTTGGTTTAAATTTCTTGTGGTGTGTTGGATGTACCAGGTTTAGAAAAATAGACTAATTTTGGGTTTGAACAAATCCAACACGGATTTTAACCTAAAATCAGTCTGAATTAAGTAACTTAAATTCAACCCGAACCCGCCTGAATTCAACTTGGACAGTACTCGGGTTGAATACATCAAGTTGATGTCAGGTTAGGGTTAGGGTTGAAGATTATATACCTAAGGTTGAACTAGGGTTGACCCCTGAACCCGCCCGAGTTACACCCCTAAACCCAATTCAATTGTCTTTTCTTTTTTTTGTTAAAATATAAGTGAGTAAATTTATTATGTTTAAAATATAAATAGCAATGTTATGTGCATTAAGACCATCTCCAATGAAAACTCAAATCCTCATCCAAATTTGAGTAAAAAAAAGAGTAAAAAACTTGATTTAGTATAGACATCTCCAATGGAGAAACCCAAATTTAAAGAAAGAGAAACTCAAATTTAAAATTGGGTAAAAATATGACAATTGGATTTTTAAAGGAGTGTATAATCTCACCATTAAAGATTTTGGTTTAAAAAAGGGTCTCCTTTGATTTGGGTTTAAAAAATGATTTCTCTTCATTTGGTATGAGTATGGGTCTAACATTGAAGAAACATTTTAGACCATTTTTACTCAAATTTAAATTTGGGTACAAAAAATGGTAAGGGCTGGAGATACTCTAAAAATGTGCACCAAAACTTGTGTCAAATCACTTGCCACTGTTGAATCAGTGGGTCCCATCACTGATCCAACAACTACAGTTGGAGCTTTTTATCATACTCATTCCCCTAAAAAACTTATCTACCAAAATCAGTCACTTTTAAAACTTATTTCTTAAACTCAGTCTTTTCTTCAAAACGTCATTTGAAATGACGCGTTCAAAGTTAAAAACGTCATTTTAAATGATATTTTTAAACTTGATAAAAAAAATTAATTCTGGATAAATTCACTCATAGAATCATCATTGGAAATAACGGTTTTAAAGACATCATTTCAAATAACGTGTTAAAATAGCTATTTTAAATGGTAACCTAACACCATTTGGATACACTCAAAGTCATCATTTGAAATGACACCTTTAAAGTAGTCATTTCAAATGAGGATTTTAAGAGTAACCTAACATTTTTATTTTGTGATATTTAATTATTCTTCATGTTTCAATATTTAATATTTAATTTGTGATATTTTTTGGTGATATTTAATTATTAAATATTTAATTTGTGATATTTAATTTTTCATCATGTTTCAACATTTAATTTGTTTCAAATTTTGTTTTAACTAAAAAAAATTTGTGTAAATCAAAAACAAATTACTCAACATGTTTCGCCCAAAAATTTACAAACCATGAAGATGCATCCATCAAACAATGAGATTTGTCCCCCAAAATTGTACAAATCATGCGCTTATGAAAAATGATATTTATACATTGAAAAAAGTAAATTTATTACATGAGACTGTATAAAATTCTAGGAAATTATTATAGAGTTTTAGTAGGATAGGAATTTAAGAGTTTGATTCTGTCAATAATGTGATTGATGTTCATAACAATATATAAGTTGACCACATACACATAAACTTAATGGAATAAAAGTGTTTAATGCATCATCACTTAAATCTGAAAAATCAAAAAGTTAAAAATCGAAAACAAGTAACGGGTCCTCTAAAATTTCAATCTCGACATAGGCAGGATCAAAATGCTCAATTTTTGCATACTCGATTGCATGCAAATGATCAAGTCTAGCTATGATCTCGTCATGGTTGTTTGAATTCTGTGGGTTGTATATATCAGCCAAATGTACTTTTGGTACTACTAGTCCATGTCAATGCCAATACACTTCAAGCTCAAAAATGTTTATCATATAACTCTCACCGCCTTAGTGTAGGTTCGATATAAGTACTCAGAGGCAGATCGTAGGTCACAGTCCCAACAACTACATGTCCAATGTGCCCAAATGGGTGATAAGTATTGATGAACTCATTGTGGAACTCACATTTTTGTCCATACCACGTTACACCACTGGAATCTGTATATGATCCAATAGGTTGATTCCTCATGCCTTGCACATGTTTGTAAACTAAACAGGGCAATTGTTGGTCTAAGGCAAGCTCCTCGTGCATGGTTCCATCATTTTAGTTCCACTTTTCTTAATTGGTTTTCTGTTGCAACAAGGATGATCCAAACATTTTATTCTTTGTTGCAATCATGATAATTTTCATTATAATTTTAAAATGAACAATTGGACCTATATAAATCATCATTCATAATTGTGTAAATCATAGGAAAAACAATGTCTTGGTGCACATAAAATAGGCAATCCAGCCTAACCACCGAAAGTTCTTCATCACGCAATGAACAACATAGTTCATTTTTAGCCAACGAACGTCAACGCTCGACTTATCGATCAACATCGTGGAACATAGAAAGTTGACATGACATCACACTGCCATGTTGTGACAGGACTTGACACTGATAAAGTAATGACATGACTTGACATTATTAAAGTTGGGATATGACAATACACTGATAAAGCAATGACTTAACTTGACACTGTCAAAGTAGTGATATGACAATACATTCATTACACTGATAAAGTCATGGAATTACTTAACAATGATTACCATTTATCAAGATATGTGATTGAAACTAATATTTGGACACTGAGTCCAATTGTTAATCTTTATCACACATATAATCATCTGATAGGTATTGTTCATTCGACAAAATAGTATTTTGCTCAACTGGTGTCAACTTTCGTTGATATGAAGTTCCCACATGTCTGTTGCTAGTTGGAGCATATAATGTCGACACCAACACACCATCATTCTATTATTCTCTCTTTGGACATGTTTTACTATTGATTCATAGTCATTTCTATTCCTTCGTTCATCGTTAGTAATCATCTATGTGGCACCGGTATGCCAAGTTCTCTTAATTGTGTGCATAATGCATCTGATTCATTAGCACAAAACGTCCACTCTCTTCATACTCTTGCATAATACTCTTTTGGATCGAAAAATCTTTCACTCTTGTAATCATTGTTTCACTCTTTTAACAACCAAACCCGTTCACATCTGCGACTGTTATATACTGTAGAAAAATTTGATGTAGACATAATGTTCAATGTATGCTATATCAAACATAGATAGGGGTGTTTATATAGTGGTTTGCAAATCCTAATCATACAATATCAGAGTTTTGTCACTTTTGCACAGGAATTACAGAAAAAGTTGATTCAATTCAAACATTATGTTGATGAAAAAGTAGAGTTATTAACAAATGATTAAGTGTTGGGCAACAGATTGATTGAAAAGGCCAAATCAGTAGTAAGTTTTCAAAGCCTAGAACACTTTGTCAAATATGTCAAAGGTGGGAGCACAAACATCATACTACCACCTTACAATTGTCCTTAGGTTATACTTCACAAGAACACCCATAAAATCGAGTAAGAGAATTGTTATTTCCGGTGTAACCCAAATAAAACCCTCAATCCACTGAGATATAAAGCCCGCATCAAGTTGACAGTGGTCATAGTTCAACCTTAGGTAGAAACAAGTGTGTGGTCCTTCATACTTTGAGATCTTAAATATTACATGCTTGGTCTTCAATAACGCACGTAGCCTCCACTTGCATCCATATTGTGCATGCATCATGCACCTCAAAACCCATCGTTTTTTGTTTGTATCCACAATAACATATTGTTGATGCATCTTCAATGAATACAATTTCACTGCAATCTCCAACTTTTTTTATTCATAAACACGAGATCCTTCAACAATTCAACTCTTGTTGAATCCCATGTTTTTAATTCATGCAACTTACAAAATCTATTGATTTATTTTGGGTCTCCGATTCAATGTTTGTAAAGAATTGCGACATGGGCTCATACATAGGAACCTCACCCCCATCGTAATCAGAATTACCAACACCATCGTCATCATTAAAGTTATTAGTCAATAATTCTTCATGTACTTGTTCTTGTTCATAATCGTCATTGCGATCATTAGCATGCATTCCTTCATATGTAGGATTAGGATTCGGTTGCAATGCCAGATTTTGGATGGGGTCTACTATTGTCAGTCTCGGGCTAACTGCAATCATATCTATCATCTCGTTACCCATGGTAGCACTGTGGTATAGCTGAGATGAGCATTTAGCAAAAGTGTTGGGCCCTGTTTCTGACTGTGCATGTCTATATCGATTGTACTCTTCCATACACTGCATCACCACTGGGGTGCAATAATCACCTATCATTGAAGAAGGTAGAACAGTTGAGATATATGGTTCTTATGTGAGAAGTGAGGAATATGGACCACCAACATGCTAACCTTACTGACTTTCACCAATGTCATCATACCTAACCTCTTGTTTCACGTACAAATTCATATTGTTGACAACTTCATAGTCAAATACAACATCCAACATCGCCTCCACACCATCGTTGTCAACAATTTCTAATTCTATATATTTTGTCAAGCTGTGTCCCAATGTAGAAGGAAATCTACAAATGAGCTTCATATTGTATTTATTTATGTCTATTACATCAGGCATCCTATCCACTAATGTCGAGTGACTTGTGTCATTAGCTAACTTCATCACACGTTTAGGAGAAATATTGTAGCATACACCCTCATAGTCATAAATAATATTATCACCCCAATAAATCATCATAGATGCACGTCTTCCAACCATTTGTAACAATTCTACAATAACAACATCAAATATAAAATTAGATATCTTTTAAGTGTAGAAAATCAATTATCTATATTTTATTCCAAATATTAAGGGTTTATGAGTATTTTGGTGGTGAGTTGGGGGCCAACAAGACCCAAATAAATTAACTCACCACTCATAAAGAATTTAGATTTAAACAGACGTAAAGTATGAGTAAGAGAAACACACGAGATATTCAACATAAGTTATACGCCAATGCTCAACAGTCTATTAGATTAACAGGTTAAAAAGTTGTATGTCAAGTATCCCAAATCATGAAAAGATTGACAATGTGTAAATAGAAGACTAGTTTTTTTTAGTTGAACCAAGATTAGAGTTATTAACTTGTGCCTATAAATATAAATAGAGTTAGTGAAATTGTGCATTAAATTGTCTACGTGTGTCTGTGAGTGAATAAGACAAAAAAAAAATAAATAAATAAGAGAATGTTTGGATATAAGATTATTTTTTTTGAATGAGGTTTAAGGTAATTAATTTGTTCAAAATAGGAATGAATGACAATTTTGTTATTTTTCATTAATTTTTGAAGGTGAGAACATTTTTCATAATCATTACCAACATCTATTCAATAGATGATCTTACCAATATGACATTGTTATGATTCGACTAATGGGATGTTAGAGTTGGAGGAAATGTAGTCTTCCTTTTCTAAAAGCCCAAAATTGTAATTGTGAGTGTACAATGGTGACAAGGGCTCTGTAATGCAATATATTATGCTGACATATAAAAGTGGTACTTTCATCGGTTGAACACTTGGGTACAAATATGCACCTAGCAGGCTTGCTCATAGGCCTTAGGAATCCTAGATGCTACCCATTTTTGTATTTTCATTATTAAGAAATGGAACACCGTTTTGGATGAGCTTAGATACCCATTTCTTGCACAAGTTATACTTAGTTTGATTGTTTCTATTGCCTAATCGGTGAGTTTTCAACAAAGGCTTAAACCAGTAGCATAAATCCACGGAGGGCTCTTAGGCATCCACTCAATCAACAAATCAATACTCATCGGGCACCAATTCAAAATCCAAACCCAATAGGTTGAGTATTCAGTGTTATCAAGTGTATAATTGAGAGAGAGAGAGAGACCAAAATATGTTTAATATTTATCCATCTCCATCACATTTGCTACTAAGGAAGGGGGTTTGGAAATAGCAAGACAATAATTTTCAGTCTATTTTGTTTTTTTCCCTATGACCTTTTCGTAAGTTTAGCTCTACTTTGTATTTATTCAATTCAGAGGCATTTTTATAATAAACATCGTTAAAAGTATACACATGTTCAATACCTAAAAATTTGGAACCTACTTACCGAAAAAAAATTTGGAACCCCTTACTATCTTGCACAAAAAAGAAAACAAGGTGAATTAATGCTCATTATCATACTACTGTTACCATCATTTTTTATTTATAATTAGCGGAATTCTTATTGATTATATTGTCACTTTTGATTTACAGTTATTCCACAAGACATGATTTGAGGGGTTGAATACCTGCAGAAATCGGATATCTCACTAATCTAACATCACTGTAAGATTGCCTACACCATTTTTTGAATTTTCTTTACCTATTTCATTCTGAAATTCTTGAATTACTATGTGAAATCATTTTTTTTTATGAAAAAAAGTTGTATTATTAGGGGTAACCCGTGCCTGAAGGCACGGTGCAACGTAAGTGAGAAGTGATGAATTTGGAGGGGGAGAATTCAATGTGAATGATTTTGAGAGTGATATTGGTAGCTATCGGATGAGTCTATTTGAGACCGTCGAATGGATTTATTGAAATCTGCCCTATTTTATATTATAAATTATATATATAGATATAGATAGATAGATAGATATAGCACGACATATGTTAATAAACCTATATTTTGTTAGCGATAATCTTTGTTATTGTATTATTATTTTGTTAATTTTAATTTGTGTTTGAACTGCATATTATATAGATTGAATTATATATATAGACTAGTTATTGTCTGTACCTGAAGGCACAGAGTAATAAAAAATTGTAAACAATAAACATATTTGTATTCTTATTCAAAATCAAATCACAAAAATAGAAGAGAGATAAATAAATTTAAACATCGGTTGTAGTGGGGGTGAGAGGTGGTGGTGGTAGGAGACGGTGATGATTGTGGTGGGTGGCAATGACTGTGGTAGTGGTGGTGGTGGTGGCGGTGGGGGCGACGGCGGTGACGGCGGTGACGGCGGCGGCATCGGTGGCTGATGCGGCGACGATGGTGGTGACGGCGGCGACGATGGTGGTGGTGGTGGCGATGATGGTGGCGACGGTGGCAGTGGTGGCGGCGACGACAGCGGTGGTGGTGGCGATGATGGTGGTGGTGGTGGCGGCGATGGCGATGACGATGGCGGCGGTGGTAGTAGTGGTGGCGGTGGCGGTGGCGGCGACGAAGATGCCGGTAATGGCGGTGGTGGTGGTGACGGTGGTGGTGGTGGTGGTTGTAGAGGTAGTGGTGGGACGGTTTCAAACATTATTTTTGTTTAAAATATTTATGAGAAATAATTTCTAGAAGTACTTTTAAAAAGTCACTCCAAACACACCCTTAGGGCCCTATTTTTCTTATTAAATTTAGGGTGTTAATATTAGCCGTTAGATTAACTTTAAAATAAAATTTAAAGTGATCTCAACCGCGAATAGCAAAAGTCATTTTGTTTATCTTTTGAGATTTGAATTGTAAGCTACTTTATTATATAGATATAAATATCGATACATATATATATATATGACGACATATGTTAATGAACCTATATTTTATTAAAGATAATCATTGTTATTAGAGTTTTAATAGATATTAGATATATTTTGTATCTCTCCAATGGTTTGAATGGGGATGAGAAGAGATAAAAGGAATGTAGTAGAGTCCTATAGAAATGTAGATTAATTAGGATCGTTGGATCAATAATACTGAATTGATTTGAGTCGCGAAAAGCTCAAGACAAACTAAGCTAACTTGATATAGATAGATATATAGGACGACATATGTTAATGAACCTATATTTTATTAAAGATAATCCGTGTTATTAGAGTTTTAATAGATATTAAATAGATTTTGTTTTTATTAGATATTAGATATATTTTGTTTTTATTAGATATATATATATAATCATCCAAGCCAATCTCCCCAATGGTTTGAATAAGGATGATGAGAGATAAAAGGAATGTAGTAGAGTCCTCTAAAAATGTAAATTAATTAGGATCGTCGAATCAATAATACTGAATCGATTTGAGTCGCAGAAAGTTTAAGACAAAGCAAACTAGTTACTTTATTATATAGATAGATAGTAGAAGTTCACGAGAGGAAAAAGATTCCTCCGATAGGTACAAAGAACAAATAGAGGGAAAGAGAGACCAAAATAAGAAATCCGAACCCAATAGATTGAGTATTCAGTGTTATCAAGTGTATATTTGAGAGAGAGAGAGCGAAACCAAAATACCAGTCCTCCGATAGGTACAAAGAACAAATGGAGAGAAAGAGAAACCAAAATAAGAAATCTGAACCCAATAGGTTGAGTATTCAGTGTTATCAAGTGTATATTTGAGAGAGAGAGAGAGAGAGAGAGAGCGAAACCAAAATACCTTCATAGTAGGTCGCCGAAGAGGTAGTCTGACTCGTTGGAGGAGAGGGTCTCAGTAGAGAGGATGTCAATCTAACTGTAATTGATACATCATTTTAGAAAGAGTAATTGATATATCATTTTAGAAAGAGACAGAGATAGAGAGAGAGAGAGAGAGAGAGAGAGAGAGAGAGAGAGAGAGAGAGAGAGAGAGCAAAATACCTTCACAGTAAGCCTCCGGAATGGTGGTCTGGCTCATCGGTGGAGAGGGTCTCAATAGAAAAGATGTCAATCTAATTGTAAGTTGTACATCATTTTAGAGAGATAGAGATAGAGAGAGAGAGAGAGAGAGGGATGTAGCTTCTCTGGTGTGAGAGAAAGCAACACTGTGTGTTGTTAGCAATAAGCGACGTCATTTTAGTCGAAACGCACAATAACCAGTCTTTCCCAACCAGAGACATGCCAAACGATACAATTCTAATAAGTTTTTACAGCAAATTTTTTGTCCTCAACAAATGACCCACCACTTCTACTTTGAGAACAAACCAAACACTTTCTTCTTGTAGTTCTTCATTCCTCATGGAAGTCCATCCACATTTATGCCAAACGTGCCCTCCATCGATGATTCCCTAAAATCCACAAACGAAACTAAGTTAAAATGAATCTAAGAAGTTCCCAATGAAACCCAAAATTGACATGGTAAGGAAGAAATAATACTTGAATCACGTAGTATATTTTACATAACATAACATAATATCCCAAGTGCCATAAAAAACTTTGAAAATGTGTAGGTTCTCTAGATTTCTGACAATGAAATCTACAGATTAGGAACATGAAATTTTAGTAGAGAGAGAGAGAGAGAGGATGAATTGAAAAGACAACCAAACTTTTGTCCTAGAAATTTTGGGTTTTCACATTTTGTCTCTAAAAATTTACTGTGCTATTTCTGTATTAACAATACCATACATGAATTTTTGATTTCGCTGAGTACTTTTCAAAAAAAAATTCACAACTTGTTTCATTTGTCAGTTTGTAGGATCATCAATGGAGATCACGTATGGTTTATACAACTAAGGTGGCGGTGGATGGACATCCATGAGGAATAAATAACTTCAAGAAGAAGTGTTTGGCCTATTATTTAGAGCAACTCCAACCGGCTCAACAAAGGGTACCTTTTAGCTATTTTGTTGAGCCAATCCAAAAAATTTGGCTCCAACCGGCTCAAAAAATCACTCGCTAATCTGCCTCCCCCCATTCTCACTCATCAGTTTTGGCTAGCAAGGCTCTCTCTCATCAGAGCTCTCTCCCCCCAATTTTGGGTCGTTCTTCATCAGAGTTTTGCGCCAATTTTGGTCTCAGTCTCTCCACTCGTCTCTCTTAGAGTCTCCCTGCACTCTCAGACTCTCTCCGTCGGTGGAGCGTCCCAGGAGTCACCAGATTCCCCACCTCCATCGTCGATCGCTGTTCGTGGCCAACATCGTCAATCAAGAAGGGTTTAAGATTTTGCTTCAATACGCCCTTTCATTTCCTTCACTTGAAAGGTATTTCATCACTCGTCTCTCTCACATTCTCTCTACATTCTCAGGTAATGATTGTTTTGGTTTTGGGCTAACGATTTTGCTTCAATACCTATTAGGGTTTCACAAAGCAGAGACACACCACCATTTTCGTTGCTTCGACCTCAATCTCATTCGCGTTCATCATCTCAACTCCTCTCAGTCCCTGGAAGGTTCGTCAATTCTATATTCTCTGCGTCGTCACATCTACATATACATATAGGGGTGTGTGTGTAATGTTATAATAATTGAAATTTGTTTGGTACTCGCAGGCCTTCATTTGGAATTGCTTTTGACATCGACGGGGTTGTACTTCGCAGTCGAACTCCAATTGCAGATTCTCCCGAAGCTTTGAGAAGATTGTATGATGATATTGGTACTAGTATGTTGTGCTTATTGTTTGTTATTGTTAGAGTATTTCAATTTTTCGATTTATTGTTTAGTTTAATACACATGTCAAATTGTCTGTTTCTAAGCTGTATGTTCAACAATTTGTACTCAATAGTAACCCTGCCTGAAACACTACTTCAATCCAAAAGTTCTTATCTCAACTGGGTTCAACTCATCGTCCCCCTCCCCCATAATAATGCCCGACCAAAAAACCAACAACTATTTGGTGTTCCCAAGTGGGAGCCAGATAAATGATTTGTAATAGTTAGTAGAATTTAAACAGGACTTATTTAAGCATATGCAAACGATGTTATTCGATTTTCATTCTATTTATCTTCTATCTTGCTACTTTTTCTATATTGTGGATATATTTATTTGTAATCCTACAATTATGGGTCCTATTTAATTCGGTTGGTCTATTTCATTGTTGAGATCATATTGCTTGACTCGATTGTGCAAGCCACCATAACGCTCGGGATAGATAAACTAATATGAGTTTGTCTTATGAACCAAAAAGTAAGAACCAATAAAACTTGCAATTATATGCAAGTCTCGTGGTTTATTAGATGGAGTTGGCACTTGTGGTTAATTTAGTTTGAAGGTGTGGTGGCCTCCACGGCACTGGATGCCTAATTTTTTGTTTTGTTGAAGGAGTGATGATAAAACTTGCTGTCGCTTTGGTCCCTGCTTGTTTTTTTTTGAAAAGTGGCCCCTGCTTGTTGTTACTCAAGTTTATGTCTGCTTGTCTGCAGATACTCTAAAAATACCATTTCTGTTTTTGACAAGTGGTGAGTGCTTTGGATGATTTATCCTAGCTTGTATTATCTAACGTAATAAGCCTTTATTTTTGTAGTTGTGAAATGTTTGGTTGCCGCTCTTTAGAACAATACTTGGGTTCTTATAAACAAGAAAATGAGAACATTGCTTTTAATGTGATATCCCTCTGCTAACAATGCAATTGATATGTAATTGGATTCAGTTTCCTTAGATCTTTTCAATAAAGTTTGAATTTGAAGTACTGTTGCAGTCTTCATTTGGGCTCATGAAAAACAGTTATGAGCAAACCTGCTTAGAATTTTTTTTTAATTCCAACACTTCATAATTAGTTCCAAACTTCCAAGAAATCACAGAATGAATTATATGCTTGACTTAACATCCAATATATTTTATGCTCAAGCTTCCTGCCCAAGAATAAATTTCATTTGGGAATGATTCATTTGTGCCATTTCTTTCTATGCATGTATATCAAAGTCTTCCATATGTGTTAAGTTTATGCACAGAATAATTTCAGCAATAAGATATCATGATTTATGTTGTCATCCATACTTTTTGAGGCAGGAAACATTCCTTTGATCAATTGACTAACTGTTTAGTAGTCTTGTATTTCAAAAGGAGGTGGCATCCTAGAGTCTAGACGAGCCTTTGAGTTGAGTGAACTTCTAGAAGTAAAAATTTTACCTTCTCAGGTAACGTTCTGAAATTCTCAAAAACAAGGGTGGACTTTCCTAGTTAGCTTTTCTGCACTTGTTTCACTGATAGTACCCTTAGCATGGTTGTCTTTTTTTTTTTAATCCTCCTGATGCAGGTTATATTATCTATAGACTACTTGATCATTTTCTGCCCAATTTCAGCGGTGAACCTTTATGCACCTTTCTTTTGAACTTTTTTCATCAACAATGTAGGTTTTCTGATGGATGAACATGAATATTACTTCACCAATCTCTTGAACGACGGAACAAACGTAGATGAGTTTAACACTCAGTCAGTAGACCAAATAAGTCATTCTTCACCAATATCACCTCAAATAGAATCCACCACCAAAAATTTTTGAGGCGGCAAATTTTCAGTTGAGGAGGACTTAGTTTTAATCTCGGGTTGGCTTAATATTAGCGTGGATGCCGTGCATGAGAATGAGCAAAAATCTAAAAGGTATTGGCAAAAGGGTTTGGGAGTACTTCAACGAATACAAACCCTAGTCAGATTGTAATCGCAATCAAGTTTCTTTGATGAATCGTTGGTCTACAATTCAACTAGCCACCAATAAATTTTGTGGCTGCTTTGACCAATTCAACTAGCCACCAATTACTGCCTAAAACATTCCATGCATATTCCACAGGTGCTCGACTAGATCAGTTTGGAGTATCGAATGCATGTCTCTGTCTCGACTGCGATGTTGAGTATGAATAAATTGAAGCAGTTTTGAACTCCGTTCGAATATCAATGTAGGAGTAGGAATTTCATCCGATGCATCATAACTAAAGTCCATTTCATTACTGTCCCTCTCATCCTCGACAATCATGTTTTGTAATATTATGCATGCCTTCATAATATCCTTAAGCACTTCAAGTTTTTAGAAGCGTGCAGGTCCACGAACTATAACAAATCGTACTTGGAGCACTCCAAAAGCTCTCTCAACATCCTTTCTAGCTGACTCTTGAGCTTGTGCAAAATGTATTTGCTTATTGCCTCTTGGACATGAAATTGTTTTGACAAACGTAGCCCACTTTGGATATATACCATCAACAAGATAATATCCCATAGTATAATCGTTTCCATTGACGGAGTAATTGACCGAATGAGCCCTACCTTCCAAAAGATGAGTAAAAACGGAAGAGCGTTTTAGTACATTTATATCATTGTGGGATCCAAGTAACCCAAAAAAGGCATGTCAAATCCATAGATCATGTGAAGCCACCGCCTCTAAAATAATTATTGGTTCATGAACATGACCAGAGTACATACCTTTCCATACTGTTGGACAATTCTTTCATCTCCAATGCATGCAATCAATGCTACCTAGCATCCCCGGAAACCCACGTCTCTCACCGATTGTTAATAATCTAGCAATGTCTGCACTGTTTGGTGACCTGAGGTACTCATCAGAATAAATTGTTACTAATGGCCGATACAAATCTTTGCAGACTTTCTATTACGGTGCTTTCGCCGATCCTCATATAATCATCAACAACATCTGCTACAACTCCATAGGCAAGCATTCTTATAGCGGCAGTCATCTTTTGAAAGGGAGACAAGCCAATATTCACAATAACATCCTTTTTTTGGACAAAGTATGGATCATAAGCTTCCACCATGGATAGAATACGAACGAAAAGAGATCGATTCATTCGAAACCTCATTCGAAATAAATTTAGGGGATAGGTAGGCGATTCAGCAAAATAATCGCGATAAAGTCTCTCATGCCCTTCAACTCGATTTCGAAAAATAACATAATGACCGAACCACGACGTATTACAGAGCTGTTCTTAGTATTGAGTTTTTCCATTGCCATAGCAGCAACCGCTAACATCTCCAACTCATCATCAGAGTCAGAATCATTAAGAATCATCATCAATTTACCATCACGAGCTATAACAAAGAAATATGAGTTCAATACTAGTAAACTAAATTTGAGATATATGACAATGAGAAGGGGGATGTCTTATTTATACATTTTAAAAAATATGACCGTTGTAAATATGACCATTGTAAATATGGCCGTTGAAAATATGACCGTTGTAAAATTAAAAATTTAAAAATTTGATGACACGTGGTATTTTTGAATTATATTATTGAAAATTAGTTAAAATTAGTTGAAGTAGTTAGCTAAAATAGAGAGCGTGGTTGTAGTGAATTTTAAAAAGTAGCTAGCTAAAGTATAGAATTCAATATTTAAATATTTTTTGGGTAACTATTTTGCTGAGTGTGATTGGAGATGCTCTTAAGTAGCGGTGGTGGGTATGTTGTTGAAGGAAAAAAATTGTTGTGTTTTATCTTATTAGAACGACATTGTTTGACATGTCTCTTGTTGGAGAAAAACTAATTCCTGTTCATTTCGACTAAAATGGCGTCGCTTCTTGCTAACAGCACATGGTTTTATTTTTTCTTCACATCAGAGGAGTTGCACCCGAGAGAGAGACCAAAATACCTTCACAGTAAGTCGCTGGAGTGGTGGTCTGACTCGTCGGAGGAGAAAGAGAGAGAGAGAGAGAGAGAGAGAGAGAGAGAGAGAGAGAAAAGCTAGAGCTTCTGTGATTTGGGAAGACCTTCGGTCATCTGTATTTGGGGGCTTTACAAATCGTGACTTCCGAAGAGAGCACCACTAGAGTTAGGCTGCTTCGCCAGAGTGGTCTTCGTCGTTGGGAAGATGGGTTGATGGTCAGAGCAATGGAGAGAGTGATATGAGAGAGAGATGACTTTTGATAATTTCTGACCTAGGCTTCTATGATTCGAGAAAGTCGATTCTGATTTTATTTGTATAAATTGTCTTTTGAAATGACGACTTGAAAGACATCATTGCAAGTGGCGTTTTATGCCTCAACATATCCACTATTTGTTCAAGTTTGTCAAGGTTAACAAACTTTTGTATGACTTAGTTCTCTTAGGAAACTGTTGTAAAGGCGTCAATCCAAATGACGTCTTTAAAAACGTCATTAAAAATGGCGTTTTATGGTTGAATATGTCCAGAGTTAAAAACTTTTCTCAAGTTTAAAAACATTTAGATTTGAAGGCATCATTTTAAATGACGTTTTTATAAAGAGACTGAATTTAAGAAATAAGTTTAAAAATGACTTGTTTTTTAAAATAATTTTTTGATGGAAATGAATATAGTAAAAAGCTTGTTGTAATTAATTTGGTACAAATTTTGGTGCACAAATTTAATGCATAAAGAATTACCCGTCTTATTATCTAGAAGAGTAATGCTACACAATACAAATGAAACTCAAAAAATTACAACTCAAATACATAACATCTCTTGGATGAGTGAGTCTTAACAACTTTTTCACTGAGACATATTTATCAAACACTCATCGAATGAATGATATATATTTGAGTTACACTTTTTAGATTTTATTTAGATTTTGTAACATCTTCCTTGAAGTTAATAGAGAGTCATTGATTTGAAATTATTTATTTTAAAATATTAAAGTAATATAAACTAAAAATAATAATAAAATTTTACATGTATTAAAAATCAGAAAATTTTAGACGAATTAAAATTTAACCAGATAATAAGTAAAAGTATGATATTAAAATATTTTTTTGGGATACTGCTGTTAAAACTTAAAAGAACATGATGGATTCCGGTGTACTTTAAGATCGAATTGAACCATTGGTTACAAATACAACATGATAAACAATGGGTTTACCATTTTCTTCTACTGACTGTTAGCTAGATGCAATGTTATTTGGATAGTAAATCGCTTTGATACGTGACATGAATACGGGTATATAACGATAATTTTTTAGGTACGTGGTACGATGGAAGTAGGTTTATTTGGTATAATATTTTTTGTCGCAATTCGTTTTAGAACTCTTATATAAATCGTTTTCACTGCTATACAACATTATATATTACAAAACATTCATAAATACAAAATTAGTTAATTATAAATCTATATACATGTAGTCAATTAATATGTATTTTATATTTGTGTTACATGTTCTAAAATGAATTGATTTAGGATTCGCATTATAATTTGGGGTTGTCCATTTTGGCGATATGAATCGCGAAGTATCGATGTACCCAAATTACGAGTCGTCAATGATTTAGTGAATTGTGATAACTATGGTTAGATCAAGCTAGTGATATCAATTCCCTTATCACATATTTGATTGAGTGATTAATAGACTATAATATATGAAGAAAGACTAAATCACCTTATATCAATTCATGATTTTTTATCAATACAAATACTTTGGTCATTTTTAGACGAATACTAACAGATTGAGATCCAGGCTTTCTCTATTACATTTTTCTTCAATTTCATTCAATGGTAAATCATTCAACGTGTATGGATGAGGGACCCACTAATAAATAGTAGGTTTCATGTGTATTAATCGTAGATGATCTACTATTGAATAAAATTAAATAAAAATGTAATAAAAAGTATCTGGATCTAATACTACTTATAATATGATATTTGTTTATAAGGATTATATGATATTGATGACATTATATTGGCCCAATTCTTAAAAAAAGTCATTAAAATGGGGCAGGGGCATGTGTCCAACTTGATATTAAGCGATCTCCTAAACTTAATCTAGTCTAATCTCAACCCTAACACCCATACCAAACACACCATAGCAGTTTGAGAAACTACATTGACACCCCCATAAAATTTAAGTAATGTTACATAACCCAAATAGAATCTCAAAATTACACTTTAAATGGATAAGTGGGTCTCATCAACTTTTTTTGTGAGACCCGCTCATCCCAAAAATGATATGCATTTGAGTTACAAAAATTCTATTTGAGTTGTGTAGTATTACTCATAAAATTTTATTCACTACGAATCTAATCCTCAATCCAAACAGTCCATGCACCACACACTCTTTATTCATAATTTGAGCATACTTTAAACCTCCACTCAAACGCATCTCTTCTTCTTTCTCCGTCTTTTTCTTCTTTTTCTCTCTTGTCACGCTCACAGGCTGCTCACACCCTCCATGTGCGCACTCATACACATACACCTATAAAGGGGGAAAAAAGAGAGCAATGATTTATTTATTAGATCTTATTTACCAAATGAATGTGAATAATTAGATTAATAAGTTTCACCGAAAGACTGTTGCGCCTCAATACATTTGGGATAGAACCAGCTAATTCTATGTTTGAGTGACATTTCACTCTTACCCACAACTTATTCATTGATTCTTCAACATCAATCGGTTCAAACCTCTACTTAGTTTCACCCTATTTTCGTCCTGGTCATGAATAGATCACCTAGGTTCGAGCCCATAAGAAATGGCAATTGTCTTATGAAAACTTGCTTTCGCTATTACTCCGATGAGTTCCTTTTATCAAGTCATTGCCTATGAGTCATCAGCTCATCTATATAATAAAACACTTAACAACTTGAATTTTTATCTCTTACGTATTTTCTTTTTCAAAAACATCACATCACTTATTTTTATCACATGTTCAATCATTTAATATTTGATTAATTTATAATTTAACATAATTTTTAATTTGGACATTATTCATACATGATAGTATACATATGTTGAGAAAATTTTGTCAAACTATGTATTTTAAGAAAATTTTGTCGATATTTTAAAAAAAATAATAGATAAAAATAAATTTTAAATGATGTAATCAAAGAAATGAAAGAAAGAAAAATTATTATTTAAAATAGTAGAATCGATTTTTTGTGTGTTTGAATTTTATGTTTTATCGTGCTTTAGACACGAGTTATGACTAATTATAAGGGTTACTAATCCAATAATTGACATAAATTTAGTATAGTAGAGTTGAAAAAAAGGAGAGAGAAAGGACTACGTGGAGTTCAGTGATAATATCGTTTGCTATGCTACCAAACATCATAAAAACTAAATGTGCAAGTAATAATAGATAAATGGGAGATTTGGTTAGAGGTATACATTAGGGATTTTTTTGACTTTAAATCTAGTCTCAACACTTTTAAGGACAAAAGTCTATAAAAATTAACTCTTGAAAAATATCTTTAATGAAAGAGGTTATTTAAAATCCTCCACTATTGTCCCATTTTCAAGAAATAACATACATGGCTCGGTCCTTGAACTAAAGAGTGTCATTTTCTATTTATTGCAAACTCGTGTTTCTAAGTAATCTATTTCCAAATCACTAAGTTCATACCACAATCCACTGTTTCATAATCTTTCTCTAGATTTCATTCACTTTTTTTCTGTTCAAGTTTTCAACGGATAACTCCATGTGGAATCAACCTTGGATTTCATCAAGAATATTATAATTTGACCACTTATACTTGGGTGTGTACGATAAAGATCAAGTCAACCACCCACTATTGTCGCTAACCACCTGCACTCATCACCCAAAACAGTGAAAAACTAGTCCACCACCATAATCCACTCCGACCACAACCCACCACCACCGCTTATCATTACCACCACCACCCACCATCATTATCTACTACCACCCACCACCATCACCACCACCTCCACCTCCACCCATCATTGTCGCCAATGACCACTAGCCAAAACCCACCACCCGCCACCTACCATTACCGCCACCCACCGCCCAACATACTGAAAAACTAGTGAACTCAAAAAATATTTTAAAAAATATAAAAAATAAACTTTAATATAATAAAACTCCTAGTTAACAAAATTTTCACAAATAGTGAACTTTAATATAATGAAACTTTTAGTTTAAAAAATATTTATAAACAGTGAAATTTAATAGAATGAACTTTTAGTTCATTTTTTAAAATTTTCACAAACAGTGAAATTTAATAAAATGAAATTCCTAGTTCACTGACCAAATTTTTCACACACAGTGAATTACAAAAATATTAAAATTTGGATTGAGAAACATATATGAAAGATAACAAACTCAAAAATAATGAAAAAATATAAACAGTGAATTTTAATAGAACGAAACTCATAGTTTACAAAAATTTCAATTTCAAAATTTATTGTTTTAATGATAATGAAATAAAATAGGGTCATTTCACTGTTTACCTATGTTACTTGGTGTTGAAATATGCAAAATTTTAAAACAGTGAATTTCATCTAATTTTAATGTCTCAGACGATAAAAATTCAATTTATTTCACTGTTTCGGTCATTAAAATTATGACTTAATTTTACCTCATATACTTTGTGTTGATATATACAAAATTTAAAAATACTAAATTTCATCTAATTTTAATGTTTTAGACAGTAAAAATTAAACTTATTTACTAAAGCATAATTAATGGCATGAAAATTGTATATACGAAAAATAGTGAATTCAAAATTAGTGAAAACAGTAAATTTAAAATTAATAAAAAATTAATGAACTCAAAAACAATAAAAAATTATTGAACTCAAAAACATTTTATGATGGATCATATCATCTGCTGAGAGTAGTTGCAATTGATGGCACAAGACTTTAGGAGCATGACCTAAAACTAAAAAAAAAAACTATTAATCAGAGGCTAAACAATTAGACATGTGAGACAAGGACAATTTGTAAGTAACTCTCCACTCTTCCCAATAAATATGGGTGAAGACCCAAAGTTGGGGATGCCCAAGTATAGCACCTCAGTCCCATAATCCACACAAACACCTTTTTATCATTTTTCGTGCTTTTCACATTAGCTTGTTCATGTATTAATCGCAAGAGCAATGATTTGGGATCTAATTTATTAACACAATTTGCTGACTTAATTCACTATGATCTTTAGATTGACTGTAGACCTCATCAAACATTGGAAGTTGGTGTTGATCCAATGATTCCTATGAAGCCACATCATTATGTCAGCAAATTAAGTCAGATTTTTAAGTCCAAATAGTATTATTCTAATCGCAATATTGACTTAGGCATCGGGGCATCGGAGGGGCTTCCCCCGGCTCAACGTTGAGGATCCCTCTAACCTCCTTTCGATTTTGCAGTTTGCAGACTAGATGATATTCGAAATTCAGGGACACAACTTCAACATTTCAGTGATTGCGCAAAAATTATCTCGTATAATTTGGCACCGCATGTGGAAAATGAAGCATGCGTGTCCCCTAAATCTTCCATATTACCCAGTTTGTGAGCTCTGCTCAAGTTTCGAACCATTCAAGTATTTCGGTCTTTTGGCACTCGGTCATTCAACATTGTTCCGTGTTTCACATTTCCTCACCACATGAGGTTTGGTCTTTGGTATTTGTTTATTCATGGGATGGGATGCTAGTCCCACATCCACATCAATATGAATCTAGTAGCATAAAGGCCCCATCATGAAAGCCATCACGCCAAGCTTTGGTCATAAAAGTCCAAGTATTCCTAGTCTCCTGCACTAGTGGTTTCTCTTGCGTGGGACATAAAAAATGACTTCCTTCAACAACCATTGTTTGTACTTTAGCAAAGGAAAACCTTTTTCCTCTCTATGAGTGTTCCGTAGCAAGCACACAAGGTGTGGGAGACGACTTCGGTCTCATCGTTAGCAGGAGCCAAGCTCTGCCTTCGGCGCCAACACCGAGCATGTGCTAATCCATCTCAGCATATATTAAAGCTCAGGCTCTCTGGTCTATACATCTCTCGCTTAAAGTTCGCCAAATATAGAGATAGGACAATTTTGAACGAGTCTGGCACCTTTGGTCCATTATCCAGATGGCTATCTATCCATATTCTTATATACTTATCCAAAGTTACTCTTCACTCAAGAGGTGGTCGTGATATCGTCAAGAAATTCTGTCTACCACCTATAGTGGGGGCACCCCTCGAACGACGCAGCTCTTAGGAGACCCGACTTATGGCTCATACCAAGTGGTGGTTCACAAGCTGCACTTAGCGAATTCATAGCCCGAATGCAGTTGTCTCTATTATACGTATGGATTTTCCATGGCGTCAGAGGTTGCACGAATTTTTTTTCTCCTGCATTCGTATCATGTGTGCAAGTCGAGACTGAGCTCTTAAATGGTCTATCTTTGCACGGGCTCTCTATGCATCTTCCGCACGGAGTTTGCCGAATACAGATAACTATCACGTTCATGATGATCCAATATAAGTTATGATGAACTTCTATTTTCACTAAAACGAATAGACAAAAAGGCTTTGCTCGGTCCCTGTTGGCAGGTGATTCATGTAACTCGGTCTAAGAAAAACCCCCCACAATATATTCGCAAGATCCCTTGAAAGCCCCCATGTGACCGACCACAAAGCCTTATTCACAACTTAGTCTGCCACTATGCCTGGCACCACCTAGGAGGTTGTCCTCATCTAGTGCCAGTCGGCCTATCCGCCTTGAGGTGGCTGGCCCATTATCCACAGATGCACGGTTTGTCACTGAAGTTGATTCGGGACGTGCTAGTATACTCTGCCTCTTGCCAAACTCATTTACTTGTCCATGGGGCTCGCTATCTTATATCTTCGTACATCGAGTGCGAAAAATGCACAAATAAGTGTTCTCCTCGTGTTTTTCATCCAAGTTCAATGGTAGTTCCTCCATTGCCATGTGATGCAAATTGATGGTGTAAATCTACGTGAATGAGCTATGGAACATGATTGATTCGTATGAGTGATATGCGTGGAGTTAAGTGTGGTATCTGAGCTGCAAGGCTCATGTCTAGCAATGCTAGTTGACGTTTAGGGGAATCAAGGAAAATGGTGGTAACACAACAGAATTATAGTGGTTCACCGGCCAGAGCTCGGCTAGTCAACTCTGCAATGGAGTCTCTAGCTCCTCTTCTTTATTGATGGAGTTGAACGTATTACAGAATGGGAATCAGGGGATTAGGGTTTTTAGGTGTCTATATTGCCCTCTTCCACGGGGGGTCTATCCCCCCTTTCTTATAGCCTCCTGCTTACCTCTAATCTGATATTGCCTCCTATGATGGAGGGATCTTCTCCCCTCTCTCTCTCTTCAATCCCTGAATTCCATATGGTTGGCTTTGATGGTCTATATCCCGAAATCTTTGTCTTCCTCCATGGGATCTTCCTACATGATCGGAAAAGATCTTGGTTAGTTGAGGTTTTTACGCCTAGGTTCCAGCTTGGCTCACACTTCGGAGGTGTCTTCTGTCATCTTGCTGTTTCCTCGACTTTTTCTCCTATTGTCTTATTTGGAGGAGCTCCAGTATCGTAGACGAGCTCGGACTATGGCTTGAATGAGCTCTGCTTCTCTTCTCCGAGCTCCCGAGCTGAGCTCATTTCCTGAGCTCAGGTTCGGGGTTTATTTCAGGTATCATCAGTTGCCCCCCATCTCTTGCCATAAGTTAGCTTAGGCAAGAGCTGAACTGCTTCCCAAACCGAGCTAGACCTGCGCGTGGCTACCCTTAGCTTCACACGTGACTGAAGCCCTTTGACGGTTTGTAGCACTCATGACTCTCCTCGATTCCCACACGTCTCAGCCCACGTCCCTCAAGCTTTAAATACCCAAACGGCTACCTGAACCGCTTCTTTGCACTATTCATCTTCTCCTCTGTTTCTCTGAACTTCTTGCCTCTGCGAATTCTTGAATTCCTGTCTCGAAGCTTTCTGATTCTTGTCAAAAATCGGCCTTTCTGTGTTTGATTCGAAGACTCGCAGTGCTTCCCCTCTTGATTTGGCCCCGGATTTGTTGTTCGTCGCTCTTCCCCAACTAGGTACGCTTTCCCTATCCTCTTTTCGATTTTTCCAACTCTGGACCCTTTGATTTCCAGGTGGTTGTTGCGTTTTTGGACCCATAGGTTCTTCTACTTCTGGTCCCGTGATTGTTGCCTGTCTCCCCTCCCCCATTTCGTGGATTGGAGTTCCATCGTGCACATACTCGCTGTTGGGAGTTACTGTGCTGACCCCAGGGTTATTAGGGAAAGTTTGATTAGTTTTTCCCCTCTTTACAGTTCCTTTAATCTTCCCTTTTCTTGCCCAGTCATGTCTGCCTCTTCTGGTGCTACTCGTTCCTCTGTTTCCCTACTAGGGGATCGGTTTGAGGACACCGATTTAGGAGATGTAGGCGACGAAATTGATAACTTTCCTGGTGTGGAGGCTGTAGAAGCCGAGGTTGGCATTGAGGAACCTCCCTCTACATCATCTCCCATGCCCCCCAGACCTGACAAAGGCAAGGGCAAGGTGAGTGGAGTTGGGATTGAAGAAAAAGCCTCATATTTGGGGCTTGCCTTCAGGCATTCCCAGTCTGTTGGCTATAGTAGAGAGGTCCCTGGGTTAATGAGAGCTTATAAAGCTCGATACGGTTTTCCTCCTGGGGTTGAGCCCTAGTGCCCAGATAAATCCATTTACTATGTAGAACAAGTGCGCCAGAGGGTCTGTTTCTTCCTGGCTGCCTTTGAGAACGGTCTTCGCTTTCCCCTGCATCCTTTTATTAAGGCTGTTCTGCAACACTTTAATGTATGCCCTTCCCAGCTTTCCCCCAACTTCTATGGCATTATGGTAGACCTCTTAGTCATCTTTAAGAAGCATAAACTCGGGGTTCCTAGCATTTCTCTACTTATGGAGCTTTTCAACGTCAAGCTGACCTCTTCCGAAGGTTTTCTATATATTTCTAAGCGAACTAATGCTAGGAAGATTATTACCGACCTCCCATCTTCTCACAAAGCGTGGAAAAAATATTTCTTTTATATTGGGGCTACCAACTGGGAATACAATCATGCGGATAAGACAGATACTCTTGGTATCCCCACGGCTTGGACTACCCCAGAAAACTTGCGTGAGTCTTCACTCGAGCTGACTGAGCCCTGATCTGGAATTTATGGGCCTCTTGCCTTTCTCTTACGTGCATATTTTTTCTTTTTAGGTGGTCGTCCTGAGTTCAGCCCTAAAGATAAGAAGGTGCTACTGAAGTTGGGGAAAATCAAGCTAGAGAGGTACACTGATCTTATTGAGTCTTGGAATCTGGTGGAGCTAGGTCTGAGTCCCCCTTCGGCAACCTTAGCTATTCCAATATCTGTTATAGGAGCTGAAAAAGGTAATATCACTGTTACTTTCTTTCTTTCCCTATTTCGTTTCCTTTTTATACCTCCTGATTTCATTCAGATCTTCCAGGTCCTTCCACCATGAGGTCTACTCCTGAAGAGCTCAAGGCTAAGGTTGAAGAGCTGATGAAAGGTGGTAAATCCGGCAAGCGGAAGGCCCAGGCCGGCTCTGGGAGTGGCCCAATCACCAGGGCTAAAATCCCAAGATTGGAGATGCCTTCGCCTTCCTCATCTGCTAAAGAACCGGCTCCCATCAAGGCACCGCCTTCCTCATCCGACACTCCTCAAACTGCAGTCATCTCTTCCCCTCCAGAGGCCCAGCCTGTGTTGGTGCCAGCTCAAGTGGGAGGTCAGGCATCCCCTTCCTCCTCTGAGGTCGGGAGAGCTTTGAGATTAATCCCCGATCTCCAGCCCAGAACTTTCTCATACAGTGCTTCTGGGAAGATGATGGAGAAAGAGGGGAAATCCGAAGAGGAAGATGAAGACTCATACTTCGACAACCTGGATCTAGCTGCAGGAGCTGTTTCCTCTATTTTTTCTGAATCCGACGTCCTGAAGGCTGCTTCAGTGCCTCTCGAGGACTCCATCACCTCAGCTCTTCAGGGAGCAGCTGCTGTGAGTACCTTACCAGCTCTATTTACCCTTGCATAATAGCTTTACGTAATTTTGCTGATCTTCCTTTTATATCCCAGGCTGCCCTCCATGCGAAAGGTTTATTGCACTGGATCCGGTCTCATGAGCGCTCTGCGAAGGCCCTGAAGGCATATGAGGTCAAAGTTACTGAGTTGTCCCTTGAAAACGAGGATCTCAGGGCTCAGGTGCAAAGCCTTAAGGAGCAAACAGCGAAGCAAGCCTCCGATCTCAAGCATACCTTAACCGTCAAGGTCAGAGCTGAGGAAGGGGAAAAAAAAGCTCGGGATGAGTTACGGATAACCAAGGAGGATCTGATGCTCACGACTGAGGCATGGTCCAAAGCTAGTCAAGAGGCCTTTGATACCAAGAAAGAACTCAGCCAGGCAAATCAGGATTACCTCACCCTTAACGAAGCAAACGACAAGCTCTGCGAGGAGCTCGAGGTGCAGAAAGACCTGGTCAAACAGAGGGATAGAGAGGTAGCCGAGCTGAAAGATGAGGCTACCACCTTGTGGGCTACTGGGTGGCTCGCCTTTAGGCGCAAGGTTATCAAAGCTTTTCCTGACCTCGACTTCAACTTCCCTATCCCCACCGAGGAAGAAATGGAAGAGTCTGGCTCTGATAATGAGGAGGATGCCTCGGTCCCATCAGCTGAAGCCTTGAGTCATGACGTACCTGCCACTGGGACTTCCGGAGCTCTTACCGTAATTCCTGAGCTCCCAACTGCGATTCCTGAGCTCCCCACTGCAGCTCCTGCTTTTCCTGTCATTACACCGTTTTCAGCTGACCTGGTGACTGAGGCCCTTGCTCAAAGTTCGGAATCAAGGGGAGCAGGGACCCTCGTGGCTGGCATTTCTGGAAGCTCTTCCCTACCTTCTGCTGCTGAGGGCTCATCTGCCGAGCTGCGAGATCCTTCAATTACTCATTCTTTAGATACTTAGAGCTCTTTCTGTGCTCATGTAATTCTATCTTCTTCTTTTTCCTTTGTACTTCGAACTTGTGTTTTGGAATACAAACTTCATAAAGTAATTTCTGAATCTCGTTTTGAATTGTGATGTGTGATGTGTTGTGATTTGAGACATAACTCACATGGTTCTATTTTTCTGAATGGTTCTGTTTTTCTGAATTTTCTTGCACTTTCCTTGCCCCACTTGCTTTGAGAAGTGCTTCAGTCCTTCTTGAAGCAGGATTATGGACTTCGGGAGCTGCCAAGTTCTTTTGATGAACTAAGGAACCCATTAGGAACTTCATCATTCTGATGCGAGCAAGGTTCTTGGAACTGCAGGTCTCAAAGACTTGCTATAGAGGTGCTATGATGCCAACCGGACTGAGCTCAAATATGAGGAATATTCTGTTTGGGTGGGGTCAGAACTCTCTTCGGTTGTTTGGAATGCATTAGGAGGTATAGTCTTGCGCTGGTTCCTTTTCCTGCCTTTTCCCAACCGTTTTCCATAACCGTAACCACCTTTAATAATTAGGAAACCAAAAAGACAGTCGATTCCCTTTCGCGTGGCTCTTGGTTTCCTAAAAACTTACGACCTTCTTTAAGTCTCCTATCATCTGCTGAATTTCTTTCCTCTCTTGCGAAAAATATTCCTGAGTTTCTTCTTGGCTCTTGTGACTACTCTCTTTCTTTACCATAACCTTTAATGGCTGCTTCTGCTTCTTCTTTGTTCAAGGAACGCACTTCCTTTGGAATCGAATGGAAGTGACACTGTCGCTATTTATCTCCTTCAACCTTAGAGCCCTTTGATTTGGAAGCCATCAAGAAACGGTTCTTTCCTGATCTTGATTTGCCTCTGCGAGTCCCTTCCCCTGACGAGCCCTGCAGCTACCTTTCTCGAGGGGAAGTCTGTTTCTTTGAGGGTGCAATGGACATAGGGCTTCGCCTTCCCCTTCATCCGGCTATCGGGCGAGTTCTTGCCTATTATGGTCTATGCCCTTCTCGCCTTTCCCCACGAGGATGGGCCGCTATGGTGAGTTTTTTTTTGTTCTGGCGCCTGTATGGCAACGGTAGGTTTCCCTATGTTTCTGAGTTCCTTTACTTCTTCGAGATCGAGGAAGACGATGCCCCCTGCTTCAGCTTCTTTTGTTGGAGGCACTTTAATTTACCTCGTTTGGTTCTAGGCCTTCCTTCCAATCCTGAAGGGTGGTCTAAACGTTTCTTCTTTGCTTCTGGGGAGTCTTGGCGGTCCACTGAGGATCGTTGCCGTAAAGCTAGGATTCCACGGTCCTGGAAGAGCTTCTCTCGTATTGGTAGGTTTGAGCTGAGCTCTCTTGTATATATACTTTTCTTGAAGATATATTCTTATTATATTCCTGTTGCGCAGGTCCACCTGATCTGGACGTGCCCGAGATGACGAGCATTGATGAGCTGTTGCTTGTGGAGCCGAGGACTTATTATGAGCTGATGACGAGTGCCAACCTTTATTTGCTTGGGGCTGAGGCTACCGAGTATGAATTTTCCTCTGTTCCCTATTCTTCCTGGACCTCTTTTTCTGATTCTGACGAGGAAGGGGATTCCGACGAGGAGGGGGACATTGGTGTGAGCTCAAAGAGGCGTAAGAGGGATGGCTCTTTCTCACCCGACTCTCTTTCCACTATTTTTCTTACTACAGCGGGTCAGAAGCTTCTTGATTCACTCTATAAGGCTGAACAAGAAAGAGATGAGCTGAAGGGGGAGAATGCTCGCCTGAAGGAGGAAGTGGCCGAGCTGAAGTCACAGCTCAAGAAGGATTAGGAGTTCTACCTCCCTGTACTCCCTTTGTTTTCTTGAATGATGTCAAACTATGTCTCTCTTTATATTTTCTTGAACGCTTGTACTCTTGAATTTTTCGACTATCAGCTCTTTCTTTTTAGAATGTGCATGTCCATGTATGAGCTGAGGGGGTCGTCTCTTATGAGCTATGGAGCTCATTCTGAATTCTGTAAATTTAGACACTGAGCTCTTCCAGCACATTCTTCGCGTTCAGAACACGAACGTAGATGGAAAACAGAAGATCATGTTTGTACTAACATCCGCTGTACTAGACATGAAATTGAGAGATGACCTTTATCGTTTGGAGAAGATCAGGAACCACCGTGGTCTTCGTCAGTATTGGGTTTTTTTTGAGTGTGTGGGCAGCACACGAAGATTCCTGGTCGTGGGGGAAAGACTGTTGGTGTCTCCAAGAAGAGACCAGCTTGAATTTTATGAGCTTAGAAGCTTATCGTTTGTATATGAGCTGAAGAGCTCATCTTGAATTTTATAAGCTGAGAAGCTTATCGTTTGTTTTTGAGCTGAAGAGCTCATCTTGTACTTTATAAGCTGAGAAGCTTATCGTGTTTTTATGAGCTGAAGAGCTCATCTTGAATTTTTATAAGCTGAGAAGCTTATCGTTTGTTTATGAGCTGAAGAGCTCATCTTGTATTTTATAAGCTGAAAAGCTTATCGTTTGTTTATGAGCTGAAGAGCTCATCTTGTATTTTATAAGCTGAGAAGCTTATCGTTTGTTTATGAGCTGAAGAGCTCATCTTGTACTTTATAAGCTGAGAAGCTTATCGTGTTTTTATGAGCTGAAGAGCTCATCTTGACTTTTTATAAGCTGAGAAGCTTGTCGTTAACTGCAGAGCTTGTTCCATATGTACTTGTTGCACATTCCTTTCTTCGGAAATCATAAAAGACTCGTTTATTTTTATTGAAAATAGCTCTATTACATGAAAAACTTACTGAAAGAACTTCTTAAGGTGCTCGGCATTCCAAGAGTGGGGTAGGATTTTTCCTTCCTCCGTTTGTAGCTCATAGTTTCCTGGTCTGATTACCCTTGATATGATATAGGGTCCTTCCCAGTTGGGTCCCAGCTTCCCATGTGTGGGGTCCTTCTTCGCAAGTAGAAGCCTCCTAAGTATCAAGTCTCCAACCTTGAAACTTATGTGCCTTACCTTCCTATCGTAGTATCTTGCAGTTTTCCTTTGATAAATTTGTACGCGATGCAGAGCTCTCTCTCTCTTTTCATCCAAGAGATCGAGGTTCAATAGGAGAGACTCATCATTGTGCTCGGCATCCGCAAACTCCACCCTAGGTGATTGGAGTCCTACCTCAACAGGTGCCATCGCCTCGGTCCCAAAGGCCAAAGCAAACGGGGTTTCCTGAGTTGCAGATCTGACGGTGGTCCTGTAGGCCCACAAAACTTCAGGGATGTACTTCACCCATTTGCCCTTTAGGTTTTCTAATTTGGTCTTCAGAGCTGTCTTTATGGTTCTGATTGTGACCTCTGATTGTCCATTGGATTGAGGATGTGCAGGAGCTGAGAAATAGTTCTTTATCCCGAGCTCAGCACAAAATCTTTTAAATTTTGAGTTGTCAAACTGTTTCCCATTGTCAGACACGACTGCTCTGGGAACTCCAAACCTGCAAACTATTGATTTCCAAACGAAGTTTTGGACCTTTTGTTCGGTGATTGTTGCCAAAGGTTCAACCTCTGCCCACTTGATGAAGTAATCCACTCCTATGATAGCAAACTTGCATTGTCCTACACCGGTGGGAAGGGGTCCAAGAATGTCCAAACCCCACTGTTGAAAGGGCCATGGGCTTACCACCGAGGTTAGCAGCTCGGGTGGACAATGGGAAATATTGGCATGCTCTTGGCAAGTCTTACATCTCTTGACCAATTCGGTGGCATCTTTAAGCATAGTGGGCCAATAATACCCTTGCCTCAGTACTTTTCCTGCCAAGGCCCGAGCTCCTATGTGATTGCCGCATATTCCTTCATGTACTTCTCTGAGTATATAGTTGGCATCTTCATCCCCCACGCATTTAAGGAGAGGTGCTGAAAATCCTCGTTTGTACAGATTTCCTTGTAGCATAGGAAATCTGGCTGACCTGGTTCTCAGCTTGAAGGCCTCCTTAGCATCGCCTGGCAAGGTTCCTTTTTGCAGGTATTCTATGATGGGGTCCATCCAGCTCGGCTGAGCTACGATCGGTAGCACTTTCTCCCTTTCAATGCTTACTGAAGGCTCCGGAAGGTGCTCCACTAGTATTAGCCTATCCAAGTCTTCTTGTGAGGCAGTTGCTAACCTTGCCAACGCATCTGCTCGTGAATTCTCTGCTCTGGGCACGTGTCTGATCTTAACCTGCACAAACGTCTTCATTAGTTCCCGTACCTTTCTGAGGTAAATGATCATTTTTTCGCCTCTCGCTTCGTAGGATTCCTCTATCTGTTTCACCACTAGTTGAGAGTCGCTGCAGATCTCCAGCTGTTCTGCTTCCATAGAATGAGCGAGATTGAGCCCAGCGATGACAGCTTCATATTCTGCCTCGTTATTTGAAGCTTTAAACCCAAATCTAAGTGTATGCTCGACATCTATTCCTTCTGGAGAGGTCAGGATCATACCTGCACCGCTTCCCTAAGCGTTGGCAGCTCCATCCACTGAAAGCCTCCATATGGGGAGGTCTGGTACTAAATCTGCGGTCTCCATAGGTGCTACTGCTGTGAATTCTGCGATGAAATCTGCCAAAATTTGCCCTTTGATGGCAGTTCTTGGCTTATATCTGATATCAAACTCACTGAGCTGTATGGCCCATTTAACCAACCTCCCCGAAGACTCTGGCTTATGCAGCACTTGTTTCAACGGCTGGTCTGTTGGAACTTCAATAGTATGAGCCTGAAAATATGGTCTAAGTCTCCTAGCTGTTGTAACCAAAGCTAAAACGAGTTTCTCCATCTTTGGATATCTCTCATCTGCCCCCCTCAGAGCTCTGTTGCAGTAGTAGACTGGCTGCTGAGCTCTGTCTCGCTCCCTAACCAGCGCTGCACTTGTTGAAAAATCTGAAATTGCCAAGTAGAGAGTAAGGACCTCCCCTTCTATGGGGCTCACCAAAACAGGAGGAGAGCTCATATAATTTTTCAGGGCTTTGAATGCTTCTTCGCATTTGGTATCCCACTGGAATGCTTTCTTCAAGACTTGGAAGAATGATTGGCATTTGTCGCTTGACCTAGACACAAAACGGCTCAGGGCAGCTATTCTACCTGTCTGGCGTTGTACCTCCCTTGTGTTGGATGGTGACTGCATATCCAACACCGCCCTAACCTTCTCTGGGTTAGCTTCAATTCCTCGGTTGCTAACTATAAAACCCAGAAACTTTCCTGCTGAGACACCGAACGCACACTTCGCAGGGTTGAGCTTCATCTTGTATTCCTTTAGAATCTGGAATGATTCAGCTAGGTGGTCGATGTGGAGCTCTGCCTTCAGTGACTTTACTAACATGTCGTCGATGTAGACCTCCATGGATGCACCTATCTGCTTTTGGAACATCCTATTCACCAATCGCTGGTAAGTGGCTCCAGCGTTTTTCAATCCAAAAGGCATGACCTGATAACAGTATGTTCCCTGTTCAGTCACAAATGAGGTCTTTTCTTGGTCGTTGGAATCCATCCTGATCTGGTTATAACCTGAGAAGGCGTCCATGAAGCTAAGGAGCTCGTGCCCGGCTGTGGCGTCCACTATTAAGTCGATCCGAGGTAAGGGAAAGCTGTCCTTGGGGCATGCTCGGTAGAGGTCAGTAAAGTCGATGCACAGTCGCCATTTACCATTGGTCTTTTTGACAAGAACCACATTTGCCAACCAGGTAGGGTAGTCAACTTCCCTGATGGCCTTGGCATGGAGGAGTTTGCTGACCTCCTCATTTATTGCCCTTTGTCTTTCCGAGGCAAAACTCATTCTCTTCTGTTTGACGGGTTTGCAAGTTGGGTTCACGCTTAGCTTATGGGTAATAATCGAATAGTCAATACCTTCCATGTCTTCTTGCTTCCAAGCAAACACCCCCATATTCTCCTTTAAGAACTGGATGCGGGGACCTTTGAGCTCATCGTTCAGTCTGGAACCTACATAAACGAGGTGCTCTGGCTCCCCATCAAGCTGAATTGGTTCCAGCTCTTCTGATGGCATTGGTCTTGTTTCCATCTCATCTCTCATGTCGAGTTCATCCAATTGGATGTTCTCAACCTCCTTCATCTTCACAGAAGCCATGTAGCATTCTCTTGCTACACGTTGGTCTCCTCGGACCGCTCCGATTCCATTTTTCGTAGGGAATTTAACGACCAAGTGATAAGCAGACGGGATTGCCTTCATAGAATTGAGGGATGGCCTTCCAAGCAAGATGTTGTATGCCGAAGGTGCGTCGACCACTAGGAATTTTACTGTTGTGGTGGCTTGACAAGGTGGGTCCCCTAGGGTGAGCACGAGTTGGATTGAGCCCAGGGGGAGCACCCTCTCTCCCGAGAATCCCAGCAAGTGAGTACTTACTGGTTCGAGTCTTTCCCGTCCTATGTCCATTTTGTCGAATGCAGGTGCAAAAATGATGTCCGCTGAGCTCCCGTTATCGATCAGAACTCGATGAACGATTCTATTAGCCACCACAGCTCGTACCACCAATGGATCATCGTGAGGGTACTGGCATCCCTCCAAATCAGAATCCGAAAAAGTGATAGTTGTATCTAAGCGTGGTGCTTTGGATACAGTGTGCACTTCGAGAGCTTCTTTGGCTCTGATTCGTCGGAGGTGTGCTTTCCTGGCTGTACTGGACTCTCCACCTCCCGCGAATCCTCCAGATATTACTCTAATCTCACCTAGAGGCTGCTGATGCGGTGCAGGTGCCTGCTGTTGGGGTGGAGGAGGTGGAAGAGCTCGGTTCTGGTTGTCATGGGCCACAAAGCATCGTAACTGTCCTCGCTGGATCAAAAACTCAATTTCCTTCTTTAGTTGAATGCAGTCATCAGTGTGGTGACCATGATCTCTGTGGTAATCGCAATACTTCGTGGGGTCTCTCTTGGCCGGATCTGCCTTCATCCGAGGTGGCCATCTTAAGAACTTCTCGTTTTGGACCTCATACAGAACTTGTGACACAGCGGCAGTGAGTGGAGTGAATCGCTGAGGTCCGTATCTAGGCTGTAGCTCAGGCTGCATGGGGCCCAAGCGGTCTCTGACATTTCCTCTTCTCTTTAGCGAGCGGTCTCTATCCCTCCTTGGAAACCTTTCTCTCCCTTTTTCCTTCCTGGGACTTCGGTCCCTTCCCTTTTCTTCTTTTTCCTTCTCCTTTCGTGAGGATGTACTCCCTACTTTGGAAAGGAGTGCCTCTTCACCGTTTATATACTTTTCTGCCTTGGCTAACACTTCAGCCATGCTTGCCTGAGGGTTTTTAGATACAGAGAACATCAAATCCTTTGACTGCACTCCTAATCCTGCAATGAAAGCAGTAATGGCAAACTTTTCGTCAGGGATATCCACCTTCAGCGATTCTGAATTGAACCTTTGTACATAAGATCGCAGGTTCTCATCAGGCCTCTGTCTTATATTTAATAAGTGATAGCTCGGCTTCCTATAGATCCGAGCTCCGATGAAGTGTGACACAAAGGAAATGGAGAGTTCTTTGAAATAAGAAATCGAGGCTGGGGGGAGCCTATTGAACCATGCCAAGGCTGACCCCTTCAAGGTGATGGCGAAGGCCCTGCACCGCACAGGGTCCTGGTATCCGTGCAACTCCATTTGGTTTTTGTAGGTGTTGAGGTGATCCACATGGTCTTTTGTCCCATCAAAGACCTCTATCTGAGGTACTCTGAACTTCGGAGGAAGGGGGATATGCAATGTAAAATCCGAAAAAATATATATATATAAAAAAAAAAAATCATAATTACAGGGATAAAATAATAATTAATTATTAAAGTACGGGTCATAAATGTAAATTCTTAAAAAATATAAAGTTAGAATATATATATATATCTATAAGTGGAAGACAAAAGTCTTCCACTTTTGTTCGGCGAGGCAGAGAGACAGAAAACGAGAGAAAAAAAAAAGAAAAAGAAAAGAAGAAAAAAAAGTTAGACCCCCTGACCTTCTTCCTCAGATCTACGAAGATTTAACCGTCTAATCGCTTCGGGCCAAGAATTAAAGTTGCTCTACTCAGCGAGAGCTACGTAACGACACCAAAGATCGTATTTTTCTGCAAAAATATCAAGTACGAAATTTAGACCTAAGGCTTGAGAAGCTGAATTTGGGCTTTCTTTGGGGTCCTACTACGTGGGCTCACGCTACGAGAGGTAGGGTTTCCCCTATTTAGATGTAATTTCAGCCTAAAATATTGCATATGAAATGGGCAGACTAATGATGTATATCACATGTTAGGTCTTGACTAGTGTAACTAGTGGGTCAAATATAGGATTTATAATTAATTTTATAATTAGTAAAATCCTATTATGATTAACTTGGTGTAAGTTAATGTTAGTGGTTAAAGCATGTTAATTGTACATTAGCATGACTTGATGTTTTAATGGCATATCAAGTTTAATAAAATTATTAGCTTGTTATGTGGTTATGAAATAATATGTATGTTAAATGATTATTTAACATATGATTATTGTGATGAATTTGTGCTTATGTTTATAGAATTAATAAACATGTTGTCATGTTGGAAGTAATAAACATGCTATTTGTGTAAATTGATGTACCTCTAGGTGTTTGTTTAAATGCCTAGGTGAATACAAGTATGTTAATTGAATTGATTATCTTACATAACATGCTTGAGATTGTGTTGAAAATGTCATTATATTGCATTCATTATATAATTGACATTATAAGTGGTACCAAAGGCAATTGCGCATTGCATTGCATTATGCATGAGTCACACTACATTCATGGGCATTGACATGGGTGGGAGTGTGTGCATGGTATGAAATCAATCACCACATAGGTGGTTGATTGTGGACTCGGGAAAGTCGTACCAAGGTCCGGCTGAGTCGCACGGGAAATTAAATGGATAAATGTGTCGGGGATAGCAAGAAGGGCTAGATTCTCCCTCGGGTGCAAGACCCGCTTACTTGGTTTATACACTTCCCGGCAGTGAAATTCCAGAAAAGTGTAACGGCGTAAACGGAGCCGCAGGTGGGATGTCCTGAAGATCCGTTGATGGTTGGTGTCCCATTGGTGTAATACCATAAATCATCTCCCCACAAAGACACAAGAAAATGAATTAATTAGTCATTGAGTGTACATAACACCAATGACAGGGGGGCTTGGAATGCCCGGATACATACGCATGGCATTGCATGTGTTGTGGGAGCTCGGGATGGGGCTCGGTGTTGGTATTGTTTGCTTGAGTTACATCTCATGGCATGACATGATTTATGGCATTTGTTCATAATAGACATATTTGAATGAATGCATGAAATGATTGTTGCATGTGACGTTTCATATGCATTTAGGTTGAGAGGAATTCTCTATAGGAGTTACCCTATTGAGCGTTGGCTCACCCTTTATGGGAACATTTTTCAGGTATCGACCAAGCATCCACCGAAGGCGAGGCCATGGGCCCGCTTTGACGACAGAGCCGGCCTGTGGCTCTTATTTTGACTGTGCAGTCCCTTGTATATATTTTACTTTTGGCCTTGTATAATTTTTGTAACAAAAACTTGTTTATATTTTAAAAGGCACATGGGACTCTTTTGAGACATTTATTCTTTTATGAATGAATGTACGTAGTGATGGTGATTATGGTGGTATTTGATACTATGCAATTAAGTAAGGATAAATGGACCCGGTGTGGTCAATATTGTATATTGGACCTCGGATGGGTCATGTGATTGTATGATTACACAGGTTGTGTTTTGGGTAGAGTTTCCCGTACAAAGGAGACTCTGCCCAAATTTTGTTAAATTAAGGACCCCCAGTTTTTGGGGCGTCACATGCAACACCCCGGGGGTGAATGGGGATTCAGTTTGCTGCACCAAGGCATCCATCGTTACTGGGGTTTTGAATTTCACTGCCTCTCTCATGTGGCTGAGCTCTTGCTGGATATCCTGGAAGCGGTGTTCCCAATATTGCTCCATTCTTTCCTGTTGGAAAGGAATGAAATCATTCATCTCTGGTCCTTCATTATGACTTTGAGCTTCTTCGTTGATTCCCCTTCTAGGTGGCTGACGAGGTGCTTGGCTGCTTTCTCCTCCTTCGTTTGCTTCCCTGAGGGGGTCAAGGCATTGCCGTTCCCTAGGAGGAAGATTGTTCGGGTCTTGCCGGGGTGGTTGCGCCTGTTGAGGACCTTGTAAGAGCTTCATGAGCTCTTCATTTTGTTGGAGTAAGCATTGATTGACCAGGCGAAGAGCGTCTAGTTCATTGTTGGGGGGAGGATCCACCGTAGGAGGGTCGTTTTCAGCAGTATGGATGAAATCATGAAGGTTTTTCGGTTGTCTCCCACTGGTGACCTCCTGGGGATTCTGCGGTCTTGGGGGATTCATCTGACTTTTACTCATGTTTCGCGTAGAGACCATCAATTACTGAAGAATCAGTATATTTGTAACAAGAACTGTCGTTCCCACAGACGGCGCCAAACTGATGGTGTAAATCTACGTGAATGAGCTATGGAACAGGATTGATTCGTATGAGTGATATGCGTGGAGTTAAGTGTGGTATCTGAGCTGCAAGGCTCATGTCTAGCAATGCTAGTTGACGTTTAGGGGAATCAAGGAAAAGGGTGGTAACACAACAGAATTATAGTGGTTCACTGGCCAAAGTTCGGCTAGTCCACTCTACAATGAAGTCTCTAGCTCCTCTTCTTTATTGATGGAGTTGAACGTATTACAGAATGGGAATCAGGGGATTAGGGTTTTTAGGTGTCTATATTGCCCTCTTCCACGGGGGGTCTATCCCCCCTTTCTTATAACCTCCTGCTTACCTCTAATCCGATATTGCCTCCTATGATGGAGGGATCTTCTCATCTCTCTCTCTCTCTTCAATCCCTAAATTCCATATGGCTGGCTTTGATGGTCTATATCCCGAAATCTTTGCCTTCCTCCATGGGATCTTCCTACATGATCGGAAAAGATCTTGGTTAGTTGAGGTTTTTACGCCTAGGTTCCAGCTTGGCTCACACTTCGGAGGTGTCTTCTGTCATTTTGCTGTTTCCTCGACTTTTTCTCCTATTGTCTTATTTGGAGGAGCTCCAGTATCGTGGACGAGCTCGGACTATGGCTTGAATGAGCTCTACTTCTCTTCTCCGAGCTCATTTCCTGAGCTCAGGTTCGGGGTTTATTTCAGGTATCATCACAAATAAGTGCTCGATTTTTACCACACAGCTACTCTCTTGCTAGTTGCTATGAGATTACCTGTACACTTCATAGAGAATCATGTGGTGCATGCCTTGGCATATCACTGACAGGGTGGTTCACCATCTTTGGATCAATTAACTCACATATCCAAGCCGTCATTCATCAAAATAAACGGGTTCACTTTCTACTGTCATGAATGAAATAAAAACCAAGAAAAGAATTTTGCTTAGTATTCATTTGGATGTTGATGATACTTTAAATATGTCTAAGTTTAAGCACCGGAATTCAGGTCATGCATTCCTAGATCGGGAGCTTAACCCATCTTGGATGACCATGAAGCTCGAGGTCAGATCTTTCATCCCTAC
This sequence comes from Ilex aquifolium, assembly GCA_951799425.1. NCBI lineage: Eukaryota > Viridiplantae > Streptophyta > Magnoliopsida > Aquifoliales > Aquifoliaceae > Ilex > Ilex aquifolium. Next base: position 12,810,345 of record OX637395.1, read on the forward strand.
AACTGCGTCTCAAGAAGGATAGCACAGAAGACAGTTGGCTTCCACCCAAGCGCCACCCAAATAGTAACAGTCGCATATCTACGCAAAGAAGTCGCAACTGCCTTAGCACCCCCCACAGCTGTTACATGATAGGCGCAACCGTTATGAGAGATAGGTAGGAATCACGCCATAGATCAGAAGTCCTAGGAGTAAAAGACTTCATTGAGAGTGAATTAGCCGAGCTCCCGAGCTGGTGAACCACTATAAACTCTCTGTGTGTTAATTTCCTTTCCCTTGTCCAAATCTTTATAGCCTAGGAGCGTAGACTCAGTTACTCAATGCTCATCAATTTCTTATCTTTGCTTTATCGTGCTACATACATCATCAGATGACACCGTCTGTGGGAACGATTATTCTTGTGAAAAATTCTACTAATCATCTTCAGTAATTGATGGTTTCTACGCGCAATATAAGCAGAAGTCAGATAAACCCTGATGATACCTAAAATAAACCTTAAGCACGAGCTCAGAAAATGAGCCCAACTCGGGAGGTCAGGTAAGATATGCAGAGCTCGTCCAGCCATGGTCAGAGCTCGTCCAGCCATAGTTGGAGCTCCCCCAAAGTGAAATGATATTAGAAGCGGTGAGGGGACAACAAGATGACAGCAAACACCTCCGAAGTAATAGCCAAGCTGGAGTCAAGGCATAAAATCCTTAACCAACCAAGATCCTCTCCAAAGATTAAGGAGGGTCCCAGGGTAGAAGGCAAAGATCTCGGGATACAGTCCATTAAACCAGCCATGTGGAGTTTAGGTAACTCCCGGATTGGAGAGAGTAAGGAGAAAAGATCCCTTCATTATAGGAAGTAAAATCGGATTAGAGGTAAGCAAGAGGCTATAAGAGCAGTGTAAGCCTCCATTGAGGAGGATATAGGCAATAGAGCCAATAAGCACCCTAATTTCCTCCTCACTGCATTGTAACACACCCAACGTGATCAATAAGAAAATAGGGGCAAGAGTCTCCATTAAAGAGTGGACTAGCCGAGCTCGTAGGCCGGTGAACCACTGTAATTTCATTGTGTTCATTTCCTTCCAAAGCATTTACCAGCATTTTTGCATGAGCCTTGTAGCTCAGACATCACACTTGATTTCACGCACATCCATGCCCTCTGCTCATCTTCGGTAGATTAACACCATCAGTTTGGCGCCGTCTGTGGGAACGACAGTTCTTGTTACAAATATACTGATTTTTCAATAACTGATGGTCTCTACACGAAACATGAGTAAAAGTCAGATGAATCCCCCAAGAATGCAGAATCCCCAGAAGGTCACCAGTGGGAGGCAACCGGAAAACCTTCATGATTTCGTCCCCACCACTGAAGACGACCCACCTGCGGTGGATCCCCCTGCTAACAATGAACTAGACGCCCTTCACCTGGTCAATCAACGCTTACTCCAACAAAATGAGGAGCTCTTGAAGATCTTACAAGGTCCTCAGCAGACGCAACCACCCCGGCGAGGCCCGAATGATCTTCCTCCTAGGGAACGGCAATGCCTTGACCCCCTCAGGGAAGCAAACGAAGGAGGAGAAAGTAGTCAAGCACCCCATCAACTGCCTAGGAGGGGGATCAATGAAGAAGCACAAAGCCAGAACGAAGGGCTGGAGATGAATGATTTCCTTCCTTTCCAACAGGAGAGAATGGAGCAATATTGGGAGCACCACTTCAAGGACATCCAGCAAGAGCTCAGCCACATGAGAGAGGCAGTAAAGGTCAAAATCCCAGTAACAATGGATGCCCTGGTGCAACAAACTGAATCCTCATTCACTCCCGGGGTACTACATTTCCCCTTCCTCCGAAGTTCAGAGTGCCTCAGATAGAGGTTTTCGATGGGACAAAAGACCCTGTGGATCACCTCAACACCTACAAAAACCAAATGGAGTTGCATGGGTACTAGGATCCTGTGCGATGTAGGGCCTTCACCATCACCTTGAAGGGGTCAGCCTTAGCATGGTTCAACAGGCTCCCCCCAGCTTCGATCTCTTCTTTCAAAGAACTTTCCATTTCCTTTGTATCTCACTTCATTGGAGCTCGGATCTACAGGAAGCCGAGCTATTATTTATTAAATATCAAGCAGAGGCCTGAGGAGAACTTGTGATCTTACGTACAGATGTTCAATTCAGAATCTCTGAAGGTGGATATCCCAGACGAAAAGTTTGCCATTACCGCTTTCATTGCAGGATTAGGAGTGCAGTCAAAGGATTTGATGTTCTCTATATCGAAGAACCCTCAAGCAAACATGGCTGAGGTGTTAGCTAAGGCAGAAAAGTATATAAACAGTGAAGAAGCACTCCTTTCCAAGGTGGGGAGTACGTCCACACGGAAGGAGAAAGAAAAAGAAGAGAGGAAAAGGGACCGAAGTCCCAGGAAAGAAAAAGGGTGAGAAAGATCTCTAAGGAGGGATAGAGATCACTCCCCAAAGAGAAGAGGGAATGTTAGAGACCGCTTGGGCCCCGTGCAGCCTGAGCTCCAGCCTAGATACGGACCTCAGCGATTCACCCCGCTCACCGCCGCTGTGTCCCAAGTTCTGTATGAGGTCCAAAACGAAAAATTCTTAAGGTGGCCACCTCGGATGAAGGCGGATCCAGCAAAGAGAGACCCCACAAAGTATTGTGACTACCACAGAGATCATGGTCATCACACCGATGACTGCATTCAATTAAAGAAGGAGATCGAGTTCCTAATTCAACGAGGACAGTTGCGTCGCTTCGTGGCCCATGACAACCAGAATCGAGCTCTTCCACCGCCGCCACCTCAACAGCAGGTACCTGCACCACATCAGCAGCCTCTAGGTGAGATCAGAGTAATATCTGGAGGATTTGAGGGAGGCGGAGAATCCAGCACAGCCAGGAAAGCGCACCTCCGACGAATCAGAGCCGAAGAAACTCTCGAAGTGCATACTGTAACCAAAGCACCACGCTTAGACACAGCTATCACTTTTTCAGATTCTGATTTGGAGGGATGCCAATACCCCCATGATGATCCGTTGGTGGTAAGAGTCGTGGTAGCTAACAGAACCGTTCATCGAGTTCTGATTAATAACGGGAACTCGGCAGACATCATTTAGCGCCTGCATTCGACAAAATGGACATAGGAAGGGAAAAACTCAAACCTGTAAGCACTCACTTGCTAGGTTTCTCAAGAGAAAGGGTGCTCCCCCTGAGCTCAATCCAACTTATACTCACCCTAGGTGACCGACCTTGCAAAGCCACCACGACCGTAAAATTTCTAGTGGTTGATGCACCTTCTGCATACAATATCCTGCTTGGAAGGCCTTCCCTTAACTCTATGAGGGCAATCTCATCTGCCTATCACTTGGTTATCAAATTTCCAACAGAAAATGGAATCGGAGTGGTCCGGGGAGACCAGCGTGTAGCAAGAGAATGCTACATGACGTCTGTGAAGATGAAAGAGGTTGAGAACATCCAATTGGATGAACTCGACATGAGAGATAAGCTGAAAACCAGACCAATCCCGTCGGAGGAGCTAGAACTTGTACAACTAGATGAAGAGCCCGAGCACCTTGTTTATGTGGGATCCAAGCTGAGCAGAGAGATTAAGGAACTTATCATCCAATTTTTAAGGCAAAACATGGATGTGTTTGCCTGGAAACAAGAAGATATAGAAGGTATTGAATCTTCGGTTATCATGCATAAGCTCAGCGTGAACCCGAGCTGCAAACTCATCAAACAAAAGAGGAGAAGTTTCGCCCCAGAGCGTCAAAAAGCCATTAACGAAGAGGTCAACAAACTACTACATGCCAGAGCCATTAGGAAGGTGGATTACCCAGTATGGCTAGCTAATGTTGTCCTAGTTAAGAAGATCAATGGCAAGTGGCGCCTCTGCATTGACTTCACTGACCTCAACAGGGCCTGCCCCAAGGACAGTTTCCCCTTACCTCGAATAGACTTGATTATGGACGCCACCGCTGGTCACGAGCTCCTCAGCTTCATGGACGCTTTCTCCGGATATAATCAGATCAGAATGGACCCTAATGACCAGGAGAAGACCTCTTTCATAACCGAGCAAGGGACGTATTGTTACCAGGTTATGCCTTTCGGGTTGAAGAATGCTGGAGCCACTTATCAGTGCTTGGTGAATAAAATGTTCCAGAAGCAGCTCGGAACGACCATGGAAGTCTACATTGATGATATGTTGGTCAAATCACTAAAAGCAGAGCTCCATATCAAACATTTGGCGGAATCTTTCCAGGTCTTAAAGGAATACAAAATGAAGCTCAATCCCGCCAAGTGTGCCTTTGGAGTCTCTGCTGGAAAGTTTCTGGGCTTCATAGTTAATAGCAGAGGAATAGAGGCGAACCCAGAGAAAGTGAAGGCGGTGCTGGATATGCAACCTCCGTCCAATACAAGGGAGGTGCATCGCCTAACAGGAAGAATAGTTGCCTTAAGCCGCTTCGTATCCAGATCAAGCGACAAGTGTCAACCTTTCTTTCAAGTCTTAAAGAAGGCCTTCCAGTGGGATGCCCAGTGTGATGAAGCGTTCAGAGCACTGAAACATTATCTGAGCTCCCCACCTACTCTGGTGAGCCCAGTGGAAGGTGAGGTCCTTACTCTCTATCTAGCTGTGTCAGATTTCTCAACAAGCGCAGCGCTAGTGAGGGACCGCGACAGAGCTCAGCAACCGGTATATTATTGTAGCAGAGCTCTGAGGGGGGCAAAGGAGAGATACCCAAAGATGGAGAAGCTCGTCTTAGCCTTAGTCACGACCGCCAGGAGGCTCAGGCCATATTTCCAAGCCCACACTATCGAGATCCCAACAGATCAACCAATGAAGCAAGTATTAAGTAAGCCAGAGACTTCGGGTAGGCTGTTGAAGTGGGCCATTGAGCTCAGCGAGTTCGATATCAGGTATAAACCGAGAACAGCCATCAAAGGACAAGTGTTGGCTGACTTCATTGTAGAATTCACAGCGGGAACACCCATCGGGGCCACGCAGCTGGTACCTAACCTCCCCACATGGAAGCTCTCTGTAGATGGAGCTGCCAACGTCCAGGGTAGCGAAGCTGGCTTAATTTTGACCTCCCCTGATGAAATAGATGTTGAATATGCATTAAGGTTTGGGTTTAAGGCCTCGAACAACGAGGCAGAATATGAGGCTGTCATAGTAGGTTTAAACCTTGCTCACTCGATGGAAGCAGAACAGCTGGAGATCTGCAGTGACTATCTACTCGTGGTGAAGCAGATAGAGGGGTCCTACGAGGCCAAGGGCGAGAAAATGATCCTTTACCTCATAAAGGTACAGGAGTTGATCAGGAAGTTTGTGCAAGTCAAGATTATGCATGTCCCCAGATCAGAGAACGCTCGAGCAGATGCGCTAGCAAGGTTAGCAACTACTTCACAGGAGAATTTAGATAGGTTGATACCAGTCGAGCAGTTGGCAGAGCCATCAGTAGGAGTTGATAAGGAGGAAGTTTTCCCAGTCCTTTCCCCACCTGTTTGGATGGACTCAATTAGGGAATATCTTCAGAACAGAACTTTGCCAACAGACCCCAAGGAGGCTGCAAAGATGAGGGTGAGGTCAGCCAGATTTTCTATTATACAAGGGGACTTATACAAGCGAGGATTCTCGATGCCTCTCCTCAGATGTGTAGGAGATGAGGATGCCGATTACATTCTTAGGGAGATTCATGAAGGAATTTGCGGTAACCATATCGGAGCTCGAACACTGGCGGGAAAAGTCTTGAGGCAGGGATACTACTGGCCCACCATGCTAAGGGATGCCACCGACCTGGTTAAGAAGTGTAAGGCGTGTCAGATACATGCAAACATCTCTCATTGCCCACTAGAATTCCTAACTTCGGTGGTAAGCCCTTGGCCCTTTCAGCAATGGGGATTGGACATCCTTGGCCCTCTCCCCACCAGTATAGGGCAGTGTAAATTCGTCATAATTGGAGTGGACTATTTCACTAAATGGGCTGAGGTGGAGCCTCTGGCCACAATCACGGAGCAAAAGGTTCAGAATTTCACTTGGAAGTCTATAGTCTGCAGATTTGGAGTACCTAGAGCAATCGTCTCTGATAATGGGAAACAATTTGACAGCCCGAAGTTCAAGAAGTTTTGTGCAGAGCTGGGGATAAAAAATTATTTCTCGGCCCCAGCCCATCCACAATCAAATGGACAAGCAGATGTGACAATCAGGACAATCAAAGCAGCCTTAAAGACCAATCTCGAGTCTTTGAAGGGAAAATGGGTTGAATATATCCCAGAAATGTTGTGGGCATACAAAACAACCCCTAGGACAGCAACTCAGGAAACACAGTTTGCTTTGGCTTTCGGAACTGAAGCAGTGTCACCTGTAGAGATAGGGATACCATCCCCTAGAACCGAGCTCGCAGATCCAGAGCATAATGATGAATCCCTCCTGCTGAACCTCGACCTCTTAGACGAAAGAAGAGAGAAAGCTTTGCAACGCATTCAGAGTTATCAGAGAAAAACCGCGAGATATTACGACAGGAAGGTAAGACGCAGAAGTTTCAAGGTTGGAGATTTGGTGCTTAGGAGGCTTTTGCTTGCGAGAAAGGATCCCACACATGGGAAGCTGGGCCCAAACTGGGAAGGCCCCTACATCGTTTCAAAAGTAATTAGACCTGGGAACTATAAGTTACAAACAGAAGAAGGAAAGATCCTACCTCACTCCTGGAATGCCGAGCATTTTAAGAAGTTCTTTCAGTAAGTTTTCCTTGTAATAGAGTTATTTTCAATAAAAATAAGCAAGTGTCTTGATTCATCCTCATATGGTTTCAAAAAAAATATAAGTAAATAAATATATACATGAAACGAGCTCTATAGCTCGGGATCAGCTATTCAACTTATAAAGAACGAAACGAGCTCTATAGCTCGGGATAAGCTATTCAGCTTATAAAGAACGAAACGAGCTCTACAGCTTGGGATAAGTTATTCAGCTTATAAAGAACGAAATGAGCTCTACAGCTCCAGATGAGCTCCTCAGCTCATAAAAAAACGATAAGCTTCTAAGTTTATCAAATTCAAGATGAGCTCCTCAGCTCATAAACAAACGATAAGCTTCTAAGCTTATAAAATCCAAGATGAGCTCCTCAGCTCATAAAGAAACGATAAGCTTCTAAAGCTTATAGAATCTAGAATGAGCTCCTTATCTCATCTGATAAGAGATGAGCTCTTCAGCTCATAGAGAGGAAAAACGAGTTCCTCAGCTCATATATGCACATACACGTTCAAAAAGAAAGATCTGATATTCAAGGATTCACGGATACAAGCGTTCAAAAAGAAGTAAAAGTGAAACGGAGTTCGGCATTAATCAGAAAGGGAAGGGAATACAAGGAGGTAGAACTCCTAATTCTTCTTAAGACGTGACTTCAGCTCGGCTACTTCATCTTTCAAGCGCACATTCTCCTCTTTCAGCTCATCCCTTTCTTGTTCAGCGTTGTGGAGCGAATTGAGAAGCTTCTGGCCTGCTGGGGTAAGAAAAACAGTGGCAAGAGAGTCAGGTGAGAAGGAGCCGTCCCTCTTACGCTTCTTTGAACTCGCGCCAGTATCCTCCTCCTCATCAGAGTTCTCTTCCTCACTTATATCCTTCTCGTCAGACTCAGAGGGAGAGGTCCAAGGAGAATCTGGAATGGAGGAAAATTCATATTCAGTAGCCTCAGCCCCAAGCAGATAAAGGTTCTCATTCGTGATCAATATTCATCATCTCTGGCAAATCCAGATCAGGAGGACCTGCATAACAAGAATATAATAAGAATATATCTTCGTGAAAAAAGTTCAAAAGATCTCAGCTTGAGCATACCAATGCAAGAAAAGCTCTTCCAGGACCGTGGAATCCTAGCATCAGGACAGCGCAGCTCAGGAGACCGCCAAGACTTCCTAGAAGCAAAAAAGAAGCGATGAGACCACCCTTCAGGATTGGAATGAAGGTCCAAAACCAAAAGAGGTGAATCAAAGTGCCTCCAACGAAAGGAATTGAAGCAGGGGACATCGTCTTCCTCGATCTCAAAGAAGTAAAGGAACTCGGCAACAGAAGGGAACCTACCATTGCCATACAGGCGCCAAAAGAGGAAAAAGCTGACCATAGTAGCCCATCCTCGAGGGGAAAGGCGAGAGGGGCATAGGCCATAATGGACAAGAACTCGTCCAATAGAAGGATGAATGGGAAGACGAAGTCCCATGTCTAAGGCACCCTCAAAAAAACAAACCTCCCATCGAGAAAGATAATTGCAAGGCTCGTCAGGAGTAGGTACTCGCAGAGGCAAATCAAGCTCAGCGAAAAATCACTTTTTTATGACTACCAGATCAGAAGGCTTCAGTGTTGAAGGAGACAAGTAGCGACAATGCCACTTCCAGTCGATTCCGAAAGAAGTACGTTCTTTGAACAGAGAAGAAGCGGGGGCAGCCATCAAGGATTACGGTGAAAACAGAAAGTAACCACGAAGATTCAAGAAGAGATTCAGAAATATTTTGGCAAAAAAGAAAGAAACACAGGAGATATCAGGAGCCTTGAGGAAAATCGTAAGCTTTTAGGAAACCAAGAACCACACGGAAGGCAGAGTCGGCGGTCTTTTTGGTTTCCTAATTAATAAAGGTAGTTAAGGTTTTGGAAAACAGTTGGGTAAATGCGAGAAGGTGAGTCAGCACAAGGTAACCCCTCCCAATACATTCAATACAATTGGAAATAAGTCTGACCCTACTTAAACAGAATATTCCTCATACTTCTTTGAGTTGAGCTCAGCTCGGTTGGCAGCCTAGCATCTCCATAGCAAGTTTTTGAGACCTCCAGTCCCAAGAACCATGCTCACATCAGGATGATGAGTTCCTGATAAGTTCCTTAGAACCCGGCAGCTCATAAAGTCCTTAATTTTGCTTTAAGAAGGACTGAAGTACTTCTCAAAGCAATGGGGGCAAGAGGAACATGAAACAAAGTAAAAACAACTATGTTTCAAAGCAAAGCCAGAAATCACAACACATCACAATTCAAAACAAAAATTCAGAAAGTTTCTTTCAAAGTTTGTGTTTGTATTTCAGTGAACAAGTTCAAGGTACAGGAAAGGTGAAATAAGAGTCACATAAGGAAAGCCCTAAGTATCTAGGGAAGGCATAATTGAAGGATTTTGCAGCTTGGCAGATGAGCCTTCGACAGTAGGCAAAAGGGAAGAACTTACAGAGGTACCAGCCACACGGGTCTCTACTCCCATTGGTTCCGAATTTTGAGCAAGGGCCTCAGTCACAAGGTCAGCTGAGAATGGTGTAGTGGCAGAAACAGTAGGAGTTGTAGCTGGGAGCTCGGGAGTTGCAGCAACAGAGCCTGTCCCAGTAGAAAGAGCTCCAGAGGTCTCAGCAGGAGGGATGAACATCTCAACACCCTCTAGGGTAGCATCTGGAGGAGCCAAGCTGTTCCCCTCGCCATCTGTATCAATCTCCTCCAGCTCTTCCTCGGTAGGAATAGTGAAGTTGAAGTCGAGGTCTGGATAAGTCTTCGTAGCTCGGCGTTTGAAGGTAAGCCATCCAGTGGCCCACTGAGTGGTAACGTCATCCCTAAACTCAGCAATCACGTCATCCTTCTCCTGGACAAGGGTCTTCTGTGCCTCGAGCTCGGTACAGAGTGCTGCATTTGCCTCAGTCACAGCAAGATAATCCTCCTTTACACTCTGCAAAGAGCTCTGGGCTTCAAAAGCTTCTTGACTGGCTTTAGCCCAAGCCTCAGATTTAAGCTTTAGCTCTTCCCTGGCTTTTCTCAGCTCATCCCTGGCTTTCTTCTCTCTTTCATCAGCGGCATCTTTGGCCTTTTGTAAGCCCTGAAGGGAAGAAGTCTGCCTCTCCAACTCCTCCTTGAAGCTTGTCACCTGAGCTTGGAGGTCGTCATTGTCAAAAGTGAGCTCAGCAACCTTAAACTCATATGCTTTTAAAGCTTTGACAGAGCTCTCAGAGAATTGGATCCTATTCAACAAGCCTTTCACGTGGAGAGCCAGCTAAGGACAAAAAAAAAAAGAAAAAGAAATAAGCTTAAGGTTACGACACAAAAGAAAAATGGATGTATAAGGATGCTAGAGCTTACAACAGCTGTTCCCTGAATAGCTGAGCTGATGGTCTCCTCAAGAGGCATGGAAGAAGCTTTTTGGACGTCAAAGTCAGAAAGGACAGAAGAAATGGCCCCAGCAGCAAGATCACTGTTCTCGAAAAAGGAGTCATCACTCTCCTCCACCTTAGGACTCTTTGCTTCATCACGCCCAGTTTTCTTCGGAAAAGATTCAATAACCTTCCCTGAAGGGCTATAGGTGAAATTACCAGGTTGGAGGTCAGGGACCAACCTCAAAGCTTCCCTGACCTCAGTCGAGGAAGGAGAAGCCTCGCCTGCTCATTAGTTCGACTTGAAGTGGGCTGGACCCCTGATGGCAGGCAGGCCTCCACAACTGGTGGGGTGATCAACTTTTGGACTTGCTTCGATGAGGTCGAGGTTGGAAAAGAATAGGGCACCCCCAATTTTTGAACCTTAGCCCGAGTAACAGGGCTACTTCCAGAGCCGACCACAGCTTTCCGTTTGCCACTTTTCCCACTTCTCGATAAGTGGTCGATCTTGGCCTGGAGTTCCTCAGAGGTGGGCTTCATTGCGGAAGAGCCTGGAAGGTCTAAGCCAAAATTACGTATATATGAGGAAATAGGAAGAGAGGCAGCACAACTTATTAGAAAAAGGAATTACCTGCTACTTCTTCAGGTCTGATAACAGAAATAGGAGGCGGGGCTTCTACCTCTATCCCAGGAGGACTAAATCCTCTCTCAACCAGAACAAAGGGCTGGATAAGCTCAGAATACCTTTGCGGGTCGCACTTGACCAACTTCAACTTTACTTCCTCGTCCTTAGCACTGAGCTCAGGTCGGGTACCTAGACACAACGCAAGCAGAGCAGAGTCAGAAACTTATGATTCTCAAAGCGAAACTCAGTCAACTCGGGCAAGGACTCACGCAAGTTCTCTTGAACAGTCCAGGCCTTAGGGATACCAAGAGTATCCGTTCTATCAGCAAGGTTGTATTCCCAATTGGTACCCCCAATGAAGAAGAAACGTTTTTTTCCCGTGCTTATGGTAGGATGGAATATGAGAGATGATCTACCTAGCGTTGGTTCGCTTGGAGATATACAAGAAGCCCTCAGAAGAGGTCAGCTTGACGTTAAAAAAATCCAAAAGCAAGGAAATGCTGGGAACCCTGAGCTTGTGGTCCTTAAAGAAGACCAGAAGACCCACCAGAACCCCCCATAAGTTAGGGGAAAACTGATAGGGACAAACATTGAAATATTGCAGAACGTTCTTGATGAAGGGGTGCAGAGGAAAGCGAAGGTCATTCTTGAATGCGACCTCAAAGAAGCAAACCCTCTTATGAACTTTGGCAACGTAAAGGGTGGAGCTGTCTGGACACCAGGGCTGGATACCAGCAAGGAACCCATAGCGGGCAGTGAAAATCTTCATAAAGGAAGGATGGACCTTGCTAGGGCCCACAAGCTCGGCATGATCCAAGGCAGCTCCTAGGTATGATGTACTACCAGAAACCCCAACCCCACTGAATTTGCCCTTGCCTTTGTCAGGCTTGGGGGGCATAGGAGAAGACGATGAGGGAAGCTCCTCAGTATTAACTCCGGACTCAACAGCATCAACACCAGGGAAATTATCGATTTCATCACCCACTTCCCCTAATTCAGTCTCTTCCTCGGCAGACCTACCTTCTAGGGGAGAAACAGAGGAGCGAGTAGCTCCAAAAGAGGCATGCATGTTTGGGCAGGAAAAAGGAAGATCAAAGGAACGATAGAGAGGAGGAACACCAGTCAAACACTCTCTAATAACCCTAGGGTCAGCGCAATAGCTTCCAACAGCGAGTATGTGCACAATAGAACTCCAATCCACAAAATGGGGAAGGGGAGACAAGCAGCAATCATGGGACCAGAATTAAAAGAACCTATGAGCCCAGAAACGCAACAACCACCTCGAACACAAAGGATCCAGAACGAGAAAAGATGAAAAGCGAACAGGAAAAAATGTACCTAGCTAGGAAAGAGAAACGAGCAACAATCCAGAGCAAAATTGAAGGAAGAAAGCACCGCAGATCCTCAAGTCGAACACAAAGACTCGATTTTGGGCGAGAATCAGAGAACTTCAAGCTGGAAAATCGGAAACCGAAAGGAAAGAAGTTGAACAGGGGGAAGAGGCGGTTCAAATAGCCGTTTGGGTATTTAAAGCTTAAGAGATGTGGGCTGAAACGTGCGCGGGAATCGAGGAAAGCCATGATTGCTGCAAAACCGTCAAAAGGCTTCAGTCACGTGCAAGTCAGGGTCAGCCACGCGCAGATCTAGCTCGGTTTAAAAAAAAACAGCTCAGCCCTTGCCCAAGCTCACTTGAGGCAGGGGCTGGGGGGCAACTAATGATACCTAAAATAAACCTTAAGCACGAGCTCAAAAAATGAGCCCAGCTCGGGAGGTCAGGTAAGATATGCAGATCTCGTCCAACCATGGTCAGAGCTCGTCCAGCCATAGTTGGAGCTCCCCCCAAGCGAAATGATATCAGAAGCGGTGAGGGGACAGCAAGATGACAGCAAACACCTCCGAAGTAATAGCCAAGCTGGAGTCAAGGCATAAAATACTTAACCAACCAAGATCCTCTCCAAAGATTAAGGAGGATCCCAGGGTAGAAGGCAAAGATCTCGGGATACAGTCCATTAAACCAGCCATGTGGAGTTTAGGTAACTCCCGGATTGGAGAGAGTAAGGGGAAAAGATCCCTTCATTATAGGAAGTAAAATCGGATTAGAGGTAAGCAAGAGGCTATAAGAGCAGGGTAAGCCTCCATTGAGGAGGATATAGGCAATAGAGCCAATAAGCACCCTAATTTCCTCCTCATTGCATTGTAACACACCCAACGTGATCAATAAGAAAATAGGGGCAAGAGTCTCCATTAAAGAGTGGACTAGCCGAGCTCGTAGGCCGGTGAACCACTGTAATTTCATTGTGTTCATTTCCTTCCAAAGCATTTACCAGCATTTTTGCATGAGCCTTGTAGCTCAGACACCACACTTGATTTCACGCACATCCATGCCCTCTGCTCATCTTCGGTAGATTAACACCATCAAACCCCTTTCGATTGCAGAATCAACAAGAGGTTGCCGCTAGAAGGCAACAAGAGAATCCTCGTGATTTCTTGCTTGATCTAGAAGTTGATCCACCCATGGTGGATCCTCCTTCCAGTAATGAGCTCGAAGCCCTTCGCCTAGCCAATCAACGCCTCCTTCAGTAGAATGAAGAGTTACTAAACCTCATCCAACGTCCCCAGAGGGCACTGCTTCAACTTTAATATTGTAAACCCAAGCGCAGGTTGAGTAAAGTAATATATTTCTCGGAAGACCAAGGTCGAACCCTTAGGGAATTGTAAAATAGCAGCAATCACACAAATACTAAAGCAAAATTGTAAGAACAATTTGTTTAAGAGATTGTTAAGTTGAAAATATTGATTGAAGTAATTAAAACAGTATAATAAAAATACTAGAGCATCAGGTACTCCCTCTCAATTCCATACAATAATGATTAAAGACTTAATTCTTAATTCTAGACGAGAGTCAAATGTCGGTTGATTCAAGTCACCAAATTAAGCAATAAAACCATAATTTATAATCAAAAGATTATTCAGAAACCTGAATAACCATCCAATTATATTATTATGTGAAATAATGATAATTAACTTAAATGTGGAATAACCAGTTATTTACTCGCAGGGAAATTCAAGCAATCAATGTACATGGCACAATGACTCAAGAATTTTTACAGAGCAAAAACTTTGCTAATAAATCAAAAGCTGAATTAACATAATATCTCATATCATTAAGCTCAGAGTCAATAACATTACCATACTTCATTAAGAGGTCCCCCCTAGCTCTAACTTAACCCTCTAGCCAGACATGATAAACTAAAACCAAAAATAATATAAGAAAAGAATAATAATCCAAAATCCTAATTCTCCCTCTCAGTACATAAGAACCTTTATTTATACTCAAATAAATCCTAGGTACATGTAGAAGATATAAGGTTGGTTTGGGAGAAATTTCTTTCCAAACAGAAGTCTTTTAAAGTTAAATCACGTGCATAAAATCTTGGGGCCCGTGGGTACACAATCTGTCCAGAATTCGATCTTAAATTTCGCATATTTGGAGGCTGAATTACGAAATTTTCGTGAAATACACTTTTGTAGCCCTTGAAGTCTTCTTTCCAGCCCCACAAAAATCAAGTAAATCGAATATCATAAGGAAAAGTTATGACCAAAATACTGAAGACATGTCAAATCCTTATCTTTTAAGAAACTTTCCTAATCCAACTTTAAATGAGTTTTCTTCTCACTTAGACTCTTATAAGGATTAAATTTCTGATTTATCTTCAAGTCTTCCTATCTCAATCTTGACTCTTCAGTCCTTATCAGTTATGATTCTTCCTCTAGTGATTGCTTCACTTGCATTATCCATTATTACTTTAAATCAACCAATTTACCTGCAAAATAAACCAAACAACTAGAAAAAGTATCAAACTAGAAAATCAAGCAATTTAACACATTTAATCACAAATAATATGTAATTAACCAATCATTAAATATAATAAAATAGCAATTTTTATAGTTAATCAGGCACAACTAGCCTAGAATGATCCCCCACAGGGGAAACATCAACAACTCAACCCCCTAGGGGACATCACTGAGGGGGACAAGCGTAGCCAGATAGTTGGCAATACCCATCATCGAGTTCAGAGGAACGAAAACAACGAAAAAGTACAGAGCCAGAATAGGGGAACTCACAAGAATGAGTTTCCCCCATTCCAACAAGAAAGGAATGAGCAGTTTTGGGAGCAGCGCTTCAAAGAGATTCAGCAAGTCGCATGAAGGAGGTTGTGAGGGGCAAAACCCCTGTGTCCATGGACACCCTGGTCTTCCAGACAGAGTCTCCATTTACCACAAAAGTGTTGCATTTCCCTCTTCCACCAAAATTCAGAATGCTGCAGATAGAGGCCTTTGATTGGGACAAGGGATCCCACGGACCATCTTAACACCTAAAAGAATTAGATGGAGTTGCATGGTTATCAAGACCCAGTGCGATGCCGAGCTTTCGCTATCACACCGAAAGACTCAGCCTTGGCCTGGTTTAACAGGCTGACCCAAGCTTTTATTTCTTCATTCAAAGAGCTCTCAGTTTCTTTCGTGTCACATTTTATTGGAGCTCGGACCTACTGAAAGTCGTGCTGCCACTTATTAAACGTGAAACAAGGGCCAAATGAGACACTACGAAGCTTTGTTCAAGGGTTCAACTCAAAATCTATGAAAGTAGATGTCCCCGACGAGAAGTTTTCCCTCACCGCATTCATCAACGGGCTAGGAGTTCAGTCGAAGGACTTAATGTTCTCTATCTCCAAGAACCTGCAAGTCAGTATGGCTGAGGTCCTTGCCAAGGCAGATAAGTACATCAATGGCAGAGAGGCTCTCTTCTCAAAGGCCGGAAGCTCGGGAACCCACAAGGAGAAAAGAAAAGAAAAAATCGAAGTCCGAAGAAGGAAAGGAGTCAAGAAAGGTCTCCACAAAGAAACATACAAGGTACGCCCCAAGGCAGAAAGAAAAGGTCTCCACGAGGAGGCTCTCTTCAGTCGAGAAATGTCTCATCCCTTGAAAGAAGAGGTAACATTAGAGATCGCTTGGGTCCCCCACCTCAAGAGTTACAGCCAAGGTACGCCCTAAGGCAATTCATTCCCCTCAACGCCACAGTGTCCTAGGTCCTCTACAAAGTGCGGCATAAAAATTTTCTGAGATGGCCACCTCGGATGAAAGCTGACCCGCAAAAGGAGACGCTACGAAGTACTATAAATATCCCCAGGACCAGGATTGTTACACTGACAGTTGCATCCAGCTGAAGAAAGAGATCGAGTTCCTGATTCAGATGGGGCAACTACGTCACTTCGTAGCATAGGACGGTCAGAATTGAGTTCACCCACCTCTAGCACCTCAGAAGCAAGCTCCTCTGCAACACCAACATCCCTTGGGAGAAATCAGGGTGATATTAGGAGGATTTTCTAGAGGTGGCAAAATCAGCTCAACCAGAAAGGCCCACATGCGAAAAGTCAGGGCAGAAGACGTATTGGAAGTACAGGTTGTGTCAAAGGCACCTCAGTTGAACATAGACATAACATTTTTAGATGCAGATCTGGAAGGTTACCAGCATCCCCACGATGATCGCTTGGTAGTAAGGGTTGTCATCGCCAATAAAATCGTCCACCGGGTTCTAATTGTCAACAGGGGCTCCGAAAATATCATCTTTGCATCAACCTTCGACAAGATGAATATTGGCAGAAACAAGCTCGAGCCAGTGAGGATTCACCTGCATGGATTCTCTGGAGAAAGGGTACTACCCTTGGGCTCAATTCAACTCATCCTCACAATGGGAGATCCTCCCTGCCAATCAACCACCACTGTGAAATTCTTGGTCGTTGATGCCCATTAGCATACAATGTTTTGCTATAAAGACCTTCCCTAAATGCCATGAGAGCAATTCCTTCTACCTACAACCTCATAATGAAGTTTCCTATCGAGAATGGCGTTAGAGTGGTCCGAGGAGACCAGCGAGTGGCACGAGAAAGCTACATGGCATCTATGAAGAAGAAAGAGGTCGAGACCATACTGTTGGATGAGCTCCACATGAGAGATGAGCTGGAAACAAGGCCCACACCTTCAGAAGAGCTGGAACATGTCCAGCTCGACGAAGACCCAGGACATTTGGTGTACGTGGGATCAAAACAGCTCAAGGAGGTTAAGGACATCCTTATTCAATTTCTGAAAAAGAATATGGAGGTATTTGCATGGAAGCTGGAGGACATGTAGGGGATTAACCCCTTAGTCATCATGCACAAGCTCAGCATGAATCCAACCTTTAAGCCCATCCAGCAGAAACAAAGAAGCTTCACCCCAAAGCATCAGAAAGCGATAAATAAGGAGGTGTCCAAGCTCCTCCATGCCAAGGCCATCAGGGAGGTAGACTACCCGACCTGGCTGGCCAATATGGTCCTCATAAAGAAGACTAACGAAAAGTGATGCCTCTGCATCGATTTCACCGATCTAAACTGCGTCTTCTCCAATGACAGTTTCTTGCTGCCCACAATTGATCTGATCGTGGATACCACAATAGGACATGAACTGCTAAGTTTCATGGATGCCTTCTCGAGATACAACCAGATTATGATGGACCCAAATGATCAAGAGAAGACATCCTTCGTAACCGAGCAGGGGACATACTGCTATCAGGTCATGTCGTTCAGATTAAAGAACAATGAAGCTACATACCAGCGATTGGTGAATTGTATATTCCAGAGGGAGATCAGGACATCATTGGAGGTGTACATCGATGACATGTTGGTGAAGTCATTGAAAGTTGAGTTTCATATCAGCCACCTCAAGGAATCTTTTCAGATCCTTAGAAAGTACCAAATGAAGCTCAACCTAGCAAAATGCATCTTTGGGGTTTCCGCCGGAAAATTTATGGGTTTATAGTCAATAGCTGAGGTATAGAGGCTAATCCAGAGAAGGTCAAAGCTGTAATTGATATGCAACCATCCTCAAATACGAGAGAGGTTCAGCGTCTAACAAGGAAGATAGCAACTTTAAGTCATTTTATTTCCAAGTCTTGAAAAAGGTATTTCAATGGAATCCACAATGTGGAGAGGTATTCAAAGCCCTCAAGGATTAGTTCAACTCACCCCCAGTCCTCGTAAGTCTTAGAGAAGGGGAGATATTCACCTTATACCTTGTTGTCTCGAATTTCTCAACCAGCGCTGCACTGGTTAGAGAGAAAGACAGAGCTCAACAACCAGTCTACTACTGCAACAGAGCTCCAAGGGGAGTAGAGGAGAGATATCCGAAGATAGAGAAGCTAGTCTTAGCTCTGGTAACAGCTGGAGGGAAACTCAGGCCTTATTTCCAAGCCCACACAATAGAAATCCCCACAGATCAGCCAATGAAGCAGGTTTTGCACAAATCATAATCGTTAGGAAGGCTGGTCAAATGGGCAATAGAGCTCAGTGAGTTCGACATCAGGTACAAACCCAGAACCGCTATCAAAGGATAAATTTTGATAGATTGTATCACATAATTCACAACAGGCCAGGTAGCGTCCTTGGGAACAACCCAGCTGATTCCTGACCTCCCGACGTGGGACCTTTCAATAGGCGGTGCTGCCAACGCCCAGGGAAGCGACGCTAGGCTAATCCTGACCTCCCCAGATGGAATAGACATTGAATACACTATCAGGTTCAATTTTAAAGCTTCAAACAACGAGGCTGAGTACGAAAGCCGTCATTGTTGGGCTCAACATGGCACATTCCATAGAAGCGGAGCAGCTCGTGATTCACAATGACTCCCAGTTGGTGGTGAAACAGATCGAGGAAACGTATGAGACTAAGGGAGAAAGAATGGATCTATACCTGAATAAGGTACAAGAACTAGTGAAAAAGTTCGTACAAGTTAAGGTCGTGTATGTACCTAGAGCAGAAAATTCTCGAGCCGACGCCTTAGCCAGACTAGCCACAATCTCTCAAGAGAACCTAGATAGATTGATTCTAGTTGAATACCTAGTCGAGCCATATGTGAGCCCCGAGGCTGAAGAAGTGTTCCCTGTGCAGATTTAGCCAACCTGAATGATCAGGGAGTACCTTCAGAATGGAACCTTGCCAGCAAATTCTAAAGAAGCAACAAAGCTAAGAATTAGATCATCCAGATTCACCATCCTCCAAGGAAACCTGTACAAACGAGACTTCTCGGCACCACTCCTAAGGTGTGTAGGGGATAAGGAGGTTGTTTACATTCTAAGGAAAATCCATGAAGGCATTTGCGACAATCACATCGGAGCTCCAGTTCTGGCTAGCAAAACACTAAAGCAGGGATATTTCTGGTCCACCAAGCTCAAGGACACGGTAGAACTGGTCAAGAGATGCAAAACCTGTCAAGTGCATGTCAATGTTACACACTGCCCACCAAAGCTTCTCACCTCAGTGATTAGCCCATGGTCGTTCCAGCAGTGGAGTCTAGACATACTCGGCCCTCTTCCAGCAAGCACGGGGCAATGCAAATTTTCTATAATAAGGGTAGATTACTTCACCAAGTGGGCTGAGGTGGAACCTCTTGTGAAGATCACAGAGCAGAAAATCCAGAGTTTCACCTGGAAATTTATAATCTGCAGATTTGGGATCCCAAGGGCACTAGTCTCAGATAATGGAAAATAGTTTGACAACTCAAAGTTCAAAGGATTTTGTGCCGAGCTAGGCATAAAAAACTACTTCTCTATGCCAACTCATCCCCATTCGAATGGACAAGCATAAGTGACTATCCAGACCATAAAAGTAGCTCTAAAGACTGAACTCGAAGCTTTAAAAGGACGATGGATGGAATATCTGCCAGAAGTGCTATGGGTTTGCAGAACCATAGCCAGATAAGCAATTCAAGAAACACCTTTCACTCTGGCTTATAACACCGAAGTAGTAGCCCCTCTGGAAATAGGCATCACATCTCCCAAGACAGAGTTCATTAACTCCAAGCTAAACGATGAGCCGTTCATGGTCAATCTTGACCTCCTAGATGAAAAAAAGGACAAAGCCTTACAATGCATCATGGATTATCAGAGAAAGATAGCAAGGTATTACAACAGAAGGGTCAGACACAGGAGTTTTAGAATAGGAGATCTAGTCCTCAAGAAACTCCTCTTTGCTGGAAAGGACCCCACTCATGGGAAGGTAAGACCCAATTGGGAAGGTTCGTACATCATATCCAGAGTGATCAGACTAGAAAATTATGAGCTACGAATTGAAGAAGGAAGAATCTTGCCTCATTCCTAGAATGCTGACCATTTGAAAAGATTCTTTCAGTAACCAAGAACTGCACACTTGTAAAATTTCACTGAAATAAACAAAGAAGTTTCAGTCCAATCGTCGTTCTACTACTTGCACCTAATCCTTCAGTTCATGCACCTAATCCTTCAGATCATTGTTGGCAAAGGCCAATTCGACGATTTTAAGCTTGGAGGCTTTCGAGGACTTCTGAGACACCTCAGCAGTACTCTCCAGAGCTCGAACTCTGCTCACCAAGGCACTCACATGGATAGCCAACTGAGAAAAACAAAAGAGCTAAGGTTAGAAAAACTACCTATTCAAAAATGAAGTTTAGAAAGCGCGGAGCTCACCAATGCCACTCCATACAAAGCAATGGTAGCTGAGGTAGACAAGGGAACCATGGAAACTTCCTGAATGTCAGATTCATGAATAATAGATGCAATGGCCTCGGTAGCAAGGTTCACGTTCTTGATGAGCGAACCTTTGCCATTGATCGTCTTTCCTGACGAGCCCTCCAACGGCAGACGAGGCGCTTTCTCGATAGACTTAGGGGAGAAAGATTCTCGCATGAGGGGAGTTGTGGCCTCGAGGGCTCCAACCACCTCTGTCAATGAGGGGGAAGACAAGACCCCAGCAGGTCCAGAGGGCCCTATGGAGGGAGGAAGAGATACTGTTGGAGTCTTCTAGGGAACAAAAACCCCTTGGGAAGTGGAGACCATTACAGACTTCACAGATGGAGAGGTCTTCTGAAGAGCCGGTGGAGGTGAGGATGTCGTCTGAGAATGTAAGGGAGAGGACAAACTCACCCTTGGTGTTTTCTGAACAAGACCCAGGTCATTCCCAGATTCAACCTCGGCCATGCGTTTTCCCCCAGCTTTGTCTTTCCTAAATTAGGCCACCTTGGCCCATACTGCCTCAGCATCTGGAACCATCGAGCTGAAACTTGAAAAATCCAAGTAAGTAGATCATTAAAATCGGAAAGAATAAAGGGTGGAGCTAGGAATAAAGAAAGGAGAGCCTTACCAGTAGGATCTTCACCATCAGCTACAGATATTAGAATTGGAGTTTCAACTCTCATCTCGGGAGGACTGAACCTGAGTTGAGTAAGCACTACAAGCTTGAGAAGCTCGGAGTACTTATCTAGCTGACAACTCTTGATTAACCTTAATTAGTGTATAAATTAGGATAATTAAGTAATCAGTTTTGTAAGATAAAACAAGTAAATATTATGAATTATAGTTTGTGCTTAATTTACAGTTTTAAATATTTTATGTTTAAGTTACATGGTCAAATGCAGAAATACTGAAAAATACAAGACCAATTTGTAAAACTTGAAGTCACGAAGGACCAAGGTACAATAAAGAAACTTGGACCAATAAGAAGCTGACAAGTGGCAGCCCAAGAAGATGACACCTAGCACCACTGCAAGTCACCAACCTTCCGGAAGGTTGGGCTAGTGGTTGGGACCACCCTCCTTGGCCGAAACTCCCTCCCCCCTATATAAATAGGGGTGCCTTGTTTATTTTTCAAGCCATTCCTTCCAAGCTTCCAAAACACTTTTCCAAGACAATTCACCTTGCACTTGGCCGGCCACACCAAAGCCAAAGAGAGAAAGAAAAAGAGAAAGAAAGAAAGAGAAAGTCTTAGCCAGTCCGTGATACACTTTTATTGTTACTCTGTATTTCTACATTTCTATTGTATCTTTCTATTCGAATAGTTGAACTACCGCCACTTTTGTGTCTTAAATGATAATAAAGGTGGTTGTGTTTCAATTGTTCCTTGTGAAAGAAGTTTTACAATTTACTATTTAATTTTAGTTGTAATGACGAATAGTCACACTCCTTGTTTGTCTGTAACAATGGAGCGTGAGTAGTCGTTTATACCCTTCAAACTAGGGTAAACATATGTATAATATTGGTTAGATTATGGAAATGCTGATGTTTTATTTATATGTTTATTTATATGTGTATTATATGCTTAATGCATGATATAGTGATGTACGTAATTCTGGTGATGTGCCTGGAATTATGTCATCAGTATATCATAAGACCAGTCAGTTAAAGATTCACGGTGTTCCTACCAGTATGGCTTGTCCTCCATTGGAACGCTGAGGATTTTCTACTAATGTGTGGTACATAACCTAAATGATCCTCATGAATGGCTTGTCCTTCTGGGTTATTAGGGTTTCTTTAGTTATTATATATCTAACTATACTAACAGTCTAACAACCACGGTGTTCCTACCGGAATGACTTGTCTTCCACCGGAATGCTGAGGATGTTTAACTGGCATATATATATATATAGACAGTCTAACAGCCACGGTGTTCCTACTAGTATGACTTGTCCTCCGATGGAACGTTGAGGATGTTTAACTGGCATGCATATATATATATATCACAGATGACCTATTGGGTAATTCAAGTATTCCTCATGAATGGCTTGTCCTTCTGGTTCACTTGAATTAGTTAATTGGTACGTCTATAACCAGCTTTCCTAAGAAGTTGTTGTATTATGCTATATTACCACCAGTTAACCTAAGAAGTGGTTGTGTTATGGTTTAATCTTTATGTACTTGCTATCAAGAGATCAATTGAATAACTCAAGTATTCCTCATGAATGGCTTGTCCTTCTGGTTTGCTTGGGTTAATCAATTGACGTAAATATAACCAGTTTTCCTAAGAAGTTGATGCATTATAATTTATTACTACCAGTTAGCCTAACAAGCGGTTGTGTTATAGTTTATATACATCAAACCTGCCAATTGACTTTCCAGTAAAATGGAAGTTAATTGTTGTGAGGTAGCATTTCCAGTAATCAACTAATATAAAGCATATGGATCCTTAAATTGAAGGGTATCTTTTATATTGTTATCACGTATACGCTTTACTTACGCATTTTTATTATCTCCGCAATTTATTTCCGCAGTGTATTTAAATTAAACTAGTTATCAATCTAAGCTCACATCACAAGCTATCAAACATTATACTACTCCAAACAACAAACTTTACTGTTTTTCTTTATTTTAAAATCTAAATTACTAAAACTCTTCGTGGGATCGATACTTGGACTTAAACCGAGAAAACTACAATTTGACCACTTATACTTGGGTGTATAATTAATATAATTCAGATCACAAAAAGTAGCGAATCAATTTTTTGGCGCCGTTGTCGGGGAGTTATGGTAATTTGAAAAAAGAAAAAAAAATAATATAATTTATGTGTTTATATGTATTATATGTTTATAGTTTGTTTGTAATAGTCTATGTCTGTTCATTCATCAGTAGGTCTGTAAATCAGTCAACTCCTTCGTCTTCATCATCTTCTTCATCTGCATCTACAAAAGAATCATTTGACTTAAGTATGACTCAAAACGTACCTAGGGAGGAAGAAGCTAGAGAACAAGAAGTAGTTCAAAATGTCAGACCATTAAGAGAATATCTACATCCTACAAGAACTAATGTCCCGTCATGTTTTGCTTTTCCAACAGACGCTCCAAATATTAATATTAAGCCAGGCACAATACAATTACTACCACAGTTCCATGGTTTAGAAGATGAAAACCCTTATGTTCATATGAAAGAATTTGAAGAAGTCTGTGGAATTTTGCAAGATAATTCTAAAATGGTCAAAGTACGACTTTTTCCATTTTCATTAAAAGATAAAGCTAAACTATGGCTTAACTCTTTAAGAGCAAATTCTATCACAAATTGGCAAGCTTTACAAACTAAGTTCTTTAAAAAGTTTTTTCA
Organism: Ilex aquifolium; assembly: GCA_951799425.1. Taxonomy (NCBI): domain Eukaryota; kingdom Viridiplantae; phylum Streptophyta; class Magnoliopsida; order Aquifoliales; family Aquifoliaceae; genus Ilex; species Ilex aquifolium. The sequence goes on from OX637395.1 coordinate 12,834,001, forward strand.
TGTGCATCGTACTAATGCATTAAGACGTAAAATAATGAATTTTTCTGTGAAAGAAGGTGAAACTTTTTATCAATGTTGGGAAAGATTTAAGGATCTTCTCCAAGCTTGTCAACATCATGCTTTTGAAAACTGGACTTTAGTTGGTTTCTTTTATGATGCTCTTCCGTCTGCAATGCGACAATTTTTCGAAATGATGGCTCAATGAGAATTTATGAATAAAAACCCTGAAGAAGCATTTCAATTTTTTGATACTATTTCAGAGAGTTCCCAGATGTGGGACTCGGCTTCTTCAAATACTTTGGAAAATAAGTCATCTACATCTGAGAGAGGAAAATATATTTTGAAAGACGATGATGATTTAAGAGCTAAAATGGCTAATCTATCTCGAAAATTAGAGGCCTTGGAAATGAAAAAAGTTAAACAAGTATCTTTTATTTCTTCTACTGATCAAGTGTGTGAAATTTGTGCGTTGTCAGGACATCCTGCTGGAGAATGTCCAACTATACCTGCATTTAAAGAAGTCTTAATTGAACAATCTAATGTTGTTCCAACTTATACTAAACCATATTCAAATCCATATTCTGAGACTTATAATCCAGGATGGAGAAATCATCCAAATTTTAGTTGGAGAAATACACAACCTACAAATCAAACACAAGGTCCACCGCAGCTACAAAATCAACAACAATATCAACCGTATTTACCTCCTCAGAAAAGAACTTTGGAAGATACTATGAATCAATTTATTCAGAGTCAAATGAATTTTAATACTCAAACAAATCAAGCATTCAATGATTTTAAAGCTCAAACTTCGCAGAGTATTGAAGACATTAAGAGTCATCTAGCTAAGTTGACCCAGTCCTTAAGTACTACAGAAAAAGGAAAATTTTCATCTCAACCTAAACCTCCACAAAGTCAGGGTCAAGCTAATTATGTGATATCTGAAGCCTTGCCAAGTCAAGTACAAGCAGTCACAACATTGAGAAGTGGTAAGGTAATTGATAAAACTATTAAACCTAAGATTCCGAAGAACATACGTAAGTCAATTCCTGTAAACGAACCACTTGAACTTGAACCTTTAGTTAAAAAGCAAGAAGAAGTACAAAGTGAAAAAGATCCTCCATGTCCTATTCCTTTACCTTTTCCTCAAAGGGTCAAGAAACTCTCAAGTGAAAAAGATCAGTCTGATATTCTCAAATTATTTAAACAGGTAAAAATTAATATTCCTTTATTGGATGCAATAAAACGAGTTCCTGTTTATGCTAAATTTTTAAAAGATCTTTGCACCATAAAAAGAAGAACTAATGTACCAAAGAAAGCATTTTTAACTGAACAAATTAATACTATAATACAACATGATACGCTTCTTAAGTACAGAGATCCGAGTAGTCCTACAGTCACATGTTTCATTGGAAATTTTCAAATAAAACGAGCCCTACTAGATCTTGGATCCAGTTGTAATTTAATGTCATATTCAGTATATACACAATTAGGATTAAGTGAACTAAAACCTTCTAGTATTAAATTACAATTAGCAGACCGATCAGTAAAAACTCCACGAGGAATTATGGAAGATGTTATTGTTCAAGTTGATCAATTCTATTTTCCAGCAGATTTTATTGTAATAGACACAGAGACATGTTGTCAGTCATGTGTATCTGAATACATACCTCTGATTTTGGGTCGCCCATTCCTAACTACATCAAATGCATTGATAAATTGTAGGAATGGAGTCATGAAACTATCATTCGGAAATATGACTTTGGAATTAAATGTTTTTAAAAGTGCAAAACGGCCTAGAGAATAAGAAGAAGAAATACAAGAAGTAAATCATGTGGAGACTTTAACTCAAAGTTTTTTTGAAAAAAACTTTTTAGAAAAGAAATTATTTGCATTAGAATCAACACCTGAAGTCGAATCTGAAAAAATATCCACAAAGAATCTTCAATATGAAGAATTGTTACCAAAACTTGTGGAATCTAATGTCAAAGTTTTTAAGCCGGAATTAAAACCTCTTCCAACCAATCTTAAATATATTTTTCTAGGAGAAAATGAAATCAATCCAGTTATAATATCATCAAAATTATCTGAAACTCAAGAAAAAGAACTGACAAAAGTCTTGCAAAATCACCAAACTGTTATTGGATGGACAATAGCAGATATTAAAGGTATAAGTCCACTTCCATGTACTCATTGTATTTACTTACAAGAAAATGCTAAACCATCTCGTCAAATGCAAAGAAGATTAAATCCCCATTTGAAAGAGGTAGTTCGCAAAGAAGTACTTAAACTACTTGATGCTAATATTATTTATCATATATCTGATAGTAAATGGGTCAGTCCTACACAAGTAGTTCCAAAGAAGTCTGGTGTTACTGTAATAAAAAATCAAGAAAATGAATTAGTCCCAATGCGTACAGTCACAGGTTGGCGTGTATGTATTGGCTATCGAAAGCTAAATTCTCTCACCAGAAATGATCACTTTCAGTTATCATTCCTAGATCAAGTTTTGGAAAAGAATAGCTGGTCATGCATATTATTGTTTTCTAGATGGATATTCTGGTTATAATCAGATTGAAATTGCAATATATGATCAAGAAAAAACTACATTTACATGTCCGTTTGGAAATTTTGCTTATAAAAGAATGCCTTTTGGATTATGTAATGCTCCAGCTACTTTTTAACGTTGCATGTTAAGTATATTCAGTGATATGATAGAACGACACCTAGAAGTTTTTATGGATGACTTTTCAGTATATGGTGATTCATTTCACTTATGTTTAGAAAATCTGGAAAAAGTACTGATTAGATGTGAAGAAACAAACCTTGTCTTAAATTGGGAAAAATGTCATTTCATGGTTACACAAGGTATTTTTTTAGGTCACATAGTTTCTAAAAAAGGAATGGAAGTCGATAAATCCAAAATTGACTTAATAGCTAATCTTCCTTCACCAAAAACCGTAAAAGATGTTAGATCTTTTTTAGGTCACGCTGGTTTTTATAGAAGATTCATTAAAAATTTTAGTTCAATATCTAGACCAATTTGTAATCTTCTATGCCAAGATATAATATTTGAATGGAATGATGCATGTCAATTAGCATTTGATAAATTAAAAAATATGCTTATTTCTGCACCTATCATGCAACCTCCTGACTGGTCCTTACCTTTCGAGTTAATGTGTGATGCAAGTGATTATGCAGTAGGAGCAGTATTAGGTCAAAGAAAAGATAAAAAAATCATATGTTATTTACTATGCAAGCAAAACTCTAAATGATGCACAAATGAACTATTCAACCACATAAAAAGAATTATTTGCTGTTGTATTTGCATTAGATAAATTTCGATCATATTTGGTTGGATCGTCAATTGTTGTATTTACAGATCATGCAGCTTTAAAATATTTACTTACTAAAAAATATGCGAGGCCACGTCTCCTGCGTTGGATTTTGTTACTTCAAGAATTTGATCTTATAATTAAAGATAAGAAGGGAGTAGAAAATGTGGTAGCAGATCACTTGTCAAGGTTAGATTATGATGTAAAGGAAGAACCAACTCCAATTAGAGAAACCTTTCCAGATGAACAACAATTTGCAATAACCGAAGTACCATGGTATGCTGATATAGCCAATTATTTAGCTACTAGTACTATTCCTTCTAATTATACCTGGACTGATAAAAATAAGTTCCTAAGTGTGGTACGTAATTTTTTCTGGGAAGATCCTTATGTGTTTAAATACTGTAAAGATCAAATAATAAGACGTTGTGTACCTAATCATGAAATCAGTCAAGTTATTCAGTTTTGTCACTCTGAAGCTTGCGGAGGTCATTTTGCTTCAAAGAAAACCGCTGCTAAAATTTTGCAGTGTGGATTTTATTGGCCAACTCTTTTTAAAGGTGTTTATATCTTTTGTTTAAACTGTGACAGATGTCAAAGAATGGGGAATATTTCAAAAAGAAATATGATGCCTTTAAACCCTATTTTAGTTATTGAAATTTTTGATTGTTGGGGCATCGATTTTATGGGACCATTTCCCCCATCCTTTGGATATCTATATATTTTGGTTGCAGTTGACTATGTTTCTAAATGGGTAGAGGCAATTCCATGTAAAAATAATGATCACAGAACAGTGATCAAATTTTTAAAAGAAAATATTTTATCTAGATTTGGGATTCCTCGAACAATCATCAATGATGGTGGATTACATTTCTGTAAAAAAGTTTTTAAAAACCTGATGAAAAAATACTTGATTTCTCATAAAATATCCACTCCATATCATCCGCAGACAAGTGGACAAGCTGAATTAGCTAATAGGGAGATAAAATACATTTTAGAAAAAACAATAAATCCAGATCGTAAAAATTGGTCTTTAAGATTAACGGATGCACTGTGGGCTTACCGTACTACGTATAAGACTATTCTAGGAATGTCTCCTTATCGGTTAGTTTATGGTAAACCATGTCATTTGCCTGTAGAATTAGAACATAAAACATATTGGGCAATCAAAATGATGAATCTTGATATAGATGAAGCTGGAATAGCACATAAATTGCAAATAAAGGAATTAGAAGAATTAAGAAATGAAGCCTATGAAAATGCAAAGATTGCTAAATCAAGAACAAATTTTTTTCATGATAAAAATATCATGAGAAAATCTTTTGAACAATCTCAAAAAGTTCTACTGTACAATGTTAAACTTCGTTTATTCCCTGAAAAATTAAGATCTAGATGGACAGGACCTTATAGAGTTAAGCAAGTTTTTGACTATGGGACAATTGAAATTGAAAATCCATTAACTGGAAATGTTTTCAAAGTAAACGGGCAAAGGCTTAAACCTTATTATAATGGATTTACTCAAGATGTCACTTCTTTGCAACTTTTTGATCCAGTCTATGTGTGTTAATCGTTATTTAAATAATATAACTAATTATTCGTAATTTGTTTGACAGATTAAATCTCCTGAGTGAAAGCCAGATATCTTAATCGCTGAACAACAACAAATTGCTGATTTTTCTCAATGCTGTTTATTACTGTTTTAACATTACAAATAGAATTTAATTTAAGTTGGGGAGATATGAGTGTGAATTTACTTATTGTTTTTAGCATAATAATTTTTATTTAAAAAAAATTTTCGTCTTTGTGACTGGCAGACGTTAAAGAATCGGATAGTGAGTCAACTTTCAATAATTTTTGAGTCATTTTTTCTTTTCTTCCTTAAAAGTCAAAGAAATGGACGAGAAATTATTTTGGTTAAGTTTAATAATATTACGTCATTTTCCAAAAGATATACATATGTCGATCATGCAAAAAGCTAGACATGTTAGAAATGTAGAAATATTCGAAAGTCAGGCAAGACCCTTGTGTGAAAAAAGTACATATGCTAAACGTCGACGAGCAAATCGTCTCTGTGCGTGTGTAAGATGTGGTCGTACAGAACATTTGAGATAATATAATAAATGTGCGGAACCAATTTCAGGTTGAGCGTCAGATCGTTTATGGTGGATTAGGTATGGGCAGAGTAAGGATTATCCTGATGCGCCATTCTATTCTACCCCGATGTTAACAAGATATGTGAGAACTGAAGTTAACCGTATCAATGGTGTTATTGATCCAGATAGTTCTGATCCTGACTAAATATGATCAACAAGATGTAGAATTTTGGAAATGATTATACATAGTTGTAAATAAATGTAAATAACTATAGAATAAGTAAAGAAATCAGTTAATAATAAATAAATAAATATTTAATAAAACCACCAATTTTTGACAAGAAAAAGAGTGGTTAGCAAAGTTTTATAGAATATATAAAGTTGTATTTAATTTTCTAACTGTAGAATAAAGAAACTTGGACCAATAAGAAGCTAACAAGTGGCAGCCCAAAAAGATGACACCTAGCACCACTGCAAGTCACCAACCTTCCGGAAGGTTGGGCTAGTGGTTGGGACCACCCTCCTTGGCCGAAACTCCCTCCCCCCCTCTATAAATAGGGGTGCCTTGTTTAGTTTTCAAGCCATTCCTTCCAAGCTTCCAAAACACTTTTCCAAGACAATTCACCTTGCACTTGGCCGGCCACACCAAAGCCAAAGAGAGAAAGAAAAAGAGAAAGAAAGAAAGAGAAAGTCTTAGCCAGTCCGTGATACACTTTTATTGTTACTCTGTATTTCTACATTTCTATTGTATCTTTCTATTCGGATAGTTGAACTACCGCCACTTTTGTGTCTTAAATGATAATAAAGGTGGTTGTGTTTCAATTGTTCCTTGTGAAAGAAGTTTTACAATTTACTATTTAATTTTAGTTGTAATGACGAATAGTCACACTCCTTGTTTGTCTGTAACAATGGAGCGTGAGTAGTCGTTTATACCCTTCAAACTAGGGTAAACATATATATAAAATTGGTTAGATTATGGAAATGCTGATGTTTTATTTATATGTTTATTTATATATGTATTATATGCTTAATGCGTGATATAGTGACGTACGTAATTTTGGTGCTGTGCCTGGAATTATGTCATCAGTATATCATAAGACCAGTCAGTTAAAGATTCACAGTGTTCCTACCGGTATGGCTTGTCCTCCATTGGAACGCTGAGGATTTTCTACTGATGTGTGGTACATAACCTAAATGATCCTCATGAATGGCTTGTCCTTCTGGGTTATTAGTGTTTCTTTACTTATTATATATCTAACTATACTGACAGTCTAACAACCACGGTGTTCCTACCGGAATGACTTGTCTTCCACCGGAATGCTGAGGATGTTTAACTAGCATATATATATATATATATCTAACTATATGGACAGTCTAACAACCACGGTGTTCCTACTAGTATGGCTTGTCCTCCCATGGAACGTTGAGGATGTTTAACTGGCAAGCATATATATATATATAGATCACAGATGACCTATTGGGTAATTCAAGTATTCCTCATGAATGGCTTGTCCTTCTGGTTCACTTGAAGTAGTTAATTGGTACATCTATAACCAGCTTTCCTAAGAAGTTGTTGTGTTATGCTATATTACCACCAGTTAACCTAAGAAGTGGCTGTGTTATGGTTTAATCTTTATGTGCTTGCTATCAAGAGATCAATTGAATAACTCAAGCATTCCTCATGAATGGTTTGTCCTTCTGGTTTGCTTGGGTTAATCAATTGACGTAAATATAACCAGTTTTCCTAAGAAGTTGCTGCGTTATAATTTATTACTACCAGTTAGCCTAAGAAGCGGTTGTGTTATAGTTTATATACATCAGACCTGCCGATTGACTTTCCAGTAAAATGGAAGTTAATTGTTGTGAGGTAGCATTTCCAGTAATCAACCAATATAAAGCATATGGATCCTTAAATTGAAGGGTATCTTTTATATTGTTATCACGTATACGCTTTACTTACGCATTTTTATTATCTCCGCACTTTATTTCTGCAGTGTATTTAAATTAAACTAGTTATCAATCTAAGCTCACATCACAAGCTATCAAACATCATACTACTCCAAACAACAAACTTTACTGTTTTTCTTTATTTTAAAATCTAAATTACTAAAACTCTTCGTGGGATCGATACTTGGACTTAAACCGAGAAAACTACAATTTGACCACTTATACTTGGGTGTATAATTAATATAATTCAGATCACAAAAAGTGGCGAATCAACTCTCTAAGCCCAATAGGATAATTCTATCCTTCGCGCTGAGATCGGGTCGGATACCTGAAAACAATAAAAGAAAACAAGGTCAACAAATGAAACACCAAACTATGAAGCTAGACTAGGCCTTCTCAGCTAGGACTTACCCAAATTATCAAAGGCTAACCAAGCCCGAGGTACAGGAAGTGTATCATCGGCATCCCTGGGGTTAAACTCCCATTCTTTCTCAAACACAAAGAAGAAAAGCTTCTTCCAACCCTTGTGGAAGTCGGAAGGTCGGAGATTAGAACTCGGGTCTTCACATGTTTGGTCATATAAAGGAAGCCATCAGAGGGAGAGGCCTTGACATTAAAGAATTTCATGAGCAAGGGTATCTTGGAGACACCGAGCTCGTTCTTCTTAAAGAAAGCCAGACCCACCAAAACACCCTAGAAATTGGGGAAAAATTGAGCAGGACAGACGTTAAAATGTTGTAGAACAGTTTTGAGGAAGGGATGCACAGGAAACCTAAGGCCATTCTCGAATGACGCAACGAAGAAACAGACCTTCTTAGGGACCATGGTGTCATACTGAATATCCACATTTGGAGTCTCGTAATGCATACCTCTAGGAAAACCAAACGTAACAAAAAGGACACTCAGAAAAAAAGGGGTGACCTCTCTGAAACCTACAAAGTCTGAAGCTCGGGGAACAACCTCCATGTCCCTAGCACTGCCAGAAATCCCAACTCCACTCATCTTGGACTTCCCTTTTTGAGACTTCTTAGATCTCGAAACTGGGGTGGGTAATGGTAGAGGGACATATGCCTCCTCCTCGGCATCAATAGAATCGACACCAGAAAAATTATCTATCTCGTCACCCGTGTCCCTCAAGTCATCCTCCTCTAGCTTAGGAGACCTATTGCCCATGGCAAGGGAGATAGATGAAGTAGTGGCTTCAGAAGAGGCGGACATGGCAGGATAAGAGAAAGGAAGGTTAAAAGAAGCGTAGAGGGGAGGAACATTGGTAAAACATTCCTTGAGGGCCCAAGGGTCTAAACATCAGCGGCCAACAAGGAAAATCCTAGCAGTGGAATAAGGGTTCAAGAAGAGAGAAAGGAAGGACAAGGAACGACCTGGATTTCTAAAGTGACAGAAATGGAAAGTCCAAAAATGGAATAACCACCTCCAATTCGAGGGATCCAGAATGAATAAGAAGCCTGAAAAGAAGAAAATGAACAAGGTAGATGACATACCTAATCAATAGCAATCAACGATCGAAGACTCGAAGTAAACTCGGAGATGGGAACGAGCCAGCGACACAGGTGCTCTAGAGTAAATTTGGGCGTGATTCAGTGAAACCCTATGTCACCAGGAGGTTGAAAAAGACAAAATTTCAGAAAAGAGGAAAGAATGGAGAACTGAAAGCGAAAAGAATTCAAATTAATGAGAAAGGCGATTTTGCCAACAGATGCATTTAAGGTGAACGTACGAGCGGACACGTGGAAACAGGGGGATGAGGGATGTGCACGAGAAACAAGGCAAAAATGATTGCACGTCCGCAACGTCGTAACAGTCGAGAAACATCCCTTTGTGTGCATCTCGAGGTCGATCCCAGACAACATCACTCACTCAGGTCAGAGATCAATCCAAACTCATATAACTCTACCTAACTAGAGACTAGGGGCAACTGATGATACCTTCAATATGCCTAAGGTTGAGCTCGAGAATTCAGGTCATGCATTCCCAGATCGGGAGCTCAGCCCATCTTGGATGACTATGAAGCTTGAGGTTAGACCTCTCATCCCTACAACTGTGTCTCAAGAAGGATAATTCAGAGGACAACTGGCTTCCACCCAAGCGCCACCCAAATAGTAACAGTCGCATATCCAGGCAAAAAAGTCGCAACTACCTCAGCACCCCCCACAGTCGTTGCACGATAGACGCAACCGTTACGAGAGGTAGGCAGGAATCATGCCATAGATCAGGTGAAGCCTTGGACCAACTATAAATATGAGGTTTAACCCTCTCAAATGGACAGGTCAATATAGCCTGAAAAAATACTCTATAAACTCATTTATTATCAATATAAGTCCCAGGAGCAAGAGTCTCCCTTGAGAGTGAATTAGCCGGGCTCCCGAGCTGGTGAACCACTATAAACTCTTTGTATGTTAATTCCCTTTCCCTTGTCCAAATTTTAAGAGCCTAGGTTCTCAAACTAAGTTACTTAGTGCCCATCAACTTCTTATCTCTACTTTATCGTGCTACATACATCATCAGATGTCATTCGTGTTGTGCGTGGAATAAACAGCCCACGAGTCTCTTTAAGTGAAAATACATAAGTTAAGTCAATAGCCAAGTCCTATTCACCACTCTTTGTGAGAACCATGAATTAGCTTGAAGGCAAAAATTTTACAATTAGCAAGGGCTAGTAAGGCCGACATGTAGCTCCATTAGCACTTGGCAAAAACAACACTTATTCACTTAGGGAATTCATGCATACAAACATGAGCACACAAAAGGCAAAAAATCGTGATATTTAGACTTTGATGACTAATAAGAAGCGAAGCATCCTTTGTACAACTTTGTTTGTTGTTTTAGTGTTGCAAGGCTTAGTTGTGGGTGTTGAACTCAACTGGTTTTTCGTCTAGCCACCGTCAGTGTGGCCCAAAGAGTGGTCAGCGAACTTGAACGAATCACGGAGTAATGACTAGTCTTACCATCTCCAAAAATTCAAAGGAGCTAGGTACATCAGGAAAGACCGACCTTTCCCAAAGCCCTTCGAGATGATCTTGATGCGACACTTAGCAACTTTGGTATGCATGATACCGACAATAAATCGCAACTATTTATAGTCCACGCGCTTGCATGAGCAATACCCAGGAAGTTGGTTGGTACCAATAATGGTCGGCCTGGTCTTCAATTGATTTCTCTAGCCGCAGAACAAACTTCGAATCCATGAAAGTTACACTCTCAGTGTGCTGATGTGTCTTGAGTTTGAATTCACCTAACTCAGTACAAGGAAAATGATATAGCACTCCACAAGAAGTGGCTGGCCTATCGACTCGAGGAAGTTAATCCATCAAACGATCTGTCTATCATCCAGTCCCCATTTCTATCAAGCCGATATACCCAGCGCATTCGGGCTCCCATTAAGACTTCCCGAGCGTCTCCCATAGGTGTCGGAGCTTGGTCTCACATCTAGAACACAGTCATAAACCAACTCAAAGGCCAAAAAGGGGATCGGGTTTTCACTAAAGATTGGCTCCACATAGAACATCTTCAAGCACTCAAAGAATTTGCTGATTACATGCACAGTCAAGGGCCATTTTGTCGATACAAAAGTCCTTCTCGAGCTCTCTTGCCTTGGAAGTCTTTTGAAATGCGGCACTCGATCGGCAACTCCAAATGAGCAGCAAACATGCTCGGCACCGCTTAAAAGCTAGTCGGCACACTACAATATTGATCGACGCCATCAAATGATACTAGAATTGCAGCACAATCTCTTCAAAGTCACGAATATGAATTAACAAACAGTTGTTGGGTCTTTGTAATAACTTACCCAACACAGATTGATCGCTCGGCATGAACCAATGATGTTTCTCTCGGCATAAGAATTGATGCCTTGGCAACAGGTTCAACGGGGCCTACAAATCAAGTCAAACTTAGGAAACAATAAATAATCAGCGTCAGCAAAGAAAACGATCCATATTGCCGTCAAAACCCAGTGGTGCTTTAGGTGATCGGTTCTATGAATAACTATCAGTGTGGGCACGAACATCGAGTAGAGCATGGTTCATGCACGGGATAATTCCTGCAATCAATATCGAGTAGCGGCTGGGCTGATAGCGGACCCTGAAACAATCACAAGGTTAGGAAAAAGGGAGCCAGGCGCACGCCCGGCTTATCCCCTCCGAAGCTTTAGTTAGTAAGGATGGGGGAAAGCTCTCCTTCTGTGAATTCTGGATAGATTTTGCGTACCTTTGCTCATTGTTCTGAGGAGTATTTATACACAAACCTGTAATGATTGCTCTGACACTGGGGTTGTCTCAGCAATCAATGTCTGTTGCCATTACCCACATGTAATGAGTGATTTTTACCTAGATTCCCGCGCCATCAATGCTCGACGGGGGGATATCCAACCTTGGGGCAACGCCGAGTTCATCAGGCTATCAAGGCACTTGAGTGCCTATGAACGGTGTCTGACGCCTACACCCGAGTACTTGGTGTTTAGGGGCACTCGGCCCTATGTGAGAACTCGGCATCACAGTCATTAATGCATCCACTCATCACTGTCAGTTTGGGTCTTCGAGGATGCAGAGGCGCATTTAATGCTGTCTAAGTCACTCACGTCTTCATAAATGCTGAGTCATATCTCATTAACTGCTGGTGTCAGAGGTTCATTCCTGGCTCCATGGAACAGCGCCTTCTCGGCTCCTGCTTACTACTCGGCGTATTCCCTTGTACTCGGCTCCTGCACTCCGTAACGGCTTCATTTGTACACGTGTCGCCTTGGGGCCTGCCGAGCCGTCTCGATTCCCTCCAACTGCCCCCCAGCCCCCACTCTTTTTGCGGCGTGGGACAGGTGGCGCAAGCAGAGAGGGGGCTTGCCTGTCACGTCCATTTAACGAGGGGCGGTTACTTGCACGTCTTGAGCCGCCCTTTTCAAATTCTGTAATGATGAACATCTCCTCGATTCCCGCTCTCCCATCTCCCTATAAATAGGGGAACTCTTGGGCATTTGAGAACTTTGCAATCTCAATTCTCTTTCAAGCAAATAGCTGCCGAGTACTCCTCCCTTTACCTCCGAGAACTCTTCAGAAGAAAAATCCTGTAAGTACTCTGCACTCTTCCTTTCTTCTTCTCCTTCTACCCTTTCCATCATCTCCACCCATGGCTAGAAGTCGCAGTAGCCAAGCTAGGAACCCCTCCTCATCCACAACTCAAAGGTTGAAGAAAACCGTGGTCAATGAGGGTAACATAGATGCCTTTAGGGCCAAGTACCGAATACCAGAGAGAGTCTTGACCTTCCCTTTCCACCCTTCACGACACAGTAGGGAACGTGGGTGTGTTGAGATGATGCCCTTCTATACAAAGGCCATCATGGAAGGTGGTCTGACTTTCCCTCTACCCCCCCTTGTACTGAAGATGCTGATGCAGCTCAGGCTGTTCCCTCTTCAGTGCGGGGTAAACTTCTATAGGATAGTCATGGGAGTAGTCGCCCTGAACGCTCGTTTAGGGGTCAACTTAGGAGTAGACGAAATCCTGTTCTGCTACGACCTAAGATTAGTCGGCGGGGGAAGGTACTACCTCAAAGCCCGGGACACCTCTATGTACCTAGTCACACATATGCCAGACTCCGACAAGGGGTATTTCGATGAACTGATTATGCTCGGCGGAAGCTGGGAGAGGGGCCCTGGACCCGAGTACGACGGACTGTACTGCCCCAAAGTGCCGAGGGATGAAGGTGGGTTGAACTAGTTGGACGACCCCTCGGCTTTAGAAGTATTTTTCCTTCTAACTCTGCCTTTTGCTGCTTTTGCAGAGGGATACCGGCGTGACGCAGCCCAACCTCACAGATCTCAGATCCGGTTCGACGACCTGTTGAAGGTGTGGTCCTCCGAGCTGACTAACGAGTACTCCCGAGCAGCACACGTGCTCCTCGGCTACCATCCACCCTACAGCCGGTTCTCTCAGGTTCCGCCTCCCTTCGACCCTAAGCGTTGGGAGGACTTGTCTTCATCCGAAGACGACGCCGAGAGAACCCCTTCTCCTCAAGCTCCTCCTTCCCCGGCCGAAGACATGTTCAACGTCCCTCCTATTTCTGCTGCTGCCATGGAAGCTGTCGCATCTCGGCGCAGGGCCAGGGCCTTGGCTCAGGGTGCCTCCCCGAGCATCGCAACGGCTATTCCCCCAGCACCTCAGCAGGATGTGCCCCCACCTGCACCAACTCGGCGACAGGCGGATCCTGCAATTTCGCCGACTGGCACTGTGCCCATTCACCAAGTTCCACCTACCGACGATCAGGAAATCGGCAGGCGAAGTCGGGATTCCCAGATACCCGAACGCCGACAAGATGAAGAGCGTCGGAAGAAGCGCCGCCATGATGTCCCTGGCACAACCACCTCTGTTTCCGGGACGTCCACCCCTGCCGCGTGGGTTGCACGGGCGGAAAGGAGGGGAGGCCAACTAGTCCTGGAGTCAGACTCCATCATGCAGGACAGGGAAGTAGCCTTTGCAGTGGCCTCGACCCTCCAATTCAGCGCAGACATGTGCGTTCACAACGACCAATCTGACAACGCACTCCTTTTAAGCGCTGTCCAGAACAACTTGGTGGTAAGCGTTTCATTTGGGCTTCGTTCCATGTACTCGGCAACCACTTAACTCGCTGTTTTACCGATTTTCAGGTCTCTCAGCAGCTGGGGGTCATCATTGATCGCTTCTGGGAGTACAAGCAGACGGCGAGGGGCGCCCAGAAGGCGATAGATGAGAAGGACGCGCACATCAAGGGCGTCGAGGCGGTCCTCGCCGATCAGAAGAAGCACATCACCAATCTCATTGTTGAACGCGACTCGCTAGACGCCGAATTGCAGAAACTGAGGGCGAGTGAGGCGGCGGCAATGAAGAAGGTTGAGGAGTACGAGCTGAAGATCTCGGCTGCCGAGGACAAAGCTCTGGACTCCGAGGGCCTTGTCAGGCAGTTGACCGCTCAGGTGGACTCCTTGACAGCAGAGAAGGCAGGGGAGCCACAAAGGCTCCACAAGGAGTGTGAGAGGGTCTACTTGGAGACCCAAGAGCAGATGGTTCCCGTCTTCGAAGAAGCCAAGACCATTGCTTTCCGGCGCGGATGGGCGGCCGCTCTGCATGCCGCTCGGGTGGACCCAGCCAGCGAACTTTTCCAACAGCACAGTTCTCTCGCTGGGTTCAAACCTGGGGACCTCCCAGAAGGAGATCCATACGCCGAGGAGGTTGACGCAGCCGAGGGTGCCACGGCAACCATTACTGTAAGTGATGGTTCTGATGGCCTTTCTCCTGTCATTGGTGGTCAAAGCATAAACCCGGCGGTGAGCCCTTTCATTTTTTTTTTTTTTCTTTGAATATATGTACGCCACCGGGGACGCAAAGCCCCGTTTTGAATTGTAACGCACTTTTCCTCACCAATCAATGGAAATTTCTGTCATTTCGTTTATGCTTTGACTGTGAATGCAATTTCTTCTTTATAGGCGCTCTTTCGTTTTTTTTTTTTTTCGACTGGCTTTGGGTCACTCGCTGTCTTAACTCGGTCTTTGGACTGCTGGGGGCCAAGACCAATAGCATCCCGTTTCCACGAAGTGGAAGTGAGCTTATAACCATAGGGAAAAGGAAATACTTGGGTGAAGGATGAGTAAACCCCTAAACTGCTGGGCACCACACTATCAGAAACCTCTCCTCAGGGCCGCGCCCCTAACGACCGAGAGCTCGTGTCGTGTTGGATTTGAGAGCGTTGTCTCAATGGTGAGGTCTTATACCCCTCGGGACCATGCCCCTAACGACCGAGAGCTCGTCTCGTGTTGGATTTGAGAGCGCTGCCTCAATGGTGAGGTCTTATACCCCTCGGGACCATGCCCCTAACGACCGAGAGCTCGTCTCGTGTTGGATTTGAGAGCGTTGCCTCAATGGTGAGGTCTTATACCCCTCGGGACCATGCCCCTAATGACCGAGAGCTCGTCTCGTGTTGGATTTGAGAGCATTGCCTCAATGGTGAGGTCTTATACCCCTCGGGACCATGCCCCTAACGACCGAGAGCTCGTCTCGTGTTGGATTTGAGAGCGTTGCCTCAATGGTGAGGTCTTATACCCCTCGGGACCATGCCCCTAACGACCAAGAGCTCGTCTCGTGTTGGATTTGAGAGCGTTGCCTCAATGGTGAGGTCTTATACCCCTCGGGACCATGCCCCTAACGACCGAGAGCTCGTCTCGTGTTGGATTTGAGAGCGTTGCCTCAATGGTGAGGTCTTATACCCCTCGAGACCATGCCCCTAACGACCGAGAGCTCGTCTCGTGTTGGATTTGAGAGCGTTGCCTCAATGGTGAGGTCTTATACCCCTCGGGACCATGCCCCTTACGACCGAGAGCTCGTCTCGTTGACATCTGCATTAACAAATTGACAGAATAATGAACTTGTATTAACAAAAATATCTCTTCAGGTTAGATACATTCCAAGGGCGGATTACATCAATGCCATCCATATCCTGTAGCCTATACGCCCCGGTGCCCCCCACTGCAACCACTTTGTAGGGGCCTTCCCAATTAGGTCCGAGTTTACCCTCTGTGGGTTCCCGAGCAGCGCCTACTACCTTTCTGAGGACCAAGTCCCCCACCTTAAAATCTCTGAGTCGGATCTTCTTGTGGTGCTGTCTTGATAGTTCTCCTTGGTACTTGGCTAGCTTGATGGACGCCAATTCTCTCTTCTCTTCGGCTAAGTCCAGATCTCTGGCAAGCATCTGGTCATTATTCCCCAGATCAAACGCTTGACTCCTGATGGTCGGGAGCCCGACTTCAAGCGGGATGACAGCCTCCACCCCGTAAGTTAAGGCAAACGGCGTTTCCCCTGTTGAAGTCCTCGGTGTCGTCCTATAGGCCCACATCACGTTGAGCAACTCCTCGGTCCACTTTCCTTTTGCCTTTTCAAGCCTCTTCTTGATCCCTGCCAACACAGTCTTGTTAGAAACCTCTGCTTGCCCATTGCTCTGGGGGTACGCTGGTGTGGAATAGTAATTACGTATTCCAAACCCCGAGCAAAATTCTCTGAAAGGGCCACTGTTGAATTGGGTGCCGTTGTCCGAGATTATAGCTCTGGGAATCCCAAACCGAGTGATAATGTTCCGCCAAACGAATCTCTTTGTCTCGGCGTCTCGGATACGGCTCAGGGGCTCGGCTTCGATCCACTTGGTGAAGTAATCGGTTGCCACCAACAAGAATTTCTTGCCTAAGGGGGCCTTCGGAAGTGGACCCACAATGTCTATTCCCCATTGAAAGAAAGGCCAAGGACTAGTCATAAAGTTCAGGTCCCCCGCCGGTTGTCGGATAATGGGGGCGAACTTCTGGCATTTGTCGCATCTTCTCACGTAGCTCTTCGCGTCTCTTTGCATATATGGCCACCAATATCCTTGTGTCATTGCTCGGTGTGCAAGGGATCTGCCTCCCGTGTGACTTCCGCATATGCCTTCATGGATTTCATAGAGCAGGGGTTCCACCTTGTCCTCAGGGACGCAAAGCAGATGGGGACCGGAGAAAGATTTCCTATAAAGTTGCTGATTGCCAGAAATCCAGAACCTAGGGGCCTTGAGCCTGATCTTTCTGGCTTCCTTGATATCCTCGGGGAGCACGCCTTCTGTCAAGTAGGCAATAATAGGAACCATCCAGCCAGTAGTTAACTGCACATGCACCGGCAACGCTAGCTGGACGTATGTCTCCTCTATACTTGGTTTCTCCCGGTTTTCAATTGTGATACGCCGGGTTACTTCTGAGGCCAATGCCGAGGCCAGGCAAGCCAGGGCGTTGGCGTGGGTGTTCTGATCTCTTAGAATCTGGGAGATTTCCACCTTTGCAAATTTCTCTATCTTGGCATTCGCCTTTTGACAGTAAGCTTTCATTCTCGTATCTCGGACTTCAAAGTCACCATTGATCTGATTCACCACCAGCTGGGAGTCGCAGAAGGCCTGCAGGTGCCTAACTCCGATCGAGTAGGCAACATCGAGTCCCGCCAGCAGCGCCTCATATTCGGCTTCATTATTGGATGCTTTAAATCCCAATCTGATAGCTCTTTCAATTGTGAATCCTTCTGTACTAGCTAGTATTACCCCTACTCCTGCCCCCCTTGCGTTCGAGGACCCGTCGACATGCAGGCTCCAGTCAACACCCAAAGCGCCGATCTTCGGCGGGGGCTCGGCCGCAGTGAACTCGGCGATAAAATCAGCCAGGACTTGCCCCTTAATCGAACTACGGGGTTTGTACCTTATCTCGAATTCACCAAGCGCTACGGCCCACTTGGCAATTCTGCCTGACAAGTCGGCTCTCTGAAGGATGGGCCTGAGAGGGCGATCAGTCATTACCTCAATGATGTGCGCCTGGAAATAGTGCCTGAGTTTTCTCGCCGAGACTATCAGCGCAAGGACCAGCTTCTCCATCGGCAGGTACCTTGTCTCGGCGTCAAGCAAGGTCTTACTGACGAAATATACGGGCCTTTGGGCCCCTTCATATTCCCTTACCAACGCGCCACTAACGGCCTCCTCCGAGACAGACAGGTAGAGGTATAGCGTTTCCTCCGCCACCGGGACGGATAGAGTCGGAGGACATTTCAGATACTTCTTAACCCCTTCAAGTGCTCGTTCACATTCGTCGTCCCATACCCCCTTCGCCGCACCCTTCAACTTGGCAAAGAATGACTTGCACTTATCAGAGGATTTAGAAATAAACCAGTTAAGGGCGGCGAGCATCCCAGTTAACTTCTGGATGTCTTTGATAGTCCTAGGAGCCTGGACGTTTTGGACTGCATGAATCTGGTCGGGGTTAGCTTCGATACCCCTATGGGTCACCAGGTATCCTAGGAACTTCCCCGAGCTTACCCCAAAAGCGCACTTCGATGCATTAAGCTTTAACCCGTAGCGTCGGAGTATAGAAAACGTGATGCCGAGATCCGCCAGATGATCGGCGCTCTCTCTACTCTTTACTAGCATGTCGTCAATGTACACCTCCATGGTCACACCGAGAAGGTGTTTGAACATTTTGTTCATCAACCGCTGGTAGGTAGCTCCGGCGTTTTTCAACCCAAACGGCATCACAGTATAGCAATAGATTCCCCGGGGGGTAATAAAGGATGTCTTCTCTTGGTCCGACTCGTCTAATGGGATTTGGTGATATCCCGCCCGAGCATCCATGAAGGTGATGCGCTTGTGACCTGCAGTCACATCTACCAACTGATCAACTTTAGGAAGCGGGTATCCATCTTTGGGACACGCCTTATTCAAGTCGGTGAAATCTACGCAAACCCGCCATTTACCCTCCTTCTTTTTCGCGCACACTGTGTTAGACAGCCACTCGGGAAACTGGACCTCCCGAATGGTACCCGCCTCTAGTAATTTGTCAACCTCCTCCTCCACAGCCTTTGCATGATGCGGAGCCGTTCTTCTTGCCTTTTGCCTTACTGGCTTCACCCTCGGGTTGGCATGGAGTCGATGAGTCATGACCTCGGGATTGATCCCTGTCATCTCGGAATGAGTCCAAGCAAATATATCGACATTCCGGCGCAGAAAAGAACTCATTTCCTCCCTCTCAGCACCCTCCAATGTGGATCCTATCAAGAAATATCTCCCCTCATCTTCGGGATTAAGCTGGACCTTGATCAGAGGCTCGGTGGAACGGTCGGCCGGTTCCAGCGCGGGCTCATCTACTCCGAGCCGACCAAACTGTGATTGCTATTTGGCCACCACGTCCTCGGGGTTACGGTCTTCAAGTCGGGCTCCCAATCCTGTCTTCATCGCGGCATAGAAACAATTTTTGGCGGCCAACTGATCCCCTCGGATCTCCATGATGCCGCGCGGGGTGGGGAACTTTATTTTCTGATGATAGCTGGAGTGGACTGCCCTAATGGCGTGCAGCCATGTCCTTCCCATAATGGCATTGTATGGGGAATCAGAGTCTATCACCAAAAACTCCACCGGGACCGAAACGATTGCTGCTTGAACCATCAAACTGATCTTGCCGAGTGGAAGAGCACTCGAGCCGTTGAAACCGACAAGGGGGGTTTGGACAGGCTTCAAGTCCTTGCGGGTTAGGCCCAACTTCCGGAAGAGGTCGTCATACATCACCTCGGACGAGCTTCCTGAGTCCACCAGGATCCTCCTCACGTCAAATTTATCGATTCGTAAGGTGATGACAAGTGCATCATCATGCGGCAGGGCCACCCCCCCTAAGTCGTCGTCAGAGAAACTGATGGCCTCGTGAACCAGCCGTGGCCTCTTAGTGGACTGTTCTGTCCACTCGCTCTGTTCGACTTTCAAAGCCTGCGACACTCTCCTGCGTTCTGCTCGGAGGACATTATACGTCGGCCTTTCAACTGTACAGGCGTGTATAACGTTAATTACAGGAACAACTTCCCGGGGCGACTCCGCCCTCTCCTCAACCACCCTTCGGCGGGGCTTTTGGTCAATGAACTCTCCAAGGTGTCCGTCTCGGACCAATTGTTCAAGGAATGACTTGTATGCTTTGCAGTCTTCGGTCATATGGCCAAAATCCCTATGGTAGGAACATCTGACTGTTGTGTCTTTCGTAGTCGGGTCGCCTATCATCTTTGGGGGCCACCTGAAATAAGGCTGGTATCTTATTTTTCTCAACATTCTGTAAATGGGCTCCTTGAAAACCGTGTTAACCCCCTGAAAAGACAAGCGGCTTGGTGGCGTAATGGGCGCACCCCGAGACTGTGGCTCCCTCTCTTTCTTCCTCGGCATTGCTGCTCTATTCTCGGGAACGGTGGCCTCTTCCTCGACTCGAGCATACTTGTCTATGCGCGCCATTAAGTCCCTCATGTCCCCAGGACCCCTCTTAGTAAGGGACCGGTAAAGGCCGGTGTCCCGGGACAATCCTAGCCGGAAAGACGCAGCAGCCATCGCTTCCGAGCACGCATCCACCTCATTAACCTCCTCCCAGTATCGTATGGCATACTGTCGGAGGGACTCCCCGTTCCTCCTCCTAAGGGTGAGCAGGGCGCCGATGTCTTTCGGCTTCTTGGTGCTGGTGATGAACCGCGCCTTGAAGAGCTCGGCCATCTGCTTCCAACACTCAATGCTTTCCGGGGCCAAACTTTCATACCACTTCATAGCGGTATCCCCCAGACTCATGGGGAAGACCCGGCATAACACCCTCTGGTCAGTGTCATAAATCGACATCAGTTGTTTGTAATGCCGAAGGTGACTCTCAGGATCGGTCCTCCCATCGTACGCCTTGAACCGGGGGACGGCAAACTTCCTCGGCATTTCAGTTTCTCTGATGGAACGCACAAACGGAGAGGATATCTGCTCGTCATCCCCCCTGGGTTGCGGTCCTCTGTGCACATCACCCTCGAGCTTTCCCGGGTACTTGGCCTCTCTAGGCCTCCTTGCGGTAGATTCTGCCTGGGACTCCGTGGATAAGACATCTCGAGGAATCCCTCGGCGGAGGTCCCACCATGAAAGGCTTGCTCCCCGGCGGATTTCCCCGGGCCCTTCTTCGGGTGCATGCCTCTGCCGTTTTCGCAGACCTTGTCTTTCGGCTGAGCGCCCGCGCCGATTTCTCACGGGGGTCTCAGGCCTCGTTCTCCTGGATTCTTGCCGGCTGGGGCTCCGATCGAAAGGTTCTCGGGTGTGCCAGCTGGCGTTTGCTGATTGCTCGAACTCTCTCAGTCTACGCCGCACCTTGGCGTTGTCTCTCTCTAGTTCTCTCATGCGTTCCCCCATACGTTCCTCCACCATCTCAACGATGTCACGGGCCGAGGGGATTTGCCCCCCTGGTCCCTGATCCATGAGGAACGTTCGTTGGGAAGAACGTTCAACCCCAGCTGACTGGCGCGCTGGGCTTCCTTCTCTAACCAGTGGGAGGCGTATAGCCCCTACGTTCCTCGCGTGCAAGCTCCCTATCCCCTCCCCTTGGGATCGAGTATTCACCATGATGTAACCGCTACAAAAGAAAGGTTGTTTGTTCCCACAGACGGCGCCAAATTGCACGGGATAATTCCTGCAATCAATATCGAGTAGCGGCTGGGCTGATAGCGGACCCTGAAACAATCACAAGGTTAGGAAAAAGGGAGCCAGGCGCACGCCCGGCTTATCCCCTCCGAAGCTTTAGTTAGTAAGGATGGGGGAAAGCTCTCCTTCTGTGAATTCTGGATAGATTTTGCGTACCTTTGCTCATTGTTCTGAGGAGTATTTATACACAAACCTGTAATGATTGCTCTGACACTGGGGTTGTCTCAGCAATCAATGCATGTTGCCATTACCCACATGTAATGAGTGATTTTTACCTAGATTCACGCGCCATCAATGCTCGGCGGGGGGATATCCAACCTTGGGGCAACGCCGAGTTCATCAGGCTATCAAGGCACTTGAGTGCCTATGAACGGTGTCTGACGCCTACACCCGAGTACTTGGTGTTTAGGGGCACTCGGCCCTATGTGAGAACTCGGCATCACAGTCATTAATGCATCCACTCATCACTGTCAGTTTGGGTCTTCGAGGATGCAGAGGCGCATTTAATGCTGTCTAAGTCACTCACGTCTTCATAAATGCTGAGTCATATCTCATTAACTGCTGGTGTCAGAGGTTCATTCCTGGCTCCATGGAACAGCGCCTTCTCGGCTCCTGCTTACTACTCGGCGTATTCCCTTGTACTCGGCTCCTGCACTCCGTAACGGCTTCATTTGTACACGTGTCGCCTTGGGGCCTGCCGAGCCGTCTCGATTCCCTCCAGTTCACTAGGTTTTCAATCACCCAGGTGGTCGGTTATTATTTGCGACTTCCATGGTGCTCGGGCACTCACTAATGTGCAGCCAAAAAATTGCTAGTCTTGTCCAAGGGCACCCCGAGATGTACAGCTCGCCTAAAGCTCACTCTCGCGTAGGGAAAACAGCAATTCGGCAACTTCAACGAAACCTAGAAATTTTTCGGCCAAAGGGTCGTTGGATTGAAGTCCATCAAAGATCGGACTATCACCCAGAAGAATCATCAACAAAGTGTTTCCCTTTTAGTATCTTCTCTCTGGAATATGCTCATAAAACAAAAGGATTTGCTTTTGAACAGAAGGCAAATAGATTAGAGAACTCCTTAAGAAATATATGTACATTGGCGCCATCAATCTTGGTGGTCGGCCTCTATCTCTTCGAACAATTGTAGATTGATTCTCACCAACAAAGCATCCCTACATAACCAACCAGTTAACAAAGCCAGAAGGTGGACATCCTCATTTTCGTATACCAAACAGGAACTACTCGCGGTGGGGGGCATATCTCGAAATGACATAGTCTTGGACAAGGGCTCTCAGGTGCTCGGCATTGCCTATGGACAAGAGGCCTTGTTCGGTCTCTCTCCTTGAGTGTTCTTTACAAATGGCAGTACCTCCCCTTCAGCTTTATTATTTAAACAAATTTCTACATCGATGATAATAGAGGATCAAAATCATTTCTTAATCACAAACAGAGGCGAATCTCGCAACCATCCCAAGGGTGTCGACTAAACTTGTGGAAGTGCTCGACCCATTAACTCAAGTACCGTCAGTGTATAATGTCAAACTGTGACACCACAGTTTGAATTAACAAATGCCAATGGCCAGTCGATGATTAGAGCTTCCCGATTCCCAGCTTGGGGTTAAAAGACTTGGGATTCCTTAGGACGGGGCCAAATCTGAATGATTCTCCGACTTCACTCTTTGCTCCTTTGATGTGGAGATGAAACCTACCCAATGGCCGAGCTCATGCTAAGAGGTATTATCTTCCAACCCCTCCCATTTTTCTATCTTAACAGAGGCATCATATTGGGGGGCATAACCTTGGTATTGGTCCTAACTTAAACAAAACATGCAATTCAAGAGACTCAATGACATCATATTGCCTATTCGGATTATAGATCCCCAAGTTGGGGAAAATAACCTATACGTCTAGGCACTTTAACGGCCCTGACCAAAGAATCGGCTAAGCCTTTGCGCAGCTAAAGTACCAAAATTCCTTTTGTAGGCATAAAACCCTCAGGGACGGGTTCAAGAACCTGGACTTAGGAGTACTCCTTGTTAAAGGAGGTGGCATGGGATTCAGGGTTTGACCCTGAACATGGGTAAGTCTTTGCATGGCCAAAGCACTAAAAGTCTTATATGCCTAGGATGGACTATGGATACTAGAAGTGGGTAATCCTTTGCATGGCCAAAGTACCGAAAGTCCTATTGGGACATAAAACTTCTCTGGACAAGTTCAAGAACCTGTACTTGGAAGTACTCCTTTCTTAGGGAGGTGACAAAAAACTCTAGGTGAGACCCTAGACATAGTGCAATACAGTTATGAGAAAAAGATTGACTCAGCATCATTAGGCATGTTTGAAGGTCAGATCTTAATGCTTAGAGTCCAAAAGAGCTGGCCCAGCATTAACATGCATGTTCAAAGGCCAGCCATAAATGTTCTCACAAGAAGAATCTGAGAAAACCTTAAATTGTCAAACCACGGGATTAGTACATTCAAGACTCGATTTCACAAGGTGCGCTTTGATTTATTTGAATTAAACGTTGTTTGAATATGATAAGAAAAGATAGGATATGAGGCCCAGTTGATCATCAACTCGGGGTTATTGAGGCCAAGGGATAGATATGTTTGGGCCTTCTCTTATGGACATTTTCAAGGGACCAAATTTATTTGAGCCTTTATTGGGAGCCAAGTTTATGCGGTCTATCTGGGACCCTACGCATTCGGTCTTCTAGGGGCCAATGTTATTTAGCCTTTCTCTATACAAGGATTTATTTAACCTTTTTTAAGGGCCAACGGTTAGGTCTTCCTCGGATAACACCTCCCAATCATTTTTGGGGATTCAATTATTGTCCTTCTTAGGGTTCAGATATTATTATCTTCTTTGGATGCGGTTGAGGTTCAGTTATGATCGTCTTATTCAGGACTCGACTCTCTCCAACGACATCTTATGGTTATATTTGGTATTCTATTATTCAACCCCTTAATAAGGCACTTCATTAATGCTCGGCCTTGAGAGACAGATGTGTTCGGGACCTCCTTATTTGGTCCCTCTTTGACAAATTCATGAAGTCAAACTTTTTGCATTGGGACCTTCCCTAGAGTTCAAGATTGTGTAATCTCGTTCTAGGGATGCAGTGTATTTGGTCCTTCTCTAGGGGCCAAGTCTCTTCAATCTTTCTTCAAAAGGACAACTTTATCAGATCTTTTCCAAAATCGAAGGTTATTTGACCATTCTTCACAAGATTCGGCTATACTCGTCCTTTGGATATGATTGTGATCATCCTCGTTAGGACTCTTATTATTGTCTTCTTCGGACTAGGGTATATGACTCGACTATGGTTGTCTTATTTGGGGCTCGGCTCTTTCTGGCAGCGTCTTATGGTTATGATTGGGATCAACAAGGCACCTCATTATTGCTCTTGTGTGAGGGATTTCTTGTATGTTTATTGTTATCAATCAAGCCCACCACTATAATGTTCTTATTCTTTTGATCAAACATGGAAATATCAACTACGATATCTGATATGTGAATTGTTCTGACTATTGAGATTATCATTCGTTGGTTATAGAATATTTGAGCTCTACACATATTGATCTTGGTATTCTGTTAGGAATGAAAAGTACATTAGAACTCTGCAATGCTATTATTTATTTGATTTTGGCTTCGTGATCATTTTGATGACATATATTAGATCTTGACATAGCTATCTTAAGCTATATCTTATTAAAGGCAGTATAAATATTCTTCGTAACTTTCATTCCCTTCTAGTATTACGAAAGAAATAAAAGTTGGGGGCAATTGATGGGACATTTTGTGATAGATCACATCATCTAACAAAAGTGACTGCAATTGATGGCACAAGGCTGTACAATCCGTAAAGACATCCAGATTATCAATATTCAGAATAAGCTGGATATAAAAAAATGAGACACAATTAAACAATTATTCTAAGGATGCAAAAGTAACTTTAATCTTTGGAGACTGTGGGAGCACCGGACATATTCTGCAGTTACTTTTAAAAATGTTCTGGAAGTATATGTATACACATCGAATACATGTACACGATTAGAATCATCATAACACAATAGAAATATAATTAAACCATAACAATTAAGGCCAATAATACCAACTATTTCACATGCCCATTGAGCTAGAGCAACAGTGGTTTTGTAGGACCCCGAAAAAAATGAAACAAAGCCATAGATCTGAAAAACATGAGATCACTTTCCACCAAAATAATCAACAGAAGTGCCAAACATGAGATCACTTTACACTTCAGATTTGCAGCTGCATGCATTAAAAAGGTTTTGTACTTCATAAAGCCCATACAAACTGCACGGGATAATTCCTGCAATTAACTTGAGACAGCGGCTTAGCTAATGATGAACCCTGAAAGCACCACAAGGTTAGGAAAAAGGGAGCCAGGCGCACGCCCGGCTTATCCCCTCCGAAGCTTAAGTCAACAAGAGTGAGAGGGTAAAGCTCTATTCAATAAGTTCTGCTTCGAGTTTGCGTACCTTAGTTCATTTTTCTGAGGGGTATTTATACCTGAACTCGTAATGATTGCTCTGACACAGAGGTCATCTCAGCATTTAATGCCCTTCTCAATTACCCATGTGCAATGAGTGATTCCTACCTGGATTCCCGTGTCATCAATGCTCGGGGGAGGGAACCAGGCCTCGGCTCTACGCCGAGGACCTCCAGCTATCCCCGAGAACTCGAGTGCCTATGAACGGCGTCTGACACCTACTCCCGAGTAGTCGGCGCCTAGGGGCGAGCGCCCCCTACTTCTGTTCTCGGCGTCTTAGTCATTAATGCATCCGCTCATGACTGTCAGTTTGGGTCTTCGAGGATGCAGAGGCTCATTAAATGCTCTGTCTAAGTCACTCACGTCTCCATAAATGCTGGGTCAAATCGCATTAATTGCTGGTGTCAGAAGCTTATACTCGGCTCTACGACACCACGTTCCCTCGTCGGCTCTCCTCCTTATTGTCGGCACCGGCTCATTGTTCGGAGTCGGCTCCAATCCTCGGCATCGGCTTCATGGCTTCATAACAGCTACACCTGTACACGTGTCGCCTTGGGGTCTGCTGAGCCACCTTGAGTCCCTCCAACTGCCCCCCAGCCCCCACTCTTTTTGCGACGTGGGACAGGTGGCGCAAGGAGAGAGGGGGCTTGCCTGTCACGTCTATTAACGAGGGGCGGTTACTTGCACGTTTTGAGCCGCCCTTTTCAAATACTCTAATGATGAGAGTGTCTTCTCGATTCCCGCTCTCTCATCTGCCTATAAATAGGGGAAATTTTGGCCATTTGAGAACTTTACCATTTCGAATTTCTTCCAAGCAATTAGCTGCCGAGCACTCCTCCCTTTCCTCCCGAGAATTCTCCCGAAGAAAACCCTGTAAGTACTCTACACTCTTCCTTTCTTCTTCTTCTTCTACCCTTTCCAGCATCTTCATCTATGGCTAGAAACCGCAGTAGCCAGGCTAGGAACCCCTCTTCATCCACAACCCGTAGGTTGAAGAAAACCGTTGTCAACGAGGACAACATAGGAGCCTTCAGGGCCAGGTACCAGATCCCAGAGAAGGTCCTGACCTTTCCGTTCCACCCCTCACAACATAGCAGGGAACGTGGGTGTGTGGAGATGATGCCCTTTTACACCAAGGCCATCATGGAAGGTGGTTTAACCTTCCCCCTGCCTCCCCTTGTACTGAGGGTGTTGATGCAGTTCCGACTGTTTCCACTTCAGTGTGGGGTAAATTTCTTTAGGATAGTTATGGGCGTAATCGCCCTGAATGCTCGGCTCGGGGTTACCTTAGGAGTAGACGAAATTCTATTCTGCTACGACCTAAGACTAGTCGGCGGGGGAAGGTACTATCTCAAAGTCCGGGACACTTCCATGTACCTAGTCACACACATGCCGGACTCGGACAAGGGGTATTTTGATGATCTGATCATGCTCGACGGAAGCTGGGAGAGGGGCACAGGACCCGAGTATGACGGATTGTACTGCCCCAAAGTGCCGAGGAATGAAAGTGTGTTTTGCATTGATTAATGCCTGCTCGGCTGACAATTACCTTCACTTCTGACCTTGTGTTTTATTTTTTGCAGAAGGGTACCGGCGTGACGCAGCTCAGCCCCATAGGTCGCAAGTCAGGTTCGCCGACCTATTGAAGGTGTGGTCTTCTGAAGCGTCCAACGAGTACTCCCGAGCAGCACACGTACTCCTCGGCTACCACCCATCCCATAGCCATTTTTCCCAGATCCCCCCTCCTTTCGATCCTAAGCGTTGGGAGGACCTTTCCTCATCAGAAGAAGACACCGAACGAACCCCTTCCCCTCTCGCACCTCCTTCTCCAGTCGAAGACATGTTTATCGTTCCTCCAATCTCTGCTGCCGCCATGGAAGCTGCCGCTTCTTGGCGCAGGGCCAGGATCTCGGGGCAAGGAGCCTCCCCGAGCACAGCACCGACTCTTCCCTCACCAACTCCAAAACAGGACGCGCCACCACCTCCAGCACGAACTCGGCAACCAGCGGACCCCGTCATCCCGCCGAGTGACCCGACGCCAATTCACCAAGTCCCCCCCACCGGCGTTCGGCAAACAGGCAGAAGGGGTCGGGATCCCGAGGGACCTGAAGAGCACCGACAAGTCGAAGAGCGCCGGCAGAAGCATCGCTACGACGCCCCGGGTGCAACCATTTCTGCCCCTGAAGCGTCATCTTCCGCCGCGTGGGTCGCTCAAGCGGAAAGGAGGGGGGGCCAACTCATCCTGGAATCAGATTCCATCATCCAGGACAAGGAAGTGGCATTTGTCGTGGCCTCGACCCTCCAGTTCTCGGCCGACATGAGGGTCCACCACGATCAGTCTGATAATGCGCTTCTCTTGAGCGCTCTCCAGAACAACTTGGTGGTAAGTGCTTTGCTTTAACTTTATTCCATATACTCGGCAATCGCCTAACTTGTTCTCTTATCATTTTCCAGGTCTCCCAACAGTTGGGGGTCATCATTGAACGCTTCTGGGAGTACAAACAAGCGGCGAGGGGCGCCAAGAAGGCGATCGGAGAGAAGGATGCCCATATCAGAGGTGTCGAGGCAGTCCTCGCCGACCAAAAAAATCACATTACCAACCTCATCGTTCAACGCGACTCCCTGGATGCCGAATTGCAAAAGCTGAAGGCGAGTGAGGCTGCGGCGATGAAGAAGGTAGAGGAGTACGAGCTCAAAATCTCGGCCGCCGAGACCAAAGCTCTAGACTCTGAGGGCCTTGTCAGAGAGTTAACCGCCCAAGTGGACACTTTGACGGCGGAGAAGGCGGGGGAGCCTCAAAGGCTTCACAGGGAATGTGAGAAGGTATATCTGGAAACACAAGAGCAGATGGTCCCTGCCTTTGAAGAAGCCAAGGTCATCGCTTATCGGCGCGGATGGGTGGACGCCCTGCACGCCACCCGGGTGGACCCGACTAATGAACTCTTCCAGATTCACAGTTCTCTTGCCGGGTTTGAAGCCGAGGTCCTTCCAGAGGGGCAATCAGACGCCGAGGTGGGCGACGCGGCCGAGGGGACCACTACAGCCATTACTGTAAGTGATGGCTATGATGGCCTCTCTCCCATCATCGGTGGCCAAGAGTTCGACCTTCCCCCTTCGCCTGTTGAAGATCTGACTACACATGAGGCGAGATGAACTTGGTGGCGGGCCTCCTACTTTTCTTTCTCTTCTTTTTTTTTTTATTATATGTAAGCTACAGGGGACGCAAAGCCCCGTTTTGACTTGTACTGAAACTTTACATCATTTTAATGAAATCCGTCATTTCGCATGTGTTCGAACTGTGAATGTGATTCACCTCTACACTGTCATTTCTTTGTGTTCTTTTGTTTTTCCCTTACTGACCGGCTCCGATTCACTTTATTCCTGGGAAGAGGAAATTGAGGCAGCCAGGCATACTCGGCCTTGAACCGCTTGGGGCCGAGATCCATAGCACCTTATCTCTAGGAAGTGGAAGTGCACTTACAACTAGCCAGAAACGACCTCACTTCGAAATCATAAGGAAAAGGAAATACTTAGGCAAAAAACGAGTAAGCCCTTAAACCGCTGGTCACTGCGCTGTTAGCAACCTCTCCTCGGGGCCATGCCCCTAACGACCGAGAGCTCGTCTCGTATTCAAGAGTGTTGCCTCAACGGAGAGGTCTTATGCCCCTCGGGACCATGCCCCTAACAACCGAGAGCTCGTCTCGTGTTGTATTCGAGAGCGTTGCCTCAAGGGTGAGGTCTTATCCCCCTCGGGACCATGCCCCTAACGACCGAGAGCTAGTCTCGTGTTGTATTTGAGAGCGTTGCCTCAAGGGTGAGGTCTTATACCCCTCAGGACCATGCCCCTAACGACCGAGAGCTCGTCTCGTGTTGTATTCGAGAGCGTTGCCTCAAGGGTGAGGTCTTATACCCCTTGGGACCATGCTCCTAACGACCGAGAGCTCGTCTCGTGTTGTATTTGAGAGCGTTGCCTCAAGGGTGAGGTCTTATACCCCTCGGGACCATGCCCCTAATGACCGAGAGCTCGTCTCGTGTTGTATTTGAGAACGTTGCCTCAAGGGTGAGGTCTTATAACGACCGAGAGCTCGTCTCGTGTTGTATTCGAGAGCGTTGCCTCAAGGGTGAGGTCTTATACCCCTCGGGATCATGCCCCTAACGACCGAGAGCTCGTCTCGTGTTGTATTCGAGAGCGTTGCCTCAAGGGTGAGGTCTTATACCCCTTGGGACCATGCCCCTAACGACCGAGAGCTCGTCTCGTGTTGTATTTGAAAGCGTTGCCTCAAGGGTGAGGTCTTATACCCCTCGGGACCATGCCCCTAACGACCGAGAGCTCGTCTCGTGTTATATTTGAGAGCGTTGCCTCAAGGGTGAGGTTTTATACCCCTCGGGACCATGCCCCTAACGACCGAGAGCTCGTCTCGTGTTGTATTTGAGAGCATTGCCTCAAGGGTGAGGTCTTATACCCCTCGGGACCATGCCCCTAACAACCGAGAGCTCGTCTCGTGTTGTATTTGAGTTAACAAATTGACAGGACACCAAACTTGTATTAACAAAAATATCTTCTTAGGTTAGACACATTCCAAGGTCGAATTACATCATTGCCATCCATATTCTGTAGCCTATAAGCTCTGGTGCCCCCCACTGCAACCACTTTGTAGGGGCCCTCCCAATTAGGTCCGAACTTGCCTTCGGTGGGTTCCCGAGCAGCGCCTACTACCTTTCTAAGCACCAAGTCTCCCACTTCGAAATCTCTTGTTCGGATCTTCTTATGATGCTGTCTTGATAGTTCTGCTTGGTACTTGGCTAATTTGATGGACGCCAATTCTCTCCTTTTCTCGGCTAAGTCAAGATCTTTGGCTAGCATCTGGTTATTATTCCCCAAATCGAACGCTTGACTTCGGATGGTTGGGAGTCCAACTTCCAGCGGGATGACAGCCTCTACCCTGTATGTTAAGGCGAACGGTGTTTCCCCCGTTGAAGTCCTCGGCGTAGTTCTATAGGCCCATAGTACATTGAGTAGTTCCTCGGTCCACTTTCCCTTTGCCTTTTCAAGCCTTTTCTTGATCCCTGCCAACACAGTCTTGTTAGAAACCTCTGCTTGCCCATTACTCTGGGGGTAGGCCGGTGTGGAATAATAATTACGTATTCCAAACCCCGAGCAAAACTCTCTGAAAGGGGCACTGTTGAATTGGGTGCCATTGTCCGAGATGATAGCCCTGGGAATCCCAAACCGAGTGATTATGTTATGCCAAACGAATTTCTTTGTCTCGGATACGGCTCAGGGGTTCGGCTTCGATCCACTTGGTGAAGTAATCGGTAGCCACCAATAAGAATTTCTTGCCTAAAGGGGCCTTCGGGAGTGGACCCACGATATCTATCCCCCATTGAGAGAACGGCCAAGGACTAGCCAGCAAATTCAGATCCCCAGCCGGTTGTCGGATAATGGGAGCAAACTTCTGACATTTGTCGCATGTTCGCACGTAGCTCTTCGCATCTTTCTGCATATAAGGCCACCAATACCCTTGCGTCATTGCTCGATGCGCAAGGGATCTGCCCCCCGTATGGCTTCCACACACGCCCTCATGGATCTCGTAGAGCAGAGGTTCCACCTTGTCTTCGGGGACACAAAGCAGATGGAGCCCGGAGAAAGATTTCCTGTACAATTGCCGATCGGCGGATATCCAAAATTTGGGGGCCTTGAGTCTGATCTTCCTGGCTTCTTTGGCATCCTCGGGGAGCACGCCCTCCGTCAGGTACGCAACAATGGGTTCCATCCAGCCCCGAGGTTGTTGTGACTGCACCGCCCATGCCTGCTGGGTCTCTGCCTCCACTATGTCTGGCTTTTCCTGGTTTTCAACAATAATACGCCGGATTACCTCTGAGGCTAACGCCGAGGCCAGGCAGGCTAAGGCGTCGGCGTGGGTGTTCTGATCTCTTGGAATCTGGGAAACTTCCACTTTTTCAAATTTCTGTATCTTGGCTTTCACCTTCTGATAGTAGGTTTTCATCCTGGTGTCCCGGACCTCAAAGTCACCATTGATCTGATTCACCACTAGCTGGGAATCACAGAAGGCACGCAGGTGTCTGACTCCAACCGAGTAGGCAATATCAATTCCTGCCAACAGTGTCTCATACTCGGCTTCGTTATTGGACGCTTTAAATCCCAGTCTGATAGCTCGTTCTATTGTGAATCCTTCTGAACTGGCTAGTACAACCCCTACTCCTGCCCCCCTTGCGTTCGAGGACCCGTCGACGTGGAGGCTCCAGTCAACATTCAAAGTGGCAATCTCCGGCGGGGGCTCGGGCGCAGAGAACTCGGCAATGAAATCAGTAAGGACTTGCCCCTTAATTGAAGTACGGGGTTTGTACCTTATTTCGAATTCCCCAAGCTCCACGGCCCACTTGGCGGTTCTACCTGATAGGTCAGCTTTCTGAAGGATGGGTCTGAGAGGGCGATCAGTCAATACCTCAATGATGTGCGGTTGGAAATAGTGCCTGAGTTTCCTTGCCGAGACTACCAGGGCAAGGACTAATTTTTCCATCGGCAAGTACCTCGTCTCGGCGTCAAGCAAGGTCTTACTAACGAAATAAACGGGCCTCTGTGCCCCTTCACACTCTCTTACCAAAGCACCACTGACGGCTTCCTCCGAGACCGACAAGTAGAGATACAATATTTCTCCTGTCCCCGGGACAGACAGGTTCGGAGGGCATTTCAGATATTCTTTAATCCCCTCGAGTGCCCGGCCGCATTCCTCGTCCCAGACTCCCTTTGCCGCCCTTTTTAGCTTGGCAAAGAACGATTTGCACCTATCAGAGGATTTGGAAATAAACCGGTTAAGGGCGGCAAGCATCCCAGTCAACTTCTGGACGTCTTTGATGGTCCTGGGCGCCTGGACGTTTTGGACGGCCTGAATCTGCTCGAGGTTAGCCTCAATACCCCTGTGGGTTACCAAGTACCCCAGAAACTTCCCCGAGCTTACCCCGAACGCGCACTTCGATGCATTAAGCTTTAACCCGTAGTGACGGAGTATCGAAAATGTGGTGCCGAGATCAGCAAGATGATCGACGCTCTCCTTGCTCTTTACCAGCATGTCATCAATGTATACCTCCATGGTGACGCCGAGAATATGCTTGAACATTTTGTTCATTAACCGTTGGTAGGTAGCACCGGCATTCTTCAGCCCAAACGGCATCACCGTATAACAATAAATCCCTCGGGGCGTTATAAAGGTTGTCTTCTCCTGATCCGACTCCTCTAAAGCGATTTGGTGATAGCCGGCCCGAGCGTCCATGAAGGTGATGCGCTTGTGACCCGCAGTTGCATACACCAGCTGATCCACTTTAGGAAGTGGGTATCCATCCTTCGGGCATGCCTTATTCAGGTCGGTGAAATCCACGCAAACCCGTCACTTGCCTTCCTTCTTTTTGGCGCACACCGTGTTAGATAGCCACTCGGGAAACTGGACTTCCCGGATGGTACCTACCTCTAGTAATTTATCAACCTCTTCGTCCACGGCTTTTGCGTGATGCGGGGCCGTCCTGCACGCCTTTTGTTTCACCGGTTTGAAGTTCGGATTAGCATGAAGCCGATGGGTCATGACCTCGGGGCTGATCCCTGTCATTTCGGCATGAGTCTAGGCGAAAACGTCGGCATTTCGGCGCAGGAAAGAACTCATCTCCTCTCTCTCGGCATTACCCAATGAAGACCCTATCAAGAAGTACCTCCCTTCTTCGTCGGGACTCAAAAGGACCTTGATTAGTGGAGCGGTCGGCTGGTTCCATTGCGGGCTCATCTATCCCCAGCCGACCAAACTGTGATTGCTATTTGGCCACCACCTCCTCGGGATCACGGTCTCCAAGCCGGGTACCGAGCCCTGTTTTCATTGCAGCATAGAAACAGTTTTTGGCCGCCAACTGGTCACCCCGGATCTCCATGATTCCACGTAGGGTGGGGAACTTCATTTTCTGATGGTAGCTGGAGTGGACCGCTCTCATTGCGTGCAGCCACGTCCTTCCCATTATGGCATTATATGGGGAATCAGAGTCTATCACCAAAAACTCCACCGGGATCGAGATGATCGCTGCCTGAACCATCAAAGTGATCTTGCCGAGCGGGAGGGCACTTGAGCCGTTAAAACCGACCAGGGGGGTTTGAACAGGCTTCAAGTCCCCGCAGGTCAGGCCCAACTTCCGGAAGAGGTCGTCGTACATCACCTCAGATGAACTCCCAGAATCTATCAGGATCCTCCTCACATCAAATTTGCCGATTCGCAAGGTGATTACGAGTGCATCATCATGCGGCAGGGCCACTCCCCCTAAGTCGGCGTCAGAGAAGCTGATGACCTCTTGATCTAGTCGGGGCCTCTTAGAGGACTGTCCTGCCCACCCACTTTCTTCAACCTTTAACGCCTGAGAAACTCTCTTACGTTCCGCGCGTAGGACATTATACGTCGGCCTTTCAACCGTACAGGCGTGTATAACGTTAATTATAGGAACAACCTCTCGGGGCGACTCCGGCCTCTCCTCTACCGCCCTTCATCAGGGCCTTTGGTCAATGAATTCTCCAAGGTGCCCATCCCGGACCAACTGCTCGAGGAAGGACTTGTATGCTTTACAATCTTCAGTCATATGGCCAAAATCCCTATGATAGGAACATTTGACTGTTGTATCTCTCGTGGCCGGGTCACCTAACATCTTTGGGGGCCACCTGAAATACGGTTGATACTTTATCTTGTTCAGCATCCTGTAAATAGGTTCCTTGAAAACTGTGTTAACCCCTTGGAAGGACAGGCGGTTTGGTGGCGAAGTGGGTGCACTCCTGCGAGACGGCTGTTCTCTCTCCCTCTTTCTCGGCGTCGCGGCTCTGTTCTCGGGAACAGCGGTCTCCTCCTCAACTCGTGCATACTTGTCTATGCGTGCCATCAAATCTTTCATGTCCCCAGGAACCTTCTTAGTAAGAGACCGGTAGAGGCCGGTGTCCCGGGATAATCCCAGCCGAAAAGATGCTGCAGCCATTGCCTCCGAGCATGCGTCCACCTCGTTAACCTCCTCCCAGTACCGGATCGCATACTGTCGGAGGGATTCCCCGTTCTTCCTCCTAAGTGTCAGCAAGGCGCCAATGTCTTTCGGCCTTCTAGTGCTGGTGATGAACCGCGCCTTGAAAAGCTCAGCCATTTGCCTCCAACATTCGATGCTTTCCGGGGCCAAACTCTCATACCACTTCATAGCGGTATCCCCCAGGCTCATGGGGAAAACTCGGCATTACACCCTATGGTCGGTGTCATAGATTGACATTAGTTGCTTGTAATGCCGAAGGTGATTCTCAGGATCGGTTCTCCCATCATATGCCTTGAATCGGGGGACGACGAACTTCTTCGGCATTTCAGTTTCTCTGATAGATCGCACAAACGGAGAAGAGATCTGCTCGTCATCTCCCCTGGGTTGTGGTTCTCGGCGCCTGTCGCCAATATATTCTCGGGGGTATCTAGCCCCCCTCGGCCCCCTTGCGGTAGACTCCGTCTGGGATCCCGTGGACACGGTATCTCGAGGAATTCCACGGCGGAGGTCCCACCACGAAAGGCTTGCCCCAAGGCGATCTTCCCTGGACCCTTTAGTGGGTGCATGCTTTTGCCGATTTCGTGGATTTTGTCTCTCGGCTGAGCGTCCGCGCCGATTCCTCTCGAGGGTCCCAAGCCTCGTTCTCCCGGACTCCCCTCGGCTGGGACTCCGAT
Organism: Ilex aquifolium; assembly: GCA_951799425.1. Lineage (NCBI taxonomy): Eukaryota > Viridiplantae > Streptophyta > Magnoliopsida > Aquifoliales > Aquifoliaceae > Ilex > Ilex aquifolium. Next base: position 12,869,616 of record OX637395.1, read on the forward strand.
CCACTGGTTCTTGAGTGTGCCAACTGACATTCGTTGATTGCTCGAACTGTCTGAGCCTACGCCGCACCTTGGCGTTGTCCCTTTCAAGTTCCCTCATGCGTTCCCCCATACGTTCCTCCACCATCTCCACGATGTCACGGGCCGAGGGGATTTGCCCCCTGGTCCTTGATCCATGAGGAATGTCCGTTGAGAAGAACGTTCAACCCCAGCTGATCGACGTGCTGGGCTTAATTCTCTAACCGTCGGGAGGCGGGTGGCTTCCACATTTCTCATGTGAAAACTCCCTACCCCCTCACCTTGGGATCGTGTGTTCACCATGACGCAACCGCTACAAAGGAAAGGTTGTATGTTCCCACAGACGGCGCCAAATTGCACGGGATAATTCCTGCAATCAACTTGAGACAGCGGCTTAGCTAATGATGAACCCTGAAACCACCACAAGGTTAGGAAAAAGGGAGTCAGGCGCACGCCCGGCTTATCCCCTCCGAAGCTTAAGTCAGCAAGAGTGAGAGGGTAAAGCTCTATTCAATAAGTTCTACTTCGAGTTTGCGTACCTTAGTTCATTTTTCTGAGGGGTATTTATACCTGAACTCGTAATGATTGCTCTGACACAGAGGTCATCTCAGCATTTAATGCCCTTCTCAATTACCTATGTGCAATGAGTGATTCCTACCTGGATTCCCGTGTCATCAATGCTCGGGGGAGGGAACCAGCCCTTGGCTCTACGCCGAGGACCTCCAGCTATCCCCGAGTACTGGAGTGCCTATGAACGGCGTCTGACACCTACTCCCGAGTAGTCGGCGCCTAGGGGCGAGCGCCCCCTACTTCTGTTCTCGGCGTCTTAGCCATTAATGCATCTGCTCATGATTGTCAGTTTGGGTCTTCGCGGATGCAGAGGCTCATTAAATGCTCTGTCTAAGTCACTCACGTCTCCATAAATGCTGGGTCAAATCGCATTAATTGCTGGTGTCAGAAGCTTATACTCGGCTCTACGACACCACGCTCCCTCGTCGGCTCTCCTCCTTATTGTCGGCACCGGCTCATTGTTCGGAGTCGGCTCCAATCCTCGGCATCGGCTTCATGGCTTCATAACGGCTACACCTGTACACGTGTCGCCTTGGGGTCTGCTGCGCCGCCTTGAGTCCCTCCACAAACCATAGAAAACGAGGAAAGCAAGGGGAAATTTTGAAAAATCAACTCCTCCATTCATAAGTGAATTAAATAAGAATCAACCAAACAAACCACACAGATACATAATGCTCGTAATCTCATCTCTGAAACAGTATCGTTAACCTGGAACAAAACCCCCTTCTATCTGGCTCGCCCTTAAATCCCTCATGTCTCTCCAGGGGCGGCTCAAGGTAAATTGAGGCCTAAAGCGGTAATATTAAATGAGGCTTTTTTATTTTTAGTATTATTTTTTTAAAAAAATATTTTAATTTTTTTTAAGTCAGAGAGGAGGATGTGATATTTTATTTTTATGTTTTAAGAGATAGAGAGATAGAGAGATTTTATTTATTTATTTTTTAAATTTTTTATTTTTGAGTTTCTAATATTATGGATTGAATTGTAGGCCCAAATTATTGAAATTATAATTTTTTGATTGCGCTTAAATTTTTTGGGGCCTTTTTATAAGGTCTAACATTTTCATGGATTTAAATTTTTTATGTGGACTAGTTATGTATCTACAATTATGGGGCCTTCTAAAAATTTGGGGCCTAAAGCCCATACTTTTTTTTTAATACTATAGGGCCGGCCCTGTGTCTCTCTCACTACCCCCAAAGCAGGATAGTGTAGATTATGATCAAACTTGACATTATACTTTTGAAAGCACACGGCTCCTCTTTACTGTCATAGTCTAAGCTATATATCTCACAAGTATAGTGGCAGCACCTTTTCCTCTCTAGCAGCATAATGTCTCTTTTATCTTCTTTCCACCTTTATCTCAAATTCTTAATTCTATAACATATATAAGGGTGTCAAAATATAAATAACCATTAAAATTACACGGAATTAAAGTTTAAATCTTTCTTAAGCCATCTATTTTATAAACGAATGAACACATCACGACACGATTAATAAACAAATCGAGTATGAATAAAATCAATTAAAAAATATACAATATGACTTGTTTATATAACAATTATACACAACATAACCACAATATAACATGATTCGTTATGATGGTGTTTTCTACTGAAGCTGAGCTTTGGGTATGGGTATATGTGAAATTAAGTATGGTGCCTGAGCTATATGGTTCGTGCCGAACAATACTGGTAGATGCTTAGGGGAATTGAGGGAAGGGAAATAACACAAAGGAATTATAGTGGTTCACCGGCCTGAGAGCTCGGCTAATCCACTCTGCAATGGAGATTCTTGCTCCTATTTTCTTATTGATGGTGTTGGGTGTATTACAGCGTAATGTGGAGGAAATTAGGGTTCCTTCTGGCTCTCCCCCCGTAATGGAGGCTTGCCCTGTCTTTTATAGCCTCATACTTACCTCTAATTCGATTTTACTTCCTATCATGAAGGGATCTTCCTCCCTCTCTCCTTTCAATCCCGGAGTTTCCTCAACTCCATATGATTGGCTTCAAACGATCTATATCCCGAGATCTTTGCCTTCTACCGTGGGATCCTCCTTAATATTGGGAGAGGATTTTGGTGGTTTGAGAGTTTCGTGCCTTGGTTCTTGCTTCCTAGTTATTCTGTCGGTATCTGCTGTTGTCTAGCTGTCTCATTTTCTTTCTTGTTGTGATCTCACCTGTGGGGAGCTCTGGCTTTAGGCCTCTGAGCTATGAGCCCTTCGCCTGACCTCCTGAGCTGGGCTCTGTGCTTGAGTTCATATCTAGGATTTATTTTAGGTATCATCAGTTGCCCCCCATCCCTTGGTTCAAGCGAGCTTGGGCAGGGGCTGAGCTGTTTTAAACCGAGCTAGAGTCCGCTCGTGACTGACCTTGGTTTGTATAAGGGTACTGCCTTTTTGACGGTTTTCTGGCAATCATGGCCTCCTCGATTCCCGCGCATGTTCCAGCCCACGTCCTTTCAAGCCATAAATGCCCAAATGGCCATCAAAACCCCCCTTCTAACACTGTTCATCTTCTTCATTGCTCTTCGTTTCCATTCTTCTTGCGATTTCAGACCATCCTACTTGAAATTTCCTGACTTCTTGTTCGAAACCGAATTCCATGTTCTCGTTTCGAAGACTTGCAGTGCGTCTTTCCTTCGATATCGCTCCGGGCTTTTGTTCGTCGCCATTCCTGAGTTAGGTACGTCCTTTGCCCCTTTCACTTCCTCCTTCGCTCTAGATCCCTCGAATTCGAGGTGCTTGCTGCATTTTTGGGCTTTTCGGTTCTTTTACTTTTGGAATTGTGACCATTGCCTAACTCCACTTCCCCACTTTGTGGATTGGAGTTCTATAGTACATATCCTTGCCGTTGGGAGCTACTGTGTTGACCCCAGGGTCATTAGAGAGTGCCTGACCAGTGTCCCTTCACTTTATCGCTCTTTTAATCTTCCTTTTTCTCTTCCTACCATGTCTGCCTCTTCTAGAGCCACTCGCTCCTCTGTTTCCCTCTTAGGAGATAGGTCCACTGAGGAAGAGACTAAATTAGGGGAAGTAGGTGACGAGATTGACAATTTCCCTGGGGTTGATGTTGTTGACTCCGAGGTCAACACCGGGGAGCCCCCCTCATCATCCTCTCCCCTGCCCTCTAAGTCTAACAAAGGCAATGGCAAGGTCAGTGGAGTTGGGATCTCTGATGTCTCAACGTACTTAGGAGCTGCCTTTAAGCAGGTCGAGCAAGTGGGCCCAAGCAAGCTCAACCCTTTCTTGTTAAACGTTTTGCGTACCCGCTGTAGGTTCTCTGTTGGCGTCGAGCTCTTGAGCCCAAACAGTTTTACTCCCTATGTTGCCCAAGTTAATAAGAGGGTCTGTTTTTTTTAGGCCGCCTTCGATAATGGCCTTCGCTTTCCTATGCATCCCTTCTTCAAGAATATTCTGCAGTACTTCAACATGTGCCCCTCTCAGCTTTCTCCCAACTTCTGGGGTGTCTTAGCGGGTCTTCTGGTCCTCTTCAAAGACCTAAACCTCGGGGTTCCTACCCTTCCTTTATTCCTGGAATTTTTCAATGTCAAACCGACCTCTCCTGAAGGCTTCTTGTATGCCTCTAAGCGTGCCAATGCTAGGCAGCTTATTTCTAATATTCCAACCTCCCACAAGCATTGGAAGGAACATTTCTTCTTCGTCGGGGGCACCAACTGGGAATACAATCCTGCTGATAGGTCGGACACTCTTGGTATTCCCAAGGCCTGGACTCGTCCGAAAAACTTGGGTGAGTCCTTGCTTGGGTTAGTTGAGTTTTTGTTTCAAGGATCATGAGCTCCTAACTCTGCTCTGCTTTTGTGTTTTTTAGGTACCCGTTTCGAACTCTGCGCTAAAGAACAGGAGGCGAAGCTGAAATTAGCAAAGTGTAACCCCAGAAGGTACTCCGAGCTCATTTTGCCTTGGGTTTTGGTGGACAGAGGGTTTAGCCTTCCTGAGGTGGAGATTGAAGCTCCGCTTCCAATTTCTGTTGTCAGACCTGAAGAAGCTGCCGGTAACCCCTTTTTCCTAAGGGTTTCTTTGTCTTCTTTGTCTTACCTTCTATTTCTTCCCTCCTGTCTAATTGTCTTAGCTCAGACCTCCCAGGATCTTCCACCATGAAGCTTAACCCCGAGGAAATCCAGGCTAAGGTGAACAAGTTGTCAAAGAGTGGGAGAGGTAGCAAGCGGAAGGCTCAGGTCGGTTCTGGGAGCAGCTCTGCTCCCCAATCCAAAGTTCAAAAATTGGGGGAGCCAACTTCTTCCTCTGCTGTCAAGGAACTGGTTCCTCCCCCCAGCCCTCCTCAGATCGTGAAGACCCCTTCTTCTCCAAAAGCTCAGCCTACCTCAGCGGGAGATCAGGCTTCTCCTTCCTCGTCTGAGGTCGAGAAGGCTTTGGAAACGATCCCTCGCTTCCCATCCCGCATTTTTAGATATAGCTCTTCAGGGAAAGTTATTGAGACATCTCTGGTGGGTCCTGAGATCAAGAAGGGGACATAACCCGAAGTGAAGGAAGAAGAGGATTCCTTTTTTGAAAACATGGAGCTCGCTGCAGGGGCTGTTTCCTCTATTCTTCCTGAGTCTGACGTCAAGAGGGCTGCCTCTATGGAGCTTGAAGAGTCTATCGCATCAGCTCTTCAGGGAGCAGCTACCGTAAGTCTTGATATTCTCATGCATCTGCTTAACCATATGTCATAGCTGTTCTCAACTTACTTATTTTCCTTTGCCTCTTAAGATGGCCATCTATGTAAAGGGCCTGCTGAGGAGAGTTCGGTCTTCTGAGCCCTCTGTTAAAGCTCTGAAGGCATATGAGCTCAAGGTTGCGGAGCTGTCTTTTGAGAATGAGGAACTCAGAAACGAAGTGAAGGGCCTAACTGAACAACTGGAGAAGCAATGCTCTGACTCAAGGGCTTCAAAACAGCCAAGTTTAAGGCTGAGGAGGGAGAAAAGAAGGCTCGTGATGAGCTAAGGATTGTGGGGGATGAGCTGAAGCATAAAACTGAGCTCTGGGCTAAGGCTAATCAGGATGTTTTTGACGCCCGCAACTCTCTCGAGTTCACAAAGAGATAATATGACACCATTTGCGAGGCAAATGGGATTCTCCACAAGGAGCTCAAGGAGAAGAATGATTTAATCGCCGAGTTGACCGATGAAGCCACCACCCAATGGGCCTCTGGGTGGCTCGCCTTCCAGCGTAAAGCTTCCAAGACCTTTCCCGACCTGGATTTTAATTTTCCTATCCCAACAGAGGGGGAATTGGATGAAACCGACTCTGATGGCGAGGGAGACACCTCAGCTCTTCTCCCTGACGCCTCAGGCCAGGATGTACCTGCTCCTCCAGCGTTTGCGCGTGCTGCATCCTTCTCTGCTGACCTGGTGACCGAAGCCCTTGAACAAGGATCATTACTAGACAGGGCAGAGGTTCCTGGGATCAACATTCCAGAATTTTACTCCTCTAGCTTCTGGATCCTTGCCTCCTGAGCTGCCGGGCTCTGTTTCTTCTGTTGAGGCTGCATCCGCTGAGTTGCAGGATCTTTTGTCTACTCCTCCTCCAGAGACTTAGGATTTTTAGTTGTAATTTCTGTTCTTGAGATGTAACTTTGCTTTGGGCTAGGACTTACATTACTTCGCAATATCCATCTGTTTTTTACTAATTTCCCTTTGCTGGATTAGCATACATATATGCATTTGAATTTTGATTTCGAACTGTGTACTTTCTTGCTTTGCTTTATATACTCCCCTTGCCCCCTTTGCTTTGAGGGGTGTTGTGCTCTTCTTGAAGCAAAATTACTAGGTTTGAAGAGTACAGAAGGGGCTCCTTCTCTCTTCTTCTTCCTGAGCTACACGGCTTGATTCGTGAACTGGCGAGTTCTTTCTGAGCTACATGGCTCAATTTTGTGAACTTTACGAGTTCTTTCTGAGCTACATGGCTCGATTTTGTGAACTTTACGAGTTCTTTCTGAGCTACATGGCTCGATTTTGTGAACTGGCGAGTTCTTTCTGAGCTACATGGCTCGAGTTTGTGAACTCGAAAGTTCCTACTGAGCTACATGGCTCGAGTTTATGAACTTGAAAGTTCCTACTGAGCTACATGGCTCGAGTTTGTGAACTCGAAAGTTTCTACTGAGCTACATGGCTCGAGTTTGTGAACTTGAAAGTTCCTACTGAGCTACATGGCTCGAGTTTGTGAACTTGAAAGTTCCTACTGAGCTACCTGGCATTTTCAATAGATCCTTTCTGAAACAACAAAATTCATTGTTTTATTGATAATAATTCTTTTACAAAAAAGACTTACTGAAAAAATCTTTTGAGATGCTCTGCGTTCCAAGAATAAGGTAAGATCTTTCCTTCCTCTGTTTGCAACTCGTAGTTTTCGGGTCTGATTACCCTCGAGATGATGTAAGGACCTTCCCAATTTGGTCCCAGCTTCCCATGAGTGGGGTCCTTCTTGGCCAGTAAGAGTTTCTTGAGGACCAGATCTCCTACTTTGAAGCTCCGGTGTTTGACTTTTCTGTCATAATACCTTGCTGCCTTCCTCTGGTAAGCCTTGATGCGATGCAGAGCTGTTTCTCTCTTTTCTTCCAAGAGGTCTAAGTTCAACAGAAGAGACTCATCATTGCGCTGAGACTCCGCGAATTCTGCCCTAGGGGATGGGATTCCAATCTCCACAGGTGCCACTGCCTCTGTTCCAAAGGCCAGGGCGAATGGTGTCTCCTGAGTGGCTGACCTCGCTGTCGTTCTATAGGCCCATAGTACTTCGGGGATATGTTCCACCCATTTTCCTTTTAAGGCTTCAAGTTTGGTCTTCAGGGCTGCTTTGATGGTTCTGATGGTGACTTCTGCCTGTCCGTTGGATTGCGGATGAGCTGGGGCCGAAAAGTAATTCCTTATTCCCAGATCAGCACAGAACTTCTTGAATTTGGAATTATCGAACTGTTTCCCATTGTCGGAAACGATTGCCCTAGGAATTCCAAACCTGCAAATTATTGATTTCCACGCAAAGTTTTGAACTTTCTGCTCCGTTATTGTGGCCAAGGGCTCCATTTCAGCCCATTTGGTGAAGTAATCCACCCCAACGATAGCGAACTTGCACTGTCCCATGCCAGTAGGGAGAGGTTCTAGTATGTCCAAACCCCATTGCTGGAAAGGCCAGGGGCTTACTACTGCTGTTAAGAGCTCTGGCGGGCAATGAGGAATATTGGCATGTATTTGGCAAAGAGTGCATTTTTTGACCAAGTCTACCGCATCCTTGAGTATGGTAGGCCAATAGTACCCCTGCCTTAATACTTTCCCTGCTAGAGCCCGAGCTCCGATATGGTTGCCACAAATTCCCTCATGAACCTCCCTGAGTATGTAATTGGCGCCTTCATCTCCCACGCATTTAAGAATAGGTGCTGAAAAACCTCGTTTATATAAATCTCCCTGCAAAACAGAGAATCTGGCTGACCTGGTCCTTAGTTTCGCCACCTCTTTGGGATCTGCTGGCAAAGTTCCATTCTGAAGGTACTCCATGATGGGGTCCATCCAGCTCGGTTGACCTTCCACGGGCAGTATTTCCCCATCCTTGATGCATACAGACGGTTTCGTTAGGTGCTCTACTGGAATCATCCTATCTAAGCTTTCCTGTGAAGCTGTTGTCAATCTAGCTAAGGCGTCGGCTCTGGAGTTTTCAGCTCTGGGGATATGTCTGATTTTAACCCGTACAATTTTTTTCATCAACTCTTGTACTTTTCTGAGGTAGAGGACCATTTTCTCTCCTTTAGCCTCATAAGACTCTTCTATTTGCTTTACTACTAGTTGGGAGTCACTGCAGACCTCCAGTTGTTCCGCCTCCATTGAGTGAGCGAGGTTGAGCTCAGCGATGACAGCTTCATATTCAGCTTCATTATTCGAAGCCTTAAATCCAAACCTGAGTGCGTACTCGACATCTAATCCATCCGGGGAAGTTAGAATCAAGCCTGCGCCACTCCCTTGAGCGTTGGCGGCTCCGTCCACTGAAAGCTTCCATGTAAGGAGGTCTGGCATCAACTGTGTGTCTTCCGAGGGTGCTGTCGTCGTGAACTCTGCGATGAAATCTGCTAGAATTTGCCCCTTGATTGCAGTCCTTGGCTTGTACCTGATATCAAACTCACTGAGCTCTATAGCCCACTTAACTAGCCTTCCTGAGGACTCTGGCTTATGCAACACTTGTTTCATCGGCTGATCTGTTGGTACCTCGACAGTATGAGCCTGGAAGTAGGGCTTAAGTCTTCTGGCAGTGGTGACTAAAGCTAAGACAAGTTTTTCCATTTTGGGGTATCTTTATACTGGTTGCTGAGCTTTGTCTTGCTCCCTTACTAGCGCTGCACTGGTTGAAAAGTTCGAGACAGTTAGATAAAGTGTGAGTACCTCTCCTTCTAAGGGACTCACCAGCATAGGAGGCAAGCTTAGATAGGTCTTTAGTGTCTGGAATGCTTCTTCGCACCGGGTATCCCACTGGAACGCCTTCTTCAAGACTTGAAAGAAAGGCTGGCATTTATCACTTAATCTGGACACAAAACGGCTCAGGGCTGCTATTCTTCTTGTCAAACGTTGGATTTCCCTTGTGTTGGATGGTGGTTGCATGTCCAGTACTGCCTTTATCTTCTCGGGGTTAGCCTCAATTCCTCTACTATTGACTATAAAGCCTACGAATTTTCCTGCAGATACTCCAAAAGCACACTTGGCGGGGTTGAGCTTCATCTTGTACTCCTTAAGGATTCGGAATGATTCTGCTAAATGTCCGATGTGCAGTTCCGCCTTCAACGATTTTACCAACATATCATCGATATAGACTTCCATGGAGGTTCCAACTTGTTTTTGGAACATTCTGTTTACCAGGCGCTGATAGGTGGCTCCAGCATTCTTCAGCCCAAAGGGCATGACTTGGTAGCAATACGTCCCTTGTTCAGTTACAAAGGAAGTTTTCTCCTGATCAGCTGGGTCCATCATGATCTGGTTATAACCTGAGAAAGCATCCATGAAGCTGAGGAGCTCGTGTCCAGCTGTGGCATCCACTATTAGGTCAATCCGAGGTAAAGGAAAGTTATCCTTTGGGCAGGCTCGGTTGAGATCTGTGAAATTGATGCAGAGTCGTCATTTCCCATTAGTCTTCTTCACTAGAACCACATTTGCCAACCACGTGGGGTAGTCCACTTCCCTGATGGCCTTGGCGTGGAGGAGCTTGCTGACTTCTTCGTTAATTGCCTTCTGGCGTTCTGGAGCAAAGCATCTCCTTTTCTGTTTAACAGGCTTACAGGTATGATTCACACTTAACTTGTGCGTGATGATTGTAGGGTCAATCCCCCTCATGTCTTCTTGGCGCCAAGCAAATACTCTTATACTCTCCTTCAAGAATTGGATGAGAAGATCCTAAATACCTTTTCTCAGTCTGGATCCGACGTAAACAAGGTGTTCTGGATCTTCATCAAGCTGAACAGGTTCCAGTTCTTCTGATGGCATGGGTCTCGTATCTAGCTCATCTCTCATATCCAGCTCGTCTAGCTGAACACTTTCAACTTCTTTCTGCTTTGTAGAGGCCATATAGCATTCTCTTGCTACTCGCTGATCTCCACGGACCACTCCAACCCCATTCTCAGTGGGAAACTTCAGAACCATGTGATAAGCCGAGGGGATAGCCTTCATTGCATTGAGGGATGGCCTGCCCAGCAGCATGTTATATGCGGATGGGGCATCAACCACCAGGAACTTTACTGTGGTGGTGGTCTGGCAAGGTGGATCCCCCATAGTTAACACAAGTTGTATTGACCCAAGGGGTAACACCCTCTCTCCTGAGAATCCTAACAAGTGTGCACTCACCGGCTCGAGTTTTTCCCTGCCTATGCCCATCTTGTCAAACGCCAAGGCAAAAATAATGTCTGCCGAGCTCCCGTTGTCAATCAGAACTCTATGAACAGTTCTGTTGGCCACCACCGCCCTTATTACCAACGGGACGTCATGGGGATGTTGGTATCCTTCCAAATCTGCGTCTGAAAATGTGATGGTTGTGCTTAGTCGAGGTGCCTTAGATACTACTTGTACTTCCAGGGCTTCTCCAGCTCTGATCCTGCGCAGGTGGGCCTTTCTGGCTGAGCTGGTCTCTCCCCCTCCTGCGAATCCACCAGATATTACTCTAATCTCCCCTAGGGGCTGTTGGTGTTGTGCAGGAACTTGTTGTTGAGGTGGGGGTTGAGCTCGGTTTCGATCCTCCTGAGCTACGTAGCGACGCAGATGTCCTCGTTGGATCAGAAACTCTATCTCCCTTTTCAACTAGATACAGTCGTCCGTCTGATGCCCATGATCTTTGTGAAACTCACAAAACTTCGTGGGATCTCTTTTTGTTGGGTCTGCCTTCATTCGGGGTGGCCACTTTAGAAACTTCTCATTCTGCACCTCATATAAAATTTGGGACACCGTTGCAGTTAGAGGAGTGAGCTGCCGAGGTGGATACCTTGGCTGCAGTTCTGGCTGCGGCGGGCCTAATCGATCTCTGACGTTACCTCTCCTTTTTGGGGAGCGGTCTCTGTCTCTTCTTGGAGACCTATCTCGTCCCCTTTCTCTTCTGGGACTTCGGTCCCTTTTCTTTTCTTCTTTCCCTTTATCTTTCTGTGTGGATGAGCTCCCCACCTTCGAGAGGAGGGCTTCCTCACCGTTTATGTACTTCTCGGCCTTTGCCAACACCTCGGTCATGGTTGCCTGAGGGTTCTTGGATATGGAGAACATCAAGTCCTTGGATTGCACTCTCAATCCAGCTATGAAGGCTGTTATGGCAAACTTCTCGTCAGGGATGTCTACTTTCAGTGACTCCGAGTTGAACGTTTGGACATAAGACCTCAGGTTTTCTTGGGATCCCTGTTTCACATTCAGTAGGTGGTAGCTTGGCTTTCTGTATATCCGAGCTCCTATGAAGTGAGATACAAAAGCTATGGAGAGCTCTTTAAAGGATGAGATCGAGGCTGGTGGAAGCCTGTGAAACCAGGCTAGGGCAGAGCCTTTCAACGTGATGGCAAAGGCTCTGCAGCGTACAGGATCCTGGTATCCATGCAGCTCCATCTGGTTCTTGTAAGTGTTGAGATGATCTACGGGATCTTTCGTTCCATCAAAGACCTCTATTTGTGGCATCCTGAATTTTGGTGGGAGAGGGAAGTGCAGCACTCCAGTGGTGAATGGGGACTCGGTCTGTTGTACTAGGGCATCCATTGTAACTGGAGCCTTGCTCTTTACAGCCTCCTTCATATGGCTGAGTTCTTGCTGGATGTCCTTGAAGCGTTGCTCCCAGTGCTGCTCTCTCCTGTCCTGTTGGTAAGGGAAAAAGTCGTCCCTCTCGTCGCCATCGTTCTGACTTTGCACTTCTTCGTTGTGGCCATTCCTAGGGGGTATGTAGGGAACATGCCCCCTGATCTGGCTGCTTTCTTCTCCTTCGTTGACCTCTCTAAGGGGGTCCAAGTATCGTTGTTCCCTGTGAGGGGGATTATTCTGGCCTTCTTGGGCCGGTCGTGCCTCCTGTGGGCGTTGTACGAGCTTCGATAGCTCTGCGTTTTCCCTTAGCAAACGTTAGTTGACGAGGCGAAGGGCTTCCATCTCGTTGTTAATGGGGGAATTAGTCTCTTGGACGTTCTCGGGTTGTCTGCCGTTTGTGGCTTCCTGCTGATCTTGCATTCGTAGTGGGTTTGTTTGGCTTCTGCTCATGTTTCGAGTTGTTACCATCAGTCACTGAGAGGTCAGCTTATTTGTAACAGGAACAGTCGTTCCCACAGACGGCGCCAAACTAATGGTTTTTTCTACTGAAGTTGAGCTTTGGGTATGGGTATATGTGAAATTAAGTATGGTGCCTGAGCTATATGGTTCGTGCCGAACAATACTGGTAGATGCTTAGGGGAATTGAGGGAAGGGAAATAACACAAAGGAATTATAGTGGTTCACCGGCCTGAGAGCTCGGCTAATCCACTCTGCAATGGAGATTCTTGCTCCTATTTTCTTATTGATGGTGTTGGGTGTATTACAGCGTAATGTGGAGGAAATTAGGGTTCCTTCTGGCTCTCCCCCCGCAATGGAGGCTTGCCCTGTCTTTTATAGCCTCATACTTACCTCTAATCCGATTTTACTTCCTATCATGAAGGGATCTTCCTCCCTCTCTCCTTTCAATCCCGGAGTTTCCTCAACTCCATATGATTGGCTTCAAACGATCTATATCCCGAGATCTTTGCCTTCTACCGTGGGATCCTCCTTAATATTGGGAGAGGATTTTGGTGGTTTGAGAGTTTCGTGCCTTGGTTTTTGCTTCCTAGTTATTCTGCTGGTATCTGCTGTTGTCTAGCTATCTCCTTTTCTTTCTTGTTGCAATCTCACCTGTGGGGAGCTCTGGCTTTAGGCCTCTGAGCTATGAGCCCTTCGCCTGACCTCCTGAGCTGGGCTCTGTGCTTGAGTTCATATCTAGGATTTATTTTAGGTATCATCACGTTATAACAAATTATGTATGAGTAAAATACTTTTTGACACAAACCTCTTTCACCTGACACAATTTACAAAGCTAAGCATACATACTTGCAATTGACAATTTCTTTGGCAAGTTAAATTTACATAAATCATAGAACATACACAAATATTCCCCGAATTTAACCTAAATTAATGGTTGTAGGAACACCCCCTTTGAAGTTTTTACAGTTTTTTTTTTTGACCTGCGAATTTATGCAGGGGTTCAAGCGATGAACAAGAAAAAGAAAAGTGAAAATTGAAGGTGAGTCCCCCTAGATGGACTTATAATGACTTGAGTCTTGGAAAGAAACTTATTTGGGGGTAAATCCATGTTTAAACTTATATGTAGGTACTTAAGTCCACTTATTTTTTAAATATCAAAATTACCCCTAACGGTGTTAGTTTTGTTCAGTTATAGAATCACATAGGTTAGATTATTGAGGTATATATGGAAATCCTTGATATGGAAATCATTGATTGAGTTATATATGGAAACTGTTTATTAAATATTATGGTAATTGACGGAAGTTTTGTATGGAAGTTATATATTCTAATAGTTATATATTGTAGTTTGATGTACGAATAAATCGTTGGTCTATTAAGTCAAAATCAGATCACAAAATTTCCTTAACAATTCAAAATTTCCTTAACATTAGTGTTACTATAGTGACACGAATGAGATTGTTTTCCTTAAAATACTCAATACTCAAAATGAAGAATTTCACTATTTCAAATAGTAACACAAACTCAATCACAATTTCGATTTTACTCAAGTTTTCTGTGGAATCCATTGACAAAGTTACAGTTGATTCTTTGCATTCAAAATATCTTCACAACTTTGGGATTCAGAAATAGAGTTACTGTATGTGTTTTTACATGAAAATTGATGTTCATTATAGGGTTTTAAAAAAAATCTACATAATATATAGTTTAAACTATCCGTTTTTTTTTTTTTTTACATTCCTAATTAAAAATTGAGATTCATTATTACTAAATTAAAGTGTTATATAATTCGAATTTGTTGTTTTCTTTGTTATGCAAGACATTCGAAATACTTTGGTTGTGTGTCTGTGAAATAGATCATGTTACTATGTGATAACTGGAAAATGAATTTTAGAATTTCGATGCCTTGGTGTTCTTGATTGGTGTTGAGTGTCCTAATTCAACTGTCAACGGTGTGTTATTACTAAAATTTTGTAATTTTTTAATTTGTGGATCGTATTTTCACTATAATCTTTTGAAAATTGATGTTATTGTAAAAACTGTATTGCCTTGTATTTTGTAAAAGTCGATATGTTACTGAACACAAATCTTTGATTTTACTGTGAAAATTAAATGTGTATGTTACATAATATACGTCTAAAAGTTTACAATTAATAGTGTAAGTGAAAATTTGAGTTGAGTTTGTGTTACTATTTGAAATAGTAGAATTCTTTATTTTAGGTATTAAGTATTTTAAGAAAAACAATCGCATTCGTGTCACTATAATAAAATTAGTGTCACTGTAGTAACACTAATGTTAAGAAAATTTTGAATTGTTAAAAAAAAATTGTGATCTGATTTTAATTTAATAGACCAACGATTTATTCGTACATCAAACTTTCATATATAATTATCAGAATATATAACTTTCATATAAAACTTCCGCTAATTATCATAATATTTAATAAACGATTTTCATATATAACTCAATCAAAGATTTCTATATATACCTCAATGATCTAACTTATGTGAAGGAGACGGTAAGTCAGACGTTGGTTATTGCTTTTTCAAAAGGTAAGGGTACAATAGTAAACTTGATAAAAAGTGGACTTAAAAACCAAATAAGTTTTTTTGGCGGTCTTATCTCCAAATAAATCTATATAGAGGGACCGGCCTCCAAATTTCCCAAAAGAAAATGATGTAAAATCTCTCTCAAACTTGGGGACAAAATTGCAGGCCCATCACCCAAACAAAATTTTCAGTGCCTCCAATCTCTGATTTGCCCGCAAATCACGGTTATGACTTTTGTGGGTCTGTACCGTGAAACTTCCTCCCGGCTTCAACAGCTTCCCTGTAAAAATGTGAAGAGGTTAGTACCCTGAGACCAAGTAGAAAGAAATTTAACATGTTTTCAATCCTGATTAAGGGTAGGCTGCTAGATGGCTTAAGATTCAAATCCAAAAAACATTTTAAGTAGCCAGTTCTTTTACAATGTCCATTGTTCTTTTTTGCCTTTTGCTTTCCTTCCCAACAAGTCTTTCGTCTAGTAAAGAAGACGAGGAAATTCAGTAAAGCCCAAACAAGTCTTAGTACATGAACCAAGTCACCAAACCTTGTAACTTGGACCAATCAACATGTTATGACATTGGTATCATATTCTTAGACTGCATGTAACTTGGGTTGAATTCCGAAATGTCAATAATTACAACCAACTCCTGAAACAATAACAAAATTCGAATTCAGGGATGGCTACAAAGGGCCGGTCTCTTAGTATTTTTGGTGCCATTCTTGTCAATGTGGGTTTTTAAAGACTACATGGAACCCAAAGAGTAACATATACAGGACAAAGATGTAAAGCCTACGCCTGGTTTCTTCCTTCCTTCCTGCAACCCCCACTCCCACTCCTCCCCTCACTATCTATTCCATCAAATTCACTTTTGACCATTTCAAAAATATAAATCTTCCCGAAGATACTATTTCCCCTTGCATCTAGACCTTTTTTTTTTTGTTTTTAAACTTTTGTCCCATTTTATTGATTGATAATATCTGAATTTCCAAGGTTCGATGTAAAATAAATCCCAAAGTTCATTTTGGGACATGACTTTGGATACAAGAGAACGTTGTAGGGGCACAAGTTGACCTATCAGGTACCCCTCATAAAGACAGATATCTGACTCAAAAGAACATGTGGAAGGCTCAGGGAGGGTGCTGCAAGGTTATTTATACAATAGCCACACTTCAAAGCTGATAAACATAGAAACAAAAAAGATAGAGTGTCTTTTGGTCACAACCTGAAAGCATTAACAAGCTCCTTATTCTCCGGGTCAAGCTTCACACCCTCATAGAAAGAATTGGCTGCCTCATCAAACTTCTGCAACAAAAAAAACAGTAGATAATTAATACCTGGCGTTAGTTTTGAATATTAACTCCACGAAGTACAACTTATGGAAAGTAAGATCATGCCTGCAATAAACGCAAAGCTGCACCTTCCCGATAGCAAGCTTTTGGCCAATCTGGTCTTAGTACCCTGCAGGCCTGTGCATCAGCCAAGGCATGATCTGCTTGCCCCAGACGAATCCAAGAAAGACTTCTATTGGAAAGAAAAGTAGCATCAGTGGGGTCGAAATCAATTGCCTGTAATCCATCAACATAAAAACAAACTTGTTACATGTCATGGAACTTTTATTGTTTGATAAATACATGCTTACCTAATAATTAATCACAAGAAGTTCCTTAGCATTTGTGATGCAAGTGCAACATTTATGCAAACTATGGATTGAGCAGAACCAAAAAACAAAGAGAATGCTGTGAGAAAGATGCTCCCACAACCCCCCCCCCCCCCCCCCAAAAAAAAAAATTTGGGGGGGGGGGGGGGGGGGGGGCCGGAAAAAAGTCATACCCAGTACACATGGCTCCCACCTATAGTGGGCCTAGGAATAGGCAGCTACAAAACACATATACTTGTAAACTGGGGCAATATTTGTATCCACTACGTATCCAATATGGATACCCATTCGTTATGACAGAATACTATCAGATACGCCCGTACATACCCGAGAAGCAATAGAATCAATTTTTGTTTTTGGATGTGACAGGATACACCTCATATACGCTTGGAAAAAATAAAAACTTTTTTGGACTTTAAATGAAAAATAAAAAAACTCATATATATATAAGGCCGACTAGATTTCTGTTGAGACCACACAACTCCTCTTTGTCTCTCTTTTTAACTCCTCGTCACTGTTCCCTGCCACGATTGGGGTTCATACCAACCCAAATCTTCTCTCTCTCTCTCTCTCTCTCTCTCTCTCTCTCTCTCTCTCTCTCTCTCTCTCTCAGCAAGCACTTTCCACTTGCAATTAGGGTTCATATACCCTCGGATTTTATTCCTCCTTCGCACAAAAGTAGTCCATGACAAAGAATTGGAGATTGGAGGTTCTCGAAAGGTAAGCATCCTTTAATTCCTAATCTCTCTTTTCCCTAGACTCTCTCCGAAACCCTTTCTACCATGAAGACGAGCGTTGCGCCTGCAAGAGTCATCACCTTCATCAGTGGAGACAATTTCAAGCACTTCTGTTTGATTGAATAAGGGGTTATCTATACATGGTTTCATGTTTCAATCAAGCAAACCTATTCTGAACTGTCTAGGGTGCTACCCACTGGTGATTTAGACCCTATCCTTCGCATTGTTTAAGATTCTTATGTGGGTTTCTTAGTTCCATATTGACAAAATCATTCTTCTGTCCTTATTATATATTTCTGGCGTAAGTGACTTAACCGTTACTTTACTGCTACACATTGTTAAAAAAAGGAAAAAAAAAAATTATCTCAAGTATCCTGGACTGCTCGCATCCTTTGGTTTTTTTTTACTTTTTGTTGTACCGTCGTATCTGTATC
This sequence comes from Ilex aquifolium, assembly GCA_951799425.1. Taxonomy (NCBI): domain Eukaryota; kingdom Viridiplantae; phylum Streptophyta; class Magnoliopsida; order Aquifoliales; family Aquifoliaceae; genus Ilex; species Ilex aquifolium. Next base: position 12,887,286 of record OX637395.1, read on the forward strand.
GTGTCATACTTGTATCCCATATTCGTATCTCTACTTGCTAGGTCGGCAGTATCATACCCTCAGTTTGGAGACCATAAATCCGCATTGGTTCGCAACTTGCTTTAGTGGAAACACTTGCCATGAACAGAGAGTTTTTAGGAAATTGCATCAATCTGTCACATCTTCCTCGAAAATTTTCTCCTTCAGCCTCCCCCAATCAGGCACTTTGATCCTAGACACAACTACCAACTACCATGTCCTAGCAGCAGTAAGATGCCAGATCTCCTGAAATTGAAGCACTTTCCGATGGCTCCACTAAATATTATATATATGATTCTCCTCCCAGTATTCAGATGCAATCTACCTCTTCAAACAATGGCCAGATCTATTTTGCATATACTAATGAGGAAAAACAAGGTGATTGAGATAGTTCTACACATCAAAGCGTCAATGTTCAGGCTACTCCAATTTTGCACTATCACCTGAAGATGACACATTTTGATATTAGCTGCGAGATTTTGTACAGGCAGGGTGACCATTTGGCAAATCAAAGTAATTATGGATGCTAGACATACATTTTGTTAAGATTCTAATTATAGTAGTTCCCCACTACTCAATATCAAATACCACCGAATTAACTCTTCAAGTAACAAGACAACTAAAATAAAAGCAAAAACCAATGGAATAGATTTAGGGTAAATTATACCAAGACCTCCTGAGGTTTGTCACTTAATCACCTAGACCTTCTCACGTTTGGAATATTACACCTACAGCTCCTGAGGCAGACGATTAATTGACGGTGGCAACAGAACCAAAGAAAATACTTAAATGCCCCTAGATATTTCTGAAGTCCTTGGTGTCTGAAGTCCCAAGCGGATCAAAGATTACTTACTAGCTTTCATCTCCCACAACTCTCTCTATCTGGTACTGGCAAGGAAAGAGGCTGTTGAGTGGATGTTAAGGGTTAAATGACCACTAAGGGTTCACTGCCATGACTGCTGTTTTGGCTGTGAACAATTTTGATAGGTCCATATCAAACCTTTGCTTTCAAAGAGATAAGCCATGGATGAGTCAACTTGCTGCTATTGCTTGTTTTTCATTAGTTGCCAAGGTGGAGGAGACCCAAGTGCCTCTTCTCTTAGACCCTACAAGTCGAGGAATCGAATTTGTGTTTGAGGCAAAGACTATTCAGAGAATGGAGATTGTAGGTGCTCTCTACTCTTCAATGGAAGATGAATCCAGTGACCCCACTCTCATGGAGGAGACCCAAATGCCTCTCCTCTTAAGCAGAATGAGAGGGTTTTTTTCCTTTTGTTTTACTGATTAGGAATCGATATTGATTAGGCATAATTAGGGGTTTTATGACAAAAAAAAACAATTCAAAGTCGACACGAATTTAGCGGGTTTTAGTTGACTATTTCTCGACACAAACCCATAAATGACAAGACCTGTTATAACACGAATAATAAATGAGTTGGGTTAGTGTCAGACATGAATAACACATTTAATTAGTATTATATGATTAAAATAGCAATTTATTATTTTTTATCAAGTATTTATATAATTCTTGTACTTGACACGAAGACGCCCAACATGACATGATTGACATCCCTAGGCGTAATAGAACCACACAAAAAAATACAAATTGTTAATAATTAATCCTTAATTTGTAAACAACAAATTTAGAAATAACAATGAAAAAGGGTTAAAAAAAAGAGAGAAGGAAAATCACTGTTACACAAGCCAAAGTCACTTCATGTATAATGAGTTTGAACGTTAGAGTGGCCAGTCAATTAATTTACAGTGGGCACACAAAATGAAGGATAGTATGAGAATTATAATTGTTTATTAGGATGACATCACGAATTTTTAACGGTAACATTAAAAAACACGGATGGCAGGGTTTATGTGTTACATGAGCACAAACTAAGAGGTGTAGGTGTAATATTCCAAACGTAAAGGGGTCTAGATGATGAAGTGACAAATCTCAGGGAGTCCAGATGTACTTTACCCATAGATTTAAATACCTGTGTATAAGCATCTACAGCCATCAAATAGTCCATCCGTTTGAAAGCATCATCTCCCCTTGCCTTCGCTTCGGCAGCTTTCTTCTTTGCCTCAGGAGTCACCTGAAAAAGTTATAAGAAATTTATGCGACAGTCAAATGCAAACTACATCATTATATTTTTGAATTTCCCACACTATGTAAGGGTGAATTACTGTAGTCATAATTATATACTTTCAACGCGACAGAGAACCATAATGTTCATTATTAGCTAACAAATACTATTCAGATCAATGTGCTATCAAATTGCATTACTAGTGAAATAAATACTTCAGCTCATCACTCCAAGTATTTATCTCCATAATAGATATTTGCCCTACTTTCTCCTGGAGCCTATGCACTTAACCACCCAAGTCAGCTCAATAAAACTGTTATACCTTGATGAGAATGTTACCAATTAGATTTCAGTGAATAGCTGATACGATAAATACACCCTCAAATCTACGTCATAGATTTGATATTATGTAGTCCCACTCAGCTGACAATAAATCCAAAACTATTAGTCTATTACTGATGCAGTGTTTGGCAGTCTGAAATGTATTATATAAATGGAATTGAAAAAAATTAAGTTCCAACTTTGAATCGAATTTTTATATGGTTTTTCCAAATGCCACAAAAAATTTGTTAAAACTGGCTTCTTACTAACATATCAAAAGCCTGGTCAGTAGTGCTCGATCTGATGCTTTCAATAGCGACCACATAGAAAGAAGTAGAAGCAATAGGAAAATAAAAATTCTCAATGCTCAAGCAAACACCCGGTGTTCAGAATCAGGGGATCTTTCAAGAATACATGAGCAGAAGCATAAAAGAATCAACCAGTGGTCAACATGATAAAAAAATGTCACCTCGGGAATATCTGGCTTTGGAATGGTGTTATCTTTTAGCATGTTGACTTCCTTCAGATTTCTGGTTTCTTTCTGCAACAATCGCACTTCAAGCTAAACAAGGAATGTGGAAACGCTCTTCGGAAGACAAAAGAAGTCAAATGATAATAACACCACTAATAATAAGAAAAACCATGGGATAATAGTTGGTTTTGGTGTTATTTTCAGTAGTGAGTGGCATATACAACGGGGTTGATGTAAATTTGATTGAAACCATACTTAATCAACGCTAAAGCCCATGTATATAAATGGAGAAGACCCTGGATTGGATCCATCCCAAACTTTTCACTTATTACTTTATTATTCGGGAAGAAATTTGGAAAAAGTTCAGCCAGCTCTGTGCTGTCCGCCTATCCAAATGTCTAAACTATTAAAAGCGGCACATCTGGAAATCTGTCCACTGAAAAACCTTACCTTCACAAAATATCATTATGCTTGATGAAACAGATACTATCATATCAGCATCAAAGGGAACAAAATTACATTAATAGTGTCTCCGGCATCAAATAGTTGAATAACTTATATCGCGAGGTTTCGAGGAGCTTATTCAATTCAAAAAAAAACAGGAATACCTGTTTATTGCCAGTTTCAGATTGCATATGTTCAATTATTCCATCAACACTCCACTCTTGGACACTTTCAACTTGCGATGTCAAAGGGAAAAGAATCTCAACAGCCCCCCGATTACCTCTTGCTGCCGCAACCTGTATAGGCTTTATCCCATCCTGTATTATGAAAAAATTTCATGATTGATTCCAGAAGATAACTTGAGTGACAGAACCGCAGATATGCCTTACCATTCACTGGAGTTATACTCCCTATATGATAAGAAAATATCTATAGGAGTTTAATTGAGCAACAATACACAGCCATGTGTAAATATGCTTCATGATAGTGCTTGACTGAAGATATGTATTTTAAAGTGCTCATTTAGATATACTCTACCACAGGAATATAACATAAATATAGTTTCATTTCATGTTACTACCAGTGAAGGAAGAGTAACCCAATACTATAAGGTTAAACAATAAAGCATAGTTGTAACAGTAGACCACTACAAATGCATGCATCTTGAAAGTTTTGCTACACACAAGAAAACTGATTAAGTCCATATACCATGTCAACAGGCACTTATAGGAGAGACAAGTACCAGTATTGTATCACAACAAAAAAGCACCAAAAATGTAAATATAACACATGCTTTTTGGAGGAACTTTAGAAGAATCGAAAATGTTCATGCATCTAATAGCCGCTCCCCCCCCCCCCCCCCCCCAAAACTCTTTCCCAAAAAAAAAAAACCCTTCTTTTTGTCCAAGGAAAGAGAAAAATGAAAAATGAAAATAAGGGGGGTACTCTTCAGTATTTGCCCCGTCATAACTAAACAATGGTATATTGTATACTGTATACTATAATGTTTTGATAGTTCTTTGAGTTTGGTATTATATATGTTGGTATTCATTAATTTTGATAGGGACCATATGCATAATGTTAAGTTAATTTAGTATGATTAATGTAAGATTAAGACTTAATTAACGACACTTAAGTACACTTAGGTCGTAATTACTTAATTTGATTAAGGACCCTAATCATATGGATTAACTTAAGTTAATCAACCTTAGAAGTGTCTAATTAAAAGATTACCCTAGTTAATCAAGCCACCATTGTTGACTTTTTGGAGCTTGTGTAGAGAAAGAGGATAAGTGAAGACACCTCAAGAGAGAGAAAGGTCTAAGCAATACAAGTGTCTCACCTATACATATTTATGTAAATATATGTGTCTTGTAATTATATATAGATATCATGTGATTAAAGAAAGAGAAAAAAGGAGCTGGTGTAGAATGAGAGAAGAGTAAGAGAAAAAGAGGAAGAAAAGAGAGAGAAAATTCAAGAAAGTAATCTAGGGCTTGGAATTACTCTCCAACAAGGTATGATTCTTGGCTTTACGTATGTATTCATTACTTTAATCGAAAAGAATTAGTTACTAACAATAAAGAAAAGGGGAAGAAATATGTTCTAGTTGATTTAATTATAAGGCTATGAGTATTTCACATGATATGAACCTTAGAATTTTGTTAATAATGGGGTTTAAACACTTTTCAGAATTTCTGAAAACTTTGGAGAGCAGATTCAGAATTATCTATATGAGTTACAATTGGTTGATGATTCTTAAACTTTGAGGCTTTCAAATAAATTAGTAGAGGGTTTTTTTGGCTCTGGTTTCAAGCAAAAATGATAGAAATTCGAATTTTGGGAAATTTCTAAAGTTGACCCTGACCTACTACTGCAACCAGGCTTATGTTCAGCTTTTTAAGTTGTTTTGAGCATGTATTTAATCTCCAAAAATAGTATTTTTTTGTGAAAATGAAATTCTTTGAGTTTACTTTTAATTTCCACCGGCCTTGTGAAGTTTCAGTTTAGGTATGATACTTTATGTTAGAATATATACTGGCATTTATGTAATAAGTATATCTCAAGAGGGATATAGCCATCTTTAGTCATATTGAGATACATATATATATGAGTTGAAAGGGAAGGTAGGTTAACTTCCAATTCTTTCTTACGTCCCTCTCTCTCTCTCTACAGTTACATGGTATCAAAGCAAGGTCTTTAGGGTTTGTCCTTGCCTCTTCTTTCTTTCTCTCCGGTATCTAATAATAAAAAATATATATATACACAATGTGTTGTCGAAGTTGACGAAGTTCATCTCCAGATGATGGAGTTAATGTTCGGTTGATGAAGTTGACGGTGTTCAAGTAGTTCTTGCGGTGATTCAAATGGTGTTGATGCTTGTTTGTGCATCGTTGCTGATCGTGGTTTCGGCGTTAGTTGGATTTGGGTTGGTGACTGAGTCTTTGTGCTGATGGCATTTATCTGATCGTTGTAATCTTGGTGTGGCTCTGGTGGTGTCGTTGGATTGTTGAGTGGTGCTATTGCCGGAGTTGTGCTTGTTCGAGCGCCACTAGTGGCAGTGGTGTTCGATTCCCTAATCACAGTTGGTGTGAAGGGAAGTCCCCTGTTTGGCAGCTTTTTTGGGTTAACTCCAGTCCAACTATTCCCATTCCTCAGTTGGATAAGAAAACTGGGTTTGGCCCAGTCTAGCAGCCAGCAGCCTAGATAGACAAGATCCAATCCAACAGCCCAGTTAGGCAAGGCCCAGTCCAGCAACCCAGTTAGGCGTCTAGTTAGTCCAGCCCACTCAATCAGTTATTCCACTAATCCGGTTCATCTCAACTGTGTTCCCTGGTTCGGTTCAGTTCGGTTCAGACAATTTCACAGCCGGTTCAGGCATCTTCCCACCCTGTTCAAACACCCACTGCGTTATCCGGTCTAGTTCGGGCAGATATCCAGCCGGTTCAGGGTGGTTCTATGTCGTTTACCACCGGTTCAGCAACCTTCACACCGGTTCTGCTTTGGTTTCAGGCAGTTCAGCCACTCTCAAGCTGATTCTGCTGTGTTTACCACTGGTTTAGCCATCCTCAGGCCAACCCTGCCTTGGTTCCAGGCGGTTCAGCAGTCCAGTTCGATCCCTCATGGATTTTTTTTCTACCAGCTGGTCTTCTTGCCTTATTGTCTCCCATTATGGATCCGAAGGTAGATACTATGCCTCTCACTACTAGTCTTGCTCCCATAGTCTCTGTTCCTCCACCCAATTTTCATACTGCCTTTTTCTTTAATGCTCCTATGACATCTGTCAAATTAAATGGGAGTAATTATGTGTTGTGGGCACGGTCTGTCACTATTTTTCTTAAGGGTAATGGGCTTCGTAGCCAATTGGGTAGACAATAAGCCTGCCGACTGTGATTCTGGTTTTAACCAATCGGAACAGGCAAATGCCCAGATTATTTCTCTTTTATTGACTAGTATTGAACCTCACATCAGTTCTTCTTTACTTTAGTTGGATACTGCCAAGGAGATTTGGGATCGTCTGACTCACATGTACTCTGGTACTAGTAATGTTACTCGTATTTAAGAGGCATGCCGGCTGTATTTTAGCCTTGAGCAGGGTAGCTTGACTCTGGAAGAGTACTTTTCTAAGGTTATGGGCATCTGTGAAGAACGCAAGTTGTATCAGCCTATTACTTCTGATGTTTCGAAGATGGAAAAACAACATGCTGATGTTGATGTTGATGTTGTTCGTTTTTTGACTGGGTTGCAGTCCGACTATGAGCCTATTCATACACAGATTTTGGGCAGCTCTCAGCTTCCTTCTCTTCCAAATGTGTTCTCTCGCCTTCACTACCCTCTCCCATGCCACATCTCAGCCGAGTGCTGATCCCATCAGTGATCGCTCAGCTTTAGTGGTCTCTCAGCATGGTTCTGGTAGCATTGTAGTGGAATCCACACTTCTACAGTTACAGAGGGATTTTTTCCTGGCTCCCTTTCCTCAAATGGGCTGCAGTAGTAGTGGTGTTGGACAAAACTTAAAGGAAGTGCGTGAGCCCATCCTAGAAGTGTCTCATATGAGCCCAACAGAACTTAATCGGCTAAGTAAAGAAGGAGGCCCAACCATTAACATGATCAGTGAAGGAGTTGGGCAGCAAAATTTTCAAGTGATGCAAGGGCCAGATAACAACCTGACCCAGATGAAGGAATCAGCAAGCTCCACAGGCCCAACCACTCCAATCCCAATCCAGAATAGAGCGCATTCTGGACACTTGTATGGCAAGAGTCTTCCGAAGGATGTCCCTGAAGAGGCATATGCAGGATGAGTATAAGGAAAACCGACCTGTCAAAGTAATCAGAAGGGAGGAGGGGATGTTATCAATTATTCCAAATCAACTGCAGATTATGTCAACAGTAACCATGGCTCAGCAATCAGTAAGTCTTGTGGATAAAAGCTGTGAAGGAATGGGGAATGCTGAAAACAAAGAATAAAACAGGGTAACTGAACTGGAGCAACTGGGGCATAGTGGGAGTCGAAAGATATGAAGGTTTCAGAGAAAAAGGTTAGGACAGCAACATTTGACTGGAGCTGATGAGAATTTGCATGAAGTGTCTGTAGAATGGAATGAAGATGTGACAATTATGGCTGAGGAGTCGGGCCTTACCATGCCCCCAATCTCCCCATGAAACTAATAGCATGGAACTGTCAAGGATTGGGGAGTTCCTTGACAGTTCTAGCTTTATAGGACCTATGAGTCCAACATAAACCCCAGCTAGTATGTCTGAGTGAAACAAAGATGTGCAGATTTGGGATTGAGAGAATCAGGAGACGATTGCGTTTTGAGAAGAAAGTTGTGGTGGAATCCAGAGGTTTATCTGGAGGGTTATCTATCATGTGGAATGGGGGAACAAACCTTGTAGTTGAAGGATATAGTCAAAATCATATTAGACATAGCTTTGGCTAGCCCAGAATGAAGAATAGCTTTCCCAGATGCGATGAATTATGCCTCGCTTGCGATTGGATCAGATCATTCCCCTTTGATTCTTGATACCACCCCTTGTTATGGCAGATCAAAAAAACCTTTTAGATTTCAGGCTTTTTGGGCAGATGAGGAAGAGTGCAAAGAAATAGCACAGAGTTGGAGGAGTCGGTCACAGGGGTCCAGAATGCATCAGCTTAAGCAGAAAATTAAAGTATGTTCCCAGGGTTTGAAGAGTTGGAGTTTGTCCCATTTCCAACATAATAGAGAGCAGATTGAGAGGAAGAAAAGCAAGATTAGTAGAATTACACAATGATAGTACTGGAGAGGCACAGATGAATGAGGCTTTAGAACTCGGGAAGGAGATAGAGAAGTTGTGGCAGAGGGAGAAGTACTGGGGGCAAAGATCTAGGCTGAGGTGGCTAAAGTGGGGGGAACAACTGTACAGAGGAGACAAAGAAATAAAATTTCTATGTCAAAGGTAGGGGAGAATGAATGGGTGACAGACCATGACCAGATCTACCAGGTTATTGGGAACCATTTCCAGGATATTTTTTCCACTGAAGGAGAGAGAGATTATGATCATTTACTCCAACACATCCCCCAGGTGGCAACCACAGAGATGAACCAGGCTATGGTGATGACCCCAAATATAGAGGAGGTAAGAGCTGCAGTTTTTAAAAGCTCCAGAGCCTGATGGTTTGTCTGGAGTGTTTTATCAAAAGTACTGGAACATCGTTCAGAGTTATGTTCTTTTTGCTGTCCAGGCTTTTTTTCACTCAGGCTACATGTTAAGAGAACTGAATGATACAAATATTACTCTTGTTCTTAAGGTTCAATTCCAAGAGGAGATTGGGGAATATAGACTTATAACGTGTAGCAATTTTATATATAAAGTGATATCGAAGATTATAGCTACAAGACTTGAGCAACATATGCCGCGACTGGTGTCTCAGAATCAAAGTGCTTTTCTGGGAGGGCACAGGAGGTAATGCATTCATTGAGATAGAGAAGAGGAACCAGAAAGTAATTGGATATGGCAAAAGCTTATGACAGGGTAGAGTGGCAAAAGCTGATGGATCTCAAGCCATCAGAGTTCTACCAACAAGAGGTTTAAGGCAAGGTGACCCTCTGTCATCATACCTATTTATCCTGGTAATGGAATGCCTCACAAGACTCATAGATAGAGCAATGGCGAGCAATCAATTGGGAAGAGAAAAAGTTCGCAGGAATGGCCCTAAACTATCTCGTTTACTTTTTGCTGATGACTCCATTTTTTTCTCTACAGCTCCGATGAAAGACTGTCAGACACTAACTGACGTTCTAAGCAGGTACTGTTATGCTACTGACAGCTTATCAACTTAAACAAGTCTGGAGTGCAGTTCAGCAGAAATACTCCAATGTATATGCAGCAGGAGCTAGCACATTTTATGAGAATCCCCTTATTGCGAAACACAGGGAGGTACTTGGGCTTGTCAACTGAATGGGGAAGATCAAAGAAGCAAACATTAACATGGTTAAAAGAGAGAATCCTGGGTACAATAGCAGGCTGAAAAGAGAAGCATTTAAACCATGCAGGTAGAGAGACTCTACTAAAGGCTGTTATACAGGCCATCCCAGCGGATGCAATGGCCATTTTTAAGCTCCCAAGGAAATTGTGTCAAGAGATTACTACTTGTGTCTCTAGATTCTGGTGAATAGAAGTAATGGGGAGAGAGGTATACACTGGAAGTATTGGAACACTATGACAAGAAGCAAGCAGGAAGGGGGACTGGGGTTTAGGGAGATAGAAAAGTTCAACAAAGCTATTTTAGCAAAACAGGCATGGAGACTATACCAAAGAGTGTGATACGTAGTGGGGCAGGGTTTTGAAGGAAAAGTATTTTCCTAACACAACACTTTGGCAAGCTAAACCAAAGGCAAAATGTTCATGGATTTGGAGAAGTTTGTTAGAAGGCGGGGATTTATTGGCCAAGGGTATCATATGGAGTGTAGGGGATGGCAATAAAATTAATGTTTGGGATGATCAATGGATCCCAGGTTTTAGAAATGTGGCAAACCCTTTGCAAAGTGACACCAGAACATTCCATGAACTTATCTGTACAACTACAAAGAGGTGGAATGTGGATCTGGTGAGAGATACTTTCCCGGAAGATATAGCCATGTCCATTCTTACAATTCCACTGCCACAGACAACTCAAGAAGATCAGATTAAATGGGCTCATACGCCAAATGGTAAATACACTGTCTAGAGTGGATATCATATGGAGATGAAGCTTAATGGAACCCAGCCCAGTAGAGCACAAGCATCATCATCTTTCACACCCAAAGATAACTTCGGGAAGGAAATATAGAAAGTGGAAGCTCCACCAAAAATTAAGTCCTTTTTTTAGAAGGTGGCAGCTGGAGCTATAGCAACAAGGAGTAATCTATGGCGAAGAAAGGCTATCCAAAACCCCGTATGTCCTGTATGTGGCGAGAAAGAGGAGACAGCAGAGCATGTATTTCTTTTATGTCCATGGGTTTCTAGGTGTGGTATGAATCCCCTTTGGGGATTGTTATTGACAAACAGAGGGTGACAAGGATTGAAACTTGGCTGCTGGATCACTTACACAATGGACAACCTTTGTTGGTCTACATTATGCGGTTTATCTGGAAAGCAAGAAATAAGGGGTGCTTTGGACACTGAACAGTGAATACCAGAAGTGTAATAAAGCAAGCTGAACTGGCTATTGTGGAGTTTCAACAGGCGAAAGTGACTTCAGCTTCCATTCATCAGAATGAAACAGTGATAACAACATGGATGGCTCCTCCTAGGGGCACAATTAAGATTAACTATGATGGAGCTTTTTTGACAAAGGCTAGGAGGGGAGCATTTGCGGTGGTGGCTCGTGATCATACAGGAAGATTATTAGCTGGAAATGCAGGAACAATGCATGTTGCTTCTCCTCTGGTATCTGAAGCCTGGGCAGTAAGGGATGCATGTAATTTGGCAACTGCTGAAGGATGGGATTCAGTCATTGTTGAAAGTGATTCACAAGTGCTTCTGAGCTCTCTTTCAAAAGGCCCAACTCATCCTTTGAGAGAAGTGGAAGCAATCCAGAAGGATATATGGCAATATGTTGAACAGCTCTCTTCAATTCAGTTTAAAGCAATTCGTCGCTCAGCCAACCAGTTGGCTCATCTGATAGCTGCCCAGACGAAGAATGGGAATCTTCCCATGAACTGGGTTACAAATCCTTCAATGCAAGTAATGGAGTTGATCCAGAAGGAGACTAGAGAAGGCATAGGATAGTTGACATGTATATGCCTTTTCTTTCTAATGAAATTTTGTTTTTGAATGACCAAAAAAAAAAGATCCACAAGACCACCCCAAAACTGGGAAGAAAAAGTACGGTAATAAACCGTAACATTAGAAATTCAGAAAAATGAAAAATGAAAGTCGGGAGCACACACAAATACATGTATCCACAGTAGAATAATATGTAAACCACAGAAGAGCATACACAATCAAGACCAACTTAACAGAATGTGGCAGTATTGATGGGGTGAAATGCCTAAAACTATTAAAAAAATTTGGAGCAGTTTCCACTGGGCAAACGTGTATCGCAGATCAAAAAGAGAAAGCTTCGAGAGAAAGAAGTTGATTTTCAAAGCCTCACCTCATCAGTGACATTGGGATCACCTCCGGCTTTTAATAAGCAGTTAATAATATCAATGCTACCATTATCAGCAGCAATGTGCAAAGGGGTTGCTCCACCTGCAATGACATTCACATCAGCACCTGCCTGCACCAAAAAAGAAGAAAAGTTAGAGCTTCAGGTAGACTGATGGCGTACTTGTTTGAGGAAATAAGAGCAAGAAAGAAAAGATAACTAGACCAACAGCAGAAACTTCAAGAAGTGAAAAATAAAAAACTAGATATTCACACAAATGCATGCCCACAGATGCTTCAACAATTGTGAACCCACACTTGCCATGCAATGGATACAAACAGCAATAAGAACATCAAAGAACCTCATCAGAAAATAAATGATCTCTTTGGCTCTTCCAAAGAGATGAATTCAATTAATTATCTTCAACTAATGAATACAGCTTAACAATAGCTGTCAACCAAAGACATGAAATACCGTACACATTTCCGTTGTCCTACTAGAATAACTCGGTTCTATGGGTTTATATACCATTTAGGCAAAAATACCTAAAGTGAACATCAATAGTGAACATAAAAAGTTTAATTTGTAAAGACACTCTGAATCACTCTTATTACAAGAGACAAAATTGAAATAACAAATCTCAACAGTAGTCTATCAAGGATGGATATATTTGAATATGAAAGAGTCATGATCTCACATGAAAATTAACCACATACCAGCCAAAAAGAGTAACAGTCAATGTTAATTCTTGATTAGAGTAAATTAAGGTACTCGTAGACTGAAAGAATGACTTTGCCAGGAAATCCTCTCTTTGAAAAGGAAGCATTAAGGAGGGAGAAAAAGTAACAATATTTCTTTGCAAGCTTATGTGATTAAGGGTGAATAAAGAGTTAGAGATGGATGATAACTAAGTAGCACATGAAAAAACAAGATTTGACAATCAATGTTCATCAAAAATCTCACAACGCCACATAATTTTAACATGTAATAAACAGAACCAAGTTTGACAAATTTTAGACCATAATATTGCTTCCAGCAACTCATTTCAGGTAACCCAAAATACATAAATAATAAAAACCACAAAATTCTCTTAGACCAACAAATTAAGTCAGTAATCCACAAACCACTTATTGATGCCTAAAAACGCCAACTTTGGCCAAACAGTTAAACATCAATTGATTTCGATTAAAAAAGCTTCATCCCAAGAGGTACCAGAAAATGTAAACATCCAAGTGAATTGTGTGTTGGAGCAAGAATTCCCACATGTTCTTCTTTTCCGGAAAGCTAAATTTAAGGACATGAAAGTAACAAGAATATTTGAAGGTGATACATTTTGTAGGTAAATGGAAAGATAGTGGACAATAAATATGCATAATAGTCATTGTGTCCCTTAGCATCGACTTTTCAACAAAAACCTCCCTCATATAAGCAATTAACCACCACAATTCATACCTATGTGATGCAACGGAGCCCATCCCTGGGTACTACATTGTAGAGTATTTAATGTTGTATGACTGTTTGCCATTTTTCAGGCAGAGTATGTTGAAGTTCTTATTTTATATTGTTAGTAGTGTAGGATAATAATGTAATTACTCATAAGATCAGTTTATTATAAATAAGAGGGTGTAGGGCAACACAGCTACTACACTAAATTATTCTTCTCCCAACTTTCTTTTCTCTTCTTTTCTTCTCCTTCATAAACCCTAATATCAATTTCACTAATTTAACTTGGTAGTAGAGCAATGATTTGAGATCAAAATATCATCGGAAATACATAAGAAGACTACCGGAGATCCTGACAGTCACTGACATCGTTGTAGTGGTTGACTTCATGTTTACACCAGCATGACATCAATAGTTATTAACGACAAGAACCTACCCCAACTCGATTTTTTGAGGGGATAATTGTGGTGATTTTTGCTGATTTTTTTGAAGCCTTCGGGATGGAGTTTGCTAATTTCGAATTTTTTTGGAAAAATAGAGCTATTTTCTTCGATCCGCTGATTCGAGGTAATTTTTTGTGATTTGTTGCTTCGATCTTCTTCTGAAGGGTGCGACTAGGGCCTCGATGGATTTCTATGAGATGCCTAGTCCTCCTTGGTGGCTATTGAAGTGATTTTGTGCTGGATTTGGCCTTCGGTCACTGTTCCGGCATATGAACAATGACCAGCGACTGGTCAGGTGAGTTTTTTGCCTCTGTTTCAAGCTTCTAGGTTGTGTTGAAGGCTTCTGGTGTGTTGGGCTTGCCTTATTTACCTTCAGGTGTGCATTGGTTGTGTAGTTTGAGGAGTTGTGGTGTTTTTGGGGTGTTATGGTGTGAATACTATCCAGATCTGTGGCGCGAATCTATTTTTCTTCCTCCGCTTTGTTGGTTTACCCTATTTTTCAACTTCTGGATTGTGGGTACTTGGTTGTAGTTGAGTATCGTGGAGGGTTCGCTTCGGCGCACTACTTTGCTAAGTCTGGTCCTATTATCTATTTATATCTGGTTGTGAATTGAATTCTTGCAATGTCTAGTTCAGATTTAGGTATTTTCTTGGTACTTTCTACATTAGTTTATGTGATTGTTGACTCTTAGTGGATTGCATAATCAATCGTGGATTTCTCGATGGTGACTTTGAATGGTAGTAATGGTGGAGTTCGTCATGGCAGTTGTGAGTTGTCCCATAATGTCACTTGTGGTAGTCCATAGACATAGCATAACATAGCCTATTTTCTTGAAATAGGAAACCCTATTCCAATGGCATCAGAAAATTAAACAAAAATCACCACAATTTTTAGCACCCAAAATGAGCCAAAAAGTAGGTTCCGGTGATCGGAGAGTGCTAATGTCAAACGTCATCCACTGACAGAGATGTCAACGACGAGAAAACAACCGGAAACTTTATGCACTATTTTCCAATGTATCTGGTCACAATTTGCTGCAATGATACCAAGTTAAAAGATAATAGTAAAAATATTAGGGTTTGAGAGAGAGGAGAAGAAGAGAAGAGGAAGAAAGAGAGCATAAGAGTAAGAGTAATCTATGTGTAGATGTTGCGTTGTAGAAATATTTAGGGTAATTATAAAAAACCCTACACTTGCTAATTGTAACTAATACATAAAAATAAGAACTCTAACATAAACAATTCCATCCTCGATCTTCATGATTTACTCATATTTTCTTTGTTCAGTTACCATGGACCGTGAGTCTACAATCCCCAGAAGACTGTTGAGAAAACCAAATGTAGGCCTTCCTATAATAATCTAGATGATTCTAGTCTTCCTCATCTAAAGCCAAAATGAGTCTGAAAATCAAGAAAATATGAGTATGAGCTAGTATTACATTCAGTGACAAACAGGTTCTTGAGAAACAATCTGAGACAAATGCTTAAACGAACACCTATGGAAAAATAACTAGTTGCAAGAATCTCAGGCAAGACACGTGAAGAACCATTTTTTTATTAGCAATAAAAGATTTTCGTTTCAGTTAATGAAAAAAGACAAAGAAAACAAACAATTAAATACAAGTTGCATATCAAAAATGGATTGACAATCCACCTTAATAAAAAACAAAGGAATGGCCACAGAATGAGGACCCGTTGAAGGCCAAAAAGTAAATTCTACCCATAAACAATATTCCTCCTCGAACATATCTTCAAAATTTCTTACATTTCCATAAGACGCAAAAAAAATATCAAGCACAATATATGAAGAACCATACGAATGTATGTTAAACACATTGACCAAATCTTAGAATCCACCTTTAATCACTTGGTCATTGATTTCATGGATGAAAATTCTTTTGAGATTTCCAATCCCCTTCCTTTCATGAGCTTGATGAGGTTATCATAATTCCTTTGTTGTACGTTTAGTTATTCAGTCGTGGGTTGAGAATGATCTTGAGATTGTTGAATTGCTCCAATCTAATTTTACCTTTTGGTTCTAATCTATGAAGCACGCATACTTTCGTTAAGATCGACGTACCCATATGAGGTATGATACTCAAGAATACGTATCAAATACGCATCATACGTATCTGATAATTAATAAAATATGTGAATACTTCTACACATGGAGCAAGATGTACAATTTTTAATTTTAATCTTATACCATTTCCTTTCGAATTTTTACGTACAACACAAAACATCAACAAAATTCAATTTGACGTTGAACATACGAGTGTTTTTTAAGTATTATATCTACTTTTACATGTCAAAAGAGTATAAAAGAATGAGTTAGTTACACTATATAACTTAGAAACAAATCCTTGTAAGTAAACCAACTATTAAATTTTGGTTCTATTCTTTTAATTGGTCAAGTTCACTTTACGAATATATCATAATAAGAGGATATTACACATTTTTCAAGGTAAAAATTACTAATTTTATTTACTATTGTTAAAGAATTACTAACAATTATAATTGGTAAGTTGCTAAATAATAGTAAAATATAAAATATATTTTATTACAGACGTATCCATGTCGTACCCATATCTTTTTTTTAGGTTTTGTCGTATTCCCGTATTGTATTGTACTTGTATCCGTATCTGTGCTTCCTAGGTTTTAATTGATTTTTGGTACTTACCTGTTGAATTTCAAACTCTTCTTTTGAAGAGATCTGTTCTTCTCTTTATTTTCTTGTGCTGCATATGGAACTTAACCTAAATAAATGGAAGATCAAACAAAATCAATTCCATAAAAAAATTTGGAGAATATGATAATAGTTAAATTTTTGGTGTCCGACTATCGGCACATATCCAATGGCCCTATGTATGCACCATGTTAAGAGTGTAATTATATTTATTTATCATTAAGGATAGTCTAGTTTTTTCCTTATTATAGGGTTCTTTATATATTATCTCTTGTACTCACTTTTTATTATTATGAATATTAAAGTACCGCATATGATTTTTCTCTTCTTCTATCCTCTCTATGTGTAAACTGTTTTCTTTGCACTAGTTGATCTATGTTTTCATGGTATTAGAGCAATGTTTCTTCTCTCTTTCTTATGTTTTAGTTGAAATTAGCATGAAGTTCATGAACAGTGAAAGATGCGTGTGAACAGTGGTCGTAAACAGTGCACAATGAACAGTGTTCAGTGAACTAACAGTGAACGGTGCATGTAGCTAGGGTTTTGGTTAGATATTCTGAAATTACAGAATCTGGCCCAGAATGTGCATAATTTACAAAACCTGCACCAGGATATTCTGAAATTATAGAAACAGCCCCCAAATTTCCACAAATTACAGAAACAGCTCATAATTTTCTAAAAATTATAGAATGAACCCCAAATTTTCAAGTTACTTTAATCTTTGATTAAGATTGACCTCTATCATTATACATATGATTACGGCAAGTGTGAATTCAGCAATTATATCATATGTAGATGCTTTATATGTTCCTTCTCTTATAAGTTTGTCTTCGTCGACTCTTTCTGGTATATCTCGTTCCACTAGGGTATCTGATTCTGGTGCGACAAACCACATGACTAATGATCCATCTTTGTTTCTTACCACATCTCTTCCCTCCTCTACTACTGTTATGACTGCTAATGGTACTCAAATGTCATTGGCAAGAGTTAGATCTATTGTGACTTCACTTGTATCTCTTCTTGATGTTTATTTTATTCCTTAATTATCTTTGAACTTAATTTCTGTTAATCAACTATGTGATCTTGGTCTCATTGTTCATTTTTTCTCCAGTGGTTATATCGTGCGGTATCCTCGTTCTAAGAAACTAATTGGAACAGGCTGTAGAGTTGGAGGACTGCATGTACTAGAAAAATTGCATGCTCCAATTCTGGATGCTTCTTCTATTAATTTGTCTTTTTTTCATTTGAATCCTAAGTTCTCTGGGTTTTATTAGCGGCATTCTCGTCTTGGGCACATTTCTAGTTCTTGTTTGAAATTTTTAGTTTTTACTGGTGCATTAGGTGATTTAAATAGTCATGATATTTCTGACCGCAACGGTTGCAAACTTGCTAAATTCACAGCTTTACTTTTTAAGAATAGTTCTACTTCTGTTCCTTTTGATCTTGTGCATTCTGATGTGTGGAGGCCTGCCCCTATAAGGGGACCTCAATATTATGTTTCTTTTATTAATGATATACTCGTTATTGTTGGATTTATCTCATGAAACAGCGATCTGAATTTTTCTCTATTTTTTCTTCTTTTTGTGCCATGATTCACACACAATATTCTTTAATTATTAAATGTTTTCGTTGTGATTTGGGTGGGGAATATAGACACAATCATTTTCTTGACTTATTGAAATCTGATGGTACTATTTAGCAGTCCTCTTATGCAGACACTCCTGAGCAGAATGGTGTAATTGAGCAAAAACACAGACGCATCATGGAGACACTCGCTCATTGCTCTTATTTGCGTTAGTTCCCACTTCCTTTTGGGGAGAGGTTGTCCTCCCTACTGTTCATCTCATTAATCTGATTCCCTCTATTATTTCTTTTAGTGTTTCACCTTTTGAGCGACTATGTGGTAAACCTCCTGACTATTTTTCTTTGCACGTCTTTGGTTGTACTTGTTTTACGCTTCTTCCGAAAGTTGAATGTAATAAATTATCTGCTCGTTCTGTTATGTGTATCTTTCTTGGTTATGGTGAGAGATAAAAATGATATCGTTGTTATGATCATATTGCCAGAAGATTGCATGTATTTAGGCATGTGGCCTTCCTTAAGCATATTTTTTTTTTCCATTCCTTCTGTTTCTGACTCCTTCAATAGATCTAAACTTATATATATCGACATCTTCCCTGATGATACTTCTAGTGATTCTAATAATCATGGCATGCTCACTTCTGATATTCGTTCTTCATCTCAATCTTCTGCTTCGTCTCATTCTCCATCCTATTATTCAGACATATTCTCGCAGTAACAACACTAACTCACATGCAGGTACAGCTCCTTTACCTCTTTCAACTGCGTCTCCGTCGGCCTTTGATGATGTGGATCCTTTCTCTTCTCGCTATCCTAAACGCATTCGCAAGTGTCCTATTTGCTTTGATTTTTCTAACAATTATTATTCTTCTGATTTTTATTCATTTTTATCTTCCATTCATTCTGTCTAAGCCTACCTCCTATGAGGAGGCTGCTTTTGATCCTCTTTGGCAGCATGAGGCTATGAATGAGGAACTTTCCGCACTGCATAAAACTAGGACATGGGATCTTGTGCCTTTACCTATTGGTAAGCATGTTGTTAGTTGTCGGTGTGTATACAAGATTAAAACCAAAGTGGATGGTTCTACTGAAAGATATAGCCAGATTGGTTGTAAAGGGTTTTGCACAGGAATATGACATTGATTATGAGAAGACATTTGCTCCTGTTGCAAAGATGACTACTGTTTGTATTTTAATTACTGTAGCAGCTATTTGCCGATAGAAACTCTCAAATGAATGTCAAAAATGCTTTTTTGAATGGTGAATTGGCAGAAGAGGTTTATATGGTTCCTGGTCTCCCTCACATTTCAGATGAGATATGTAAACTCAGAAAAGTTTTGTATGGTCTTAAACAGGCTCCTCAAGCTTAGTTTGAGAAGTTCTCTACTGTGATCTTTGACTTGGGTTTTCCTTCAAGTGATTATGATTCTGCTCTTTTCCTTCATTCTACTTCCGCCGGTAAGAATGTTCTCCTCTTATATGTTGATGATATGATTATTACCGGAGATGATTCCGATGGCATTTTAGTCTTGAAGGCTCAATTACAACAGCAATTTGAGATGAAAGATCTTGGTCCACTTCAATATTTTTTGAAGTGGCTTCATCCCCGAAGGGTTATCTTCTTTTTCAGTCAAAATATGCAGTTGATACTCTATCCACAGGGCCCGTTTAACAGATTCTCGGACTGTTGAGACTCCTCTCGAGCTTAATGTGCACTACACTTCTACTGATGGAATCCATTTGGTTGATCCTACTTTGTATCGGGTTCTTGTCGACAGTCTAGTCTATCTCACAGTTGCACGACCTGATATAGCATATGTCGTTCATGTTGTGAGTCAATTTGTCTCTTCTCCAACTACAGTGCACTAGACTACAATTCTTCGCATTTTATGCTATCTTAGAGGTACTTTAAATCAAAATTTGTTGTTTTCTTCCACTTCTGTTATGGAGTTTCGTGCTTTTTTTTATGCTGATTGGGCAGGTGATACCATGGATCGTAAATTCACCACTAGTTTCTGTGTCTTTTTAGGTGATTCTCTTATTTCGTGGAGGAACAAGAAGCAGACCGTTGTCGCTCGTTCTACTGCTGAGGCTGAATATCGTGCTATGCCTACTTCTACGTCGGAGGTAGTTTAGTTGAGATGGTTGCTTGCCAATCTAGGTGTTTCCTTTTCTGGTCCTACTCCTATGTATTGTGATAACCAAAGTGCCATTCAGATTGCCCACAACTCTATTTTTCATTAACGAACTAAGCATATTGAGATCGACTGTCACTTTGTGCGTCACCATGTTCAGCTTGGGACTATTTTCTTGTATTTTGTTTCTTCCACTATGCAGTTAGCTGACTTCTTCACGAAGTCCCATATCATGCCGCGTTTTGGTTTTCTTCTTGACAAACTCTCTATGCTTCCTACCCTCACATCATGAGTTTGAGAGAGGGTGTTAAGAGTGTAATTATATTTATTTATCATTAAGGGTAGTCTAGTATTTTCCTTATTCTAGGGTTCCTTATATACTGTCTCTTGTACTCACTTTTTATTATTATGAATATTAGAGTGTTGCATATGATTTTTCTCTTCTTCTAGCCTCTCTACATGTGAACTCCTTTCTTCGCACTAGTTGATCTATGTTTTCGCACCAAAGTAGGTGATTGCACAAAAAAAAAAAACAGTTACATTTTTAAGTAATTCTATTACGTAAAAATCGTCAGTACAAAATCCAAGAAAAAATACAAACTACACAACAGCAGTATAGAGGACTCAGCCATCTAGTGAACATTTGTAATACTATAGAGTATCAATTTTATTACTTGACCTGAATCAACTGCTCTAAGCATGCCAATGAACCCGCCGCTACAGCTGATAACAGGGGAGTGATATTATCATCAGTTTCAGCATTAGGCTGCAAAACAATTAAGGCAAATCAGTATATACACCAATAATGCAACATTGCAACTAGCCTCACGACAAAAAAATATTTCTATGTTTGTTATCAAATGAACTCCTGTTAGAAGAATGACAAAGCAAAAAAAAAAATGATTGACATATCTTGCATTAAGCCTCATAAAAGAGAGGGATGAGTAACCATTATCCACACTACACTACATTATCTAAAGTGTGAACAATTTGCATATCAGTATTCTCATATTCATGGGCAAAGCATCCTCTATATTTCATATTTGGACAACAGTGAATGCACATATTAGGATCTCCCACTCTCACACACACACACACCAAAACAGGAGGTATGTGGAGCTCTTTGAGCATCCATAATCATCTCAAGCATGTACATTAAAAAAAAGTGTACATGTGTCTAAGGAATAGCCATTGGAGACCTGAACTCAAGACCTCTAGCTCCTTGGAGTGGACTTCTTGCCATATTGTCTACCCTTGAGGTCAACTGCTGATACACACCAAGCAGAAGTTGAGATGCAGATCAAGAAGGAAAAAAAGAACAGAACAGAAAAGAGAAGAAGAATAAGATGAAGAACAGGTTTACCAAAATCTCTCAACTCTCAAGGATTAAGTCAAGAGAAAGACAATGAATCGATCATATTCTCAATAAAGTTCACATGCTAATAAAAATAGGGATTGCATCAGTTTTTTACTCAAACATTCTACCAAAACTCATACTACTTTCCTAATAAAGCTTTTTTTTTTGGCTGAGGATTTCATTAATAAAGAGAAAAGATAGTAACCAAAGATGCGGGACGTAGAGAACCTTACCCCAATAGCCGAGTACAATGATGACAAAATAAAAAGAGCCGATGCAATGCATGAGTTACATCCAAGCTTTAAAAATAAAACTAGGATATCCAGAGATGCCCCGATTAACATGTTGAGCAATGAATTCTGGGGGAGATGTCCACCAAGTGAATGATGAAACCAAGATACCAAAATTTGCAAGACCATCTGCAACTTGGTTTACCTCTCTATAGACATGCGAGATTTGAATTTGCATTGATTCCATTTGACGGCAACAAACCCTCCTAGGGGTATTAATTCCAAAGGAATAGATGAACACCGCGTGCAAGAATTTGAGAGTTACACTCAATCCAAATTCAATTCCTCCCAAAAGCCACAGCCATATAAAGCCCTTTGAAGACTGCCATACGCTCAGCACAATAAGCATTTTGATTCCCCCACGAAAGGTTGTACGTGCCTTTAATAAACCCACCGAAAGTGCAGAATATACCCCACAAGCTGCAGGACAAGGGCAGCCCTTTGCAGCACCATCAGTGTTGAGCTTCAATCACTCTGATGGTAGTTTTTGACATAGCACCTATTTAATTACCGGGGCACGTCATCACAGATGTCCTTTGATACCCATCTGTACAAGTATTCCAAGCTCCTCAACAGTATTAAACACAGTCCCAGATTCAAGAATCGCAGATTCCCGCGTAAGAGAGAATTAAACACTTTGCAAAAGTGAGTGATGGAGGGATGTCATTGAATCTACAATCATTTCATGATTTTCAGATAATCCAAATACAATTCACCATCATACTTAATGCCAATTCTTTGAGCTGAGAACTAAAGCTCTAGCTTTTCTAGAGAACCATCAACTCTAGTAAGGAGTTCCCCACAAAATTGAGCAAAAGTGCGTGAGAAAAAATGTGACTTGAGCACTCCAAAGTACAAGGCAATGGACAGAGCAAGCAGAAGAAAACCAAGGTAATGCCGTCCTTTCGAATGGCATCATCCAGTGACAATTCAGCCTCCAAAGAATCATAAAACGTCTAGGATGATTAGACTTGTTCCAAAGTAACTTAACCCACGCTTATAGGGGCTGCTTTAACCGAGTAAAATCATAGCCTGATTTTAGTATTAACATACCGTCTGTGGAAGGTTGCCAAACTCATTGATCCACCAATCCGATGTCAAACTGCTACAAATTTAAATAGAAGGAACTTGGGATTGACCAATCCCCCCCCCCCCCCCCCCCCCCCCCAAAAAAAAAAAAAAAAAACCATAATATGCAACCTTGGAAGACAATCTAGAAGCCAACAAAGGGTGAATATTACATTGAGCAGTCAAGGGGGACCTGACCAATTATATCTCCAAAACCGAGTAGAACTGCCATCACCAATAATCTACTGGGAATGCTCTTGAACAACCCCCAACTGATTCCGAATTCCTAGACAAATACGGGTCTTGTAATATGAAATTGGACCAAGGGAAGAGTGTAAGAAGTGAGCACAAAGAAAACAAACTCATTGTTCCTGTGAGCTTAAAAAGTTTCATGCTAAAGTTAGCAGAGCGGCTTGATTGAGAGAAGAGAAATCCCTCACACCAAGACCTCTTTCTTCCAGCCGAGCATATACTTTCCTAATAAAGCTCATTCTAAATTACTAAAATACTTCTATTCAGATAGATTTTTCCAATTGAATAATTCTCAAATAATAAAAACAATAACAATAATAATAATAAACCACCTAGTGTGGGCATCTGTTTCTAAGGATTTTGATGGTATTCTACTCTTTTGCATATTGGCGGATTGGAAGGCCTCATGTGCCCGTTAGATATTATGATTGTTTTTGTTGTCTA
This sequence comes from Ilex aquifolium, assembly GCA_951799425.1. NCBI lineage: Eukaryota > Viridiplantae > Streptophyta > Magnoliopsida > Aquifoliales > Aquifoliaceae > Ilex > Ilex aquifolium. Next base: position 12,910,932 of record OX637395.1, read on the forward strand.
GTTTTTTTCCACATTTCATGGTTGGACATCTTGTCCATCCTATTTAAATCTTTGATGTACTATTTTTTAAATTAATAAAATAGTATGGTTTCCTATCAAAAAAAAGTACACCTTCCTTTAAACCAACAATTATGAGTCTTCCGACTCAAAAGTTGAATATCAAACTTATTCATCCACCCAATGGCTACGCCATCAATTCGCCTATACTGAAAATAGCGTGTGTCCAACAATTGAGGAGGAGGGCCAAAAAATACCATCTGATGGAGAAGCTTGTTGCCTCAATAATGAGGTCTTCTGTGTTTGTAGCACACGTAAGCGTTTATTTCTTTTTTCCATCAATGAACAACAAGTGTCGGCTCATCGGCCACATTGCACATCATGATCCCCCATCCATGTGTGCCCTAGAATTATGTAAAAAGCCTTGAGAGGTAGGAGTACATGACACATAACTATCTTTAAAAACTTCGTGAATCGTGAATTTAACTAGGTACCTTTTATCAACTGTCAGCTTGGTGTTGGTAATCCACCCCACATGATAGGGTTCTAGATGTGGACCACTTTTAAACTCAATTTCTTGCCTCTTCCAACACCAGATTTGTGCATCTCCCAATGTCAATTAGTAATGAGCATATCTGCCCCTTAGGAACCCTTTTTTGAAATATATTTCTTGTGAATAAGCTCGTTATTAACTTTTTTATTACCAACAAATGAAGGATTCATAACACCAAATTGAATGATCATCATCCACATCACCCAATACCATCTACTTCTCTAGTTAGGGAAAAAATTGGTAGACTTCTATTTGATACATTGTTAAGGGTTATTGATTGTTCATCTCTCTTTGTCGTAGATGAATAAGCTACTATGAGTTATAAGCCATTATGAAATCTAAGATAGACACCCTCGTATCATTCTTACCTCCAATTCCATGTTCATTATGATTTATGCACCAACAAATAACAATACATCCCCTCACCCTTTTCCATAAAAAAGAAAAGGAGAACTAAAGATAAGGAGATAAGAGAAGTGAAGAGAAGAAAGACAAGAAAAGAAAGCGAGGAATGAAACTTTTATTATCCATATAGGAAAAGAGTAAAGACGAGAGTGACAAACTTTGAGAAGAGAGAAGACAAGGAATACAGGGGAGATAGCTATGAGAAGAGAGAGAAGAAACAAACAAATTAGGAGGCCAAGAGAGAAAAAGAATTGTCAATATATTTTCTATGAGCTTTGCCTAATCCTGTTCTACACCAACAAAGCCTTCTTGTAGGCTTCATATAATCCAAAAACAACTTCAAGTTGCGAACACATATCACCCGCTACGTAACAGCATCAGCTTATTTACAAAAAGTCCAACTATGACTAAAACAACTAATACTACTTCGATTGCCATGGCTACTGCAATTAATATCTAGATGAACTTTCAACCTTAACAACCATTAAGCTGTGGATAGCTTGAACCTGTAAGTGGAACCTAGCTAATGCATTACAAAAATTTCATCATACCGATAACATTAGAAGAGTAGACCTAATTCAAGACTTCAATCAGAACACATACAAGAATATAAAAAAAAAAAAAAAATTTGATCTCCCCAAACTTTTTAATGGTGAAGTGAAATAGGAAGACACTAAGTTGTTGTAATATGCAAGGCATAAGAATCAAGATTTCACATGTATTGATGAAAAGTAACTTTTCTAATGGAAGGAAAGAATAAAAATATCAAGCTTACATTAGCATGGTGTTCTAGCAAAACTTTTACAGCATCTTGCTGGCCATGACCAGCAGCCCAAATTAGTGCAGTACCAGCATCACTCTGCGAATTAACGTCTACATCGTGGGAAAGTAAGAACCTCAGCAACTCAATATCTCCTGCAAACAAGGATGAATTATACTGAATGTGTATTGGGTAATAAACATAAGAAGAGCCCAAAATGAATAGGGTGATGTGAGCTGTGATTACTCAATAAGTAGGTGAGCAGTCACTATCATGGAAAATGATATGTCATAATTCCCATCCAGGAATAATATGCAATTATACAATTTCCCACTTTTTTTAGGATTAACAAATCTAAGAAATTAAAATTGCAACAAAAATTGAACAAACTGTGTATACTTGAAACAATCTACCACCTGCATATGTCAAAGAAATGTCATAATTCTTGATTTCATAGGGAGATTCACTACAACTGCTCCCAGAATAACAATGACATGCATTAGGCATCACAGGACACATCTTAAGCAGTGGCTTGTGCAGTCATTGAAACTAAACATGATTCTATCTTCCACGTGTCTCAATTGTTGTTTAGGATTACACTGGGAATGAATATTAACCTCCATACTCTGAAGGAGAGAAAAATGTGTATATTTCTTAATATTTTAGCCTTTATTCATCCAATATATGGTTGGCTAAGCAGAAGCAAAGTACTACGAAAACTACTCTATTATGTTATAGTTTCGTATTCTAATTGACACGCACTAATACAAGTATGTACTAGCCCATACGTCGAACCAAAATCACAAATTTTCTCCCAGCAAAGATGACACTGGTAACCCAAAAAGAATAAGAAAAATATATGGCTTGTCAAAACCAGACCAAATACAGAATCATTTTCAATTCAGCGAACAGAAGTGATCCGATATACCAGCTCCACGTGTGTGTTGTATTTTAGTGCCTATATTTTACGCAGCCAGTCCCAAGCCCAATAAAGGAGAAGGAATGCATTAGGTAGGTCATAGCCGGTCCAATTAATATAAGCGTAAATACTAAGGCATTCCCCTAAAGTGATGAGTTGTACCCGAACCCCAGTGTTTTCAAATATGAGCGAGGGGCACCGCATTTTTGTCGCCCAAATGCGATGGAAAATATACAAGAGTTCTCACATTACTTTGGATGAACACAGGTAGAGAAATTAATCCAAGATACTCAGTTTAGATTAGCAACTACAACAGTATATGAGAATCAGTTTGTTTTTATGACTGGGAGATCAACAATGGAAGCTATAAACTTACTTCGAAGACTAATGGTGAGGTATAGGGAGAAAAAATAAGAACCTTCATAGGTATACGTGAATCCAAGTATACTAAGATGCAAAACAGCACCAACAGTATCACCATTATTTCATTGAGGCTTTTTGTCTACTCTGATACAAGTAAAATAACAGATTCAATATGGGTGTTGAATGTAGGATAGTGTGCATACTACTACTTTTTTGTGACAGGAAACAAGTTGATTACATTAATTTAGAAGTAGTGAATCAGTAAATATGGAAGGGTGGACACTGCACTCCAATCTGCAAAAAAGGCAAAAAAGTTGAATCCCCTCAAAACCCTTAGTAACCAAAGCCCAAAACAATGCCAAAAAGTGAACGTGAACCCATAAGCTTCCATCAACTGTCATCAGTTGTCCAATATTCTAGCGTTCTTTTCCTTCCAAAGGACCCCAACAACAGTAGTAAAGATTTCACAATTCTATAGAATCACCCCCTTATTATTGATTCCAAAACCCCTTAAATCAACAAACAAGGAAGATGTTCCAACCTTGGTTCCTACCACCACCATCTGTTTCTTACTTACTAATTGAACTTCTTTTTTAACTATACTAGGATTTTGCATATCATGTGTATAGTTGAGTGATCATTAAAGTAAATCGTACACTTGGTCAGGAATCAAGCTTATAATTTTCTCAATAACTGATACAGCCATCACTAGTATATTTTTCTTCGATTTACATGTGTTTCATTGTTGATCTTTAATTACAGATGATAGTGAAACCAATGTGGCAGCTTGTGCTTATCCATTATCACAGAAAACCCGTCACAACATCTCATATTGAAGAAAGCATCGAGCATGAAATGAAGACAATGTCGTTCATTATAATAGAACCACCAATATCTAGATATATGACTTCCTAAACATGTGACTTTCTCCATAGACCATTATAATCATGATATCTCATGTTCCATTGCAAGTTGTGTCCTATTCATCAAGAAATGGTAATAAATAGATTGTATTTCCAACCATGATTACAATAAAGCTTATCTTTACAGGCTATTAATGTCACAGTGAAAAAGAAAAAAAAATCGTTGACATGCAAAAAAAGGGGATAAAATCACATGTAGCAATAAGTTTCTAGAAGTTCGTTGACCCCTAGCCTCTGATCAGAAGAATCTCCCCTAAAAGCCAAAAATTGTAATGTTAAGCCTGAACCGGCACAATCCCTGCCCAGGCATGCTGAACGCTCATCATTCATTCTCTATATATAATTTTTGCATGATAAATAACCAAACTCAACAAATATCATAACAGAAAAATTAAAGCCTCATTTAGCAAACCAAATGACTTCTCTTTCTTCTTTTTCAAAAAATCTATTTCGAAGAGATTGTGTGTAGTGTGTACAAAACGAGATAGATCTAATAAACATAGGAGACTGCGTCTTTGTACTTCAAGGAGAAAAACTTTGCAACTTTTCCACTGGTAGAAGGATCTTGATATGTACTTTCCATAACAAGCATCCAATAACCAGTGAGAGAAAAATAGTAGTCATTTCTTCAAAGAAAAGCCATACAGGTGGAATTCGGAGTGTTGTCTATCATTCACATCTGGAAAGAAACTACATGAGGAGTATAATTACGTAATAGATTATTTCAAGAAAGGGGAAAATAAAACACCTATTCCCGCAGCATGGTGCAGAGCTGTGGCCCCCAGTTCACTAGGTATTTCAGGATCAGCACTGCACTCGATAAGGTATTTGGCAGTGGCAGTATGTCCTTGCCGAGCAGCATGAAGAAGAGGAGTTTCACCTGTAAAGCAATGGAGATTCCAAAACATAACCATAAGCAGGCTAAACGAAGCATCCATATCCTTCATATATTAAGGGATTCCCCCGCCCCCCAAAAAAATCTATATATAGATATATACACACACATCAAAAATGAAAAACCAAAATTACTTCTCGTTCTTATTATATGAGGATCATAAAAACCACTAGATATCAACTGGTACGAGAATATCTCATTAGGAGCGAGAATACCATCATAAAGCTGGGGGGAAGGTGGATTTAGTTAAAGACCATTGCTTAAAAGTATACCACAATCAGAAAACCAAGGCAGCCGACACTCTCTGTCAAAGTCATAATATCATAATTCGATTAAATTAGACATGTAATCCGAAATTAAGCCGACCCCAAATAATTGGGATATAAGGCTTGGTTTGGTTTGGCTTGGTTTAATCTGAAATTACATTCACATAATTCTCTAATCAATAAAGAGTTCCACCAACTACTTGCCAAACTGATAAATAAACCTCCAATTTTATTTTTTCTAGACACACACCTATGCTTGGAGATCAGCTAAAACTATAAATCAAAATGATGATTAATAGTAGGATTATACAATCGAAAAAACAGTAGGATTCGCCCCTTTCCCAGTTCTCTCAAACAAACAACTCAGTTAAGGAGCCAACAGCAAGTAGCTTTTTTGGTTTAAGTTATAGAAAAGTAGATTGCACTCTTCCAACACAGATTTAATCACTTTGTTGTTATTGTAACTGAGAACTCGAATTGGTACCAATATGTTCACAAATCACAACAAAATTAACATTTAATCACCGTGTGTGTGTGTGTGTGATACGTATATGTATACACATATATAAGCTCAAATAATTATTAACATACTGAATAATACAAATACCATCTCTGTCTTTTGTACCAACATTGAACTTCAACAGGGACCACGGTTCAGTGCTTAAAAGTCAGCCCAACGACCACATTGTGTGTTTGAACATTAAGGCAGCAACTTTATATGATCAAGGATAGGTTTGCACCCAATTTAACTGGACCCATTAATGGTACTAAACTGGTGCTATTTTTCATGTACATAAATAAGCATAGATAATTCATTAAGATATCGAATTTAATACCATCTTCGTCTTTTGTATCAACATCGAGCTTCAAGTCCTCCAGCAAGTACTTGCACACCTCAGTCTTGCCCTCTCTCGCAGCAAAATGAAGAGCCCCTCGCTTGTTAGCGTCCTTTACATCAGCCACCGTTTGCGCCAGCCCCTTCCCATCGTCCAGTTGCGCCGCTAATTCTATACATATACACACAGACACCCAATACAATCATAATGAAAGCACTTGAAAAACTAGCCAATTATTATCCATTGAAGTTTAACAGATGAGAACTAAAATTGTACAGATTTTCGAGCATACTCTTGAAGAGGTCAAGATTTCCGGTACGAGACGCATCGAGAAACTGTTGAACTTTTTGCCTCACTGAAAAATCAAAAGACAAGTCTATCAATCACAAAAGAATGACAGTAGTAATGTGAAATACTTTGATGTTTGTATTGTGTCTGCACAATGAGAAATAAAGAAAACCAACCTGCAAGAGCATCAGAAGCATCAGCAGCCATTACAAAAGAGACAGAGACAGAGTTTGTAGGTGGGCGAACTCTTCTGAAACCCTAAAATCCTCTGTTGAAGTCGTTGAGTTTCGTACTTACGCTTTGGAGAGAGAGAGAGAGAGAGACGGCAGTAGTCCTGCGTCGTCGGGTAACAACAGTTTGAAGACAAAAGTCGGCGAGAAGTAAAAGGAGGAATCGGCTCACAGACTCTAGGCTTGTTTGCTTCGAGTATTAAATATTAAATTTGGGTGGTATTAGATATGATATCATTTTCATTCCACTCCTATCTAATGGTATATTATACCCGCTCTTAAATTTTTATCCCATCTTTCCCCTTATTTGTTTGTTATAAATATTATTTGTGTAATACCACTTAAAAAAGTCAACAATTGCGGCTATGACCAGTAAAAAGACAATTGTAACCTTAAAAAGACAATTATACATGAGGACAGTTGAGTCTGTTAACTCTATTATACCTCCATCTCATTTGTACCGGGCATATAATACCAGGGGAGGTGGTATTCAATAATATCATCTACAAGGCATTATGATTACTATTCATACCGGATCGGTATTATGACCTGGAAAATAGTACTAACTGTAAAATGCTAAACAAACAAGGTATAAAGTGGGTCTCACGTGCTATTTTCCTAATACCACCACATTGTAACACCCTTATACTCGAAGCAAACAGCCCCTAGGGGCATGTTTGGCAAGTCACGGATGGACTGGACTGGATTGGATTTAAAATCCTAAAAAGTCCAATGAAATTCCAATAACCGGGATTACTAGTGGGATAAAAACAAATTCATTAATCCTATCCCAAATTTGGTTAGGGAGTTATGATATAGTGGGCATGGATAAACTATTACTTTTTTTTTTAAACATGTCATAAGTTTGGTAGTAATTGACAATTTTACCCTTGAATCCTATTCAATCTTATGCCATGTTTGGCTTGGGAATTGTTGGTTACCACTTTACTATTTAAGTGAAATGGTAAGAAAACCTATGTATTGTACACTTTAAACTTTTACACGTTTTAAATTGAAAACATTTTTAGAATGCACTCACAAAATTATTTAATCCACCAAAAATATAAATAAAGTTAAAATAAATGATGAATATATGAGAAATTAATGCACAAGACAAATGAACATGAACATTAAAAGTAATGAACCGTTGCCTTATACCTAAAAACACACACAATTAAGGCATTCTAAGTCATACACCGTACAGTCAATGTCCATTTAAAAAGTTACCTTAACCTATACAAACAAAATAAAGGCAGCATATTTGAAATGGTAAATACAAGACATATGCAAACATATTTAATACATCATAGACAACCACAAGCGAAGTCGCGTAATTACCAAAATGGCTTGTGGCATTTACCAAGTCTAATACACACACAACTACATATTGGTTACATATTAACAGCGAACCTTGGACATAACTTTTGCGGGCCCAGTCAATCATCGATGACTATAATAGCTACATGCCTTGGAGAATGAATTGACGGGGACGACCCAACACTACTTGATTCTTGATTGCTTGAAGTAGCTTCATCTCGTTTGAAAATAACCTCAAAATATTGATAGTTTTGGCATGGTGCAAGGCAATACAGCGCAGCAAACTCATCTTCCTACATGTGTAAATTTGAAGCAAGTGTTAATTTGATGTGTAATGAAAATGCACCTAGTTAAAACAAGTACGTACAATAGTTGGTAAATACACAAATAACTTACTTCCAAGAATCTATTTGCCCGAAGTATGGCTGGGTTGTGCACCACACATTTTGTTATAGGGTCCCATTCAAATAAACCACTGTCAACCATCTTACTTATCGTATGATATTGTCTTTCCCAGAAAAATATTATCCTAATGACCTCAGTGAAGGACAAACTGAATTTTGACATTCGTCGATTCAACTTGGACAACATCCCATTTACCAATTTTGTGTCGTACCTCCCAAAAGGAGGTAGCTTCCCTTTATTTTTGTAATCTATCAAGGTGTCTATCAACACATCGGTCTCATCTTCAGTTATTTTTGGTATCTTCATTTAAGCACTACAATCATAACAATCATTCATTAGAACAGTATCAATATGATTTATGGTAAATGCAAGAGTACAAATAATAAACAAAAGTTGATAATATTTCTACACAATGCACAGACAATCGTATGTACTTCAAACCCACCAACATGATATTACATCACAACCATACATATGTAGAACTTAAAATCCAAAAACTATTTTACTTACAAACGATGGGCATTCTCCTAAGTTCTTCATAATGATACGGATAATCATTAATTTAAAAACATAAACTCAACCAACTCTACCCATAACCGAGTACACAATATGGGTGAGGACGATACCCAATATGAACATTACTACACTAATCATGCACCAAATCATGTCACGCTTATAGCCGCTATGTCCAAGAACAACAACAGGTTGTTCATTATTAACCATTGGTCGTTCTTGAATAAAATTTTCCAAAGGTCCAAGTTCATGGACATCCATCTCATTTGTTACATCTCGTTCAGGTGGTACATTTTGCATCGCATTGTGCATGGCAAAAGCATTTGCCGCATCATTGTACGAATCATAAGATTTGTAAATTCCAGCCCGTCTTCCAACAAATACAACGTACCAACGTTGGTTCATGTTCATAGCTTCTTGCACAACAATAAAAAAGTTGTTACGCAAACTATTCACGGCTACTTACATTAATAGTACCTAACATTAAATGCAGTATGTAATACATAAATATACAAACATTTATGTATTATTTTTTATTGTAATATTTTTTATTTAATTGGCCCTAATATTTTGTTTGATACGTAAATTTGATACTCTATTAATTTTAAAAATATATATTAATCATATAATTATCGTATATTTTTTATATAATAGACATGTATTATGGATGTATTTTAATACTACCAAAAGATGTGATATTATAATCCAACTCAAACGTATTGTTCTACACATTTACTATTATAACCTTCAACTGATAAAATTAAGTTGTCATCAATGTTACAAACACTGATAGAAGGTATTTTTGTTAATTCAACACTAATACGATAAAATAATTCTCTCATCAAACAACCGATTGGATTAAATAACTAATATCCAACGTTTATGTTGTGCATTGTCAAACAGTAGATAAAATTACATATTATTCTAATACCCTATTTAATCTTGTTTTTTGTTCATCTGTATTGTATTAGACTGCATTAATATATCTAATCCGTTCATTTCTAATACGGCAACCAAACGAGCCCAATGTCTAGATCAAATTTTTAAATTAATTTTTTTTTTTTTGAAATGCCTATAAATAGATATTAAATTCAAATCTTTTTATTTATGTTTTTCATATGAAAATCATATTTCTAATTGACTTATATGAGAAATGCTATAAATATATGTTAAAAGCAATAAATAACTATAGTGATGAGAAACGCATAGAAATTTTAATTCATATATAAGTTTTCTTTGTCTTTTAAAATAAATTATGTAAAATTGAACAAATTATCAACAAACATAACAAAATATGATCTTGGATGGCCCAATATGAATCTTGGGCATGGCAATTGGGCCATATGGCTGGAGAGTTGAGAGAGATTAAAAATGAGAAAAAATATATGGAGACAAATTTTCTACTGTAGGTTTTATTATTCGTGTAGGTAATTTTTTTGGATTTTTGGTGGCCAATTCCCTTTTGGAGATTTTTTTGGTTTTAAATCCATGCGAAAAATATATTAGGACTATAAGGGCACTATGTGGTAAATAGTCTAAACTAACCCTAACTCCCATTTTAACTCACAGAAAACCATAATTTTGGTAACCGAGAAGTGGATCATCAACAATTGCCTGCTCATTTGAAATATGAAATACAAATCCCATAAATATAGATTTAGAAACTAAAACACTTAAATTTTAAAGTTCTCTCATATTAGAACTCTTTGTCTTTCTCATATCTATCTATATACACATATACAAATGTTATCAAATTTAAACTAAATTAAATTCAAAATTTCTTAATTTGATCTTTCCTAAATTAAGACTATTTTTCTATCATATATATGACATTGATGTTACTGCCTTATATATACACACATATACGTGTTTGACATAATTGGACAGTGAGAAAAGATAGTAATTGTAACACTCCGGTTTTCATAATCTCAAATTTTGAGGAGTAAAGTGGATACAAATTCAAATTTAAGACATAATCAATACTACTTTTTCAACTCTTTGCAAAATTTTCAGAACAAATATTATACAATTTCCAAATAAACTTTCTCTTAGTCCATACACATCTAAACAAGTTTGATCACCGAACCAAAAATTATAAATGCTCTAAATTAATTCTGAAAATATATAAATAAAGTAGGGTGAGCACAATAAGCTCAATAGGTAAGTCATGGTTTCAACATATAGTAATTTTGTCAATATCCGAAAAATTCACGATCGATATACAATAAAAATTATTCTTCATTGGATATTTAAAATACGGTGCCACAATGAAGAACAAGTAACCAATCCTAAGATATCGCAATGTCAATTCAATCATATCAATCCATTTAGGAACTTTCACCCTAGCATGATACGTTCTCCCGTGTATTGGTCGAAACCCAAGCCTAAGGGTCACTAGGTCTCCAAGATCGATGAATGAACCCTTGAAACCCTCTATGGTATCAACGTCATTCATAAGCCCTCTATCGCTCTATCCATGGGCACATATTGAATCAAAATATATTTTTCTCAAAAATTGGATCCGAAATATCACAAATGTACAAATTTTCAAAATACATATCCGGATCAAGTAAATAATGCTTCAATTATTAAATAATTTCTTTGAAATTATATAATTATGTAAATAGCATATACAAATCATGTAAGATAGGAAAAGTCATGCTTGTCTTGGAACAAGAAAGACCTACTTCGGATCAGATTTTTTTTTGAGTCGGTATGACACTGTAAATAAAACAAATGAGATTATTTTAGAAAATTTATTTAAATAATTCATTTAATATTATTAAACATAAAAATAAACTCAATTCGAAAAGTCCCAAAGTTCTATGTCCGAATTTAATCCAAAATCGCATAAAATTGCCTTTTTAGTTCTATATCCAAACATAGCCCAAACGGGTCGTGTAATACCTTTTCAAAAGGGCCGTTAAATAAGGATTAAAATGGTCTAAACCACAGTCCAAAATCGGGTCCTCCTTCAAAACAACTCCCAAAGTAAGTAGATTTCAGTTTAAAATTTCGGTCATCTGTATCCACGAAAATTTAGACCTGCAGCTTCAAAATTGACCATCAAAACGTCATATTTGATTCCTAGACCCAAAAACATTAGAATAGGTCCTCCTTTCGAATTAAAAACCCCAAATTTCAATACCCAAAAATTTTAAGGGAGTGCTTGGATTGTGTTTGTAAAATTGTTCTCAAAATAAGAGAAAACTTATTTTGTCAGGTTTTTTGTTCTCCAATTTTTAGAAAAAAAGTGGAAATTGAACCATGTTTTTTTAGAACGATAAAATGATGTTCTCTCAGTTTTCTAAGCCAAAATAAAACACCTATCTCCTCTTTAATGAGGTCTCGACTTCGAGTTTTGTCAGACACATTTTCAGCCCTCTCTCTCGCAACTCTCCATCTTTACCGAATCCAATAGATCTGTGTGCGATATGTGTGTATGTGTTTGTTATGCGATGTGTGTGGGTGTGTGTTTGATGTGTGTGTGTGTGTGTGTGGGCGTGTATGTGGATGTTTGCAAATCTGCGCATATACACAGATCTGTATGTGGATGTTTGCAAATCTCCACCACCTTCGGTGAGACCTCTTTAGATATTGAATGAAAAATATTGAAATTATATGAAATTATCGAAATTCTATAAAAATATTGATTGTGTTATTGAGTTGGGTATTGAGTAGATTATTGAGTTATTGGGTTGAGTTGAAATATTGAACTATTGAGGGGGTTTATATGAGTTTGCCTACGGTCAATCTTGAGTTTCTGTACCCGAATCATGGTTTTGTTTTGTTTTTACTGTTTCATGCTCTCTTTGATTGCTAGGAAATATGTCCCCTGATTTTTTTTATTTTTTATTATGTATAAATTTTTGTCATGCTTAGATACTATTTATTTTTCTACAAAAATTTAGGTTTAGGGTTTAAGTTATATATATATTCAATCCAATCTTGAAGATATGAACTAGGGATAACATTGCTTTGGAACATATTCTTTTCTCTCTTACTACGTTTCTTTAGAAAACAACGTGCTAGAGACAAATCTTGAAATAATTGTGCATAATTTTGATACTTCATTTGGTTAATATTTGAAGTAATTGGGTTTGGGAATTGCACCTAAATAATAACCCTCATTCATTCCCCCAAATTAATGTGCATGAAAATTTCATGAATTTCATCTCCTTCATGCATTTTGTGATTTGGGATTGACATTTTTTTTTGGAACAATTAACATTGAGTGAATTACTAAGTCGATTAATGTTGCGTAGATTCAGGTCTGTTAGAGATTATTATAGAGGTTGTGGATAGGGATGACAGTGGACCGGGGAAAAACGGGTATTCGTCCAAACCTGCCCCCGTTTGGACCGGGGATGGACTATACGTATTGGAGGGTGGACGTATACGGGGATACCCGTATAAACCCGTATGGGGATGAAGGCGGGGATGAACTTACCCTTACCCCCGCCCCCCGCCCCCCGCTACCCGTTAAATATATGTATATATAAATAAAAATACTCTCAAGCCCTAAAAGTTCTTCATAATCTGGCTTAGTTCAAGCCTCAAAGTTCTTTAGAATATTTTGACATGAACTTTGATCTAAACTAAACATATTTACTGTAACTACCAATCTAGAAATATGGTAATCAAACTAACAAGTGGCATTGCTATGTGGTAATCTTATCAACTTTTTTCCCTGATTGTTCTTTTTTCTATTTGTGCTCACTGATTGAAACTGTTAGGAGTTTGGATTGACCATGCTCTAAAAACATATAAGAGAGAGTAAGATAGTTTTGCATTTCATCGTGGGTAGAAATATTGTGAATGGAGGTTGATGAGTTTCTCTGTAAAATATTTTTTATGCAATTATTATAGTTTTTTATGTTTTATTTTCTTTATAAATTACAGGTGTGAAACTACATGGCAGAAAAGTTTCTCCATTACGTTGTTTTGTGTTATGTTGTGCTATGTTGAATTATATCAAATTCAAGTAGTATTTTGGACATTTGTTGTTTGTGTTATGTTGAAATATGTTATGCTACATTATGTTGTGTTAGATTATGTTAGATTATTTAGAATGTTGTTGGATTATTTAAAATGTTGGATTTATTTAGAATTTTGGATTATGCTACTTGGGCTTGGGCTTGGGCTTGGGCGGGTATGGGGAAGCGGGGACGGGTGCGGGGATTAGAAATTTACCCGCGGACGGGGATGAGGATGAAAACTATACCCGTTGACGGGGGTAGACCGGGGATGGACGGAGTTTTTTTAAGCGGGTACGGGGATGTAGACTACACTCCCCGCCCCCGCTTCGGTCCGCTGACATCTCTAGTTGTGGAGGGTAAAAACCTTCTCATTGGTAGTAATTTCTACGTAATTGTAATGTGAGTTTTGTTGATTTATTGGAGTAGACATTAATTTAAAAATGGTATATGTCATTTTGTTGTGCGATGGAAGTTGCTTGGGATTGAAAAAATTTGTGGATTGTTTCTAAATTTTTGAGAAAGTGGTTGTACCACACAATTTTATGTTTGACATGTCACTTTTTTAACTATTAGCAATGAATTAGATTGATTTGAGTATGTTTAATAAAAAAAAAATGCAGCAATTGGTTGTACCACATAATTGGTTAATATTTTTTAATAAAAAAAATGAATTATTACTAATTTTAATTATTAATTTATTCTATAAGTTTTTGAGTATGTAATCTATCATTTATTTAGGTATCTCTTTGATCGCTCTAGGTATTTGCACATCTAATTATATTATAGAATTATTAATTTTTATTTTGTTAAATAGATTGATTAGATTGCTTATAATATAATTACGTTATTGCATACAAAAAAAAATATAACATATATGTGACTGTAGAATTCAATCTTGTCACTTTATATGTATGATAATTTAGCATATATAGGACTTTACTTCTTCATATAGATATATAAAATTGTATGTAATTGTACTACTAATAAATGAGTTCAAAAGAATTTAGAAATTTTTATAAAAGAGTTGAAAACAAGTTGAAGGTCAAATAAGAGTAAAAACAAAACTTAGAAGAAAGTATATAGGTAGGTATAATTGACTTTATTATAATAATTAATGATAAAATAAAAAATTAAAAGTTTTTTGCAGATACTAACATTTATAAGTAGTATAGATATAGATATAGATAGATACATAAATAGATATAGATATAGATAAGAACATTTTAGGTCTCTCTGATACTTCTGTTTATATTCCTTGTATTTTCTAGAATGTTCCTTGACGAAGGTTTAAATAAAAATTCTTTTTAGGATCCTCTAGAATATTCCTTCAATAGGTCTTAAAATTAAAGAACTCATCCTAAAGTTGTTTGGAATTTTCGAGAAGACGTGACATGACAAAAGTCTCACTTAACGTAATATATTGTGTGTTGAGATAACTCATATTTTAAGTATTTACTTAAAAAAATATGTAAGACTGAAAAAAACAAAGATAATAAAAAATTATTTATTCAGTTGTGTCGTATTAGAATTGACTCAATTTATACACGTTACATTTATAATCTTATATACTCAAATTTGTACTATATATAAGTCGTATTTAATAAATTTATTTCGTGTTTAGTCGAATTTATATTGACTCATTTATTTGAGATGCCTATGAAATTCATTTGTTATTTAGTAAGGCTAAACTAATATCGTTATTTTCGTATAAATTTTTTATTGGGTTCTCGTACATAAAATTAGAGATTCTAATTTTTTTGTGAAAATTGGAACCAAGTTCACTTTCTCAAACTTTTTTGGGCATAAAAACAAGCACAAATCTTTTAATGTCATTAAAAACAAATACTCCAAACAATTAAGTTCTTAAATCCAAACTAATTGTAAATTCTTTTAATGACACAACTACCCTTTAAATCAAATTAGGTCTCCAGACTGACTCCTTCGAATGGTATGTTCCTCCGACGAAAAAGACGAACCACAGATCACCACTGACCACCACAAATAGAATACTACGACGTCGACGATATATAGATATGGAACTACAAGAACCTGCCCTAAATCCAAAAGCGGTAACTGTAAACTCCTCAAACCCCAATCGGCAATGACCCGAGGATAAACTGGATCTGCAACCCTGTTCACAAGCAAAGAGAGCTTCGTGGACTCACCTATATATCGTCTCATCTGAGTCGTGGTTGGAACATCTCCTAGTTCCTTTATTTTTTTTTCTATGTTTTTGTTTTCTGACGATGTTTTATATCTATATAATAAAGTAGCTTACAATTCAAATTTCAAAAGATAAACAAAATGACTTTTGCTATTCGTGGTTGTGATCGTTTTAAATTTTACTTTAAAGTTAATCTAACGACTAATATTAACATCCTAAATTTAATAGAAAAAATAGGGCTCTAAGGGTCTGTTTGGAGTAATTTTTTAAAAGTACTTTTAGAAATTATTTCTCATAAATACTTTTAAAAAAATAATAATATTTGAAACCGCCCCACTACTACCTCTATCCCCACCACCACCCCCACCACCGTTGCCGCCGCCACCCCCCCACCGCCGCCACCACCCCCACCACCACCACCACCCCCACCATCGCCGCCACCCTCGCCGCCATCACCGCCACCACAGTCATTGCCACCCACCACAACCATCACCTTACCACCACCACTACCGCCCACCACCTCTCACTCCCATTACAAACCAATGCTTAAATTCATTTATCTCTTCTCTATGTTTGTGATTTGATTTTGGATATGAATACAAATATGTTTATTGTTTACTATTTTTTATTACACTGTGCCTTCAGGCACATGCAATAACTATAGTTTTATATATGACAAAGTTTTATATAGTTTTTTTTGTGCTCTGCCTTATTATTTTAAAACTCCGTATAGCCATGGAAAAAAATTACATTTTTTTTTTGGGTACGAGTTTATTTCTTATCTCAGAACTTCATCATCTATATTATAATATACATATTTATATAATAAATTTGTAATTGGTATAATAAACATTGGGACTTTGAATGGAAACTTCAATGTTTTTCGTTAGAGGTGTCAACTCTGACATGTTGATACGAACCCGATATAAACGATTATAAAATTGACACGATTATTAAATATATATAATAAATAGTTTAGACTAATATTTAATACTCAGAATACACTGAATAATTTTTTTTTCGTGGGTCTTAATACGAACACGACACAAATAACAATGACACGACACGAATAACACGATATGTGTGTTACATGAACACGACACGATTGACACCCCTATTTTTCGTTGAGAAAATGATGTCGTTTGACATGCAGACGAGGACTTCGGGAATTTGGTCACTGTTATTTTTTTTTTTGAGACATTTTTCAGTTTATATGTTATGTCCAAATGGTGTTTGATGAAATGCATGTGCTAAGAGCATTATTGTTTTTTATGCGAAGATTTTTTAGATCTCCACTTTTACTTGATTATTTTGATATATTAATATTGGATTTGTTCTGATATAAAAAAGAAATTATGCGATTTTTTTTTTCTGTTTAAACTTATGAATTGTTCTATTAGTGGCTGTGACAACTACTGTGATCTTGAGACGATTACAATGTCTTCAATCACAGTTACGTAAAATTTGGATGATGACAATGAACAATAACAATGATGTTCTGTGGAATTTGGACAATGACACTATCACTATGTTATTATTATTGTCACGATGGCTGTTACTGTGATCATGACTGTCTAGGTTCGTAAAATTTTGACAGTAAATGTGATTATTACTGTGATCGTGTTGTTGTTTAGTCTACCACCACTCTATGTTGCAACCTTGCCACTTTCATTCCTAGCATCGCCCCTTACACTCCACCCACACGGATATTGTTGTTATCGTGATCGTGTTATTGTGACAACGACTACTACTATTACTGTGTTATTGTTTTTGTCCATTTTATAATATAATTATTTATAACATTAATAATAAATTAATCTTTATGTCTTTAATTGTCTTTTAAGTTGGAAAAAGAACGCATCTACACTTCTTATCCTAAAAGTTCAAAACTATGGACCGGCCTTAAAAAAATTCATTTTTTTGGGCCCCAAATATACGTATTGAATTGGGGGCTTTGGCGGCGGCCTCAATGTCCTATCTCTAGGGCCGGCGCTAAAAGCAAGTCATTGCATATGCGCGAGTGGCTGCTGGCACAGTAATGGCAAAGTTGGAGAACGATTTTGAAGGCAAAATTGAGTGATTCCAATCAATCAGAGGTATGAAAAAATCTTGCTTCTTGCCGTAACATCTTTACACTAATTGCATGAAACTCTCTAATTATCCAGCTTCTATTAGTCATGCATAGTCACAAACACTGTGTTCCCAAATAAGCTTGAGCAATTTATTTAAACTTAATTTATTAACTTAATTTACTGACCTAATCACTCAATATTTTTTGGAATTCGTTGGAATTTTCTTCTAATCTTATGGTTGTAATTCATTATATCAGTAAATTAGGTCAAAACAGTATTACTGTTTTATACTTATAGTTTCTATTTCAAATTATTGTGACTGTTTGACGTTCGAGTTGATTTTGTTTTGGGTTTTTCCTTTGCTGACATGCGAAGTACACAACAATTTTCATTTTCTTTATTGATTGGATTATTTAATACAAATTAGAAGTTCAAGAGATGAATTGATGACATTGATAATTAGAAGATCAAAATGAGACCGAGTGCATAATTGATGATCGCTAGTATATTTTGCAAATTAGAAGTTTTGGAAGTGAGGATCAAAATTTTGTTTAAGTATATTGTTTTAGTTATTTAGAAAACGAAAACGTTTTAAAAATGTCTTAGAAAAGTTTCGACATAAAATTTTGAAAATTTATTTTCAAAACATTGGTTTGAAACGTAAACACTTTGAATCATTAGTGAAAACATATTGAAATACTTCAAAGTATGCTTGCATTGGAAGTTTAATTTAGTTCCTGATTCATTTCAGCCTCCTTAAAAATGAAAACGATCGGCCATTTCGAAAACAATTGGCTGCCTTTGGTGCTAAAATGGAACTAGTTTTGAGACAACAAACATGGTTGTAGATCATGAATTTCTTTTTCAGACATATATGGATCAGAACGATCAAGAACACGAACTACTACAACAGCAACAGCACCACCTGAATCATGGCGGCGGCGGCGGCGGCGGCGGCGGTGGTGGCTGGTTGTGCGTGAGGGGGATGACCTACGAGCAAATGGAGCTTTTACGAAAGCAAATCTCAGCCTACTGCACAATCTGTGAGCAACTTTCCGAGATGCACAGGGCCATCAAAGCCCTACCAGACCCTGTTGGAATGAAACAAGGAAATACATATGATCCATTGATAACTTCTTCTGCAAGCAAAGTCACATTAAGGCAGAGGTGGGCCCCAACCCCCATGCAGCTCCAAATTCTTGAGAGATTATACAGGGAAGGGCAAGGGACTCCTAGCAGGCAGAAGATCAAAGAAATTACAAGGGGACTGTCACAACATGGCCAAATTACTGAAAAAAACGTGTACAATTGGTTTCAGAACAGGAGGGCCAAGTCTAAAAGAAAGGAGTTGGGTGGGAATCAAAACAATGTTGAATCCGAAGTAGAGGCAGAGGTTAGATTCCCCCGAGAAAAGTCCTCCGAAGCCGAAAACGCGCAATCCGATGAGTATTCATAATCAGGCACTGAAAATGTTTTTTTGGGGAAATACTATGTAACCAAGGGCGGAGCTACTTGAGGACCGGGGGAGACACATGCCCACCCTCAATTTTTTTTTTAAAAATATTACTTATGTATATTTCAAATAATTTGAAGTATATTTAAGTGTGCCCATTCTATCATTTTTTGTTCTATCAATTAGTATAGTCTCCGTACCTAAATAATTATGAATTTTTGGACACACTTTGAACACTTTAGGGATACATCTATATAAGTTTTTGACATGTCGAACTCATTTTTTTTAAGCTATAGAGATTCCAATTAAAAAAAAAAAGCTATAGAGATTATGACAATGTTGTTACTTAATTAAATGAGTGATCAATGACTAATAGTTTGATCATATATATGGAGAAATACTATAGTATCTTTTATGCAGTTTGCTTCATTTGTTATGAAGGGTTATAATTAGCTTCTCTTTTTTGTTTGTTTTTATTTATGTATGCTATATTTATCAAAATTTGACTCTTTTGTATTTTATGAATTTTTAAGAATCGAATACAATATAGTAAATTTGAATATATTATTTTATTTTTATTGATTAGAAGAAATTTTTTTTTTTTTAGTAAAGTGTCCATCCTAGACATAATTTCTGGCTCCGCCCCTGTATGTAACCCAAATTTGCAACCAAAATTTTCATCTAAAATGAAGAGAGACCATTGGATGAGTGAGTCCCATCAACTTTTTTAAATGGGACCCACTGATCCAATGGTCCCCTTCATGTAGGATGCAAATTTGGGTTACATAGCATTGCTCATATTTTTGTATAACGGATAATCTGTTCAATTCAACTTACGCGCACCTCGATCAATTCTCTTTTCGATTTCATCGAAGGCAAACCATTCACGCCGGTATTAGGGTATGAGAAATACTATGTAACCCAAATTTACATCCCAAATGAATGGGGACCATTAGATGAGTAAGTCCCATCAATTTTTTTAAATGGGATCCATTGATTCAATGATCCCACTTCATTTGAGATGCAATTTGGGTTACATAGCATTGCTCATTAGGGTATTTATAAGAGATAAATCCTTCATTGTCTGATCCCAAAGAGTCACTAAAATTCAAATTAAAGACATCTGAATTTTGCAACTCATCAATGTTACAACTTGAGTACCCTAAGTTATACAATCCCTTGATGCAAGTGCCCAAATGAATTGCTTAAATGCACAGCCTTAAATTTTTTTGACTCTTGATTTTCCTCTACGATTATATTACTATTTAAATTACCCTTGAGTTATACATTCCATTGATGTAAGAGCCCAAATGAATTGTTTAAAAGAAAATGTTATGTATACCAAATTTTTTTATCAAAAAGTATATTTACCAAATGAGTTGGTAGTCCGATATTACTCTTGGACCTATCAAATACTGATCAAAATATTTGTGATTGGATATTGAGTTGTCAACTCATTTGGTAAAAATATTTTTTGATAAAAATATTGATAAACATAGCATTACTCTGGAGCATATGGACTATAGAGACCACACTGGAATCTACATATACCATTATATCATCTTACATTTGAGTTATATTTGATGTTAGCAAATTTGATGTCCAAAATTGGTCACCAACGTTAAACTCTTTTGAACTTATGAAATAGTATGAGGCAAAAAAAAAAGAAGGTAAGGAGGCAAAGGGGCTCCAATTTGCGCCGGTCAGAGCCTCTTCGATGCTCAAATCAGATTTTATGGTGTAATTGGAGGAAAGTAACATTAAAACTTGTGTTCTTTGTGCATACAGAAGAGTTGCATCTTGTTTCTGAAGCATATATGACTCTCTTTTGTTAGCCAGAGATGAATATACTAAAACATAGTATATACCAAAAATTGATGGCATGAAAATTGTATACACCAAAAATAGTGAACTCAAAAATAGTAAAAAACAACATTAAACTCAAAAATAATAAAAAAACTACTGAACTAAAAAACAATGAAAAATTCGTGAACATAAAAACAATGAAAAATTGCAGATTAAAAAAATACTCAAAAACAGTGAAAAACAATAAATTCAAAAATAGTGAAAAATTACTGAATTCAAAAATAGTTGACCACAATAAATTAAAAATAAAAGAATCATGAAAAATAAAATCTATAATACAAATAAATTCATTAAATTCACAATTTTTGTTGTAATTAAAAAGATTTTGAATAGATGAGAGTTAAAACATTCGACATATCGTTAAAACTCTATATTTGTCCTTGTATTATAGAGTTAAATCTAAAATATAAATAAATTCATTCCACAGTAGCAGCATCTTGCCCCAAGAGAGCTAGCATCATTAAACTAAGCACAATACCAAGAGCATCATCAAATAAGGACATTTAATCACCAATCCAGCAGCCGAAGTTACTCCAATAGCAACACAAACAAAGTTCAAGGAAGATAAAATATTTGCTCAGGCAAAGCCCAAGCTCTCTTTGGTCTCCGTCAATGATTGACACAGTGTGATAGTCAAATTTTTCATGAAAGGGGTAGATTCAAGTTCAAGACTCTATAAATCGCACTTGAAAGCTGAGAGTCAAAATTTTGACGAAACTGTAAAAGTCGTTGAGGTCTAGAATGTGGACCGATGTGAGCCGATTCAGGAAATGGATGACTCGCAGCTCGTTGGAGTTCCGGTGGTTGTCGCTGAAAATTCTCCGGTCGGTGGTGAAGAAACAACTCCAGCTGTGAAAGTGGAGTTTCGTGTTTAGTACACGCTTTTCACAGGTATTAACTTTTATAACCATGATATTCCTGTGTTTTATGACCATAGACATTCAAATCCAAGTCTGACAGACACAGTCATTGAAAATCTGTGGTGGTATTTTTGCCGTTATTTGACCGTGGTAAGATGAATGCGACGAGCAGGTAAACGGAGGTAAGAAACACTGTTGAGAACAATTCTTTAGCTCTTACTCTTTAGTCTTTCCCCACACTGAGTTACCCAGTGAAAAAAGTAGGGTAAATTTGTAGGTGACAAGGTTTTCAAACTATGTCCCAGTTCAGTGTAGGTGACAAAGTTTTCAAACTAAGCCCCTGTTTTTCTCTCTACACTCTGCTCAAGAAAATTGATAACTCAACAACTCTATTCATCTATCAACTGCAAAGAAACAAGCCCTATTTATAGGCTATGAAAAACAAAATACAAGGCCTTTAACTAAGGAAATATAACCCAAAATTATTCTATGTTTCAGAACCCAAGGGTCCTTATTTATTCCATCAGGTTAGAAGCCAAATAGCCTCACATTTATTCCATCAGTTTGGACGGTTTTGAATTGACCACTTCCAACACGCCCCCTCAAATCAAAACGTCCTCATGCCGAGCAAATCTCTTAGTCTGCTGAAAGATTCATTTGACAATGGCTTTGTAAAAATATCAGCTACTTGCTCCATGGTATGACAGTACTTCAGCTCCACAGTCTTCTGTTTTACATGGTCCCTGAGAAAGTGAAACCGAGTATCGATGTGTTTGCTCCTTCCATGTTGCACAGGATTCTTCGCGAGCTCTATAGCTGATTTGTTATCCACGAATATCACTGTAGACTCCTTTTGTGCACGATTCAATTCATTCAAAACATTTCTCAGCCATATTGCTTCACAAACAGTGAATGAAACTGCTATATATTCCGCCTCGCATGAAGATAAAGCAACAATTCCTTGTTTCTTGGATGTCCAACTAAAAGCTGTAGACCCAAGATAGAAGACATAGCCAGTAGTGCTTTTCCTCTCATCTTGGTCACCACCCCAATCACTATCCGAATATCCAACTAACTGTACATATTCACCTTAAGTATAGAAAAGACCAAGATTGAGTGTGCCTTTAATATACCTCAAGATCCTTTTTGCAGCTAGCCAATGAGACTTCTTAGGGGTCTCCATATATTGACTCACAAGCCCAACTCCATAGACAATATCTGGCCTTGTGATTGTCAAGTACCTCAGGCTTCCAACTAGGCTCTTGTAAAGAGTTGGGTCAACGACTTCTCCGTCTCCTTCTTTTGACAACTTCGTGCCTGTTGATACTGGGGTGTTTACAGGATTACAACCTTCCATTTTGAATTTCTCTAAGATCTCTTTTTTATATTTTTTTTGAGATATAAAAATCCCATTATCTTGCTGCTTTACTTCAATACCCAAGAAGTAGGACATCAATCCATTATCTGTCATTTCGAACTCCTTGAACATAGATTGCTTGAACTCAATGACCATTTCAACACTATTTCCTGTGCAGAGTAAATCATCAACATATAGGCAAATGATTAGAGATTCGCCCTGATAGTTCTTCTTCATGTAGACGACATGCTCATATGGACATCTGGTGAAGCCACTTTGATGAAGAAAACTATCAATGCGTGCATTCCAAGCCCTTGCTGCCTGTTTTAAGCCATACAAAGCTTTCTTCAGACGATACACTTTGCTCTCCTCACCTTCCAGCAATAAACCTTCTGGTTGTTGTACGTACACTTCTTCCTCCAGAATGCAATTGAGGAAAGCTAACTTGACATCAAGTTGGTATATCTTCCAACTGTGATGAGCAGCAAGTGAGATTAACAATCTTACTGTGTCAAGACGTGCAACTGGTGCAAAGACCTCATCGTAGTCGATGCCATACTTTTGTTGGTAGCCTTTAGCTACTAGTCTTGCCTTGTAACGATCAACTTCACCATCTGCAGTGCGCTTGATCTTGTACACCCACTTGATACCAATCGCCTTTTGGTTTTGTGGGAGTGTTGTTAACTCCTAGGTATCATTCTTCTCTATGGCATGGATCTCCTCTTCCATCGCCGATCTCCAACAATCTTCTTTTATGGCCTCTTGGAAGGTGAGAGGCTCATGATCCGCATATAGGCAGAAGAGATTGGTTTCTCCATCTTCTGTTTGTGAGTAGATCTCCCTAAGGCTTCTCATTCTGATGGGTGTGGAGGATCTACTGTTGCTACCTCCCACAGAAGGCGGGGATCATCTCTAGACTGTAGAAGGTGTAGCAGGTTGAGGAGATGGTGGTGCACCTGGTGGTGTAACATCTGGTGAGGGTTCTTCTGGTTCCTCCAAACCGGGCTGTACTTTGGGTGTCACTTCATTTGCTCCAACTCCACATTTCTTCTTCATTAAACACTACATCTCTACTAACCACTACTTTCTTTGTTAGAGGGTTGTAGAGCTTATATGCCTTCGACTCCTCGCTGTATCCTATAAAGATACATCTCTCACCACGATCATCAAGCTTCTTCCTCTTGGCCTCGGGAATTTGGGCATATGCGAGACACCCAAAAATCCGTAGGTGTGTCACACTAGGCTTACAACCGTTCCATGCTTCTTGAGGTGTCATATTCTTGACACTTTTTGTTGGGCATCTGTTGAGCAGGTATGTAGAACATGCTACAGTTTCTGCCCAAAAGTGTTTTGGCAGTCCTTTCTCCTTCAACATGGTTCTTGTCATATTCAAAATAGTGCGATTCTTTCTTTCTGCAATCCCGTTCTGCTGTGGTGTAAAAGCAGTCGTGAGCTGATGCTTGATCCCTTCTTCCCTGCAATACTCTTGAAATGCATTTGAGGTGTACTTACCACCTCGGTCAGATCGGAGAGTTACAATCTTGTGGCCACTCTATGTTTCGACAAGAGCTTTAAAGTTCTTGAATGTAGTTAAAGCAGTAGATTTTTCTTTAAGAAAGTAAACCCAAATCTTTCTACTGAAATCATCGATGAAAGTAATAAAATATCTACTACCTCCAAGTGAAATGGGCTCCAACGGACCACAAATGTCTGTGTGAACAAGTTGCAATGATGCCTTGGCTCTCCAAGATTTGCCACTAAGAAAAGGAAGTCATGATTGCTTTCCTAGTATGCATCCTTCACAAATGTGGTTTGGTGGCTTGATCATTGGTAAACCATTTACCATGCAAGTTGTAGATAGTAGCTTTAACCCACTGAAATGTAGATGGCCAAAACGAAAATGCCACTTCCAAGTATCATTTTGCACGAGTCCTTGGAGGCACTTCTCAATCTGCGTGTTAAGGTGCAAGGGGAACATGCGATTGCTGGTCATTTGAACATGAGCCACAAGCCTTCTAGAAGCATCTCTCAAAGTAAGAGAGTTGCCTTCCATATGTATTATGTACCCTTTTTCAAGCAGTTGCCCAATGCTAAGGATGTTACTTTTCATGTTAGACACATAATAAACATCAGAGATATATTCTTTCTTACCATCCTTCTGATAGATTTTAATCTTCCCTTTGCCTTCAACAGGGAGTTTAGAAGAATCCCCCAAGCTCACATTTCCATGCAATCTTTCTGTGAGTTCTATGAACAAATCTTTTTTCCCACACATATGATTGCTCGCACCTGAGTCAAGATGCCAGTCTTCATGCTGTGCTCCTGACTCATCATGAGTAAGAAGAAGGATAGTATTATTACCCTCATCATTTGTTGTTTCTGCAATATTGGCTTGTTCGTCGGTTTTGTGCCAACAATCCGAGGCATAGTGTCAAAACTTTCCGCAGTTGTAGCACTGAATGTTTTTGGTGTTTCCTCTTCCAGGTGTGGATTTTCCTCGTCCTCGTCCTCTAGAACTTTGATGTTCCCCTTGACTTTGCCAATTTCGTTGGTGTGTCCTTCGCCCCCTGCCTCTACCACAACTGGGGTTGCATTGATCATTTAGAGTCAGTTTTGATTCTATCACTTGTTCCATAATAGTGGAGCTAGCATTCTTCTGCATTTGTTGCTCATGTACTTGAAGAGAACCCATCAATTCCTCGATTGTCAGCGTCTCCAAGTCCTTAGATTCTTCAATAGCTACGACCACATGCTCGAATTTAGGTGAGAGTGATCGAAGTACCTTTTTAATAACACGGATGTCATCGATCTTCTCACCATTTCTCTTCAAGCCATTCATTATCACTAATAGCCGTGAGAAATAATCTGACACCACTTCGCCTTCTTTCTTGTGAAGGGCCTCAAACTCGCCTCGTAAATTTTGGAGGCGGATTCGTTTCACCCGATCGACTCCTTGGAAGATGGTAGCAAGGATCTCCCATTCTTGCTTGCTGTTTGATGCTTCGACAACCTTCTCGAAGGTAGACTCGTCCAACCCTTGATAAAGTAAGAACAAAGCCTTTTTATCTTTCTTTCTTTGCTCCTTAAGAGTCTTTTTCTCATCGGCAGTGTATGCAGCTTCTTCTTCTGGAGTGGGTTCTGTATACCCATCTGTAACAAGCTCCCATAAATCTTGAGACCCAAACAGAGCTTTTATTTGGATTGACCAACTCTCATAGTTATCTTTTGATAACTTTGGCATTTGCTGTTGGAATAGCGTGTTGGCCATTTCTGAGTAGAAAAGGAAGATTAGGACGTGGGTGGGACAACAAGGCTCTGATACCACAATGTAGGTGACAAGGTTTTCAAACTATGCCCCCGTTCAGTGTAGGTGACAAAGTTTTCAAACTAAGCCCCTGTTTTTCTCTCTACACTCTGCTCAAGAAAATTGATAACTCAACAACTCTATTCATCTATCAACTGCAAAGAAACATGCCCTATTTATAGGCTATGAAAAACAAAATACAAGGCCTTTAACTAAGGAAAAATAACCCAAAATTATTCTACGTTTCAGAACCCAAGGGTCCTTATTTATTCCATCAGGTTAGAAGCCAAATAGCCTCACATTTATTCCATCAGTTTGGACGGTTTTGAATTGACCACTTCCAACAAAATTACACTTACACACCCTGAACTATCACCCTTTTTTTTTTTTTTTTAACTTTATCCCTTCAACTACTAGATTTCTCACATTCTACTCTAAACTAACACTTTTATTTTACATTGCCCCAACAATTAACATCTGTCATTTGTTTGGACAAAAATCGCTAACGTGTCAAAGTAAAGTGAAAAAAATTACATAAGTTGAGGGTCAAAATGATTTGTGACTACTGGAAAGGGGTCCAACTCCAAAGGTTTAGAGGATGATCCTCCATGACTTGGTGTTAATTTCTTTTTTGTTTTGAATTGCTTGAATGAAATGAAATGGAGTCCAGCTATAAACAGAGCTAAACTTGCAGAGAAGGCTTACTGTCGGTGCTGTTTACAAAAAAGGCATACAAAAAGGTGCTGTTCACAAAGAGAAAAAGTGCAGTTGCCAAAAAAATGGGTATGATATAAGGATTTTTAATGGTGTTTGCACTATCAGTGATAGTCGCAGGGGATTAATAGAAAAGGTTAATATGGTTCCCAATCGTTTGTTCTTTTTACAAATTACTTCATATAATTTACCTTACTTTAGTTTCGTGGGTTCTAGAGATAATTGGTTATTGACATAAGCAGTTTGGGCATATAAATTTTCACAGTTTAAATTTTTTGCCCGAAAAAAATTAGTTTTTGATTTGCCCTGCAATCTATATTCCTAGTCAAGTTTGTGAGACTTGTTTTTTGAGAAAAAAAAATACAGGGACCCTTTTTCCAATAAACACGTTTGGCAGGCAAAAAAGGCCCCTTGAGTTGATTCACTCTGATTTGTGTTCTGTTGAAATTCCACACAATGGTGGGAATATGTATTTTATTACCTTTATTAATGATTTTAATAAAAAGACCTGAGTGTATATTTTGAAAAATAAATCGGAACTCTGTGATAAGTTTAATTATTTTAAGGCTTATGTTGAAGGTAGAGTGGAAAAAAAATAAAAGTTTTGAGGACCAACAAACCTCATGAATATATGGTTTGTGATATTTTTTGAGGAGTCATGGTATTAAACATCAATTGATAGCTAGATAAACTCCCCAGCGGAATTTATGACAGAGAGGAAAAATAGAACTATTATCGATATAGTTAGATGCACGATGAAATTTGAAAATATGCCTAAAATGTTTTGGTCAAAAGTTGTTGCTTGTATTGTATATGTTTTGAACACTTCCCCTACCAGAAGTTTTAAGGGAAAAACTCTCTATGAGAGTTGGAGTGTTCAGATGCCTAGTATTCACCATTGAGGGTGTTTGGTTATATTGTATATGCCTATATTCCTGATCCACTCAGAAAAGGTTTGAGGACAAGTCGAAAAGTGTATTTTTATTGGATACAGTTCAGTTACAAACTGATACAAACTTTGTAATCCAATCACAGGAAAAATAATTATTTGCAGGGACACGGTGTTTGTGATTGATCCCAAAAGAAAGACAAGCCAGCCACACGTATTCTTTTTTATGTTGATGATTAGAGTATGTAGCCTAGCTGTGATCCAGTTTAATAGTCTCTAGCAGTTCAATCCCCGCAGCCAGAGTCACTAGACATTCACAGCGAGAACGACACTTGGCAACTAAATTGGAGAATTAAGTGATTGACACTAACTATGATCCTTCAGATGACGACTTGATAAATTTTGTTTTATATGCAGATTGTAATCCTTTTTCTTTTAGTGATGTTTGCATGGAAAAACATTGAATGAAAGCAATGGATGAAGAAATTTCTGCTATTGAGAAAAATAATATATGGAAGCTTATTTTTCTTCCTAAGGAAAAAAAGGCCATTCGAATAAAATGGGTATACAAGACAAAGTATAAGCCGAACATAGATGTGGATCGCTTCAAAGCGAGGTTACTAGCCAAGGGTTACAAATAAAAGTCAAGTATTGATTATCTTGCGGTTTTTGTTTTTTGAATAGTGTCATTGAGGAGGAAGTTTATGTTGAACAGCCAGCTAGTTATGTAAATAAAAGGGAGAAAAACAAAGGCTACATGTTGAAAAGGGCTTTGTATGGGTGTAAACAAGCTCTTAGAGCTTGGTACACCTAGATTGATTCTTATTTTGTGGAAAATAGTTTTTAGAGATGTCCCTATGAACACAGTTTATATGCCAAAATTAATTCCAAGTGAGATATTATTATTGTGCGTTTATGTATGAATGATCTTATTTTCACAGGAAATAACCAGAAGTTAATTTAGAAATTCAAGTTGTTGTTCTTTCTACCACTGAAGTAGAGTACAGTGCAGCCAATAGTTGTGCTACTCAGACAGTGTGGTTATGTCATATGTATGGATTTTTGTAGCATGAACAAAAAATTCCTTCAAAGATTTTCTATAATAATAAGTCAGCTATCGTATTGCCAAAAAATCCAGTTTTTCATGAGAGGACCAAACATATTAATGTCAAGGATGATTATATTCGTGACTTGGTTATTGATGCCGATATTGAGATTTTATATTATCAATCTGAGGATCAGATTACAGATATTTTTACCAAGCCACTCAAATCAGATACGTTCGTGAAGCTGAAGCAAATTATGAGAATAATCAAGATTGAAGAATTTGGATCAAGGGAGGCTGTTGGAGTTTGACCTAATTATTTATTTATTGCAATTATTTTGCTATTATAATTTTATTATTATTAGTTTTTTTTATCGATTAAAAAGTCAAATTACACCTAGCTGGGGGGGGGGGGGGGGACTATGTACCTTACCCCTAGATGCAATCTAACTACATAAAAGAAAATAAGAATAAAAGAAAAGCAAAATGCATGCATAGTACATATAGAAAATAAATAAAAGAGTATACTAAGCATGCTGCCTAAGATAAATGCAACAGCAGCTGAGAGATGAGCTGGGAGCCTGAAGAAAGGACCTAAAAGCAGGAACCAGTTGAGAGTAGTTGCAAGCTAAAAGGATGAGCTTTAAATGTGAGCAGTAGCAACTGAGAAGGCAAAATTGAAAGCATTCAAGCTCAGATAATCTGATTTATGAGGCAAAGAGCCAAAGAAAAAGCAAAGAGCCACACATTTATGAGGCATGTATTGGTTTCACAATCCAAGTGATGGTGTTTTATAAGTGGTAAAGAGTTTACAATCCAAAATTATGGTATTTATACTAATTTTTATATTGCAATCTCAATAAAAAAAAAAGGTAGACATTAAATGTACTTCATTTTAAGAAAATTACGTAGCAAATTTCTATTAAAAATACTAATAATTGGTTTTTAAGCAAATTAATAGGTTAATATGACAAATACAACCAACAAATTTGTCAAAAAAGGAAGCAAATATTTACTATTAGATTACAATGTTACCTTTTTAATTTACTAGTTGGTGCACATGTGGGTTGCTTATGAATTACTTTAAATTATAATTTTTATTTTATGTGATTAATGCTTCTCAACAGTGCTATCAGAACCGAACCAGCCGGTTGGACAGGTGAATTGGGCCCTAAACCGGTCCAATTTTGACTTATTTGTTGGATGATGTGTTTTTAGGTTTGATAATGATTATAATCTTTGGATGATGTGTTTTTATTTAGGCGATGATATTTTAATCATGAGAGGTTATGGTATGATAAATTGTAAACATGTTTCATATATTTTTTTGGTTAAATTATTACAAATTTTTTATTTTTTAATTATACGATCGGTTTGACCATTTGACGCACCGATTGCACCAGTTTACCATTGACTCAGTCATTCTGGTGGTTTGATATTTAATCCAGTTATGATAACTATACTTCTCAATAACCAAGGATGACAAAAGGTTTCCCCAACTAATTACGGAAGAAGCATGTGGATGGAAAATCAAAAATTGGATAGTGAATATAGCATGAATTCAAGCTGCAGTAATCACATGTGTGGTCACAAGGAGATATTCACCGAATTGGATGAGTTTGTTCGGTCATATATTAAATTTGGGAATGCTTCAACCATCTCAATAAAGTAAAACTGTAAGATTTATATCCAGTTGAAAGATGGGTCCTTCAATGCTATTTCAGATGTTTATTATGTTCCGGGTCAAAGTCACAATTTATTGAGTATGAGGTAGTTATCAAAAAATGGGTACGATATAAGGATTTTTAATAGTGTTTGCACTATCAGTGATAACCGCAAGGGTCTAATAGAAAATGTTAATATGGCTCCCTATCGTTTGTTCTGTTTACAAATTACTTCCCAGAATTTACCTTACTTCAGTTTCGTGGGTTCTAGAGATAATTAGATATTGACATATTCAGTTTGGGCATATAAAATTTCATAGTTTAAATTTTTTGCCCAGAAAAAAATTTAGATTTTGGTTTGCCCTGCAATCTATATTCCTAGTCAAGTTTGTGAGACTTGTATTTTGAGAAAAAAAAAAACATAGGGACCCTTTTTCCAATAAACACGCTTGGCGGGCAAAAAGGCCCCTTGAGTTGATTCTGTTGAAATTCCACACAATGGTGGGAATAGGTATTTTATTACCTTTATTAATAATTTTAGTAGAAAGACTAGAGTGTATATTTTGAAAAATAAATCGGATGCCTATGATATGTTTAATTATTTTAAGGCTTATGTTGAAGGTAGAATGGAACAAAAATAAAAGTTTTGAGGACTGAAAAACCTCATGAATATATGGTTTGTGATATTTTTTGAGGAGTCATGGTATTAAACATCAATTAACAGCCAGATAAACTCCCCAACAAAATTTATGGCAGAGCGGAAAAATGGAACTATTATGGATATAGTCTGATGCATGATGAAATTTAAAAATATGCCCAAAACTTTTTGGTCAAAAACTGTTCCTTGTGTAGTTTATGTTTTGAACACGTCCCCTACTAGATGTTTTAAAGGAAAAACTCTTTATGAGATTTGTAATGGTCAAAAGCCTGATATTCAGCATTGAGGGTGTTTGGTTATATTGTATATGACCATATTCCTGATCCACTCAGGAAAACGTTTGAGGACAAAGTCGAAAAGTGTATTTTTATTGGATACAGTTCAGTTACAAAGGGATACAAACTTTGTAATCCCATCACAGGAAAAATGATTATTTGCAGGGTCATGGTGTTTGAGATTGATCCCAAAAGAAAGAGAAGCCAGCCATAGTTATTCTTTTTTTTTTTTTTTGTTGATGATCATAGTATGTAGACTAGCAGTGATCTAGTTCAATCCCAGCATACAGAGTCATCCAGACGTTCACAGCGTGAACGACACTTGGTAGCGAGATCGGAGAATTATGTGATTGACACTAACTATGATCCTTTAGATGACGACTTGATAAATTTTGTTTTATATGCAGATTGTAATCCTTTTTCTTTTAGTGATGTTTGCAGGGAAAAACATTGAACGAAAGTAATGGATGAAGAAATTTATGCTATTGAGAAAAATAATATATGGTAGCATATTTTTCTTCCTAAGGAAAAAAAGGCCATTAGAATTAAATGGGTATACAAGACAAAGTATAAGCCGAACAGAGATGTGGATCGCTTCAAAGCGAGGTTACTAGCCAAGGGTTACAAATAAAAGTCAAGTATTGATTATCTTGCGGTTTTTATTTTTTGAATAGTTTCAGTGAGGAGGAAGTTTATGCTGAACAACCAGCTAGTTATGTAAATAAAATGGAGAAAAACAAAGGCTACATGTTGAAAAGGGCTTTGTATGGGTGTAAACAAGCTCTTTGAGCTTGGTACACCTAGATTGATTCTTATTTTGTGGAAGATAGTTTTTAGAGATGTCCCTATGAACACAGTTTATATGCCAAAATTAATTCCAAGTGAGATATTATTATTGTGCGTTTATGTATGAATGATCTTATTTTCACAGGAAATAACCAGAAGTTAATTTAGAAATTCAAGTTGTTGTTCTTTCTACCACTGAAGTAGAGTACAGTGCAGCCAATAGTTGTGCTACTCAGACAGTGTGGTTATGTCATATGTTTGGATTTTTGTAGCATGAACAAAAAATTCCTTCAAAGATTTTCTATAATAATAAGTCAGCTATCGTATTGCCAAAAAATCCAGTTTTTCATGAGAGGACCAAACATATTAATGTCAAGGATGATTATATTCGTGACTTGGTTATTGATGCCGAGTTTGAGATTTTATATTATCAATTTGAGAATCAGATTACATATATTTTTACCAAGCCACTCAAATCAGATACGTTCGTGAAGCTGAAGCAAATTATGAGAATAATCAAGATTGAAGAATTTGGATCAAGGGAGGCTATTGGAGTTTGACCTAATTATTTATTTATTGCAATTATTTTGCTATTATAATTTTATTATTATTAGTCTTTTTTATTGATTAAAAAGTTAAATTACACCTAGCTAGGGGGGGAGGACTATGTACCTTAACCCTATATGCAATCTAACTACATAAAAGAAAATAAGAATAAAAGAAAAGCAAAATGCATGCATAGTACATATAGAAAATAAATAAAAGAGTATACTAAGCATGCTGCCTAAGATAAACGCAACAGCAGCTAAGAGATGAGCTGGGAGCCTGAACAAAGGACCTAAAAGCAGGAACCAGTTGAGAGTAGTTGCAAGCTAAAAGGATGAGCTTTAAATGTGAGCAGTAGCAACTGAGAAGGCAAAATTGAAAGCATTCAAGGTCAGATAATCTGATCTAATATGGGCAGCTGAGAAGGTCTCTTATCTGATAATACCACAAAACTGATAAGGGCAGTTGAGAGGGCCTCTGATATGATAAGAAAGCTTACCTGAGATAAGACAACCGCCTTGTGATAAACCAACTGAAGAGTCTCTGAAAGGCAGGTGAAGAGCCTCAGAATAGTCTAGGGGACAATTGAGGAATTCTGAACAACTAATACGTTCAGAGGATAGTCTGAGCTACTGAGAGGTGACTCGAGTACTCTGCAACGATGGTGTGAAGCTTCTTTCCATAGTGCTGCTGCAATAAGAGATCTCTGAATATGAATATCCAGTGCTTTGAAAAGAAAGAGAAAGAGCCACAAAATAATATTCAGAAAAACCAAAGAAAAAGCAAAGACCAGAAGAACCAGAGAAGGATCC
The DNA here is from genome assembly GCA_951799425.1 of Ilex aquifolium. Classification (NCBI taxonomy): domain Eukaryota; kingdom Viridiplantae; phylum Streptophyta; class Magnoliopsida; order Aquifoliales; family Aquifoliaceae; genus Ilex; species Ilex aquifolium. The sequence continues at coordinate 12,945,046 of OX637395.1, forward strand.
AGATCCTCCTCCTTCTTCCAGAAGAGCATTAAGAGACATAAATGAAAGAGGTGGGAGGAAATACGACAGTTGATAAGCGTGTATCTGCTTAAACTGCCATTCTGCAATTAATCCTTGCCATGTAGAAGATGAATATCCAGCGATTTGAAGGGGATTGCAGCAGTCAGAGGATTCTGCATCATCAAAGTCTGAAGTCTGGGCCTGAGAACCGAATTGAAACAAATTTGCAGACCTAAGCTCCCACTTCTTGAAGCTATGAAGAAGATAGGAAATTGATTAATTAGAATGAGTTATCTTGTTGGAAAAGACTACTTGGGTTTCTTAAATATGGCAGTAGGGTTAATATATATAAACTAGAATAGGTTTACTTTGTAAGGTAAAGACTTGATTGAATAGAATTTGCTTTTTGGCTTTGCTGTAAGTTTTTGGTCGTCTTCTTCCTTCGTATTCACTTGTTTTCTTTATTTTCTTTGTGGTCTTTGATTAATTATTGTGCATTAAATTATTTTGAGTGCTTAATATTTTGAGATCCTACATTAACTGTCCGATAGATTGAAGGTAAGCCACTTTCTAATTTTATACTATTCTAGAGTGAAAATATGTTTAATACGATTTGAATCTTTGAATCTATGTACAATGCTATAAACATGATTGACATCTATATCAATACAACTTTCGAAGTTTAAGTTCGACCTTAAATTTAAACTATTGATTTTCAGTGGCTATTTTCTCTTTTAATGTGGAAAAACAGTAATCTCCACACAACTCTTTGACTCTATGGCTGGCATGTGTGTCAATACAACTTTGAAGTTTTGATTTCAACCTCAAAATTTAAAGTATATTCATTTCCAATGGCTATTTTTCTCTAAATTTGGAAAAAAGGAAACCATAATTGTCTTAATATAGCATGAGACTCCCCAATAAATTCCAGCATCGGTGTCCCCTGGTAACTTGGCATCAACAGAACAAGTTAACCAATTTGCTTGTTTGTTCTATAAGCAACCTTTTGGTAAGCTTGTTTGTCAATGGCTACGTCTACAAAATTGATAGCCCTTGGCCTGGGAGCACTCATTATGTGCTCACTCATGGTTGGTTTTGCGGATGCAACGGTGACTGGCAATGGTGTTTTTAAGCACAATAAGTTACCATGCAACCAGCACGGTCCGAATCGATGTCTAGGTCGACCAGCAAATCCGTATCAAAGGGGCTGCGGGGTAATAACAAAATGCAGACGCAGTCCTGGGCCCTAAACCGGTCCAATTTTGACTTATTTGTTGGATGATGTGTTTTTAGGTTTGATAATGATTATAATCTTTGGATGATGTGTTTTTATTTTGGCGATGATATTTTAATCATGAGAGGTTATGGTATGATAAATTGTAAACATGTTTCATATATTTTTTTGGTTAAATTATTACAAATTTTTTATTTTTTAATTATACGATCGGTTTGACCATTTGACGCACCGATTGCACCAGTTTACCATTGACTCAGTCCTTCTGGTGGTTTGATATTTAATCCAGTTATGATAACTATACTTCTCAATAACCAAGGATGACAAAAGGTTTCCCCAACTAATTACGGAAGAAGCATGTGGATGGAAAATCAAAAATTGGATAGTGAATATAGCATGAATTCAAGCTGCAGTAATCACATGTGTGGTCACAAGGAGACATTCACCGAATTGGATGAGTTTGTTCGGTCATATATTAAATTTGGGAATGCTTCAACCATCTCAATAAAGGAAAAATGTAAGATTTATATCAAGTTGAAAGATGGGTCCTTGAATGCTATTTCAGATGTTTATTATGTTCCGGGTCAAAGTCAAAATTTATTGAGTATGAGGTAGTTATCAGAAAATGGGTACGATATAAGGATTTTTAATAGTGTTTGCACAATCAGTGATATCCGCAAGGGTCTAATAGAAAATGTTAATATGGCTCCCTATTGTTTGTTCTATTTACAAATTACTTCCCAAAATTTACATTACTTCAGTTTCGTGGGTTCTAGAGATAATTAGTTATTGACATATTCAGTTTGGGCATATAAATTTTCATAGTTTAAATTTTTTGCCCAGAAAAAAATTTAGATTTTGGTTTGCCCTGCAATCTATATTCCTAGTCAAGTTTGTGAGACTTGTATTTTGAGAAAAAAAAAACATAGGGACCCTTTTTCCAATAAACACGCTTGGCGGGCAAAAAGGCCCCTTGAGTTGATTTTGTTGAAATTCCACACAATGGTGGGAATAGGTATTTTATTACCTTTATTAATAATTTTAGTAGAAAGACTAGAGTGTATATTTTGAAAAATAAATCGGATGCCAATGATATGTTTAATTATTTTAAGGCTTATGTTGAAGGTAGAATGGAACAAAAATAAAAGTTTTGAGGACAGAAAAACCTCATGAATATATGGTTTGTGATATTTTTTGAGGAGTCATGGTATTAAACATCAATTAACAGCCAGATAAAGTCCCCAACAAAATTTATGGCAGAGCGGAAAAATGGCACTATTATGGATATAGTCAGATGCATGATGAAATTTAAAAATATGCCCAAAACTTTTTGGTCAAAAACTGTTCCTTGTGTAGTTTATGTTTTGAACACGTCCCCTACTAGATGTTTTAAAGGAAAAACTCTTTATGAGATTTGTAATGGTCAAAAGCCTGATATTCAGCAATTGAGGGTGTTTGGTTATATTGTATATGACCATATTCCTGATCCACTCAGGAAAACGTTTGAGGACAAAGTCGAAAAGTGTATTTTTATTGGATACAGTTCAGTTACAAAGGGATACAAACTTTGTAATCCCATCACAGGAAAAATGATTATTTGCAGGGTCATGGTGTTTGAGATTGATCCCAAAAGAAAGAGAAGCCAGCCATAGTTATTCTTTTTTTTTTTTTTTGTTGATGATCATAGTTTGTAGGCTAGCAGTGATCTAGTTCAATAGTCTCCACTAGTTCAATCCCAGCATGCAGAGTCATCCAGACATTCACAGCGTGAACGACACTTGGCAGCTAGATCGGAGAATTATGTGATTGACACTAACTATGATCCTTCAGATGACGACTTGATAAATTTTGTTTTATATGCAGATTGTAATCATTTTTCTTTTAGTGATGTTTGCAGGGAAAAACATTGAACGAAAGTAATGGATGAAGAAATTTGTGCTATTGAGAAAAATAATAAATGGTAGCTTATTTTTCTTCCTAAGGAAAAAAAGGCCATTAGAATTAAATGGGTATACAAGACAAAGTATAAGCCGAACAGAGTTGTGGATCGCTTCAATGCGAGGTTACTAGCCAAGGGTTACAAATAAAAGTCAAGTATTGATTATCTTGCGGTTTTTGTTTTTTGAATAGTGTCATTGAGGAGGAAGTTTATGTTGAACAACCTGCTAGTTATGTAAATAAAAGGGAGAAAAACAAAGGCTACATGTTGAAAAGGGCTTTGTATGGGTGTAAACAAGCTCTTAGAGCTTAGTACACCTAGATTGATTCTTATTTTGTGGAAAATAGTTTTTAGAGATGTCCCTATGAACACATTTTATATGCAAAATTTAATTCCAAGTGAGATATTATTATTGTGCGTTTATGTATGAATGATCTTATTTTCACAGGAAATAACCAGAAGTTAACTTAGAAATTCAAGTTGTTGTTCTTTCTACCACTGAAGTAGAGTACAGTGCAGCCAATAGTTGTGCTACTTAGACAGTGTGGTTATGTCATATGTTTGGATTTTTGTAGCATGAACAAAAAATTCCATCAAAGATATTCTATAATAATAAGTCAGCTATCGTATTGCCAAAAAATCCAGTTTTTCATGAGAGGACCAAACATATTAATGTCAAGGATGATTATATTCATGACTTGGTTATTGATGCCGAGATTGAGACTTTATATTATCAATCTGAGGATCAGATTACAGATATTTTTACCAAGCCACTCAAATCAGATACGTTCGTGAAGCTGAAGCAAATTATGAGAATAATCAAGACTGAAGAATTTGGATCAAGGGAGGCAGTTGGAGTTTTACCTAATTATTTATTTATTGCAATTATTTTGCTATTATAATTTTATTATTATTAGTTTTTTTTATTGATTAAAAAGTTAAATTACACCTAGATAGGGGGGGACTATGTACCTTACCCCTAGATGCAATATAACTACATAAAAGAAAATAAGAATAAAAGAAAAGCAAAATGCATGCATAGTACAGATAGAAAATAAATAAAAGAGTATACTAAGCATGCTGCCTAAGATAAACGCAACAGCAACTAAGAGATGAGCTGGGAGCCTGAACAAAAGACCTAAAAGCAGGAACCAGTTGAGAGTAGTTGCAAGCTAAAAGGATGAGCTTTAAATGTGAGCAGTAGCAACTGAGAAGGCAAAATTGAAAGCATTCAAGCTCAGATAATCTGATCAAATATGGGCAGCTGAGAAGGTCTCTTATCTGATAATACCACAAAACTGATAAGGGCAGTTGAGAGGACCTATGATATGATAAGAAAGCTTACCTGAGATAAGACAACCGCCTTGTGATAAACCAACTGAAGAGTCTCTGAAAGGCAGGTGAAGAGCCTCATAATAGTCTAGGGGACAATTGAGGAATTCTGAACGACTAATACGTTCAGAGCAAAGTCTGAGCTACTGAGAGGTGACTCGAGTACTCTGCAACGATTCTGTGAATCCTGTTTCCAAAGTGTTGCTGCAATAAGAGATCTCTGAAGACGAATATCCAGTGCTTTGAAAAGAAAGAGAAAGAGCCACAAAATAATATTCAGAAAAACCAAAGAAAAAGCAAAGACCAGAAGAACCAGAGAAGGATCCAGATCCTCCTCCTTCTTCCAGAAGAGCATTAAGAGACAGAAATGAAAGAGGTGGGAGGAAATATGACAGTTGATAAGCGTGTATCTGCTTAAACTGCCATTCTGCAATTAATCCTTGCCATGTAGAAGATGAATATCCAGCGATTTGAAGGGGATTGCAGTAGTCAGAGGATTCTGCATCATCAAAGTCTGAAGTCTGGGCCTGAGAACCGAATTGAAACAAATTTGCAGACCTAAGCTCCCACTTCTTGAAGCTATGAAGAAGAGAGGAAATTGATTAATTAGAATGAGTTATCTTGTTGGAAAAGACTACTTGGGTTTCTTAAATATGGCAGTAGGGTTAATATATATAAACTAGAATAGGTTTGCTTTGTAAGGTAAAGACTTCATTGAATAGAATTTGCTTTTTGGCTTTGTTGTAAGTTTTTGGTCGTCTTCTTCCTTCGTATTCACTTGTTTTCTTTATTTTCTTTTTGGTCTTTGATTAATTATTGTGCATTAAATTATTTTGAGTGCTTAATATTTTGAGATCCTACATTAACTGTTCGATAGATCGAAGGTAAGCCACTTTCTAATTTTATACGATTCTAGAGTGAATATATGTTTAATAAAATTTGAATCTTTGAATCTATGTACAATGCTATAAACATGATTGACATCTATATCAATACAACTTTCGACGTTTAAGTTCGACCTTAAATTTAAACTATTGATTTTCAGTGGCTATTTTCTCTTTTAATGTGGAAAAACAGTAATCTCCACACAACTCTTTGACTCTATGGCTGGCATGTGTGTCAATACAACTTTGAAGTTTTGATTTCAACCTCAAAATTTAAAGTATATTCATCTCCAATGGCTATTTTTCTCTAAATTTGGAAAAAGAAAACCATAATTTTCTTAATATAGCATGAGACTCCCCAATAAATTCCAGCATCGGTGTCCCCTGGTAACTTGGCATCAACAGAACAAGTTAACCAATTTGCTTGTTTGTTCTATAAGCAACCTTTTGGTAACTTGTTTGTCAATGGCTACGTCTACAAAATTGATAGCCCTTGGCCTGGGAGCACTCATTATGTGCTCACTCATGGTTGGTTTTGCGGATGCAACGGTGACTGGCAATGGTGTTTTTAAGCACAATAAGTTACCATGCAACCAGCACGGTCCGAATCGATGTCTAGGTCGACCAGCAAATCCGTATCAAAGGGGCTGCGGGGTAATAACAAAATGCAGACGCAGTCCTGGGCCCTAAACCGGTCCAATTTTGACTTATTTGTTGGATGATGTGTTTTTAGGTTTGATAATGATTATAATCTTTGGATGATGTGTTGTTATTTTGGCGATGATATTTTAATCATGAGAGGTTATGGTATGATAAATTGTAAACATGTTTCATATATTTTTTTGGTTAAATTATTACAAATTTTTTATTTTTTAATTATACGATTGGGTTGACCATTTGACGCACCGATTGCACCAGTTTACCATTGACTCAGTCCTTCTGGTGGTTTGATATTTAATCCAGTTATGATAACTATACTTCTCAATAACCAAGGATGACAAAAGGTTTCCCCAACTAATTACGGAAGAAGCATGTGGATGGAAAATCAAAAATTGGATAGTGAATATAGCATGAATTCAAGCTGCAGTAATCACATGTGTGGTCACAAGGAGATATTCACCGAATTGGATGAGTTTGTTCGGTCATATATTAAATTTGGGAAGCTTCAACCATCTCAATAAAGGAAAAATGTAAGATTTATATCCAGTTGAAAGATGGGTCCTTCAATGCTATTTCAGATGTTTATTATGTTCCGGGTCAAAGTCATAATTTATTGAGTATGAGGCAGTTATCAGAAAATGGGTACGATATAAGGATTTTTAATAGTGTTTGCACTATCGGTGATAGCCGCAAGGGTCTAATAGAAAATGTTAATATGGCTCCCTATCGTTTGTTCTGTTTACAAATTACTTCCCAAAATTTACATTACTTCAGTTTCGTGGGTTCTAGAGATAATTAGTTATTGACATATTCAGTTTGGGCATATAAATTTTCATAGTTTAAATTTTTTGCCCAGAAAAAAATTTAGATTTTGGTTTGCCCTGCAATCTATATTCCTAGTCAAGTTTGTGAGACTTGTATTTTGAGAAAAAAAAAACATAGGGACCCTTTTTCCAATAAACACGCTTGGCGGGCAAAAAGGCCCCTTGAGTTGATTCTGTTGAAATTCCACACAATGGTGGGAATAGGTATTTTATTACCTTTATTAATAATTTTAGTAGAAAGACCTGAGTGTATATTTTGAAAAATAAATCGGATTCCTATGATATGTTTAATTATTTTAAGGCTTATGTTGAAGGTAGAATGGAACAAAAATAAAAGTTTTGAGGACTGAAAAACCTCAAGAATATATGATTTGTGATATTTTTTGAGGAGTCATGGTATTAAACATCAATTAACAGCCAGATAAACTCCCCAACAAAATTTATGGCAGAGCGGAAAAATGGCACTATTATGGATATAGTCAGATGCATGATGAAATTTAAAAATATGCCCAAAACTTTTTGGTCAAAAACTGTTCCTTGTGTAGTTTATGTTTTGAACACGTCCCCTACTAGATGTTTTAAAGGAAAAACTCTTTATGAGATTTGTAATGGTCAAAAGCCTGATATTCAGCATTGAGGGTGTTTGGTTATATTGTATATGACCATATTCCTGATCCACTCAGGAAAACGTTTGAGGATAAAGTCGAAAAGTGTAGTTTTATTGGATACAGTTCAGTTACAAAGGGATACAAACTTTGTAATCCAATCACAGGAAAAATGATTATTTGCAGGGTCATGGTGTTTGAGATTGATCCCAAAAGAAAGAGAAGCCAGCCATAGTTATTCTTTTTTTTTTTTGTTGTTGATGATCATAGTATGTAGGCTAGCAGTGATCTAGTTCAATAGTCTCCACTAGTTCAATCCCAGCATGCAGAGTCATCCAGACATTCACAGCGTGAACGACACTTGGCAGCTAGATCGGAGAATTATGTGATTGACACTAACTATGATCCTTCAGATGACGACTTGATAAATTTTGTTTTATATGCAGATTGTAATCCTTTTTCTTTTAGTGATGTTTGCCGGGAAAAAACATTGAACGAAAGTAATGGATGAAGAAATTTATGCTATTGAGAAAAATAATATATGGTAGCTTATTTTTCTTCCTAAGGAAAAAAGGGCCATTAGAATTAAATGGTATACAAGACAAAGTATAAGCCGAACAGAGTTGTGGATCGCTTCAATGCGAGGTTACTAGCCAAGGGTTACAAATAAAAGTCAAGTATTGATTATCTTGCGGTTTTTGTTTTTTGAATAGTGTCATTGAGGAGGAAGTTTATGTTGAACAGCCTGCTAGTTATGTAAATAAAAGGGAGAAAAACAAAGGCTACATGTTGAAAAGGGCTTTGTATGGGTGTAAACAAGCTCTTAGAGCTTAGTACACCTAGATTGATTCTTATTTTGTGGAAAATAGTTTTTAGAGATGTCCCTATGAACACACTTTATATGCAAAAATTAATTCCAAGTGAGATATTATTATTGTGCGTTTATGTATGAATGATCTTTTTTTCACAAGAAATAACCAGAAGTTAATTTAGAAATTCAAGTTGTTGTTCTTTCTACCACTGAAGTAGAGTATAGTGCAGCCAATAGTTGTGCTACTTAGACAGTGTGGTTATGTCATATGTTTGGATTTTTGTAGCATGAACAAAAAATTCCTTCAAAGATTTTCTATAATAATAAGACAACTATCGTATTGCCAAAAAATCCAGTTTTTCATGAGAGGACCAAACATATTAATGTCAAGGATGATTATATTCGTGACTTGGTCATTGATCCCGGGATTGAGACTTTATATTATCACTCTGAGGATCAGATTACAGATATTTTTACCAAGCCACTCAAATCAGATACGTTCGTGAAGCTGAAGCAAATTATGAGAATAATCAAGACTGAAGAATTTGGATCGAGGGAGGCTGTTGGAGTTTGACCTAATTATTTATTTATTGCAATTATTTTGCTATTATAATTTTATTATTATTAGTTTTTTTATTGATTAAAAAGTTAAATTACACCTAGCTAGGGGGGGACTATGTACCTTACCCCTAGATGCAATATAACTACATAAAAGAAAATAAGAATAAAAGAAAAGCAAAATGCATGCATAGTACAGATAGAAAATAAATAAAAGAGTATACTAAGCATGCTGCCTAAGATAAATGCAACAACAGCTGAGAGATGAGATGGGAGCCTGAACAAAGGACCTAAAAGCAGGAACCAGTTGAAAAGGATGAGCTTTAAATGTGAGCAGTAGCAACTGAGAAGGCAAAATTGAAAGCATTCAAGCTCAGATAATCTGATCTAATATGGGCTACTGAGAAGTTCTCTTATCTGATAATAGCACAAAACTGATAAGGGCAGTTGAGAGGACCTCTGATATGATAAGAAAGCTTAACTGTAAAATCCAAGTAAATTTGAACTTTTTCTGAAAAAGGGCAAAATGGTAATTTGCCACTATAATGCGTATTTAAAATACTCATGTTTCTAGAGCTCGGATGACACAACGGACTTTGCCGTTGGATTCGTATCGCGAAATCTAGTCTCCCAGACTAATTTCATCGAATTCTGAGATAGTCGGCTTTTACACGTATTTCGAGGCGACTAGGTGACGGCTGACCTCACAAAGGTCCCCACTAATAAATTTTATAAAATTTCCTTATAATTGAATTAAAGTTCAAATAAAATTAATTTGAACTTAAACCGGGATGAAATTAATCTCTTCGGGACGGAAACAGACCCGGACAAGTGGGGGACATGTGGCGCGACGTGGGCCGATTATTAAAATTATAAATAGGACTAAAATTAGATATTTTGCACAAATATCTCTGCTGAAAATCAGCCTTCAACGTTGGAGAGAAAGAGGGAGAGAAAAGAGAGAAATCCAAGATTTCCTTCGGTGATTCTCGGAGTTCCGTCGGTCGGAATCCGTCGAGCCAAGAATTAAACTTCATCTCCTCGACGAGGGCTATGCGTACGTACTAAGAACGAGGAATTTCACCGAAGATTCAAAGGAGGAGATTTGGGGAAATCAAGTTTTGGAGTTGGTATTGGTGTTCTTGAAGTCTTTACACTTTGGTTTATGCTTCAAGAGGTGGGGTTCCCTCCTATTAAGGTTTATTCCAAGCCTAGAATGTGTTGTGAAATGGGTAGGTTGATAGAACAAGATATCACTTATCAATTATTGTAAATTGGGTGAAATGGGTGTTTAAATGGGTAAAGATAAATCCTAGCTTGGATTGGTGATTAGAAATTGTTAATTGTGATTTCTAGAATTGGGTAGGTGAAATAGACCCAATGTGATTATTGTGTTATATGAAATGGTGGCATGATTCTGTGTTTACATATGCCTTGAAAATCTAGTGTGTTGATAACATGCTTGGAAGTTGAGTCATGTGAATTGTTGATATATATACGTGCTTGTAATATATTGACAGTATGAAGAATTATGGAAATTATATGCTTATGGTATAATTTTGCCATGAAATATGTGAAAGGTGTTAAAATAGTTCATATGTCATTCATCGCATATTGAACTTTGTATTATGTTGCAATGAGACATTACATTGCATTATGCACGAGAACATCGCATATGTGGGTGTGGGTGCATGGGTGTTGTCAACACCACGTTTGGTGGATGACGGGTGGGCTCGAGTGAGCTTGGTTGAAAACCTAGCCGAGTCGCACGGTTTGCAGGGTTGATAGGGTTGGGGTAGCAAGAAGGGCTAGAAGGTCCCTCGGGTGCAAGACCCGGTGATTGGGATACGCACTCCCCTGGCTCGGCCCATAAAGTGTGTGGGTGTACACGGACCCTCGGTGGAAGTCCGTCAATTCCGTGTGGGTTGGGTGACCCTTGGTGTGAGTCCACGAACATCCACCCCTATAAAGACCCTAGATTGTTATGTCATTTGATGTGTAACATAAATGACAGATTCATACACATTGGCACTTGCATGTGTGAGGAGCCGGGAAGGGCTCGGGATTGATGTGCGTGAGTGAGTCCCATCTCATTTCATGGCATGGCATGGTAGATTCCAACAGGGAATGCATATTCTAAATTGGAATGTTGAGAATTGTTGATTTGTTGGCATGTGAACATTTCATATGCATATAGGTTGGGGAGTAGCCTCTTTAGGAGATACCCTATTGAGCGTGGCTCACCTTATACGGGAAAAAATTTCAGGTGTGGGTTTTACGCCGACGGACGGCACTCACTCGGGCACTTGAGGGGGAAGAAAGCCGGAATGTGGCTTTACTTGAACTTTTTGTAAAACTATTTATGGAAACTTAGCTTTGGCATGTAAATTTATGTCAATAATTATAATAGAACTTGTATCAATCATGTTTTAATGTATAAACATAGGTTGTATAAGTTTGAGTTAGTTTTGGTAATGTTTGGAATGGATTAGAATTGGAAAACAGGAGAAGTAGGCAAAAGTGGGCAGAGTGTACCGGTATAGAGCTGTCCAGAAGGCAAGGCGTACTGGTACGCGTACCGGTACGGCCAGGACCAGTGAGCCCATCGTACCGGTACGCGTATCGGTACACTCTCCAAAACTAAGAAATTTTTTTATTCTTTTGACAAGTCCTTGGGCTATGTTTTCCTTCCTTCCAATGTTATAAATGGACAATAGTAGGATACCAATGGTGGTATATTGGGCCTCGGATGGGTCATGTAATTGTATATTGTACATGTTGGATTTTGGGTAGAGCTCCTCGTACAAAGGAGACTCTGTCCGATTTTGTTAAATTATGGACCCCGGTAAATGGGACACAACGGTGTGATATCGAGTTACACGATATCCACATGTATTCTGCGGGTTAATGGGTGATCAACGGACCCCCGGATTTTGGGGCGTCACATTAACTGGGATAAGACAACCGCCTTTTGATAAGCCAACTGAAGAGTCTCTGAAAGGCAGGTGAAGAGCCTCAGAATAGTCTAGGGGACAATTGAGGAATTCTGAACGACTAATATGTTCAGAGGATAGTCTGAGCTACTGAGAGGTGACTCGAGTACTCTGCAACGATGCTGTGAAGCCTGTTTCCAAAGTGTTGCTGCAATAAGAGATCTCTGAAGACGAATATCCAGTGCTTTGAAAAGAAAGAGAAAGAGCCACAAAATAATATTCAGAAAAACCAAAGAAAAAACAAAGAACAGAAGAACCAGAGAAGGATCCAGATCCTCTTCCTTCATCCAGAAGAGCATTAAGAGACAAAAATGAAAGAGGTGGGAGGAAATACGATAGTTGATAAGCGTGTATCTGCTTAAACTGCCATTCTACAATTAATCCTTGCCATGTAGAAGATGAATATCCAGGGATTTGAAGCAGATTGAAGGGGATTGCAGCAGTCAGAGGATTCTGCATCATCAAAGTCTGAAGTCTGGGCCTGAGAACCGAATTGAAACAAATTTGTAGACCAAAGCTCCCACTTCTTGAAGCTATGAAGAAGATAGGAAATTGATTAATTAGAATGAGTTATCTTGTTGGAAAAGACTACTTGGGTTTCTTAAATCTGGCAGTAGGGTTAATATATATAAACTAGAATAGGTTTGCTTTGTAAGCTAAAGACTTGATTGAATAGAATTTGCTTTTTGGCTTTGCTGTAAGTTTTTGGTCGTCTTCTTCCTTCGTATTCACTTGTTTTCTTTATTTTCTTTTTGGTCTTTGATTAATTATTGTGCATTAAATTATTTTGAGTGCTTAATATTTTGAGATCCTACATTAATTGTCCGATAGATCGAAGGTAAGCCACTTTCTAATTTTATACGATTCTAGAGTGAAAATATGTTTAATACGATTTGAATCTTTGAATCTATGTACAATGCTATACACATGATTGACATCTATATCAATACAACTTTCGACGTTTAAGTTCGACCTTAAATTTAAACTATTGATTTTCAGTGGCTATTTTCTCTTTTAATGTGGAAAAACAGTAATCTCCACACAACTCTTTGACTCTATGGCTGGCATGTGTGTCAATACAACTTTGAAGTTTCGATTTCAACCTCAAAATTTAAAGTATATTCATTTCCAATGGCTATTTTTCTCTAAATTTGGAAAAAAGAAAACCATAATTGTCTTAATATAGCATGAGACTCCCCAATAAATTCCAGCATCGGTGTCCCCTGGTAACTTGGCATCAACAGAACAAGTTAACCAATTTGCTTGTTTGTTCTATAAGCAACCTTTTGGTAACTTGTTTGTCAATGGCTACGTCTACAAAATTGATAGCCCTTGGCCTGGGAGCACTCATTATGTGCTCACTCATGGTTGGTTTTGCGGATGCAACGGTGATTGGCAATGGTGTTTTTAAGCACAATAAGTTACCATGCAACCAGCATGGGCCGAATCGATGTCTAGGTCGACCAGCAAATCCGTATCAAAGGGGCTGCGGGGTAATACAAAAATGCAGACGCAGTCCTGGGGTAGAAGAAAAAGATATTGTAGTTGAAGGTCTAGCAGCAGCTCCCACAAATAATCCATAGACAATGAAAGCTGAAAACGATTGATCATTTGTTGGGACAATATTTTGTTGAGTAAAGTCGAGTTCAGATGTACCCACTTGCATATTAATTCATGTATAACTTGTGTATGCACAGACATACATATTTATGAGGCATGTATTGGTTTCACAATCCAAATGATGGTGTTTTATAAGTGGTAAGGAGTTTACAATCCAAAATTATGGCATTTATCCTAATTTTTATATTGCAATCTCAATCAAACAAAAAGGTAGACATTAAATGTACTTCATTTTAAGAAATTTGAGTAGAAAATTTCTATTAAAAATACTAATAATTGGTTTTTAAGCAAATTAATAGGTTAATATGACAAATACAACCAACAAATTTGTCAAAAAAGGAAGCAAATATTTACTATTAGATTACAATGCTACCTTTTTAATTTACTAGTTGGTGCACATGTGGGTTGCTTATGAATTATTTTAAATTATAATTTGTATTTTATGTGATTAATGCTTCTCAACAATGCTATCAAAACCGAACCAGCCGGTTGGACGGGTGAATTGGGTCCTAAACCGGTCCAATTTTGACTTATTTGTTGGATGATGTGTTTTTAGGTTTGATAATGATTATAATCTTTGGATGATGTGTTTTTATTTAGGCGATGATATTTTAATCATGAGAGGTTATGGTATGATAAATTGTAAACATGTTTAATATATTTTTTTGGTTAAATTATTACAAATTTTTTATTTTTTAATTATACGATCGGTTTGACCATTTGACGCACCGATTGCACCAGTTTACCATTGACTCAGTCCTTCTGGTGGTTTGATATTTAATCCAGTTATGATAACTATAATTCTCAATAACCAAGGATGACAAAAGGTTTCCCCAACTAATTACGGAAGAAGCATGTGGATGGAAAATAAAAAATTGGATAGTGAATATAGCATGAATTCAAGTTGCAGTAATCACATGTGTGGTCACAAGGAGATATTCATCGAATTGGATGAGTTTGTTCGGTCATATATTAAATTTGGGAATGCTTCAACCATCTCAATAAAAGAAAAATGTAAGATTTATATCAAGTTGAAAGATGGGTCCTTTAATGCTATTTCAGATGTTTATTATGTTCCGGGTCAAAGTCACAATTTATTGAGTAAGAGGCAGTTATCAGAAAATGGGTACGATATAAGGATTTTTAATGGTGTTTGCACTATCAGTGATAGCCGCAAGGGTATAATATAAAATGTTAATATGGCTCCCTATTGTTTGTTCTGTTTACAAATTACTTCCCAGAATTTACCTTACTTCAGTTTCGTGGGTTCTAGAGATAATTAGTTATTGACATATTTAGTTTGGGCATATAAATTTCCATAGTTTAAATTTTTTGCCAAGAAAAAAATTAGATTTTGGTTTGCCCTGCAATCTATATTCCTAGTCAAGTTTGTGAGACTTGTATTTTGAGAAAAAAAAAACATAGGGACCCTTTTTCCAATAAACACGCTTGGTGGGCAAAAAGGCCCCTTGAGTTGATTCTGTTGAAATTCCACACAATGGTGGGAATAGGTATTTTATTACCTTTATTAATAATTTTAGTAGAAAGACCTGAGTGTATATTTTGAAAAATAAATCGGATGCCTATGATATGTTTAATTATTTTAAGGCTTATGTTAAAGGTAGAATGGAACAAAAATAAAAGTTTTGAGGACTGACAAACCTCATGAATATATGGTTTGTGATATTTTTTGAGGAGTCATGGTATTAAACATCAATTAACAGCCAGATAAACTCCCCAACAAAATTTATGGCAGAGCGGAAAAATGGAACTATTATGGATATAGTCAGATGCATGATGAAATTTAAAAATATGCCAAAACTTTTTGGTCAAAAACTGTTCCTTGTGTAGTTTATGTTTTGAACACGTCCCCTACTAGATGTTTTAAAGGAAAAACTCTTTATGAGATTTGTAATGGTCAAAAGCCTGATATTCAGCATTGAGGGTGTTTGGTTATATTGTATATGACCATATTCCTGATCCACTCAGGAAAAAGTTTGAGGACAAAGTCGAAAAATGTATTTTTATTGGATACAGTTCAGTTACAAAGGGATACAAACTTTGTAATCCCATCACAGGAAGAATGATTATTTGCAGGGTCATGGTGTTTGAGATTGATCCCAAAAGAAAGAGAAGCCAGCCATAGTTATTCTTTTTTTTTTTTTTTTTGTTGATGATCATAGTATGTAGGCTAGCAGTGATCTAGTTCAATAGTCTCCACTAGTTCAATCCCAGCATCCAGAGTCATCCAGACGTTGACAGCGTGAACGACACTTGGCAGCTAGATTGGAGAATTATGTGATTGACACTAACTATGATCCTTTAGATGACGACTTGATAAATTTTGTTTTATATGCTGATTGTAATCCTTTTTTCTTTTAGTGATGTCTGCAAGGAGAAATATTGGATGAAAGCAATAGATGAAGAACTTCATGCTATTGAGAAAAATAATATATGGGAACTTATTTTTCTTCCTAAGGAAAAGAAGGCCATTAGAATTAAATGGGTATAATGGAAAATGTACAAGCCGAACGGAGATGTGGATTGCTTCAAAGCGAGGTTAGTAGCCAAAGTGTCACGCCCCGAATTTCCACAAACCCAGGGAGTGAGTGAAAAAGAAAAAGAAAAGTAAATGAAAGGTCATTAGGTTGGATAAATTGATTTCTCATTTATTTCCCACGTTTTCCCAATGTTTTTCAAGCCATTTTTATTCAATTGTTAGCCTATTCCTTCAAGGTTTCTAAACCCCCCCTTTTGACATCACTCCCACCTATTTAAAAGGTGTTTTACACACTTAACAAGTCTTTAATTTTTCATAAAATTTCGACATTACCTCCTTTGTTTTCCAAACCTTTTTCTCACTTAATATTCACAATTTTCATATGCATAAATATATCACAACCCACCCTCACTCGGTGGCCACAATCCATGTAAATTAAACATACATCCCTTGTTCTCAACATACACATCTAATTGCCCCAATATACACATATGATACTCATTAAATAAAGACATCCAACATATCAATTGGGTTTACACCCTTACACTTTAAAATGACCCAAGGTCTATAATCTATTACTTTTCCAAATTGAAATACAAATCATTTGGTCTTATGCCCATACATACAAAATATGCCCCAAGGGCCAAATATCCATTCAAGCCCATTTTCTCTCCTTCCTTTAAGACTTACTCAAGTCTCAAGTACCGGGAGCCTCATCTGTAATATGATATCCCACGAATGGGTCAGCTCAACTGCTGGTATGACAAAATACTAATGCTAGGAACAAATTTAAGGCGTGACATGTGCAAGTGTACATTTTAAATGTTACAACCCCATAATCCCTCAATGCTATGCAATGTCAATATGCACGACACACCCATGCAACTCTATGCCACCCATGTCTTGCTTCACGGTCCGCCCCTGTCAGCCCGCGAGTACTGTCATTGGCCAGATTTTGGGTTTTTCACCACAGGATCTACACCCTCATAATGCATAGCACCAAGTGCTCAACCCACACTATGTTCCAAGGATTCATGTATGCCAAGATGCCATGATTTTTCTCCATGTAAATTCTATGGAACATTTCATCAAACACATGGTGTGTAACTTAAAATATGCCTCATTCATAAAGTAAAACATAACTTCAAATTCACAACACTTTACCAACTCATGGAATAAATCATAACTCTCAAACCACAAGAGTTTCTCTACATGAACATAAGCTAGAATATGATAATCCAACACATAAGCAAGGTACACATTTATCATAGCAACAAATTGTCAAGAAACTCAAAGAACACAAAAGTACTTAAACCATTAATTCTAAGTTTTCAAATCAACTACCAACTAAATGATTTTCTAACATTAAGTAAATACCTAAATCATTCAATTAACACATAGAAAGGCAAGAAAACTTAAATTTATTCTCAACTTAGTAAAATATCATACCTAGAATGGTTTTTCTCAAACCAAGGGAGTTGTGTTCGCTTTATAGCCGAACCGATCAGTGAGAATATAGCTCTTGTTGAGAGGAACAACTTCTTAGAAGGAAGTCTTGCAAGAATCTTGGCCTAGGAATGAGTTTTGGTGGCTTGAAGCTTGAAGAACTTAGGGTTTTTCTTCTCTTTTCCTCCAAAAATGTGTACTTCTCTATCTTCAGGCCAAATAATGATATTTTTTCACTAAAAGGTCTGTATTTATAGTGGAGGGCAAAGGGGCAAAATGACCCTTTTGCCCTTGATGAATCCGGGATCCCGTTACACTACAACTCGTCCCGAAACGCCTCAATTCGACATTTTATTTTAACCAAAGTTCTTAAAATTATTTTAAATGAAAATTTTCAAAAAAATATATTTTTGATAGTGGCCGAGTTTAGCCGGTTCCACCTAGGCCACCCGAGATACCTTTTTTGTCCAAATTTTGAAACTATTTCCGTTTAGGCTCAAATTCACACAGTAGGTGTATTTTAACATTCTAAGCATGTTTCTCTTCTATGAAATACTCAAATTATGCTCCTAAACATGACCTACGCACAAATGATGCATATCTAGTGCCCTACGACAAATGATGCATGAATAGTGCCCTACCGGTAAAACTGAAAATTTTATCTTCAGTTTTCAGATCTCTACACAAATGTTACAAATAAAAGTCAAGTATTGATTATCTTGAGGTTTTTTCTCCTGTTTTTAGGCTTGATACTGTTCGTATGATTATTTCTCTTGCTGCCAATAATTTTTAGAAGATATTTCAAATAGATGTCAAATCTGTTTTCTTGAATAGTGTTCTTGAGGAGGAAGGTTATGTTGAACAACCTGTTGGTTATGTAAATAAAAGGAAGGAAAACAAAGTCTACAGGTTGAAAAGGGTTTTGTATGGGTTTAAACAAGCTCCTAGAGCTTGGTACACCCAGATTGAGTCTTATTTTGTGGAGAATGGTTTATAGAGATGTCTCTGTGAACACACTTTGAATGTCAAAATTAATTCCCATTGAGATATTATTATTGTGTGTTTATATGTGAATGATCTTATTTTCACAAGAAATAACCTGAGTAATTTGGTAAATAAGTTTAAAAGTGTTATATTTGAATATATTTATTTTAAAATTATGGTATTCTGGTAAATATAACAGGAGATATGGGGAAGAGACATAACAAATTTGGGTGAGTGCATTAAAGAGTGATTGTAGAGGTGACTAAGGGTAAACAAAAAGAGAAACTATTAGTCCAAAAAAATGTTTAGTGCTCATTTTAATCTGTTGGATTAATAAATTTTAAAATGATCCTAATCATTTTTTATGTTGAGATAACGTAATCCGTTAAATGATACTTTATTTTATATTGAAAATATCTAAATCATTCTTTTTCTTTAGAATTAAAATTAACTCTATTTTATTACTTCATCCGTTTCTAAATATTTGTCGTTTTACATAATTTTTTTTGTTCCATAATATCTGTCGTTTAATGAAACCAAAGCACAATTAATATTTTTTCTTCCAAATTTACCCTTAACTCTTCAATGTATCAGATTAGGTGTAGGCTAAGTGCCTTTCATATTCCTTTCTTTCCCAATACGTATTGAATAAAAGTATTTTAGTCTTGTGCAATTATTTTATGAGTAATACTATATATCCCAAATTTGTATCCCAAATGTGCATCCCAAATCAATAAGGATGGTTGGATGAGTGAGTCCTAATTTTAAAAATTGGTGGGACCCACTCATCCAATGGTTCCAATTCATTTGGGATACACATTTGGGATATAAATTTGGGATATACAGCATTGCTCTTATTTTTTACTCATATTAGAACTATTTAATAGCTTTCTTAATTCTTATGCAAAAATCTTAAACGTCACTTATTTAAGAACGGATGGAGTATATAGATGTTACCACCTATTGAGACAAAGTTATCAGCTTTACACGTGAGATTACAACCATTTGACCAAATGTCATAACTTATGGAGCTAAACTTACCACCGCCACGGCTAACCTTCACATAGAAACTGGTCCATTTTTCTTTCCACGTGGTCAACTCCTAGTCTCATACTTTATCGGTACGATAAAAAGCAATTCGGTAGCCATGACTTCTCGGCTTCTACAAGCAGCTTTATTGAAATTGATTTCTCTTGAAGCTGACAAAACATTGAAAGAAAGAATGAAAGAGACTTGCCTTCAACACCCAAACAAAGAGGAGGTCCATGCCAGCCAATCCACACTCCGAAGCCCCTCGTGTGTAGGATAACCATTTGACCATCTACATCTTGGACACCATAAGTGTGCATTGAATATAATTGATACCACACGGAACCTGTTGGTTGTTAGCAAAGAAGTCTTACTATTTGAGTTGATCCTTCGAATCCTGTCAATTATAATTTATATTGCAATTTACTATAAAATGGATACCAATAATTGAAATATAATATAAAAAAATAACATAAAAAATAATAAAAATATTAACGTGTTATATTATGATTGAACTAAAGAAGTATTACACCGTGAATAACTTTTTTGTATCGTAATGTAATCATTGAATTCAAGGATCGTGAGATATTACCTGTTTTTTTTTTTTTTATGTTTTGTCAATGTGTCCCATTAGAATTTAATATCATTGACCACATTAATCACCGTACAATTGGAGCAGATAGGCTCCTCTCCTATTACGAAATAATTGGAAGGTGTTTTTAATTCATTTTGAATGGTATTTTATAAATCTTCTGGAATAGGTTGTCTTCCATGAAAGTGCAATTTTCACTCTCTTCACTTATAGTTCGGTATTGTATCGGTAAGCATACAAACTCTAATAGCATTTTTAATTAGAACTCAAATTTTGACTCAAATTTGAGTAAAAAACTTGATCTGATATAGAATATTCTAATGGACAAACTCAAATATCTACTCAAATATTTTTAAAAAGTGAAAATTGGTCAAAGGTTCATCCCAATGGACTTTTAAGCCATTAAATACAAGCAATATATTTTTAAGGTGATAATTTAAGTCTAAGTACACTTTTTTGTCCACTAATCCATTCTAATTATATTTTTTTTAAATGACCACTATACCCTTAGTCTCTCTCGAGACCTCCTAACACCCAACGACGCATCACCTACCTCCACCACCCAGCCTCCCCCCATGTCACCAATGTTCAATATCAGCATCGCCGTCAAGAATCCAAATGCAACAGTGGATCCTCCACCACCTTCTTCGCCACATTCAGCGGTGCACCATCACCACCAATCACCACCTCCCACAACCTAACCAACCTTGGCCTCGGATACGCCATCGTCCTCGGCTTCCTCGTTCTTCTCTTAGCCATCCTCCTCACATCCTATATTTGTTGCCGCTCTCGTCACTCTCAAAACCCTAACCAAAACCCTAGCCCTAATAACTCTTCCTAGAACAATGGAATATATCTACCTCAGATTATTTTTGTTATCGAAGACGACGATGATGAAAGCAATAACAAAATCGCTGGGGTTGGGTTTGATCAAGTTGTAATTAATTTGTACCCGAGATTTGTTTTCTCCAAGGACCGTGGAAATAGTGGTGGGAATAATGATTCCATGTGTTCGATCTATTTGTGTGAGTATAGGGAGGCGAAGATGCTGAGGATGTTGTCGGATTGCAAGTGCACGGGAGATTTCCTGCAATGTGTTGAGATAACGATCCTTACGATGAATTTGATGGATAGTCCGTAAAGGAATAAAAAATTTAGGAAAAGGGGCCAGGTGTACACCCAATTTATCCCCTTCGACGGTCAAGTTAGTTGGCATTCGAGTATGGATAAAGTGTACAGTGCAAAGCTATTCTTGCTTGCGTACTTGAGTTCTGTTTCCATGGGGTATTTATTCCTGAGATTGTAATGATGTCTCTCCCATAAGGATTCCAATCCTAGTCTTTAGTAGTTTGTGCTCATCGTTTTGCATAATAAGTGCTATTTTATCACACCTCATTAATGCTAGGCAATTGGACATCCAGGTCTGCATGCTGGAATGGGCCAAGCATTTATGATCCCATCCCGGACCATCAATTGTTCTACATAGATGCCTCTGGCCTACTGTCATGCATTTATGAGAAAAGTTGGGCCGTTCACGGGACCACCCGCGGGCTCTCCATCAATCATGATAGCCATGCCCCCTTAACTTGACAGCTGTTCTCGGGCCCTTCTTGGATTAGAAAGTCAATGATGACCTGTCACGTCATTGCGTCGCTCGAGGTTCGCACATTGATGTTATTTAATACTCGGCACTGGTCGTGCCTCTCAGTCTCGAGCACCCCAATTGCTCGGTCTAACCTACCACAAGAATCCAATACATTTTGGCACCATGAGTGGCCACGTGTCAGTCTCTAGTTGGGTGGCTGCCAACGTCCCATCAGAAAGCATTACTTTCACTTGATGTGTATCGACGCGTGGTTGAAGCTCAATGCTTCTTGTCTGATGTGTTGTAACTCGCCATTGCTAACACTGTTGTGCATGCCACTATAGGAGGTAGTGCCTCTGTTTCAATATTCGGAAGGTCAGAGGAGGTGATAGGTGGACCCATGATTTGGGGTGAATTATGGTTCGTGACTTTGGATGATGTTTTGGTTGTTTAGTTTAAGAGCAAAGTTTTAGGGAGTGATTTGGGTTTGATGGAGTTGAAATATTCTTTTCTCTTTTTTTTTTTCCAATGAATTGTGAATTTTGATTGGTTATAAAGTAGATAAATGGAAATGGAAGCTTATGATATTGTTAAGCTCCAACATTGTCTGTATCTTCCTGTGTGCAAAAGAACTGTTTGATATTGACCACTTGCTGTTGGAATAGAGTACTATGTCGTACATTGGCTGGAGTTATTTTGCTGATGTTCTTCAATAGTGTTATTGTTGGAAAAATGGTTATGAAAAATAAATTAAAATGTGACTCACACATCGAAATTAGTGGGACCATGATTTAATTATTTGTTCAGAACCATTAATATTTGAATGACAAAATTATATCTCAAAAATTACCAATTTGTATTGGTATAATAGACTGAATTTTTGGATTTGGAGTTAGGTCAAAAATAGATCAGATCGGAGCAGTGGACGAAGCAAGTAGCAGAGCCCGTAGGTGGTGCCCAAGGCATTTGGCGCCTTGCCTTGCTTGGCACCTTGGAAAGTGGGGCGCAAGGCCTTGGTGCCTTGGCTTGGGGCGCCCCCTCCCATGGTCGTCTCGCCTCACCTCGCCTCGTGGTCTACTGCCTTCACCTTCCAGTGGCTGATCCAACTGTCTTTTAAATTAATTTTTAAAATATGCGTCATGTAATTGTCGTTGTCTAGAGTATGTCTCTGAACTAGTGTGACGAATAGTGGCGTCCTTTGCCTGTTCAGTTTAATTGAACAGGTGCCTAGAGTCTATAAAAAGGGCGACCTCTACTGTAATTTGGAAGACACTGAAATTCAGGAATAATTCTTCTGTCTTTTATACTTCTCTCCCTCTGCATACATATTGTTGTATCGTTTCTTTTCCTCGTCGGTTCAAGTACAAGGCATAAAGTTGTGTTCGTTAGAGTCTTGGAGATTGAAGTGCTGCTTCTCCAAAAACATAAGTCCATTCTATCTTGGGAGATAATTGCTCATCAACCTTGAGCATCGAGAGGGATCAAATTTGTCTAAAGGAGACTGTGGATACAGGGCTCAGATTTATTCTGGTTTTCTAGTTCTGATCGTTGTTGCTGCTATGCGTCCATGTGAGTGCAATTATTTTGTTTAAACAGTAGGCTTTCTGTTTTAGTTTTCCAATAGTTATTAAGTTTCCTAAATCTAATTGTATACACATTGTTTTGATAAGACAGTTTTTTTTTGGGTTTTATGACTTTGTTATATAATTAGATTACATACTATTTTAATCTAAGACAGTTGCGTTAATAACAAAATTTTGTATTATGGTTCGTGTGTTAAATACAGTGTTTTACATACTAGTATTAGTTTTATGAATACACTTATCAAAACCAGAATTCAGTATTCTACTGTGCTCGAATATGTAAGTTTTGAAAAAAAAAAATAGAATTTTGTATTCTGTTATTTTTTAGTAACACCCTCCAGGAGACACACTCTCCCCAAAAGTAGGCGCCCCTCTAGAGGCACCATCTCCCAAAGCAGGTGCCCTCTAGGAGCACTTGTTGGTGCCCTCCTCCTTGATAGGCAACCCTTGGCCCTCATTGTTGGTGCTCTCCTCCTATGGTAGGCACCCTTAGCCCCCTATCCCCAAATTGAAAACAGAGTTTTGTATTCTGTTAGTTTATTTTGTTTAAAGTATTTAAACCAGATTCCGTATGTTTAGTTTGAATTAGTAGTGCTTTACATAATTAAAACAAGACTTGAATTGCTTGTGTTTGTGTAACAGAAATAACTACTACAAATGATTATATTCCTCTTGCTGTTCTTACTACCGTGAGTGTGTCTCATGGGGAGAAGCTTGAGAAGTTCAATGGCTCGGACTTCTAACGTTGAAAATCTAAGATGCTTTTCTGTCTCACCACCTTAAACCTTGCAAAGTTTCCCTATGAAGATGTTCCTTCTCTTGATGAGAATGAAACAAATGCAGAAAAAGTGGCTGTTGTGGATGCTTGGAAGCATTCGGATTTCTTGTGTAGAAATTACATCCACAATGGGTTCGACAATGCATTGTGCATTATGCAATGTGTATAGTGATGTCAAAAATGCGAAAGAACTTTGGGAGTTCTGGGGCAAAAAGTACAAGACCGAGGCTGCCAACACGAAGAAATTCATTGTTGGTAAATTCTTGGATTTTAAAATGGTGGATTCCAAATATCCCAAGTTCAAGAACTTCAAGTTATCCTTCATGACATCCATGCCGAGGGTATGTCTCTTAGTGAGTCATTCCAAGTGACTGCGATTATGAAAAAATTACCACCTCTATGGAAGGATTTCAAAAACTATCTCAAGTATAAGCGCAAGGAGATGAAGCTTGAAGAATTGATAGTTCAATTGAGGATTGAAGAAGATAATCACAAATCCGATAAGAAAAGCGGAGCTTTTAATTTCATGGAATCCAAAACCAACATCGTGGAAGGTGGAACAAAGGCTAAAAAAATAAAAGAAAAGGAAAAAAAGATAGCATAATGCGCAATGCTCTAATGGCTAATGAGCTTTTTAAGCTCAATGTAATGATTGTTGTACCAAAGTCTATTATTAATAAAGATGAGATAAATTCTTCTTACTTGCTTGAGTCTTCTAATATGTGGCATGCTAGACTAGGAAATGTTAATTATGATGCAATTAAAAGATTGGTTAATGTAAATGTCTATTGATCCAAATCATAAATGTGAGACTTGTGTGGAATCAAAGTTGGCAATAACATCTTTCAAGTCAATTGAAAGAAGTACCGAACTTTTTGAATTATTTCACAAAGATGTTTATGACTTAAAGTTTGTGCAAACAAGAGGTGGTAAAAAGTATTTTATTACTTTTATTGATGATTGCACAAGATACTATTATGTTTACTTAATTAGAAGTAAAGATGAGACTATTGATATGTTCAAACATTATAAGAATGAAGTTGAGAATCAACTTAGCAGAAAGATAAATGCAATAAGAAGTGATAGGGGTGATGAATATGAATCTCCTTTCGAGGAGTTTTGTGGAACACATGAAATCATTCACCAAACGACTGCCCTCTATTCACCACACTCAAATGGCATAGCTGAACACAAAAGCTGAACATTAAAAGAAATGATGAATGCTATGTTGTCAAGTTCAGGAGCACCCCAAAACTTGTGGGTGGAATCCTTATTATCTACTAATTATATTCTTAACAAGATGTCTCACAAGAAAACTAATAAGACACCATATGAATTATGGAAAGGTCGAAGACTTTCCTATAAATTCTTAAAAGTGTGGGGGTGTCTAGAAAAAGTGGTAGTTCCTAAATCTAAAAAGGTTAAGATAGGACCAAAAATCATTTATTGTGTATTCATTGGTTATGTCCATAACAGTAGTGCATATCGATTTCTTGTTCATAAATTTGAAATTCCTGATGTGCATATTAATACAATTATAGAGTCAACAAATGCGTCATTTTTTGAAAATAATTTTTCATTTAATATGTCACGTGAATCAAGCTCATTAAAAAAGACCAATTGAGGCTACAACTAGTAATGGTCAAGACGAGGAGTTCATTGAAGATGAAATTAGAAGTAGCAATAGGACAAAGACTTCGAAGTCATTTGGTCCCGATTTTCTAACTTATCTATTAGAAAACGATCCTCAAAGTTTCAAAGAAGCTATGTCTTTCTCCAAAGCTCTTTATTAGAAGGAAGCTGTCAATTCTGAAATCAAATCTATTATGAGGAATCATACATGGGAGTTGGTGGATCTTCCACCGGGTAATAAATCTTTAGGCTGTAAATGGATCTTCAAAAAGAAAATAAAAGTTGATGAGTCTATTCACAATTACAAAACCAGACTTGTAGCCAAAGAATATAAACAAAGGGAAGGATTTGACTGTTTCGACACTTATTCACCAGTTGCTAGGATAACATCCATATGGATGTTAATTGCTATAGCTGCTTTGAATGGTCTTGAGATAAATCAAGAGTTCATTGCTAATGGACAAGAAAAAAAAAGTATGCAAGCTTGTAAAATCTCTTTATGATTTAAAACAAGCACCAAAGTAGTGGCATGAGAAATTTGACAAAGCAATGTTGTCAAATGAGTTCAAAATAAATGAGTATAACAAATATGTTTATGTCAAGAGCATTCATAATGAAAACGTTATCTTATGTCTTTATGTAGATGACATGCTAATTATAGGCAACAATAATGATGTCATTAAAGATACCAAACAGATGTTGACAAATAGGTTTGAAATGAAAGACCTAGGTATTGTGGATGTTATATTAGGAATTAAAATTTCTAGAACGGTAGATGGACTCACGCTATCTCAGACTCATTGTACTGAGAAAGTTTTTGATATGTTCAAGAAGTATGAGATAAAACCTATGAGAATACTTGTCGATGTTAATATCCATCTATCGAAGAATAATGGTGAAAGTATATCTTAGTTAGAATATACACGTATAATTGGTAGTTTAATGTACATTATGAATTGTACATGTCTGGATATCACATATTATATGAGTAAGCTAAGTCGATATACTAGTAATCCTGGAAAAGACCACCGGAAAGTAATAATCAAGATTTCGGGATATTTAAAACATACTCAAATCTATGGTCTGTACTACACGAAGTACCCACCAGTACTCGAGGGATATATTGATGCTAATTGAATATCCGATACTAAAGATTCAAAATCCACGAGTGGACATGTCTTTACCTTAGGTAGTGCAACCGTGTCATGGAAATCCTAAAAGCAAACTTGTTTTGCTAGATTTATAATGGAATCTGAATTCATTGTCTTAAATAAAGCTGGAGAAGAAGTAGAATGACTTCGTAATTTCTTAGAGGATATTCCAAATTGGCCAAAGCCTGTGCCTGCAATATGCATTCACTGTGATAACCAATCTACAATTGGAAGAACACATAATTGTATGTATAACGGTAAGTCTAGACACATACGTTGTAGACACAATACCATTAGACAATTGTTCTTTAATGGTATTATATCAATTGAATATGTGAAGTCAAATGATAATATTACGGATCCGCTTACAAAAGGGTTGACTAGAGAGCAAGTGGAAAGTTCATCGAGAAGAATGAGATTAAAGCTAGTTATTTAACCAAGAGTCACCATAATGACAATCCAACTTAGTTGACTGGAGATTCCAAGATCAACGTTCAAAGGGACAAACAAATTATGTGTAACTCAGAGACGCACTAAGGAGGTCTTTAACTTCTTCCCATTCCTATGATGAGACAATCCACATCTGCCGCAAGAACTAGGGAAAGTTATGTTTTTAATGATATTATGTGACTTGGAAATATCTAAGTGGGGTATAATAGGATACTCTTAATCATATTCATTGTTGGGACTAAAAGAGTTCTCATATTCATTGTTTGTTATTTGTGAGAAGAGTTAATTGTGGTAGACATATCTGCTGCGGTTCCCCCTCCTGGAACAACAGTTGGTATCAAAGCGTGGTTGCCCTAAGATCATAAGACACTAAGTAGGAATATCTTATTTTTTCTTATTTGTCTAGTTTACCTTCGAGAAATCTATCATTAGTACTAGTTAGTTTTGAATGGATTCTCAAAAGGAAGGTGGTTCAATTGAATGACCGCCACTCTTTGATGGATCGAACATTGCATATTGGAAAGATCTCTTAAGAGCGTTTCTTAAATCTATTGATGAGAGAGTGTGGTTGACTCTCCAAGAGGGTTGGAGGCTTCCCACCACTACCGTGCAAGTTGAAAGTGGTCAAGAGGTGGTTGAAGTAAAATCCTCAAAGTTATTGACTACAAATTAGAATGAGTCTCCGGGGTGCGAGTAAAGAAAGGGTCGCTTCTATGAGAATCGTGGGTTGATTACTCTAATATTACTCAAAAGTGGTGTTCAAGGCTAAAACGAATACAAACGTGAGAACCAACTGTGTCCGAAGGGAAACTATGTGAATTCTATTGTCTTGGTTTATGCTAATGGCTGACAGCTCAAAGACATCAAGTCCACTGATTAGCCAAGTCAATCCAATAGTCTTTCACTATGGAAAGTTCAAGGCCACTAGCTACTTATCCAAATGCAGTAACCTTTCACCTAAACTTGAACCAGTGTCTGCATTATCATATTAAATTTTCATTCATGTGGCGGATTGTTAGAAAAATGGTTATGAAAAATAAATTAAAATGGGACTCACACATTGAAATTAGTGGGACCATGATTTAATTATTTGTTCAAAACCATTAATACTTTAATGAGAAATAATGTCTCAAAAATTACCAATTTGTATGGGTATAATAGACTGAATTTTTAGATTTGGAGTTTGGTAAAAAATGGATCTGATCGGAGCAGTGGACGAAGCAAGTAGCGGAGCCCACAGGTGGCGCCCAAGGCTTTTGGCGCTTTGGTAAGTGGGGCCCAAGGCCTTGGCACCTTGGCTTGGGGTGCCCCCTCCCATTGTCGTCTCACCTCGCCTTGTCTCGCAGTCTACTACCTTTGCCTTCTAGTGTCTAACCCAACCATCTTTTAAATTAATTTTTAAAATATGCGCCATGTAATTGTCTTCGTCCAAAGTGTGTCTCTAAACAGATGCGATGAACAGTGGTGTCCCTTGCCTGTTTAGTTTAATTGAACAGGTGCCTGGAGTCTATAAAAGGGCAACCCCTACTGTCATTTGGAAGATACCGAAATTCAGGAACAATTCTTCTATCTTTCATACTTTTTTCCCTCTGTATGCATATTGTTGCGTCAATGTTCTTCCTCGTTGGTTCAAGTACAAGACACAAAGTTATGTTTGCTGAAGTCTTGGAGATTGAAGTGCTACTTTCCAAGAACATAAATCCATTCTATCTGGGAGACAATTGCTAATTAACCTTGAGCACCGAGAGGGAGCAAATTTGTCTTAAGGAGACTGTGAATACAAGACTTGGATTTATGCTTTATTTATTCTGGTTTTTCTGGTTCTAATCGTTGTTGCTATTCTGCGTCCATGTGAGTTCATTATTTTGTTTAAACAATAGACTTTTTATTTTAGATTTTCAACGATTATAAAGTTCCCTAAATCTAATTATATACACATTGTTTTGATAATAGTTATTTGATATGAGTAAATTAAAATGCAAATTCAGATTTTCATTGATCTTTTGTTGCTTCTACTACTTTGTCTATGAATGTAATCTTTTTACTGCTCAGAAAATCAATATAAAACGTGCATAGGCAGCTTCTCTCTAATTTCTCCAATATTCCAATATACAAAATTTTTATTATTTTTTAATTCACTCTTTTTCACTATTTTTGAGTTCACTAATTTTTCATAATTTTTGAGTTTATTGTTTTCACTAATTTTGAATTTAATACTTTTGGCATATACAATTTTCTTGCAATTAATTATGTTTTAGTAAATAAGTTGAATTTTTACTATCTAAGACATTAAAATTATATGAAATTTACTGTTTTTAAATTTTGTATATTTCAGCATCAAGTGTAAGGTAAAATTAAGTCCCAATTTCAACAACCAAAATAGTGAAATAAATTAAATTTTTACCGTCTGATATATTAAAATTAGATAAAATTTACTGTTTTAAATGCTACATATTTCAATACCAAGTAAAATAGACAAACAGTGAAAAGACCCGATTTATTTCACCACCAAGTAAAATAAGTTACTGTTTTTGAGTTCACTGTTTTATTATTTTTGAATTCGCTAAATTTTATTATTTTTGAGTTTCACTATTTTTTACTTTTTTTTTTGTCATGGGTTTTCACTGTTTTTGAGTTCTACTGTTTTTCCACTAAATTTAATTGTTTTTTAGTTCCATTGTTTTTCACTGTTTTGGAATTCCATAGTTTTTTAGTTTACTAAGTTTTCATAGTTTTTTGTCATGATTGAAAACCGTGTTGTATTCCTAACCCCTAAACATCACCCTCACCCTCAATGTGTGTATTGTATGTGGCTTATATGGATGGGGGAGTGTCACTCTCCCTCGGGGTAATGCAAAAGATTAGGCAACAACGAACAAATGGTGGGAAATGGATGAACAAAATATATGTGAAATGGAGAATGCGTGTGTGGTGAACAAAATGGCTCCCCAATCGCAAGGAGTCTTTCGTTGTCGGTGTTTTACTTGGAAAGTATTCCAAGGTCGTCTCCTCAGGGAAGGAAAGGGAATTCTATGGAAGGTGATTTTGCAAAAGAGAAAAGAAGGTGTAAAATCTTTTGTTTAAGTTTTGTGTTTGGTTTGTGAATGAAAATGCAAATAAAGCAAGTGTTGGCTAATCCAAAGGGTTCATTCCAATGGGAATACCAAATCAACTCAAAGCCTTCCTCCGATTGAGCATGAATGAACGATTGATTTGGGGGAAGCTAGGGACGAGATTGGTGAGTATCTAAGCATAAACCGTGACTAGGCCTACGGAATATCAAAGGCTCACCAACTCATCCACTCTCAACCCCGTCAAACCGAACCATTTGACTCTAAAGGGAGGAATGAAGAAGAGTTGAAAATGGTATTCCCAAGAGGAATTTTCCCTTGGATTAACCAACTTAAATCCTAGCTACTCATATTAAAAATGCAAGACAAGCATAAAGGAAATGGACATGGAAGAGAAATGGAGATTTGAACTTGTAGAAATTGCAAGAAAAGAGCTAAGGTGAAAGAGAAATGACATTCATGAACATAATACACATATTGAAACAAATACCCAAATGTAAAACTTAAAAATTAAAGAACTTGAAAACATAAATGGTGAAAGCTAGAACAAAGGATTAAACTTGCAATGAACTTGAAATAGATGAGATTAAAGTGCAAGGATTAAGGAATACAAGAAGTTTAAAGCTTACAGCACTTGCAATGGAAAGGAAATACAAAAAACAAAAATTACTATTCATCTTCTTCCTTAGAGCTTTCTATCTCTCTCCTAAGCTTAGGTAGCCAACCCCTTTTCTTGTGTGTTGAATGTTGAATGTATAATGGAGAGTGAGAGCCTTGAATTTCGTCCATGGAGGGTCCCCCTAGGTGTGTGCAGGTCTTACACCAAAGAGGGGCTGAGTTGATTGCCTTGGACAAGCTAGGACAACACCCCCATGGTAGCCCACTTCCCTCCCATGCCTTCTTCAATGTAAAGCCTCCAAAGTCCTCCAAATGTGTAAGGGAAGCATGTGCTTGTGTAAGATAATGTTGGGGAGCAAGTGGGAGAAGATTAGGTGGGACCCCCAAGCCGCAAAGTTGAGTTGCAGGCTGTTTTTCGCATTCTGGGCAAGACCTTCCGGAAGAACGATGACAACCTTCCGGAAGGTTTAACCTACTGGAATCTTCCAAGCCTCTCAATCCTCATTTCATGAGTCCACCACTTCACCTCACATCCAACATAGTTGCAAAGTCCTAAAATCCATCATTTAAGCTATCAAAACATGCAACATCAAAATATCAACATTATTCACAACTTTGGCTAACACTAAGTACTTAAATGCAAAAGTTGAGTTAAAATGCATATAATGAGGCCATCAAATATGCAATATTTTGCTCTCATCACACCCCCCAACTTAAGCTTTGCTAGTCCCTAGCAAACAAAATGTAAAAGCAAGCAAACAAAAAATAAACCTATACTAATTCCGAAATTGCCTTTAGCATATGCAATAAGCCTTTAAACCCCTAGGTGATCCCTAGTGGACGAGTTTTGTCTCGTGAAGGTTTCCAGTGAAGGTACCTACAAACTTCTTTTGCTAATATCCAATATTTAAAGCATATTCCCCTATCTTAACTAGCAATGGGATTTTAAAAAAAAAAAAACTATGTTCAAAACATCCTAACTAAAAACATATGCAACACATTATAGCTTTAAATGTTATTCTGGAGTATTCACCTATACATTTCCTTTCAAAACTCGTGTGTGTGTGAACTGAACATGTAATTTAAGCATTTACACAACGGAATTCACATTCACGTGGCTATCCAAATTAAGCTTTGATGCAAAAACTCACCAAGGGTTTCTCTCAAAAATGAATAACTCAATGATTATCCTAGCATGCACTCCATGTGTATATGTGAGATAGAATCTTATTCACAAACCAAAATGCTCACATATAATCCAAAAATGAAGCACATGTATACAAATGAAACAACCTTGGCATAATCTCATGAAAGGAATGCTAGGGCATTAGATAGTAAAATTAACTTCTCTTTTTCTTTAAAAGTATGCATCCCCCATGCTTCTCTAGATCTTTTAGGACTTTCATGGGTTATAATGGGGCCTTGGGGTGATGTTGTGGTAAGGGAAACGAAGGATATAGGATAACAAAGAGGGTTGTTCCGAGTGAGAGACATTAATCTTAGAAAAACACTTCCCTTTTATGGGATTTTGATTTTCACACCATCACCACATCCTTTGTTTCTTTTCCTTTACATTTTTCCCTTTTCTTTTTCTCATTCTTTTTCTCCTTTTTCACTCCCTTTCTCTCCTTTTCTTGGATTTTCATTCTTTTTCCATTGAACTCTTTTGAGTTTCAACATCCTTCATCCCTTTTGTTTGAATTTCCACACCATACTTCCTTCGCTTTTATGATTACTCATACTTAGCTCTAGGAACAACCAAGGTAAGGTAGATATTTATCATTTTCATTGGCTTGGTCAAATGTATGGCATAGAAACGAATTCAATTAGGCTCAACCATGGCACTAGGGATAAATTTTTCACAAGAAAAAGGCTAAGGCTCAAAGCAAATCAAAGATGGCCTAAGATCATTTCTAGATAGGCATGGGAGAGCACATTGCATTTCAAGACAAAGTCAATCAACTACACAAATGCACCTAACCAAAATAAGCATAATGAGATTATTGAACAAATGTGAAATTTGAAAAATTGTTCCTTGAGTACATGTAAGTTCCCTCCAACAAGAATTGACACTAAAGCTCACATGGGTTCTTACTCATCTCCACTATTCATGTCAAGCACTAAAATGTGAACTCAATCCGTAAATTACCAAAATTACAAGTTCATGGTGCACTATGGTTAAGTTTGAAAGAAAACACATATGTGATACTCTTGGCAATAGGATAAACTTCTATAATGTGCTCATGTATTCAAAGTTCAAAATGAAGATCAAGTAATCACAAATCCCATAACCATTAGAATAGGGGAATATAGTTCAATATTGGAACCAAAATTTTTCAAAATTTTCACATTTTTCATTATTCTATACAAAAAGTGGTGGAAAATGTAAATGGTGCATCTCACCCCCCAACTTAAACCATGCATTGTCCTCAATGCACAAGGAATCATGCAAATGAGAAAAACGAAAGTAAATTGGGAAATGAGATACCCCCCCTTTTTTTTTTTATATATATAAACATTAAAGGAAAAATAAAAGGTTTGGTTACACCCCCCAACTTAAACTCTCACATGATATTTGAATGAGATTTTCTATGATGATGCTCAAAATGAAATGAGTTCAAATTAGGGAGAGGTAAACAACTTCCATACTACAATATCAAGAAAAGGAACATATAACCATTTAAAAGAAATCTAACTACTATGTACATGAAAACAAAACAAAATGGGCTCATGTCAATCCGGCTTCAATTCGGATATGAACTTTCGCCCATTGATTTTTTCGATTTTAAAATTTTTTTGTTGTATGAATGCCCTTCCTAACCAATCTAGCCAACAATACAAGGGATAATTATTCAAAAGTCTCAACCAAAAAGATGTGTATGCAAGTTTATGCAATTCAAACAATGGAGTATACAATTTTTCTTTCAAAGTTTCTTCACTTAACTCCATTGCAATGCCCTCCCCAAGTTGAGAAATGTGAATCTCAACACCACTCTTAGATGGAGAAAAGACCTTGGGCTCATTAGCCTCATGTGAGATAATCACTTCATCAAACTTTTCACAATCAAGAGTGGTGGGAGATTCAACCTCAATATGTATTTCAATGGGGTGATCATCCTCAATACATTGACTATACTCAAGGTGTAATTCTTCATCCATAGCAATTATAGCATTAGTCAATGTATTAAGTTGATCACTAATTACAGAAAGTTGTTGGGTGATTTGGGCATTGCATTCCATTTGGGATTGAATAAACTCGTACAACGTATTTTCCAATTCTTGTTCGGTTGAGTCCCTATATGTTGGATAGTGGCAAAAATCATTAGGTGGTGTGAAATTGGATGAAAAATCATGAGGTTCATTCTCCCAACCATAACTCGAGTAACTCGGTGTAGCATAATGGTTGGGGTAAAATTTTTCGCATGCAAAGTCTTGAACCGGATAATTTATTGGGCATTCACTAATGAGGTGTCCATTCTCACCACAAATCTCGCAAACATATTCAAAATAAGGGGCATTTATTGGGCACTCACTAGTGATGTGTCCATACTCACCACAAATCTTGCATACGTTTTCAAAATAAGAGGCCATTCTTGGGCACTCACTAGAAATATGCCCATACTCATCACAAATCTTACACATATTTTGAAAATTTTGGGCATTTGATACATTATCATAAAAATTATAAGACATTATATAAAACAAAATATTTACAAGTTAGACGACATACCTTGGCCCGTGATGAAAATCACAAGACTTACCTTATGCCGTCCCAAAATCACCCTCGAACTCGACGCTTGCCTTCCCCGGCAACGGCGCCAAAATGATTGATTGAAAACCGTGTTGTATTCCTAACCCCTAAACATCACCCTCACCCTCAATGTGTGTATTGTATGTGGCTTATATGGATGGGGGAGTGTCACTCTCCCTCGGGGTAATGCAAAAGATTAGGCAATAACGAACAAATGGTGGGAAATGGATGAACAAAATATATGTGAAATGGAGAATGCGTGTGTGGTGAACAAAATGGCTCCCCAATCGCAAGGAGTCTTTCGTTGTCGGTGTTTTACTTGGAAAGTATTCCAAGGTCGTCTCCTCAGGGAAGGAAAGGGAATTCTATGGAAGGTGATTTTGCAAAAGAGAAAAGAAGGTGTAAAATCTTTTGTTTGAGTTTTGTGTTTGGTTTGTGAATGAAAATGCAAATAAAGCAAGTGTTAGCTAATCCAAAGGGTTCATTCCAATGGGAATACCAAATCAACTCAAAGCCTTCCTCCGATTGAGCATGAATGAACGATTGATTTGGGGGAAGCTAGGGACGAGATTGGTGAGTATCTAAGCATAAACCGTGACTAGGCCTACGGAATATCAAAGGCTCACCAACTCATCCACTCTCAACCCCGTCAAACCGAACCATTTGACTCTAAAGGGAGGAATGAAGAAGAGTTGAAAATGGTATTCCCAAGAGGAATTTTCCCTTGGATTAACCAACTTAAATCCTAGCTACTCATATTAAAAATGCAAGACAAGCATAAAGGAAATGGACATGGAAGAGAAATGGAGATTTGAACTTGTAGAAATTGCAAGAAAAGAGCTAAGGTGAAAGAGAAATGACATTCATGAACATAATACACATATTGAAACAAATACCCAAATGTAAAACTTAAAAATTAAAGAACTTGAAAACATAAATGGTGAAAGCTAGAACAAAGGATTAAACTTGCAATGAACTTGAAATAGATGAGATTAAAGTGCAAGGATTAAGGAATACAAGAAGTTTAAAGCTTACAGCACTTGCAATGGAAAGGAAATACAAAAAACAAAAATTACTATTCATCTTCTTCCTTAGAGCTTTCTATCTCTCTCCTAAGCTTAGGTAGCCAACCCCTTTTCTTGTGTGTTGAATGTTGAATGTATAATGGAGAGTGAGAGCCTTGAATTTCGTCCATGGAGGTTCCCCCTAGGTGTGTGCAGGTCTTACACCAAAGAGGGGCTGAGTTGATTGCCTTGGACAAGCTAGGACAACACCCCCATGGTAGCCCACTTCCCTCCCATGCCTTCTTCAATGTAAAGCCTCCAAAGTCCTCCAAATGTGTAAGGGAAGCATGTGCTTGTGTAAGATAATGTTGGGGAGCAAGTGGGAGAAGATTAGGTGGGACCCCCAAGCCGCAAAGTTGAGTTGCAGGCTGTTTTTCGCATTCTGGGCAAGACCTTCCGGAAGAACGATGACAACCTTCCGGAAGGTTTAACCTACTGGAATCTTCCAAGCCTCTCAATCCTCATTTCATGAGTCCACCACTTCACCTCACATCCAACATAGTTGAAAAGTCCTAAAATCCATCATTTAAGCTATCAAAACATGCAACATCAAAATATCAACATTATTCACAACTTTGGCTAACACTAAGTACTTAAATGCAAAAGTTGAGTTAAAATGCATATAATGAGGCCATCAAATATGCAATATTTTGCTCTCATCAGTGGGTGGTGTGTTTTGGGTTGTGGCGGTTGACGTCGATGGTGGTTGGTGGGGGGGGGGGGAGGGTGGTGAGTGGGGGTGGATGGCTGCAATCGTGGGTGGTGGTGGTGAGTTTTGGGTCGTGGTGGTTGGCAACGATGGTGGGTAAGGTTGGCGGGTGGTGTTGGTGTTGGAGGGCTATGTGTTTTGCGTGGTGGTGGTGGTTGGCGGTGATGGTGGGTAGACCTGATGGGTGGTGGTCGTGGTGGGTGGCGAAAGGTGGTGGTTGTGAGTTTTGGGTGGTGATGTTTGGCGGCGATAGTGGGTGGTGGTGGTGGCTAAAGAGAGAAAGAATGAGGAGAGAGAGAGAGAGAGGAAGAGATGGAATGGCAACAGACAACGAGTGGATAAAGATAGAGGAAGAATAAAATTAGAGAGCCCACAAAATTAGTGAAGAAACAATAAAATACACGGTGAAGAGATAAAAAAGAAATCTGCCTTGAAAAGGCCATCATTAATGACAAATTCATTTTTTTCAGTAGACTTGTCATTTTCAACCAAAAAGATATCTGCAAATTTCACTATTTGTAAAAAATTTTGGATAGTGAACTACGAGTTTACTTCTATTAAATTTCACTGTTTGTGAAAATTTTGTGAACTAAGAGTTTCATTATATTGAAGTTCGCTATTTATGTTTTTTTCAATAATTTTGAGTTCACTAGTTTTTCACTATTTTAAGTGGTGGGTAGGCGGTGGTTGTGGCAATGGGCGATGGTGGTTGGCGACAATGGTGGATAGTGCTAGGGACGGGTGGTGGGTGTGTGTTGGGCAGTGGTGGGGTGAGTGGGGGTGGTCGTGGTCATGGCGACAGTTATGGTGGTGATGATGATGTTAGGCGGCGGTGAAAGTCGTGGTGGTGGCGATGGCGGTTGGTGGTTGTGGTAGGTGGCAGTGGTAGGTGGTGGATAGTGTAGGCTGGTGGCGGTGGGGGCACAGTGGTAGTGGACAATGGTGGGTAATGGTGGTGGTTCTGTGTTATGGTGGCGGTGAGTAAGGGTGGTGGTGGGTGGTTGTGGTGGTGACAGAGGGGTGGTGGTGGTTGGTGGTGGCAGCGAGTAGTGGTGATCAGTGGGGGTTATGGGTTGTTTGTTATGGGTGGTGGTGGTTTGTGGCGACAGTAATGGTTATGGGTGGTGGTTGGCAATGATTGTGGGTGGTAGTGGTGCATGGCGGTGGTTGTTGTGGGCGGTGGTCTTAGTGGTTGGTGTTGGTGTTGGTGTTGGCAGTGGGTGAGGGTGGTAGTAGGCAATAGTGGGTGGTGGTGGTTGGCTGCGATGGTGGTGGTTTGCAAAGATGGTGGCAGTGTTTGGCAGTCGTGGTGGGTGATGATGATGGTGGTGGGTGGTGGTGATGAGTGGGGGGTTGTGAGTAATGGTGGTTTGTGGCGACGATGAAGGTTTTGTGTGGTGGTTGGTGGTGGTGTGCGACGGTGGTTGGTGTTGGGGGTGGTAATGGGCGGCGGTGGGGTGATGGGTGATGTGGTGGTGGTGGTTGGCAGTAGTGGTGGTAGACAACGATGGTGGCAGTGGTGGGTAGTGGCGGTGGCGGTGGGATGATGATGATAGTGATAATGTATACTATTTTAAAATGTCAATAAAAGTGAAAAAGTTTTGTTTGACTGTTTTTGCCCTTGATCTCTATTATAAACTCAATCGTATCCTCTCATTTCTTTTCATTTTCTTCAATTAATTACATAATTTTCTCATATCCTTTCATTTTCCTAAATTGATTATGTGCATAAATTTAACATTTAATTATATTTGTTTGAGCTTTAATAATTAATTTTAACCTTTAATTTCCATTTTCCTTGAACAATCTTATCTTATCTATACTACTAATATATTCCAGACTCCTAATAAAAGTATAGTAATCAAAATAATTTTTTAAAATTTTATCCCTATCAATTTTATAAAGTTTATTTTGTAATTTATAAAAATTTGTAAGAATTATCGATACAACTTCTAAATATCAACATGCATGAAAAACTTTTAAATTTCTATATTGTCCTTTGAAAAAATGAATAAGGACAACATTGCCTACCTTTTAGTAATTCCATTTATATTATTCATGACATATTAACATCCTCTCACCTTTTTGTATCTCCACTAAATCAGCCCATTTAGAGAAACTAGAGAGAAATACCTTTTCATATTCCCAACTAAATAACCTCATCAAGATAAACAAAAGAGACATAAAGACGAACTTCTATTTTATCATATCATCATTTAGTCTAAACTACTAGCTAGAATAATTATTGTGCAGAAAATGGGGCAGAGAAGGCCAATGGCTCAAGGCTGCATACCTTGAAAAGAACTTCATTTGCTTAAAGAATTTGGCTACACCAAAATAATACAATAGGTACTATGTTTTTTTGGGGGAATCTTTTACTTTGTTTTGTTGTAGATAAAATATAGGAAGAAAGCAGAAAATTAATTCCGAGATTTTGTTTAATTTTTTAATTAGATATTAAGCCTATGAATTTGATTCTCGTTCTTTTTGTTTAGGTGAAAATTATAAGGAAAATGAGAAATTGGAATTATGTACTGTTGTTCGTGTGAGATTCCAGATATCAAATATAGTGAAATCACTTATGGAACTTTCTGATATGAAGCATGTAAAGTATAAGGAAAAAACAGTAGCAATCAAATCCTTCAAATTTGCACAGACTAAAGTTTGAACGAAACAGTTACAGTATACAGTTACACAGAATAGAATTCGTATAATCCAATATAATTACTAACCCGATTGCAGACCAGGAACTGAGATTGAACTTTAGGTAGATCAAGGATAGTGTTTGACACTATGTCCTTAAGACAGATTTCGCCCCCACACACGGTGCTTATGGAATATCGAGCGCCTGCCTCCCAGGATACAATGATCTTTACACAGATAGAAGTAGCACTCCAATCTATCTGTCCAGCGAACCAAACTTGTGTTGTGTACTCTCCAAATGCACTGCCTTAATGCCGAAAATGCAATGCACAGTCTGCCTAACGTAATACACTGTCTCCCTTAATGAAATGACCGAATGAATTAAGTGTCACTATGAATGGTAATGATCCTGGGTAGTTATTGGCCCTTTGGTGACTTTCCAGACAGCCACGACACTAAAAGACGCAACCTAGGAAGACAACTACAACAGCCAGCAGCCAGTAGACACCAAGAGAATAACTGTTCACCTTGAATGAACAGATACAATCAATTTCGGATTAAATCCGAATCAGTGCGATCCATGGATACCAAAATCAATTTCGGGTTAAACCCATTTAATCAAATGAATTTTGTCCAAAAAATTAAGCTTGGTCTAAACCACACCCGTACCCGAGCCCGGCCGGGTCGGGCGGCGCGCGCGCGTGTGTGGTTGAACCAAATGGCATGTAGGTCCTCGCTCCGCTCATAAAACTGTGGTACCCCTTGGGGCCCAACCCATGGAGCAAACTTGGCCTATATATGCCCATGTTGGATCTCTTCCTCAACCAATGTGGGATTGGTGTCAAATCCCACATTGCACTTTGCTTTATTTTTCACTCTTCAAGAGGGTCACTTTTGAACCTATTTTCTCATTCATTTCTTACTCGATTTGAGCAAATGAATATACTACATTATTCTCCTCATGGAGTAGAATATGAACCCATGAAATATTATTCAAAATAATAATCGGGTCCCACTTTAATTTAGGCTCAAAGTCGACCAAAAACCAGTTTTTAATCTTAAAAATCTGCTTTGGTCCAACATGTACTACATGAAGTAGTTATGTGTGATGATGCACAAATTGGTATTGCGCAAGATCAACAGTCGAGTATATGTAAGGGTGCAATTAATGAGCAATAAATAGGTAATTAATGGCAAAATGGTAAATATGGAGTCAACACAAAGATATATAGTGGTTCGGTCCAGGTGACCTACTCCACTCTAGGGAAAACGGCAGCGGTGGCCGGAGGTCTTTATTGATAAATGTAATCGGGAGAATTACAGTAACAAGGAGAGAGAAGCTATGGTGTAGAGAGGCAAAACTTTTGGTGTAGTGTGTGTAGGAGTCTCAAAGAGTAGAGGTCTCAAAAAGGTGATCATGCCATATATGTGGAGAGGGCTTACATTATATTGGTTTGGTGAGGCGGTCGTGAGGGAGAGGGCTCTACTATTATGGTAAGTACAATTAAGGTAAGATTGGATTTCCATGAGTGCGTATCCCGATAGTTTCGCCACGTGCTCCAATCTCTCCGGACTTCATGGATCCTGGACTGGGTCGGACTGGCAAAGCGGGCCTGAACCGCCCTTCAATTGTCTTGGGCCT
Organism: Ilex aquifolium; assembly: GCA_951799425.1. NCBI lineage: Eukaryota > Viridiplantae > Streptophyta > Magnoliopsida > Aquifoliales > Aquifoliaceae > Ilex > Ilex aquifolium. The sequence continues at coordinate 12,985,734 of OX637395.1, forward strand.
TCTTGATTTATTGGGTCTCTCCCAGTTGATTTTGGGCTCATCAATGTGTATTATCCATGAATTATTCTACTTTATGTTATTTTATATTTAAAATGCAATGATTGATTGAATAAATTGAATACCTTCACATTAGTGCTGAGATGCTTTCATTTCTCAAAAAGGTTATTTCGTTGGTTTTCTGAGATATAAATACATTCTCAGTATTGATTGCATGCGATATTTGCTGCTTTTTTGATTCAGATGTCTGAGAAGCAAACAAGGGCATGAAGCCCTTTTAAGGGGAGTACAATTTTTTTTTTTTGAACAAGAATGGGAATACACCTTACTTCGAGATTATGCAAAAAAAAAAGTATTCAATGTGGAAGCTGATTTTTGTGTATTGTCAAAAATGCTCTCAAGAATGAACCTGAAGAAGAAATTTGGGGGTTCTGCTTTGAAACTAATATTCATATTATTGTCCATAATTATTTGTCAACTATTCTGTTTTGTTCATTCTCCATGGTCGAGGCTTTATAATTAGTTACTTAATTATACAATATGAAATTTGGTATGTTCCAATGGTTGAGAATGTTAAGTTCTTACTATGCAAATAATTGATCTTCACAAAATTTATTTTCAAATGGATATTAGTTTTATGCCTTTGTTTTTGCAATATATCAGTTTATTCATGATATTATGTTAAGCTGAAGACCTTTTTCAATACTGTAATCAATAATAGAAGAAAATTTCTAAAAACACAACTTTCAAAGACAGAAATACACGACTTTCAAAGACAAAACTGAGACCAGTGTGCTTTACAACAAATATTATCTTAAAGATTAGTTTAGCTAATATCTTTTTAGGAGTTTCCTACAAAACATGATTTTTGAGTGTTTTAATCGTCAATGTTTATTAATGTTGTAAATTTTGGAAAGATTGGTCCTCCACTTTGATGACCAATATTTTGTACATAGAATTCACGTGCAATGCACGTGGACAACAACAAATAAATATAAGAGTGGGATTATGATAGTGGTAATAAATATAATAATGAGATAATGGTTGATGTTTTTAAATAACCTCCTTCATTAATGGTATTTTTGTCAAGAATTGATTTTATGGACTTTTGACCTTAAAAGTATTGAGGCAGAACTTAAAGCCAAAAAAGTCCCTTAAGCACCATTTGGATGACGGTAATCTTGATTGGGAATGAGATTTTCATTACTAAATCCTAGATTATCATGTTTGAATAGTCAATTATCTAGTAATTTCACTCGGGAATAAGATTACTAACGTAATCCAATTCTCATTAATAGTGGGTATCTTAAACCCATGATCAATTGTGGTAATCTCATAGCTACATTGATTGTGTATTCTATAAAAAGAATAAAAATCCCAAAATGGAGCTCATTTCTAAAATTAAGTTCTCCTCTAAAAATCAATTTTCTTTCTAAAACAAAGTTCTTTCCTAAAATAATTTGGTAATAACATTAATTCTCAGACCAATTACTAACAATAATTAAACACTAAATATGAGATTACTAAAGTAATTGAAAACTGGGTATCTCATTATTAGGAATGAGATGTCCATTTCCAATTAAGATTACTATCAACCAAACATGCCCTTAGTGCGTACATCTCACCAAATTTCCCTATAATAAATTTTAAAAAGGCCTAATTTAAAGCTTCTACATAGGGCCCCCATTTACATCGAGCCGGTCAGGTACTATCAAGTATTTTTTTAACCAATCAAAATAAGACACACGAAAAATTGTCTGATTATATGAATTTATCTAATTTTAATATTATAATATGAATACATATATAAAATTCAAATCAAAATTGATGCTGAAAAAATATTTGTCCAACAGTTTTATTCCTTTCTTGCTGCCCCTGGCGAAAGTCATCTGGAGTAGATTTTTCCACAATTCCATCAATAAAGCAAGATCCTCTTGATCTCATATCAAGAATGTATTTTGGACACTTGAAAAAGAAGTCAGAAATTGGAAGAGAAATTCTGGGAGTCGATCATCCAATGCTTAACTCAATAACTGACTCAAAGGAACATAATCTATTTTTTGTTTGAGGGTGGTGTACTTGATGCATACCCCTCAGAGCTCTATATGCGTCCGTCCAATAGCCCCTCCTGGGCGAAAGTAATCCGAGTTTTCCACAATTCCATTAATAGCTTATGAATTAAGGCAACTAAGTGCGATTTGCGAACTTGACGCACGAAATAAAGACAAATGTTTTAAGTTTAGTTTTATTAAATTCGGGTGGTATACGATTGAACACACAAAATTCGTCAAATAAATGAGCTAACACGTATTTTGTCAAACTCGATACGAATTTAACTATACCGACTTTGTATATACGATATGAAATGTACATAACACGAATATGAGGTAAGACAATCCTAAATGAATCGGATATATATTAAACGAATTTTGACACAATACAACTTAAAAATATTTTAAAGCACGATATAATCCACTGAAAACTCTATTAGGAAATGCTCTTAGTAGAGAATTTGTGTTTCTCTTTTGGTTTACTTATATTCATTCATGAATAACTTGCTCAATAAATTCATTCAATAAAACAAAGGGAGAATTACACCGAGATTCCTTGAGATTTGTCACTTACTCACTCAGACCCCCTAAAATTTAAAATATTATACACAGACCTCCTAAAGTTTGTACGCGTGTAAGACTTAGACCCCTGTGGTTAATGTCCGTTAATATACGTATTAGTAAATTACACCTAGACCCCTTGAAGTTTGTAGACATGTAATATTTAGACCTCTCAAATTTAAAATGTTATATTTAGACTAAAAATACTCCAATCACATATAGAATATCAAATATTTTAAATTTTACAACTAAAATTCATGTTATATTATGACATTTATTGAAATAAAATTAAAAATAAAAATCTATTTTTTTTAAAACAATCATAATTAGTATACAATTATATTATCTATTGGAATTTAATTTGATCGTTTAAACGACCAAATTAAACTTCCAAATTACCCTAATTAAAGTTAGAAGATATTGTGTCCATTACAGTTCGACTCCTTATTTGATTTTTTAGTTTTATTTCAATAGAAAGTATAATTGCATACTAATTATGATTTTTAAGAAAAAAATAGATTTTTATTTTCAATTTTATTTCAATAAATAACATAATGGAATAAATTTTGGTTGTAAAATTCATGTTCTATTATGAATGACTTAGACACACCTTGTTTGATGCTTTTAGTTTTATTTTAATAGGTAGCATAATTGTATATTAATTACGATTTTTTAAGAAAAGTATAGATTTTTATATTTAATTATATTTTAATAAATGATTCAATAAAACATGAATTTTGATTTTAAAATTTAAAATATTTGATATTCTAACTTTGATTTGAATATTTTTATTTAAGTATAATATTTTAAACTTGAGGGGTCTAAGTATTATACGCCTACAAACTTCAGGGGATCTGAGTGTAATTTACTAACAGATATATTAACGGACATTGACGGCAATGGTCTAAGTGTTACACGTATACAAACTTTAAGAGATCTGTATATAATATTTCAAATATTAAAGGGTCTGAGGAATTAAGTAACAAAATTCAGAGAGTCTGAGTGCAATTCTCCCCTAAAACTAATGATCTCTATTATGTGGTTGTTGACCTCCCATGTGTCACTGAACCTCTATTTTATCATCTACCTTCCCAGTATGGTAGAAAAGGAAACCAAGAGACCCGGTCATGGAAGAAGGAGTTGTGTGAGTCGGTGTGAGTTGCATGTGAGAGAGTAAGTGAAAGAACGTGACAAGAATTTTACTGTGAAAGATGCCAAATGAAAACAATAAGACAATTACAAACTTTAATTAACATAATTGTTGAATTTTTTTTTTTACAAATCAGAGTTATGGCATTCAATCTCATATTATTGGCAATGCCAATTTTGTAGTCATATACAATTTATCAAAATTATCATTGTAAAATTGTGTTCAGCAAAACTCAAAAAAATTTGCGCACCAATATCTCTACCAAACACTAACCAGTTATTCCATTGATTTGGTCCATATGGTTTAGAGGTTTACCTGGCTCAAGTCCAGCCATATACAAGGCCACTAATGCATGAGCTTTAGGCCCCAACTAAATAAGAGGCCTCAAATTTATAGGTTTATATCACATAGTCTATACCAAAAATTTAAACATATAAAAATTGAGTCCAACAAAAAATTTCAATTAAAATTTTAACCAACTAAAATATCTTAGTTAAATGGTTTGGGTCCAAAAGTATAGCCCAATGACACACAAAATTAATTTGGCAAAAAAAAAATTATAATAAAGTTGAAAAGTTACAAAAAGTAGTATATATTAGATATTATTAGTCACTCACTCTCTCTCTCTCTCTCTCTCTTTCTCACATAGACACACACACACACGCATTCTCCTTCTAACTATATTTTTGTCCTTAGGTGAAATTAAAACACAAACTAAACTATTTATTTTCATCATCTCTCCCTTTCAATCCCACTTTCTTTTTTTTTTTTTAATTTACTACGAGTGCAATACTTTTTTAAATAAGTAAAGATATAAAATATTAATCTATTGAATCTATTGAACGGTGAGGAACTTGCAGAGACTATGATCGTTATGAGATGCACAAACACTTTGATCTTTTGAATTGGAGGAGGCACGACAGGTCTTAAGGCCCGACTATTAAAATAGTGTCATAGAGCCTAAAAAATTTAGGACCCAAATTAATTTTTAGCCATTAGTTTAACTTCATATTCTGTGACCATTTTGAATGGATCAAGTTAAAGGCCCATGTATTTCGCAAATCTAGGTAAAGTCTTATAGGAAACTCTAAAATATAACAATTTTTTTACAAGTTTATGTAAAACTTTATAAAAAGTCCTAAAATATATATATATAAAAAAAAACTTCTAAAAAGTTTTTTTTTTTAAAATGTTGAATTAGGGGGAGAGTGGACTTGAACTCTTGAACTCAAGAAGGTAAAACCTTCGCAAGATAAAAATTACCATTGGTCTAAAGGCCCATTGATCCTAAAAAAGTTTAAAAATAACAATTTCTAGTGTTATAAGTAGCACTCTTTTTCAATTTCATTTTACACTCTTCCTCACACTCTAATTGTGTTGCTCTCTCTTTGTCCTTATTTCTCACTCTTTTGCTCTCTCTTTAAGACTCCAATCAATTTCATCATGTGTTAGATCCCAACTTTGCAATTGCATCCAATTGATTGTTTGATCATCTTCAATCCTAAAACCTCTAAAATGTTGAAACTAAATCACACCGAAATTCTCTGTAAAATGCTTAATAATCATGAATTTTTTGTGATTATCTTTCTAAAATATTAATCGAGTTCTCATGTGAAATTCTCGTTTTAGGCCCCAATTTATATTGGCTACCCTTGGCTTGGTTGCACTTCTTGCGTGAGAGGTGTGACTCTAGTTTGTTTTACCAAACCTTTTGTCATACCTAACCTCTAGCACACGTTAACAACCAACATACACTATAAATACATACATACCACATTCCTAATACACACCCACAACCTGATCATCCAAGTCATGGCAAACGAAAAGGGAAGTCCAAGTTTGTAGCATCCGATCCAGAATATGAGTGCTCAAATATAAAGCTGAAAAACCTTTGCAAGGACAAAGAAGACAGCTGTCACGGATTGACACACCTAGAAGTAAAATCATGTACCCATGAAACCAAGAACTATATCAAGAAGAAACTTAATGACAAAGGCGTTTGTAGACTTGAATGCCGTTTGAGAGATGGTTTTCCTCTAAATTATGGTTCAAAAAAAAGATTTGGTGGGAAATACACTTAGGAAGGTTCCATCAGTCAGGACAAGAAAGACCCCAACTATGAGGACGAAGAAGTTGGTGAATAGGGTGACTGGTGAATTGGTGGTTGTCACCTGACCTACCTTGGTGAGTTATTATGTAATGTTCTCTCACTATGAAGTGAGAGCTAATCTATCCTGCTCAAAATTTTATGGGAAGGTAGTTATTATGTAATCCACTCTCACAGAGTGATAACTAATCTATCATACTTAAAATTTTATGGCTTATTAATATTGTTGTTTTTGTTTTTTTTGTGTTCATTCATCTTGTTATACAAACTTATAGTTGTCAGACCTATCAAGCGAACCTGTCAGGTATTACAAAATAAGATACTTAAATTGATAGAAGTCTAAGTAATTTTGACCTTACAAAATAAGGCAAGATAAATGATAGTGCTCAAAAATATTATTCACAATAAATCTCTAGAATTTTCCTCTCGTTTCCGTTGTCTCCACAATTTAAGCCTTTGGGCTTCATGATACAGATGATAAAAAAATACACATCACCATAGGTGGTTAATCAGATAAATAAAGAGAAGATTCCATATCAAGAGCATTCCTCTTTTCTGGGTACAGGAGGTTACCACATTGCACAAGAGAATTATTTGTGACAAAAACATCATCTGTGATCGATTGACCAAGGAATTCTTTGATCCAAGCGAGCCTCTCGTTACTATGGATAGAAAGTATAACTTACACATTTTTATTTTATGTGTATGTAAAAAGTGTAACTTATGACAGTTTTATTAAATGTACTTTATTAAAAAAACAAGTTGAAACATGCAAGTGCCAAAGTGGGTGGACGTTGATATGCAAGTTTTATGTTAATTCAAAAAAAAAAATGGTTTGATGATTTCTTATTGCAGTAGCTCAACAAATGGAATGTGCAAAACTCAAACCCATGTTGATGGGTTACTCACATCCCAAACATGGGGTAGGGGTGGATAGGTTTGGGGGTATAATGGTAAACACATATATAAGTAATGTTTTTGTAACACACCAATGTGTGCCAATCCGCGGGACCCACAAACTATGAAAGTTGGCAACCAAACAAAGGATTGGATGGGATATCACCTTTATCACCTTCTTTTCCTAACGTGTTCAAGTTGCTGAGGGATTGGGGTTGGATACAAAATCTATATCATATCCTATCCAAACTCATTATTCAAACATCACCTAGAGAGCTTGGTTGGAAAGGAGATAAGGAGAAGGGATACAACAAATTTTGGTGAGAGCATTAGGGAGTGATCGTAAGAGTGACTGAGGGTAAACAAAAATGGAAACTTTTAGGTAGGAAAAATATTCAGTACTCATTTTAATCCGTTGGATCAATAAATTTTAAAATGATTCTAGCCATTTTTTATGTTTCGATAACATAGTCCGTCGAATGTTACTTTATTTTATCTTGAACCGATCTAAATCGCACTTTATCTTATAGATTAAAAAAATAACTTTATTTTATTATATAAATATTACAACTTATTGAGACAAAGTTATCATCTTTACACGCGAGATTACAATCATCGGCCCAAATGTATAAACTTGTGGAGCTAAATTAACTTACCACGGCCAAGGCTAACCTTCACATAGAAACCGGTCCGGTTTTCCTCTTTCCACGTGGTCAACTCCTAACCTCATACTTTACTGGTGCCGATGAAGAGCAATTCGGTAGCCAAGACTTCTCCGCTTCTACAATCTGCTTTATTGGAATTGATTTCTCTTGAAGCTGACAAAACATTGAAATAAATAATGAAAGAGACTTGCCTTCAACATCCAAACAAAGAACAGGTCATCCGTCCATGACAGCCAATCCATACTCCGAAGCCCCTCTCGTGTGTTATGGATGAGACCCACAACACACAGGCAATAGGATAACCATTTGACTATCTGCACCTTGGACACCAAACGTGTGCATTGAATAGAATTGATACTCATCAGCTCATCCCTATCATCTTTTTGTCTGTATGACTATTTTTTCTCATCCGCCAATTACAATTTATGTTCTAGTTCACTGTAAAATTGATACCAATAATTGAAATATAATAAAATAAAAAAAATTCACGTGTTATATTATGATTGGACAAAAGAAGTATTGCACTAGAATTGGAGGAATGACATAGGAGTATGGGATGACATAGCAGTATGGATACAGGCTTCATCCGTAGATTAAACCAGACCTCTAGCCTTAAAGTTGAGCTCTGGGCTATCTATAAAACCTTGCGGCTGATTTTTGAAAATCAACCAGTTAGCCACTCTTTCAATTACATTCTGGAGACGTACTCCTCTGTAGCCTTCAATCTGCTTTCTGAAAATCAACCAGTTAGCCACTCTTTCAAAGTCCTAGTGGAGAACAACAACTTTATAATTTGGACCCACAACGTCACCCTAACGCACACACTAAGAGAAGGGAATCAATGTGCAGATTGTCTAGCCAACTTGGGTATGAGACAGTAGGAAGACGTGGTGGCTTTTGACTCGCCACCAGATTGTATCTTGACATTGTTAAGGGCAGATATCTCTTGTACTAATTTTATTAGGGACCCCAGCTAACTAAGGTTCTCTCTACAGCTTGTTGAGGTTCTCTCCAAAGCACCACAAAAAAAAAAAAAAGTATTACACTTTTCTGCATCGTAGTGTAATCCTTGAATTCAAGGATAGTGAGATCTTACCTGTCTGTTTTTAGGTTTTGTCGATGCGTCCCATTAGAGTTTAATATTATCGACCACATTAATCAACGTACAATCGGAGTAAATAGGCGCCTCTCCTATTTCAAAATAATTGGAAGGTCTTTTTAATTCATTTTGAATGGTATTTTGGATATAAATCTGCTGGAATAGGTTTTGTCTTCCATCAAAGTGCAGCTTTCACTCTCTAAGGTGCCTTAATTTTGGTCTGAGGCTTCTAAGCAGGCTAATAAATAGCTTTGAAGGTTGTCTGGTGGAGTTTAATCAGGCAGGAGACTAGAACTTTTGGTTAGACAAGCTTTGACAAGTAGTTGGGCAACTGCAATATCCATTCCCTCTCAATTATGAGAGTCATATGTAAGAGGAGTAGTCTACGGCAAAACAAAAAACAATTGGTATCGTACCAATATTTATCATATTTGTGAGTTTTTGTAGTACTAAAAAAAATTAATAAAAATAATTATCACAATAGTGATAAAAACACCGACAATAATAATAAAAATACATATAAAAGTGGTAATTTTTTTTGTACCGAAAAATATTAATAAAAATAGTTATCATAATAGTGGTAAAAACACTAACAAAAACGATAAATTTTTTGGCAGTAAAATGACTCACAAAAATTGTAAAAATAATCATTAAAATAATAAATTTTAGAAATACAGTACCAAAACATTATTTTGAGTACCATAGTCAAGTATGTGATAGAAACATATTTTTCCAATTATACGTTATAATAGACATGCCATAGTTAATTTCTCTTGTCTTAGAACATCTGCAAGAGAATAGTTAAAATTTAATTATTCCAAGGCTAAAATCATACTCCAGCAGAAGATGTTCAGAATAGGTAAAATACAATTTTTCTACAATTAGGCTCTATATTTAGAGTATCACTATAACATTAAGTATAAATATCTATATAATAAAGTAAAATATAATTAAAATCTCAAAAGATAAACAAAATGACTTTTATTTTTTGCGGATCAGATCTTTTTAAATTTTACTTTAAAATTAATCCGACGGTTAATATTAACACCCCAAATTTAATAGGGAAAATAGACTCCTAAAGGTATATTTGAAGTGACTTTTTAAATGTACTTCTAGAACTTATAACTTCTCATAAGTACTTTAAAAAAAAAAAAAATTTTGGAACTGCCCCACCACCAACCCCATCGCCCCACCACCATCACCACTACCGCCACCCCACCGCCATAACTACCTCTACTATCACCATCACCACCCCCCATCATCACCACTATCACTGTTCACCCTAACTACAACTGGTTCTTAAATTCATTTCTCTCTCATCTATATTTGTGATTTAATTTTGGGTATGAATACAAATATATTTATTATTGACCTTTTTTTTTTTTAATACTTTGTACTTTCAGGCACAGACAAGAACTTATTTTATAATATATTCTCTCTCCTCTTGTCTTTTTCCACATCTCTTATCCATTCATTCTTTCTCTTTCTTCTTAATAGTGCCAACAAAAGTACAAAATATAAAAAATAATATTTAAAAAAATTAGTTAAAATATAAAAAATATGGTAGAGTGTATATTAAAAAAAGAGTAACTAAAATAAAAAAATATATATTTTTTGATAGTTAAAATATAAAATCTTATCGGAGAAACTCTTAGTTTGTATTAAAAAAATGCAGCACATAGCAGGAGATTGTCATTTGTGCGGGGATTCAAAAATGTCAAATATATGTCACTTCACGCTTAAAGTGACAACGAAATCACTTTACAGCGACGCCAAATTCTCTGTCCATAATAGCATTTAGTTTATTGTCCATTAATGGGGTTCTAATGCTATACATGAAATGTAGACCGAGAATAGATATAAAATTAATCTTTAATATTATTTGTTTACCCTTACCTTCCAAACCATACTCTCACCATTATTGGACCCAATTTTACCTAGTTAACCACTGGCCCCCTACTTGTCTTAGCTACCATTTTAAGCCAAAAAGTCAGTGTCGTGACTTTGAGGTCACGGGTGATTGTTTGCCCTTCAACCTAGCAATAATTTCGTGTCAGCTATCTTCCTGAAAAAATTCCTACAAAACTAATTATTGTCCTTCTTCTTTGAGCATAAGAAGGTAATAGTTCATCGGCCAAGACAAACTGTTTTTTTTTTTTCAACGATTAGGAGTGTTCAGATCAATGTATACGCATTTCGATAATTTCTCTTTTTAATTCGATCAAAAGAAGACCATTCACACCGAAACTAGGGTATTAATGAGAGATAAAATCTCTCATTACCTAACTCTAAAGAGTTACCATATCAAGATTCGAACTCAAAACATCTGAATTTATAATTCGTCTCTATTATCAATTGAGTTACCCTTAAAGCTGTTCAGAAGAAACTTTGATTGGGGCTTATGTAACCTTTGTTACACATAGCCAACGAGTATGAAAGAACCTAATGGATGTTGTAGTTTGGGGCCCGGTGGAGTTTGTGTTTGATTTTTTAAGATGTTGGATTGGAGGTGGTATGGCCTATGGTGGTGTTCCCTGGCGGAGAGAAGGAAGGAAAGAGTGAGATTACATCAAGTATACTCTTTTCATTTTTTCTTAGTAGATCATCTCTCATCAATTTAACTGAGACTCATTGTATATAAATGAATCACTCACTCTTTAACAGCGTACGATCTTCTAAGAAAAAATATTTAAAAAAATGGGAGAGAGTTGTTTTCCATTCTTAAAACAAAATTCATGTTTTTCTTTTTCTAGGTCTCATTTATATTTACTTTAGCTTCTTAGCTTCTTTCATAGGTTAAGTGGAGTTAAAATTTGGTAAAACTTGGGGTCTATTTGAATTGCTATAATATTGATTGGGAAATATAATCGATCCTAAATTTATAAATTATTATCGGTAATTCACATCGGCAATAGAATCATTATTGAAATTAAATTCCCAACAATGGTAGGAATCTTAAACCCATCATCAATGAAGGTAATATGATACCCAATTTAATTGAACATTCTTAAAAATTAAAAAATATAAAAAATAAAATCAAACTCCTTTCCAAAAGTTAGTACATTCTTAAAGTCAATCTCCCTCCTAAAATCATGTTTCTTCTCAAAATAAAATCTGTTACTAAACATAATAATAAAATAGATATTCATTCCCGTACTCTATTATTGATAAATAATATATTACTTTGATATTTAAAACACGGGTATTCTTTTGTTAGGATTATGACACTCATTCCTAATTATAATTATTGTCGATCAAATGAGACCTTAATGTTATGGGTTTCAACCTAAGAGTAGTCAGTTTAGCAAAACAATAATGAAGGTTAGGTTGTTTCCAATTTATCCCTCCTAGCTAGACCTCCATTAATAAGACAAATTGTATATTTTAATAGAATTATTGATGGCATTAACAAGATCTCTTTGGTCAACTAACAAAGAGGTGTCGAGTAAAAGTTGACCTTAAACATATGAGGTTTTTTCTAAAATCATAAGCGATACATTTCAACGTCTACACACTAAAGAGGAAGATTAGGTACCACCTTTACTACCGTATTAAAAATTATAGTTTTTAAAGTTGATTTATTATTATTTGAATTATAAGTTATCACTGCAAAAAAGTATAATGATCCTAAAATGTGAGGATTGATTATAAAAGTTATAATTTTTAAATATCAAGTTATAACTCATAAGATACGGTATTGATTTTTTTTTTTGGTACTGTAATGTTGCTCTTATACTTATGGTCTGTTTAGTAGGGTGAATGGAAAAATACAATGTTGAAAAGTGGGAGTGGTACACTTTCTATCTTTCAACGGAGGAATCCTTCTGCCCCTCCTTTGTATTTGATAAGAGAGATGAAAAGTAAGAATAATTGATTTTTTTTTTCTGTTTGATAAGATGAAAAAAGTATTTTTTTAATTTTTTTTTTGAAAAAATATTTTTTTATATTTTATATTTTTTTAGGAAAAAGTATAAATACATATTTTATTATTCTATTTATATATGAAATTAACGTATACATAATATGTAATTGATAAATATGATATCTATATAATAAATCAGCTAAGAGCAACTCCAACAATGCTCACCAAAATAATTACTCGAAATATATTTAAATATTGTATTATCTACTTTAGCTAACCACTTTTTCAAATTTACTCCAACTACGCTATCTATTTTAGCTAACTACTTCAACTAATTTTAACTAACTTTTAATAATAAAATTCAAAAAATAGCAATTCAACCATACTTTGTATAAATTTAATTTTTTCCTTTTGATTTTATATTGTTGGTGGTATTCGACAGAATCCCCCGAAAGATTGAATTCAAGGGATGAAAGATATATGAATGATAAATATGGCAACTAATATTTAAAGTTTGACAACATAAGCTAAATCCAAAGAATTATGCCAAAGAAACCAATTATGGGCTACAAAAGTAAATATCATAAAAGAATAGTTCATCACATGTACTTAACAAAACAATGATATACCCCCTTTTTCGGAAATCAAAATCACCTGCCACCGTCTCTTCCAACACCACCTGCCATCGCCCACCCCTTTTTGTAGAAATCAAAATCGAACCCAAACATCACAACAAACGCACACAACACGCATCACCTATTTGAAATCAAACCTAAACATCACCCAACGGATTGGCAGAGGCGGTGGGTTTCGGATTGTGAGTTTCGGACTGTGGGTTTTGAAAATCAGCAGGAAATTCCAAAAATATATGTATAAATTTTTTGTTGTTTGCTTTGAACAGAACCCACCGCCAAAATCAGGAGCCACAAAAACAGAACCCACCTCTGTGGAGTGAAGACGATTTTGGAGTGACGAAGATGATGGAGCTATGGAGACGATGAACCCACCTCTGCGATGATGAAGACGATGGAGCTGTAAAGCTTCTGTGGAGTGACGATTTTGGCGTGAAATGAGGAAATAGCTAGCCTTGGAGGTCGCCAGATCCAGCGAGCGAATTTGGGATTATGAGAAATACCTAGTGGGATACATAGCCCGTTGGAGCCAAAATTTATGGACTGGCTATCTAAAATAGCTAAAATTTACATAGCCCGTTGGAGTTGCTCTAACAAGTTGAATCTTTATTCCCCTATACATTTTTCCCCCAAAAAGCATTACTTCACCCAATTTTATCACATTTTAATCATTTAATATTTAGTTAATTTTTAGTTTAACACAACTTTTATTTCATACATTATTTATACACGATAGTGTACACATATTGAAAAAAAATTTATCAAGTTATGCATTTTGAGAAAATTTTGACACTATTTTTAAGAAAATAATAGGTAGAAATTAATTTTAAATGATGTAAGCAAAACAAATAATTTTAAATTTGGTATAGTGGGATCAATTTTTTGAACCCTAAAATTTTATATTTCATCGTGCCTTCAGGCACGAGTTATCACTAGTATGTATATATCAAATGATATATATAGACAAATAGCATATATTTCAACACACATAATTAAATTTTTATCCAATTTTCCTCTCAATTTTGGAGGGATTGATTTTGGTGAGTTAGAAGGAAAACTTATACATCCACTTTTCCATCATTTTCTAGTTTCCTTCTTTGACAAACATGATGCTTTATTTATCTCTAACTTTATATTCTTATAATGAGCCCAAATTCAACTGGGTCAGGCCCAATAAAAGGATTAGCCCAAATTAGCTACAAAACAGGTCAAGCCCAACTTATGGATTCGGTCCAGTGCAAAGTTCAAGGAACCCAGGAATATTAGTACATATAGGGAGCAACATTCGGATAGCTACCCAAAGATCAAGACTATTTATAATTGTACTTATCCGTAGCTGTAGCCATCCTCTCCGAATCACATATCTCATTACACCACCGCCTCAACTAAGGATCTGCGCTTATAAATTGTAAGCCCTCTACACATAAAGGAGCATCTCTCTACACGCCTTTTACATGGCTATCTCTCTCATAGCTACCCAACCTCTCCTAGAGCTTACCTTTGTTTTCTCTCTCTCTTACACACACCTTCTATTTTATTAATAAAGTTCTCTGACCACCATCGCCGCCTTCAGTGGTTTAGTCACCTCGGCCTAACCACCCATTCTTTGCCTTCTGATATTGATTGTTTTGTTAATTGCTTCATTAATTTCTCTACATCATATACTTGATTGTTGATTGTGCATAAATCCACTTTTGTGCATCATCATTTTGGCGTCGTTTGTGGAGAAAGAATGAGTTTTCTATTACCTTGTTATTTTCTTTCAAATCCATGACAATCACAACCAGGTCAATGAATCAACAACCCGAAGACAACGACCCAGCTCGTCGGGAGGAGGTTTCGCATCCGCCTCCACATGTGGAACCATCCATTGCGGCGAATCCTGTGGTTGAGCAACAATTTTTGGATACCATGTAGTTGTTGGTGAGTCAAAACCAGCAAATTTTCCAATGATGCTTGCCTCAAGAGCCGTCGCCCCCAGCAAGCAAGAGAAGTCGCACTCCTTCCGATAGGAGAGGTTCCACACCCTTTCCCCTCTAGGCACCCCCATCGTGGCACTGAGTGCCAAGGCACTCCCCATGTAACGTCCAGGAGCCCCTCGCCAGGGAGTCCCCCCGTAGTGCCCAAGCGCCTCGCAGACTCCGCCTCCTCATGTACCTACCCTACCCCCGCAAGCTCCTGACCATCCGGGGTAGGAGGATGAGAGGGAGAATCAATATGCGGATCATGAGAGATACTATAATGATCCAATAGAGGGTGTCCATAACCAATGAGACGAAAAGATTAAGGAGGTGCAAAACCAGCTTGGCGATGCCCTCAATGCCATTAAAGTACAGGCGCCAGAGACAGTGGATTATCTAGTAAGGCGTACTAACACTCCGTTTGTCACAGATGTTGTCAACTACCCTTTACCCTAAAAGTTCAAGATACCTGTCATTGAGATCTTTGATGGCACCAAGGATCCCCTTAATCATCTCGATACATACAAATCTCTCATGCAACTCCATAATGCACTTGATGTGATCATGTGCAGAGCCCTCCCAACCACCCTTAAGGGATCTGCATGACAGTGGTTTGCGAAGCTTGAGCCTTCTTCCATCCACTCCTTTGCAGAGTTAAGAAAGTCTTTCATCTCCCACGTCATTGGGAGACGCCGACACCAAAAGCCAATTACCCACATGCTCATTATCAAGCAGGATCGGGATGAAAGTCTAAGGAGCTATCTCACTCATTTTAACGAGGAGGCTCTCCAAATCGAGGAGCCATATGACAAGGCGAACATGGCGCCTTTATTGCGAGTCTGTGCTCCTCTAGTTTCATGTTCTCTGCTTTAAAGAAGCCGCTATCCAGCATGCCCGAGCTACTATCAAGGGCACAAAAGTACATGAACGCCGAGGAAGTCACCAAAGTCAAGCGAGGTAAGTCCTCCTGCAGGGGCGAGAAGAGAAAGGACACCCGCGAGGACAAGCGGGAAGCAAAGAACAAACGAAAAGGGATAGAGAGAATCTCTGTCAATGACCGCCTTGGTCCAGCGCCTCTGAGGGAACGACAAGTCTTTATACTGCTCAATGACTCGGTGGAGCACATCCTCTTCCAAATACATGATGATCCTACACTACGGTGGCCAGGAAAGATGAAGTATACCCATGATGATCCTTTAGTCTTAACCATGATAGTAGCCAACTACCAGGTTAAGAGAATTCTGGCTGACAGTGGCAGCTCCACCTTGGTAGGGAGAGATTGCAACCCATTAGGACACCCCTCGTCGGATTCTGGGGGGAGAAGGTTTATCCATTTGGTTCCATCACCCTACAAGTCACAGTAGGGATAATGCCAAAAAGCTCTACCATCATGGTGAACTTCATAGTACTGGGTTGTCCCTCCACCTACAACATCATTCTTGGATGCTCTGCACTCAACACTTTAAGGGAAGTGTCGTCCACCAACCACCTGTTCCTCCGTTTCCCAACCCTCAGTGGGATCGGAGAAGTCAGAGGAGATCAAGTCTCCTCCAGGGAATGCTATGTAGCCTCTATGAGGGCCAGAAGGCCTCAGGAGACTCTCCAAGTCGAAGTGCTTGACCCTCGAGATGACAGCACCTTGGAGAGAGGGGAACCAGTAGAAGAGCTTTAGCTAGTAGAGTTGGACGAGAGCCTTCTAGAGAGGAGGATTTATATTGGCTCCTCACTTTCTCAGGAGCAAGCATCCCATCTTGTAGACTTCCTCAGGCAGAATATGGATGTCTTTGCCTGGTCCCATAAAGATTTGGAAGGCATCAATCCCCAAATGGCCACCCACCAGCTTAATGTGGATCCTAGGTACAAACCTGTCTGCCAAAAACTGAGGAATATAAGTGCCGAGAGAGGCCAAACCATGGAGAAGGAAATTGAAAATTTGCTGGCAAACTGGTCAGTAAGGGAGGTAGCCTACCCAGATTAGCTGTCAAAGGTGGTGATGGTAACAAAAGCCAATGGAAAACGGTGCCTTAGCGTAAACTTCACAGAGCTCAACAAATCCTGTCCCAAAGACAGTTATCATCTCCCACGCATTGAGCTCCTTATTGATGTCACTGCAGGACACGAGCTTTTGAGTTTTCTAGATGCTTACTCTGGGTACAACCAAATTAGCATGTTCCCTCCAGACCAGGAAAAAACCTCATTCATCACTCCGAAAGGAACCTGCTGCTATAGGGTGATGCCTTTCGGAATCAAGAACGCTGGAGCCACATACCAGCATCTCGTGAATAAGATGTTCGAGGATCAGATAGGGAAAACCATGGAAGTTTATGTAGACGACATGTTGGTAAAAAAATATGGCTACAACAGACCACGTGACACATCTACAGGAGACCTTTGACATCCTGAGAGCTTACAAGATGAAGCTAAACCTTGAAAAGTCCACCTTCGATGTTAGGTCAAGGAAATTCCTAGACTTCATGGTCAACAAAAGGGGAATTGAGGTCAATCCAAATAAAATTAGAGCTATCTTGGAGATGAGGTCCCCAACATCTGTGAAGGAGGTCCAACATCTTAAAGGGAGGATAACAGCCCTCAGCAGGTTTGTCTCAAAATCAGCAGAGAAATGTTTACCCTTCTTTAAAATTCTCTGCAAATCCTTCCAGCGGGGCCCAGACGCAGATGAGGCCTTCCAAAAGTAAAAGACCTACCTCGTTACAACCCCTTACTCTCCCATACTATACCAGGAGAGATATTGTACCTCTACCTCTCCTCCTCGTCCTCTACCGTGAGCTCAATCTTTGTTAAGAAGGATGAAGAAATCCAAAAGCATGTGTATTATGTAAGCAAGCATATCAAGGGGTAAAGGTGAGATACTCAGAGCTGGAAAAGTTGGCTCTCGCACTTGTCACCGCCACCAGGCGCCTACGCCACTACTTTTAGAGCCACACCATTGTGGTTGTCATAGATCAACCACTTAAGAGAATCCTAGAAAAGCCAGATGTGTCTGGCCGAATCCTCAAATGGGCCATCGAGTTGAGCGAGTTCGATGTGCAGTACCAGCCGAGGGCGGCCATAAAGGCGTAAGCAATTGTGGACTTTGTGGCCAAATCTACACCACCAGAACAATCCTAGGAAGAACCACCATGTGCCCCTGCGCTCACCTACCCAATACATAACACCTAAATTCACCATGAGGCAAGCCAAAGCACCATCCCAGAAAGCCTGGCGCCTTGGAGACGGTCCCCCAGGCGCCTAGAGTCCAGAATCTTAGGCCAGAGGCACCCAGTTCCCTTGCACCTACTTCTTCAGAGTCCTCAGTGCCCTCGCTTGCTGTGCCCCTCCCTGAGTGCCCTGATACACCTAAGTAGGCATACCCTACTGGCACCGTACCATGCTGGAGACTATATGTTGATGGATCCTCTACTAGCGAGAGCGGTGGAATAGGGTTAATACTGATCAACCCCCATGAGACTCCACTCAAGTACGCCGTTTCTCTCCATTTCGTAGCATCAAACAACCAAGCAGAGTATGAGGCCCTCATATCAGGTTGAAGCTTGCAATGGAGATGTAAGCCCTCTGCCTGACAGCTAATAGCTATTCCCAGCTGATAGTCAATCAGGTGAAGGGAGACTTTGAAGTGAAGGAGGAAAAAATGCAAAATACCTGTCAGTGGTTTAAGCTTTATTGAAAAAGTTTAACCACTTCTAAATCTACCACGTGCCTAGAGAGGAGAACGACATAGAAGATGCCTTCACCAAATTCGTATCTGCAAACATACTCATAGCCCCAGTATTGACAGGCCACCAGTTCAAGCCAAGCAGGTTCAAGATAGAGGAGGACGATGTGCATCCTCCAAAGCCAATTGGATGACACCTATGCGAGCCTACCTAGGGAAAGATGCTCTCTCAGACAACCCAGTGGAAGCCAAAGAGTTGAGAATGAGAGCGTCTAGGTATGTCATCCTACGTGACACTCATCCACAAGGGGATATGTGAAAACCACTCAAGAGGGCGTGCACGAGCTCACGAGGAAGTAAGTTAAGGCTATTATTGGCCTAGTATGATCAGAGACGCCCGTGAGTTTGTAAAGAAGTGTGACAAGTGTCAGTGCTTTACAACAGTGCCCAGACAGCCATCAGAAGAGCTCACCACGATCTTGAGCCCGTGGCCCTTCTCCATGTGGGGGATCGACATCCTAGGTCCCCTACCCATGAGTCGGGGTCAGTGCAAATTTGTAGTAGTAACCATTCACTACTTCAAAAAGTGGGCAGAAACCGAGGCCTTATCTAGGATAACGGACTAGAAGGTGAAGAACTTCATCTGGAAGTGCATAGTTTGTCGCTTCGGAATACCTCATACAATAGTAAGTGATAACGTCAAGCAGTTCGACAACAAACTCCTGAATAGCTTCTGTGCAGACCTACAAATCAAGCAACCCCACTCCAGCCCAGCCCATCTACAAGCAAACAGGCAGGTAGAGGTCACCATTAGAACGATCCTCCACAACCTAAAGACCAGATTGGAAAGCACCAAAGGGAGATGGGTGGACAAGCTCCTAGGAGTACTGTGGGCCTATCAGACAACTCCAAGAAGCCTTACGGGAGAAACCCCGTTCTCCATAGCCTATGTGATAGAGGCGGTCATACCAATCAAAATTGGGGTACACTCTCTTTATATGCTAGGATTTGAGCTGTGATATAAATATACTGATTTGAGGGGCTGCTAAGAGAGGATGAACCAAGGTTTGATAAAGAATTGAAGGCAAAAATCGAAGGAAACGACACGAAGAAAATTGGACTTGAAGGCTAAAGAGGAATTGAGGATTGCAACTAAGTTTTCATTCATTTTCTCTTATTTTTAGTTTTTAATTTTCTAAGATGTTGATTAATTTGAGAATGATGTTTTTCAATTATGTTATGAATTAAATTTTTATTAAGATTGCAACAGAACCTAATGTTTAGTTAAATTAATCTACTCTCGTTTTTAGTTCTTATTGATCGTATATGAGTTGTTTATCATATTTTGTGCTTAATATATGATTATGTGACCAGCAATTAATTTGATTCCCTAGATGAAATTGGAAGATGAATTCTAGGTTTTAGATCTGAATATGATAACATGAGTCTGATTAATTCTTCTTAGGATTGAATAGCTGGGTTTGTGTATAGGATAGGAATATACCTATATGTCGTGTGTAACTTTTATGAGAGTTTGAACTTAATGAATCTATTCCAACTTATTTTGCATAGGAATATAGTGATTTAATCGGAAGAGATATTTTTATCTAACCATCGGAAAATGTTTAATAAATAATTTTGAAGTCTCAGTTAACAACTTATTTTGATCAATTAACTGGAAAGAGAGTGGAAAGATTTATATGAAGCATTAGGGGAAGTTGTAATCTTAAGTTCTTTTATCTGATAAATTCAATCCTTGATTCCTTGATTATTAAATTTAGATTTAGTTCTAAATTAATGAATTCATAGTTAATTTCAATTGTTTAAATAAAATCGAATTGATATAAAGTTAGTACTTGAAAATTATTAGTAATAATTCTCCGTGAGAACGATACTCTTCTCATCACTTTATTACTTGTTGATCGTGTATACTTGGACGTAAATTGTTAATATCGAATTCAGACAACAGAAACTTTGTAGAACGTAGGGGTGGGGAGCTATCACCATGGGGCACAAGATACCTATTTGCCTAAATGAAGAGCTCACTCATGCCCTCAATCTCATTGACACCGCAAGGACTTGGGGCATGGGGGGAAAATGATGAACCCAAATCCAACTGGGTCTGGCCCAATTAATGGGGTAAGTCCAATTAGCTACAAAAC
Organism: Ilex aquifolium; assembly: GCA_951799425.1. NCBI lineage: Eukaryota > Viridiplantae > Streptophyta > Magnoliopsida > Aquifoliales > Aquifoliaceae > Ilex > Ilex aquifolium. The sequence goes on from OX637395.1 coordinate 13,006,551, forward strand.
AGGTCAAGCCCAGCTTATGGATTCAGTCCAGTCCAAAGTTCAAGGGTCTAGGAATATTAGTACATGTGGCTAGTGAACATCGGGATAGCTACTCAAAGATCAAGACTATCTATAATTGTACTTGTCCTTAGCTGTAGCCATCTTCTTCGAAAAGCTAGTCACCTATCCCTTCACACCACCATCTCAACTAAGGATTTGTGCCTATAAATTGTAAGTTATATGCACATGAAGGGGCATCTCTCTACACGTTTTTTACACGGCTATCTCTCTCATAGCTACCCAACCTCTCCTAGGGCTTACCTTTGCTCACTCTCTCTCTCTCACACACACCATCTACTTTATTAATAAAGTCTCCATAGGGGGTCCAACCCCGTACTCAGCAAGCTTCTCCTTGGTGACCAGAGTGAAAAAAAGTTATATATCCGTAGGCTTCAACTAGGGCCCGTTTCCTGGCCTTTGCAACATCCAAAGAAGGATGAAAACCTACAAGCAAGACAAGGGATAGGTCAAAACTGTGACAAGAACATATTTAACAGAAAAATCTTCAAAGGAGGTTCTTATGTATGTTTCTTCGGACCCCCCAAAATCTGGGAACATGGGGAATATCACTGGGTGTACTTAAAAATTCCCAGGAGCCAACTCGGACAAAGAAGAACTTTGGTTTCCACCCCTTGTTGGAGGAAGAAAGCCCATAATTCAGAATATTCACCCTAACTTGCTTAGCAAAATAGCAAAAGTCCAGAGCAAGAGAAGACTTAAGCTAGAAAAGGTGGGCAAACTCAAGAATGGTGGGTGGAGAAGTGTTCCCACTTTTCTGGCAATAGACAAGAAGACCAACCAACAGGCCCCAACCATTGGAGGAAACCCGAGTTGGGCATACATTGTAGAAGGCAAGAACGTCTCGAATGAAGGGGTGAACAAAAAACCTAAGGCCAACTTTAAATGTCGAGGTGAAAAAGCAGATCATCCTAGGAATAGATAAATTGCACATCTCGTCCTCTTCAGGAGAATGAAGCAAGATGGAAGTAGGAAAGGAGTATTCATCCCTCAAGGCCTCAAAATCATCCTCGTCAATACGACTCAGGTTCGACTCGGTACCGCAAGTGAGGTCAGAAAGATCTCGATGAACCTTTTTCTTTTTAAGGCCAAAAGAAACCAGAGCCCCTTTTGGAGCCCCTCTTCTTGACACGACTTGGGACATCTGGGGGCAAAGCCAACAGAGGCCCGTCAGAATGACCTGAAGTAGAAGGCAACCGAACCGGGGTTCTCCAAATTTGACACTCTAAATCTAAACTCAAAGTTCTTCGCTAAAACCAGCGAAAATTGATCGCCCCCAACCGACAGAGTGTCTTCGATAGAGGGTTCCTCACCACCAGGGGGAGACAAAGCCTCTTTAGCATAATCGCTACCGTGGGAAGCTGAAACCTCCTCAACGCTCTCACTACTTTCTCTTACAAACACAGAGTCAGAAGAAGTGTCAGATACGAATATCCCCATTGGAACTTCAAATCGCAACCCAGAATGCAAAGATGGCACATTTAAAGCACAATCCATAAAAAATAGTGGGAATAAACACCAAGATCTGACCAAGGTCAACCTCAGCAGGAGGGGGTAGTCAACAAACCACGAAAGAAAGGCAAAATTGCCAGAATGTCGCTAGAAATAACTAAACCTCCAAATAATGAAATGGAACCCACGGCCCCACCAACTAGGGTTAAATGGATCCAGAGCAAGGAAAAGAGAATGGAGATATACCCAATGGACGACTAAGACTACTTTGCATAATAACGAAAACATAGAATTATCATGAGCACCGGAGGAACAAGGTAACCACCTTTGAGTCTAAAGAGAAGGAAAGAAGTACGAAGAATCAGAAATTCGAAATAACAGTGGAAAGTTGAAGGGCATTCCCCCCCCCCCCCCCCCCATTTTGTATTATTTATTACCAAGATTAGATGTGGGAAAGAACCGTACCAGGGAAGCCCTCTCCCCACGACTCGTGTATGCCCCTGACACGTCTCTCAAATTGGAGCAAATATAAGGGGATCGAACCTACTACTGAAACAATGTTAGCGATCATGAGGAACCTTCATCCTTTGAGTAATCATTGCGGTGAAAAATTCGAATTTAACCCCAGGACGGAGCTGAGAGGTCATCCTATTGACCTGGGGCTGGGGGGCAACTAATAATGATTGATTTAAGTCTGAACCCCTTTAGAGCCCAAGACCCTCTAGGTTTGCAAAAATTGACCAAAGTAGTTTTCCCAAACAAACTCTCCTGAGCATGAACTGGTTGCAGGGAAGCTCAGAGAAACAAGCCCGACATTATAACAAGCTTGAAACTTAAGAGTCCAGCACAGGGTCAGTCTGAAAAAGCTGTAGCATAACAAGTGAACAAGGGACAAGAGAACATTACCTGAAAATTCTAATGAACAAAAACTCGCAGGTAGTAAAAATGGATAAAGTACAACAGTCGGTGAAGTAGTGGGTGCATAAAGGCTTTAAGGACCACAACTCTAGCACTGAAGAGACCACAAAATCAACCAAAAAAGACAAACACAAAACCCAAACTATCAATTGTATAAATAGCCAACATGGCTACAGTGCAAGAGAGAGCCATCTTGTAAGCCACTAAGTAAAACCTAGACAATGTCTTGTAAAGGTTTTCAAGTCAAACATCATGTAATAGCAACTTTCTTCCCCAAACAATATAATCTCCAATGAGTAAGAGTCTCTCTTATAGTGGACATAACATTAGTCCCTCGGCTAAAGCAAACCACTCATATTTTGTCTTCTAGTTGCATAATACATATAGCATACACCTCCATGCTCACGTTCACCCAGATACCCACACACTTGCTGAACTTCACCCAAGTCTGTTCTGCAACCCGATTCAATTAATTTCAAGCACCATAAAAAATTACGGTGTCAAATTTTATGTCCGATTTTGGTCCATGTTTAAAAATAGAATAGAGAAGAGGATGTAAAAGTAAGGAAGAAAGAAAACATTAATCGATAGAGTAATACTAAAGAGAACAACTAAATGAAAATTATTAAAACAAGTCGTTATTTCGTAAATATATTTTGAGTGATGACTACTTGGTATGTAAGTAATATAGGGATTTGTAGACAAAATGAAGATTAAAGAGAGATAAATTTAACCTAATTTACTAATCAAATGATGTAACAATTGACATGGTATTACATTACTCTAACTACAACTCTAATCAGATTGAAGAAGACTCATATCATTAGGTCAACGAATTAGATTATCTTTTTATATCTCAAAAATATTATTTAACTACAAAAATACCCATAAATATGTACAGTTTTTTTTTAGTGGGGGTGAATTTTGATAAATTTTAAAATATCAAGAATATTTGATTTTTTTTTTTTAAATTGCATTGGCCAATGTAAATCTGTGCTGGTTATTTGTGTTTAATTAAAGTAAAATAAATTTAAATAGTTAAAGAGTTAATATAAAAAACTCAATAGTTGATTGAAAAAATCAAGGTGGGGACCATTTTTAAAAGGGTCAGAAAAACATTTTTCTTACCCTGGCTCTCTGAAGTCCATAACAAGAATTTAGAGTTTCATTAAAGGTATCAAACAACAATTTTTAGTCTTATTTTTTTTAATTTTTTGAACTAATAAAAAATGTCAAATAAAATTTTTTTATTATATTTTTTATTTAATAATTATAAATTATACCATTTAAAACAAGAACTTGGGAATCCCAAGTTGGGATGCCATGGGATGGGACGCCACACATAGGAGAGCGTTGAAGGCTAAGGTGACACGCCCAATATGTCGCATCTGCACATGGTGGGTTGGGTGTGTGGGGCCCAATGCCCGTACCCTCTGCTCCAATAAAGCTCAGCACCTGCTTTGTCTCTGCTTTGACTCCGTCCCATTTTTGCGGGCCCATGGCCCCACCTTTTCACCACTCAATTTCATTCCTTGAACTTTCACGGGCGAAATGCATGCCAAAGCTAAGAATTTTTTATCTTCTTAGATTCATTTTCAAACTTGAGGCTACTATTTCGAAGAATTAAAAAATTGACCAAATAATTTCACCTAATATTGTCTTTAGTGTTGAATAAATCTATATTTTACTTTTTAGTATTATATTAAAAAATAATTTTCGATCATAAATCTTGTGATAAATTATTTATTTAGTCATTGATCATAAAAATTAAATAATAAAATTATACACTTGTCATTTTATAATTGGCAAAAAAAACATAGTTATCAAAAAATTATTTTTTCGTACTAAAATCTTAACCTGCAAGTGATATAGTTCTAATAAAGAAGTCATACAGTTAAATTGATCTATGTTAGCTGTCACATTATTAAACTAATAAATTATGTTAAATTTTAAGTACCAATTGCATTACTCTAAATTTTATTCTTATTTTATCATATTTTTCTTATATATATTTTTATTAATCATTTTTATATGAGAGCATAGCTTAAATTCAACATTTTAAATATAAAAACATTTTTACAAGTTTATGTTAAAATTTTCATATTTAAAAACTTATTTAGTAAATACATGACAATTGAGATGAATTATAATTTAGGGTTCAAAATAAAATTTATTCTATCTACATTATTGGGGTAAAGGAATGGTATCATGCCGAAAAAAGGGTCTATATCATTATTTTTAAATTGAATGACTTATAATAATTAATTAAAAAATAATAAAATTACCTATTATATGTTTTTATTAATAAAAAAATAGAAATAACATAGTCAAAAATTTATTTCGTTACCTTGACATCCCCACATTATTTTGATTATGTCGGAGAAATTATTGCTATAAAGGCCAATTGGTCTGCCCACTAGCATCTGCCCAATAATACAACCAATGACGTCATTCATTACGAAACCTTCCCGACAAGCTCCGGATCATCCAACCAATCATATCTTCCACGTGGAACCATCCTCACCGTCCAAAGTCATGTTAGCCAACATATCCTTATCTTATTTAATCATACATTCAAGACTAAATTACCTTCTTCGTACTGCCTACACTCCCCCGGCCATAGCTAAAACTTAACCTCACACCACAACCACCACCTCCTCCACCATCATCAACACCAACAACATCAAGAGAGAGATTAGGTTTGATAGTTGGGAACATTTTTAACGTAAGTTTGAGGTGAAATTACCATAATTATGGGTGCTGCAGAGGGCGATGAGTATCGGTTGAATTACGAAGAGACAGAGTTGCGCCTTGGGTTGCCTGGTGGAAGTGGAAATGAAGGCGAAATATCAAAGAATAATAGTGGGAAAAGAGGGTTCTCAGAGACTGTTGATCTAAAGCTTAACCTTTCGTCCAAGAATTCAGAGGTGAATCGGGTGGAGAAGATGAAGGAAAATAATGTTTCTCCTCCTTCTACTGATCCTGCAAAGCACCCAGCCAAGTACGTTTTTTTTTTCCTACTTTCTTTTATCTGATGCGTATATGAATTTCTCATTTTCTGTAGTTCTGGTACGCGCACACACACAAAGCCAACTTTGCCTTTCATTCCATGTTCCGGTCGTTAAACAATCGTCTATTCCAAAAGGTTAAACTATTAAAAAATAATATAACATAAGTATTTATCTAATATTGTTTTCATTTTTTTTTTTGTAAGGAGAGGAGACGAGATTTGAACTCAGGACCTCTAGACTCTGATATCATGCTAAACAACATTATGCTCCAAAAATTTAGTGTATCATAAGTATTTATCTAATATTGGTAAGCTCATATTACACTCGGCACACCGGCCCTTGCGCGTGCACACACACAGATAGAGATATAGAGAGAAAAAGAGAGAGATGTAAAGATTAAAGAAGAAATTTTACGTGTAGGTCATTAAAATTTGTAATATTTTTTGTTACTGTTGTAGGTTTCTGTAATTTTTTTCTTCTCCTCTTCTATCAATCTAACTTCTATCCTTTATTTCTTAGAGGGTGTCCAACTGTCTATCCTTCTAGCTTAAAAGCCAAGTTACTTACCATATAATCTAAAAGTTTAAGTCGTATGAAGAGTGCAATATAACAAGTTCTCTCTCATATAGATTAGATTTTCAATCAAATAAATGAAAGCCCTTTAATTTTCATGGTTATTGTGAAATTCGAATACATAATTTCCTATTTTAATATTATGTTAAATTATCTTCACGATTTAAAAGTTTATTCTGTTAGATTAAAGAGGGTGTAATATTACATATTTTATCATTGTATTTTTATATGAAATTAATGTGTGTATATATATATATATATATATTAAAAGATATATAGACAAATAAGATACATCTCAATACAAATAATTAACTTTTCATCCACTTTCCTTCCGATTTTGGAGGGATTGATTTTGGTGAGTTGAAAGGAAAGTTAATCCATCCATTTTTCCATCCATCCTACTTTCCTTCCTTACCAAACATGATGTTTTATCTATCCCTCCCACTTTCCATCCTTTCAACTTTTCATCTTTCTATTTTTTCATCGTACCAAACGGAACATTAACGTCCTCTTTATTTATTGTCTTTTGATTTTGATCATTTTTTCTTCCTCTCTTATTTTCCTCAGCCGAAAGAAGGAAATGACTACAACCACCAACTATAAGTACCTAGAGAAGAAGATGCCACAACAAAAGAGCAAAAAAGAAAATAGAGATAGAAATGAAAAGAAAAAATGCAATTTAAATACTTCTCCAGCTTTGGATTAATAATTATATAGCTTTAATGTCGCATACAATATTCAGAAAAAAAAAATCAGACCAGAAGGATTTTAAGGAGATGTTCCTACTTTACAGCCTAACCTTTTAAAAAGTATAGTTGATAAATGTGTGGCTATAGTTTGTTGTCCTGAAAAAAGAGAAAAGAACAAAACATTTGGAATCAAACTTTTCCCCGACAAGCAACAAACAAGTGAGGGGAAAGAACATGCACCTAAAACAATTTACATGTAAACCTGGCTACAATATTCTCACAGTTGGACTTGACAGGGATAAGACCATTTTTTTTCTTTCTAATAATGAAATATGAATAATAGTACTTTTTTACTCACGTGTATGATAAAAGTAAGTACAAATATTTGAACTATTGAAGAATTAGTGTACTGTTTGATAATTTTTTTAAAAAAAAAAAAAATAGTTTCTAAATTTTTTTTTTAAATTTTTTCAAGCACGTTTTAAAGTATTTTTTTTATTTTTTATTTTTCTTCATTTGAATTTGTTCATTTTCTCTAAGTTTAATCTCATGCATAACAATATATATATGCTTTCATACAAGTGTATGTATTAGCTATATAGCATGATGCACATAGTAATAACATATGGTTTTACTTTTTTGAGAGAATTATATCTTTCAAAAAAATTAATAATTACAAAAAGTGTTATCAAACGTTAACTAAGTGGTTGGTTTGAATTTCAGGACACAAATTGTGGGTTGGCCACCAGTGAGATCATTCAGGAAGAACATTCTGTCTGTCCCAAAGAACAACAATGAAGAGGGTGAAAAGGCTAGCAGCAGTAGCAGCGTAGCATTTGTGAAAGTTAGCATGGATGGTGCACCATACCTACGCAAGGTGGACTTAAAAATGTACAAGAGCTACCATGACCTTTCTCATGCCTTGGCCAAAATGTTCAGCTCCTTTACCATTGGTAAATACATTATTTCTTTTTTTCTTCGGTATGTAAGTAGACTTTATTGGTGAGTAAATAACATGTAAATCTCAAAAGAAAAGAACTCAATATAACGTCATCTTCATAATAACGGCCATTACGGCAGTGAAAAAGTTCCTTACTAAAATAACGGGGTGTAACAGTATCGGAAAGCGGCGTTAGCGTTAAGTAACGGCCATTACACAACATACCGGCCGATTTTCAAAACTATGGGTCACTAAAGATATAACTATTACAATCTTAGAGACCCAGAGGAGTCTCGCAAAGAGAAGAGCTCATCACAACCTTGTTGAAAGCAGTCTCGCAAGAGAAAACAAGTGTAATTGCAAATAAGAGAAAGAAATCAATTTCAAGTTCAACATTGGATAAGTTCATACTGTTAAAAGTTTCAAGTGACTTGCTCTATTAACTAGCCATCCATCTCCTTGTTGAATTTCAGGTGACTGTGGCTCTGGAGGAATGAAGGATTTCATGAACGAGAGCAAACTAGTAGATCTTTTGAACGGTTCCGATTACGTGCCAACTTACGAAGACAAGGACGGAGATTGGATGCTTATCGGTGATGTTCCATGGGAGTAAGTTCTTGTTCTTCCTATATGTTTTAAGTTCTCTAAGCTTCCAAGTTGTTTTTCGAAACTAATTTTGATTTCACTTCAATCAGGATGTTTGTTGATTCATGCAAACGCTTGAGGATAATGAAAGGGTCAGAAGCCATAGGACTAGGTGAGTACAGCAGCTCTTTGCAATTATTCTAATTAAGGACTATTAACTTTTTTCATTTGCTGTTTTAAGCTTATTTCTTTTCTATAAAACTTTTAGAGACCGTTTGGTAATTCTTTGGAGAGAAACAGTCTGACTATTTTCTACCCTTATCTTGTTCACAAAACATTAAGTTTCTGCTTTTCTTAATCTTATTACAATTGATATAATGGTTGCAGCGCCAAGGGCAGTGGAGAAGTGCAAGAACAGAAGCTGAATCAGTTGCCAAAACCTCTTCAAACTAAGGCAGATGGATCAAACTAAGGCAGATGGATCAGCTCGAGACAATTTGAGCTCCAAGTTTGGATTTATCTTTATAACTGTTTAATATGTAAATGTGAGAAGAAAATAAATGCAAATTTGTTAAGAAAGAGTAGAAATTGCAGTTGTGCTCATGTGTATTTTATTTATTTGTAATGGCTTTGTTGAATATTAATGGCATCTGCTTTTTGTTTGCTGAGATTCTCGGCAAAATGTATACTAATTATTAACGAATTGTTTGATGTGTATATAATTGTTTTATGTTATATGATTAGTTGAGGAGACCATGAATAAGATCCATAGATAAAGTCATTGGGGTACAAGGCCATGTGCATTCATTTGGGGACATTTATAAATGAATCCCTCTATTTTATTTTGGTGTTGATCCCATTGGGTTGTGCTTCAATGATGTAGGGACTACTATTGTTTCTTTAATATATGAAGGATAAAATGAAGAGAGACAAGATCGAGATGGGATTAATTGTGTACTAGGTCAAGGTCCATATTGATTATTGATTTTTTTTTTTTTTTTTTTGAGTCGAAATGATAGAAATTTTATTAAGAAGTTAAATCTGAGAGAAGATATGGTATCAAAAAATTTGGTGTCATCTCTTCCCAAACATCAATATTTTCATCTAATCTGGCCTTTCAAGCCAGTTGGTGAGCCACACAATTTTCTGATCGTCTAACAGTGGACAAAGAATAAAAAATAAACATGTGAAGAAATCGCTACGCATCTGCAATAATAGCGCCAATGGGAGAAAAATCTTCAGAATTATCGTCAATCCTCTTCATGATTGCAAAAGAATCCCCTTCCAACACAATCTCATCACATCCAATTTGCCTAACAAAAAACACAGCTTCCCTTGCAACCATAGTCTCTGCAGTTTGCATTTCTCCCACACCAATTAACTTCTTAGACATTCCAACGATAAACGACCCAGCTTCATCGCGAATAACCACCCTATCCCAATAGCATCCTCTATGTCAAACAATGCCCCATCGAAGTTAACCTTAAAGGATCTAGATCTAGGAGGAACCTAACGTTTTGGTGCATCTTTCTGGCTAGCACCCTGACCAAAATCCAAAACTTGCTCATATTGCGAAATAAACTCCATTGCCATATGACAAAACACCATTTGGTCATTTCGCTTATGTTGGAAGAGAACCTCATTCCTGTTACGCCAAATATACCAACACAACACCAAGAAAATTGCACCAAGTTTCGACTTGAGCTGCAAAATAATTTCACAAAAACCAATCAACAATGTGCCAAGCAACTCGATATATTAAATAACAAAGAGGACTCACATTTCACACCTGTCTCGCCCACGGACATTCTTTAATGATATGTATCATAGTTTTAACAACTTCCCCACATACACAACGTACTCCATTCGGTCTAATTGTTCTATGCCACAATTTTCGTTAGTAGGAAGAGTATATAAGATCATCCTCCATGCAAAAATTTTAACTTTACTGGGAACATTTTGATTCCACAAAGCACCCCAATTACCCCATGAATTTGATGATAAACCAGCACTTGTATAACTCGAATGGAATAAATTCTTCTCATATGCTAAATGGTGCGCACTTTAGATTGAAAATCTGTCATTATCATTATAATGCTAAATTAACTTATCTTTCGTAGCCAACACACCCAAAGGGATCCTTTTAATAACCTTTGCTTCATGCTCTAAGAAGACAACATCAATCAAATGAGTTTTCCAAAAAAGTGTAGCTAGATCAATAAGCCCACTAACCATAGCATTTTCCTCCAAAAAATTCTTTGGGTTTGTCTCTCAGAAAGTAGATGGGGTAGGAACTAGTTCTAAATTTACGTTTTGTAGCTAACGAGTACATATCACTTGCCCATAAGAGCATCTTCAACAGATAATTCAAAACATACAAAATCTTCAAATTCTAGTTATTTAACCTAAAAATTTCATTCCAACAGATTATCTTCAAAACATATAAAATAAAATTTTGCTATAGTGATATATTCTATATTTAGAGTATCACTGTAGCGATATGTAAAAAAAATTTATAATATTTTCTCTCTCTTCCTCTCTTTTCTTTCATTCTCTCTCTTTCTTTTTTTTACTATTCCCAAAAAAATTAATACAAAAGGACTAAAAATAATATTTAAAAGGAGTACTTAAAAATATAAAAAATATATTGAAATGTGTATTGCAAAAATAAATAGTTAAAATAAAAAATATTATTTTTTAAATAATTAAAATAATTTTTGTTATTGAAGATGGTCTATTTAGTTTGACAAACTCAGAACACCAGGCATTAAGTTAAGTGTAGGACAGCTGGTTCACACCCATAGACCAATAGGGAAGTTGGCAGCTTTATTGTGCACTTCCAATAATTCACGCATCACAGCCACAAAGCATCTTCACTAAAAAATTACACACAATATTAGATAAATACTTGTTTTGCACCTTTTTAAATTTTTAGATGAGATAGTGTTGAATATGATCTCAGCATAAAGATCTTGAGCTCAAATCACACTAAGACCTCCTTCTTATGTAATCGTTGGGTTCAACATCAGCCTCATTGTCCTAGGTAGTTGTTATAAACTTGTTCAGTGTTTTGATTCGCCCCCAATCAGGGCCCGCCTAACAGTATAAAAAAAAAAAGCATAGATTTTAGATCCCAAATGTTTAGAAGACTTCATAATTTTAGGTACATCACTAGGCTACAAAAAAAATTAAATCCATTAAATTTTAAGATCTACAAAAAAACCCCAAAATTTTTTTATTACAATAATTTGAGCTTATAATCCAATCCATAACATTAAAATCTTAGAAATTAAAAAAATAAAAAAATACTCAAAAGTCAACTCATATTTACTTCAACCCACTCTCTCTCTCCCTCTCTCTCTCTCTCCGGCTCCGGTTAAAAAAAATAAAAAACAAAAACAAAAGTTGAAATTAAACACTCTCTCCTTTTTTTGTGGTAAAAAACAAAAACAAAAGTTAAAATTTTTTTCTCGACAACATTAACACATCTTTCTTTTGTCTCCCTTTCACATACAAAATTAAAAATAAATTAATTTTTTAAAAAAAAAATACTAAAAATAAAAAATCGTCTATTTAATGTTTTCGCTTTTGGCCTTAAATTGGCTTGAGCCGCACCTGCCTGCCCTAATACGAGTGGCATATGCCTTTTGTTTCGTGAGATTCTCTGAAAATACGTATGCCTGGATATATGATTTATTTAACGTTATCTGATTGAGGAGGCCATGAACAAGATCTTCAAATCAACTCATTGGGGACAAGTCCATGTGCATGTTTGTTGGGGACAATTATGGATCCCATTATTTTATTTTAGTGTTGATCCAATTAGGTTGTGTTTCAATGATGTATGGGCCAACACACTATTCCTTTAATATTCAAAGGAAAGTATAAAGAGGGTGCAGATATGGGATGATTGTATTATAGACTATAGTTCAAGACCCCGCGTAGCATTGGTCATCGATTTAAAAAATAATGAGTCATATCGATTGAGGCATTGTCCAGCGATATTGAGTGATACGCATGAAATACAAGATGAAAAAAACAAGTTTTCCTTGATGATGAGAAATTCAAGTTTAGGATTGAGTCTGGGACCAGGGTTGTTGTCTGGAGTTGGGTCCAATATCGGGTCCAAAGTGCGGGTATGGAGTCTAGGGTCGATTCAGTTCTAGGGTTGGTTCTCTAGGTCCCAAATCTAGTCCAAGGTCAAGATCTGAGGTCTAGGGATGGGTTCAAGTTTGGGGTCCAAGTTGGGGGTCAGGTTCAGGTCCTAGTCTCAATTCAACGTCGGGTTGGAGGTCAGGTTCAAGTTTGGGGTCGGGTCCAAGTCCAGGTTCAAGGTCAGGGTCTAGGTCCAAGTTTGAGGCCGCGCCAAGGGTTTGGTATAGGATTCAGAGCCCAAGGTTAAGTACGAGTCCAAGATCGAGTGCGAGGTCTAAGGTCGGGTCTAGATCCGGTGTATGAGTTCGAGGTCGAGTTTGGAGTCAGGGTTGGTTCTAATTACAAGTAGGGTTCGAGTCTGGGGTCAGGCCTAGGGTCGAGGCCTAAAGTTGAGTTTGGAGATTAAGAGTTTAGTGCATAAAAAATAACTATATTATTTTAGCATCATCAAGAGTATTTCGATCAAATTTAACTTAGTAAAAATATTTATTTGTCCAATAATTTGAGTAAATTTTAAATTATATTCTAACACTTAATCCTAATTGTTGTCAAATATTAAAATGGTAATGTATATTTCATTTTATTTTCATGTTCATTTTATTCTCACCTTCATTCCATTCTCATATAAAAGCATTACCACTGCCAAACGCAACCAAAACATAATACTTTGGATTTATTGAGTTTGACCTTTGTTTTATACTATTTATCAAATTATTAATTTTTTGAAAATCAATGATATTTCTTCTTTTACAAAAGTGGAATCTTCGTTTAACTTGAGTATGGAATGATTTAAAAAATGCTTATTACACTTATGAATTCTCATGAGTATTTTGAATAAATAAAATAGTGTTTGGAACTACATATTTAAATTATTTTTAAATAAGTTAAAATTAGTTTTACCAATCAAATAAGTCAAGAAGTAGAAGAAAAAAATGACTTCTAATTTACAAAAGACACTTTCTTCTACATCAATAGCTGCTTATTATGCATTTATTAGTACCACATTCTAGCAACGCCACTGTCCATCACCACCAACCACTATCCCTCAACCTCGTCACCACTACCACCACCATCCACTCACCACAAGTCACAGCCGCCACACTGCCTGTTGCCGTCACCACCAACTACCACCACCACTTGTCACCGTTTTTCCACCACCACTACCCATCGCCACCACCCTGGCTTCCACACCACCTGTTGTTGCCACCACCACCACTCGTCCTCGTCGTCGTATCTATTTGTGTGAATTTAAGGATATATTAGTGATTACAACATAAAAAAATGATGTTTGTTGACAATTCAAACGCACTTTCCATAAAGTATTTTTTGTTTAAATAAATTTTTTGAGCATTCAAATAGTAGTGATTTTCTAATAAAGTAGTTTTGAAAAAACAGTAATTTAAGAAATATTTTTTTGAGTTTCATAAGTTATTAGAAATACCATCACTACAAGAAAAAATACATTTACCGGCGTTTATTAAACGCCGGTAAAATATAAATAAACGCCGCAAAATATTATTATTGACGTTTTTTATTAACGTCGGCGAAACCTCCGTCGGAAAAATTACCGACGTATAATTAAACGCCACAAAAATTAAAGTGACGTTTACTAAACGCTGAAGCGACGCTTATTTAATCGACGACTTCCTTGTAAAATTTCGGTGACCGAAGCTATTTTACGGCGTTTATTTAAACGCCAGTAATTATTATTTCTGGGCAACTGGTTTCCGGCGTTTATTTAAACGCCAGTAATGATAATTAATATATTTTTTTTCATAATAAAACCTAGCTCATTGCATTTTCACTCGAATTTTTTTTTACAAAAGAAAATTTTATTTATTCACAATACAAAACATTTACAAGAAGCAAAGGATAAGGCACAGACGCCTTTCCATAACAAGAAAACAACAAAATTCCAAAAATTCCAAACCAAAATAAGCTTCAGCAGCGTCCTCCAAAAACAAGCTTCAGTAACATCCTCCAATCCATAAAAAAGCATTAGCAACTTCTCTTCAAAAAAACACACAGACACACCACCCCAACACCCAACACAATATAGGTATATATCGAACTTATTATTTGACTCAAAAAAATAATGTCATCGAAAAAAGTGAGAACAAGTAAAAAAGAAGAGATCTATCGGAAAGGACTAATTGGACACACAAATATGGTAGCATATTAGCCAAGAACAACAAAAGAAAGGGTATTTGGTTGAGGCTGCACCAATTTAAAATCAACAAATAATGGACCAAAGCTTGCCTAATATTTTTTAAAAATGATTCCAAAAGGCTATAGACATTCATGAAAAGTAGCATTCCTAAATGAATCCATCTTACCATGATTTCTTCAAATGCCAAACTGTCAAAATTTATCTTATAAACTTTAAAGAAGTATGTATATTGGGTGGATTAGATACTATGTCAGCTTCCCAAAACAAACTGCCTCAACTTGATTAAGTATATGAGTAATAACATAATACAGCTGGATTCACACCGTCGACTTCACTAAAAATAGTGTATATCGATAACTATGTTTGCAACTCCTCAAATTTCCATTCCCTCATCAACGCCCAATATTATTAGTATGTTGTCATCGTTTGCGAATTTTTGGCATCGGGTTAAGCCAAATTAATTACAAAACTCAAGGCACTGATGTTAAACTACCTAAACATTCAAAAACTGCACTAAGCATGCATCAGTAACTCTTAATTGCATGTTAGATCGTCTGTATTACTATCCAAACGCAACAACAGACTGGCATGGTCACTCCATGAAGGGCATTACCAGAACTCCAATCCTTTGAGATCTCCTTTGCAAGCTTTTCTTTTTCTTCATCATCTACAGTTCATATACAGTGGGAAAATGAACAAGCTGCAGATACCTACCAAGAAATAAACTAAAACTTACCCCTGATGTGCAAGATTTCAAAAATACGGGGCATAAACATTAAGTTTGGTTTGAAGGTTGGGCTTTAAAAATTAACACACCAGACTTATATAATTTGGCAAAGGATGCATTGGGTTTCATGATTTCATCATCACAAGAGCGATATAACATTTGGGGAAAGCCAAGTTTTAAACCAATGCCAAAGTCCCTATTATTAAATCTGACATTAACTTGTTAAGAACATGTCATATGATGATGTCTAAACTGTATAAAGGCATATGCAGCTTACTGTGTTTTAGCCTATGCAGAACAAACAGTAAGTGCCAATACAACCCTCATGCTCCATATATAAATGTATGTCTTTTGTGTGTAGCTTTAGCAAAAAAAAATGGAGAAGAATACAGACCTTTATCCAAATAAAGTGTCACACAAAATAAAGAATTTCAAAGGCATTGAACCTCTCATAAATGATTGATGTGGATAATGAATTTATAAATCAAAGTAAAAACTAAGACCTTCCGCAAAATCGGTTCAAATGTGGATCCCGTGCTTTATTTTGCTTGGCCAAATGACTGGCTGTAGGTTTCATTAAAGTTGAACTCCTTGGTTTAACTGATTTAGCCATTGAATTTCTTTTAGCTTTCAAAATGTCTTGAGCCATGCGAGTATGATACTTCAGTCCTGCAGTAATTCAAGAAGGAAACCATGACACATTGTTAGAGCAGAATTAACAAACAAAAATAGAGAGAAATATCTACAACATCAGCCTTGGCTTAAAGAAATCATTGCTGAGTCAGTTAAAGCATGCAATTTATTCACAGAGCATAAATTGCAAACCAAAATGAGAATATGAATATGTTTGAAAACTGATCCCGACACATGTATTACTTGACTTCAACAATATTATGAGGCTGACTAAAGTGATACACATGGAGAGAAACTACATTATAAAAAGAGAGAATATTACAATGCCAAAGAAGTTTCACATTTTACAGTCTTCCAGCTATTAGATTGGAAAAATTCTTCCGAAAACCTCCTCACACTGATTCTCACAGAATGAACAGAACACACATAGAGCATAATCCAATAGTACATTATCCAGCCTTATCCGCAAAAGTAAACAACCTTGATGCGTATACATATCTGGTTCTATTTCCAATAATTCAAACTTCAATATTACCACGTTACTCCAAAAAATTCTTACTTACAGAATTTGTTTTGGAAGAGCAAAACCAACGGAAGTATCCATTTTGCTCTCAGTCTTTTTGTCAAATCAATGACAAAAATCGCGAAATTCCAAAAATTAGTCTAACAACTCCAACAAAAAAACTTACAGGCAAGGAATTGGACAAAAAACAAGACCTTATATTGGTTCAATCAACGAATGATGATACATGACACAGGAACATAAAGCAAAGACATAAACATTAATTTGTTAATGTTTTTTAGTATCAAACCTAGTTTACATAAATTCATTGGTTATAAAATTCTTACGCGAAGGCGGATAACTTCCGACGAATTCGAACCAGCGCTCGGCTTCATCTGTCTCAGAATTCGTCTCTGGCTGAGTAAAAATCGAAGAACCGAGCAGAATCATACTCGTAATCCGAATCAAATTCCGAAACCTCGAAGCATTCTTCAATGAAATCCTCAATTTCTTCGTCCATCTTCTATATATATATACACACAACACCGGAACAAAAATTTCAGACGAAAAATTTAGAGGACAACATTGAAATTTTCAATACTTTCAGAGAGAAAATGATCATAGAGAGAGAGAAAACGATCAGAGAGGCGCCTAAGAGAGAGCTGAAGAGGAGTCGCCTGTGAGAGGGACAACGAAAGTCGCCTGAGAGAGGGACGACGAGGAGTCGTCACCTAAGAATGCGTCGTTGCCAGAGAAGTCCAATGAATTGGGGAAAAATTTAGGTTTATGTTGGGGGAGGGAAAAACAAAGCCTTTTATTATTTTTAATTAAGAATTTGTGGCGTTTGATTTAAACGCCGGAAATTAAGTGAAAAAAATTATTATTTTTATTAATAATTTTTGGCATTTGATTTAAACGCAGGAAATTAAGCGAAAAAAATTATTATTTTTATTAATAATTTCTGACGTTTATTTATAAACGCCAATTTTAGTGGCGTTTAAGTTAAACGCCGAAAATTAAATGTCGAATTTTCGCATAATTCTTGTAGTGCATCTTAGTCTGGGATAGATATAATTTTAAGCTTTTTGAATGCTAAAATTTTCTTCTTTTATATAGAGAGGTCTCAAGTGATGTGAACCCACCACAACATGTAGATGATCCTTAAAATAATAAACCCCCGAGTTGTTGGTGAAGAAAATATCATGAGCCATTGACATTTTTAAAATCGTGATGAGATGCCCTTAGTTTCTTGTTTCGCAAATCGAAATAGAGACATCGCTTCTCAATTTATATTGGTTTAAATTTATACTATTTTAAAATGTCAAAAAAAGTGAAATTTTTTTATTGACTAAGATAACCCTACTAAAACAATTAATGCCCATACGATCTTTTTAAGTTAATACCATCATATATGTAACAACATCAATGTTACGTTATTAGCAATTGTGAGGGTTGTGTAAACTGTTGGACTGGTGACTTTTGAGTTACTATGCATGTTTTCAATAAGGATTCATATAGCATGAAGCCAACAGTAGAGAAAACAAGATGCAAAAAATCTCACGCCGAACCCGGAACCACTCAGCTATGGCAACTAGTCTCGCTAGAATGGTTGCAGTGGTGACTTCATCGCCGGCGTTAATTTTGTGCATTCTTAGCAAACAAATTAGAATTGGCAAATAATTTTTTTTTTAATGAATATCATCTCTTTTTTTGTCAAAAAGAAATACAACTATCATCTTGATTGTTTCAATTTTAATATGTATAGTTGAAGACATTTTCACCGAAATGAGGAAACGGAGATTGATAATTATCAAAGTCTCGATCCTCTCAAGGCAGATCCATCTCAAGTCCAAAGTATCGTCATTTTTCTGTAACTACCTCGTACAATGGAGGGTGTGCTCCAATTTTTTTTTCCAATTTATTGTTATTCTACTATTTGTGTTGATTCCTATTGTTATTATAAATTCATTCTTTTGTTGTGACCAGGTTTATGTACCAATAAAAAGATTTATTTTTAGCTATGGTTTGTTAAAGCTAATTTTCTGTGAAGAAATACAGTTCACTTGAATGGGCATACGTAAAAGAGGATTAGATAGATTTTATTAAAATTTTGGATCTTTTCTTAATAAAAAAAAAAAAAAATTAGTCATAGTCTATGGTTACAAAAAATGGAATAAACTAATGAATTTAGGAGGAAGTGGAAAATGAGAATTGTAGGAAAGCTTTTGATGATGCACAAAATAGGCTATGCACAATCAAACAATCAAGTATATGATGCAGGGTAATTAATGAAGCAGTAAATAATAAGAGACAAAGATTGGATGGTTGGGCTGATGTGACTTAACCACTGAAGGTAGTGACGGTGGCCGAAAAACTTTTTTAAAAAGTAGAAAGTGAGAGAGAGAGAGAGCAAAGGTGAGCTCTAGGTGAGATTGCTATACATGAGAGATAACTGTGTAAAAATGTGTGTCTCCCTTATTTGTAGATGGCTTACAATTTATAAGCACAAAACCTTAGTTGAGGCGGTGGCGTAAGTGATAGGTTACTAGTCTTTCGGGGAGGATAGCTACAACTAAGATGGGTACATTTAAAGATAGTCTTGATCTTCGAGTAGTGGTTATCTCAATGTTTACTTCCCACGTGTGCTGACTTCTTGGGTCTCTTAAATCTTGGACTGGGCTAAGGCCACGAGCTGGACTTGACCAGTCTTTTAACTATTTTGGGCTTACCCATGAATGGTCTTGGACCCAGTTGGATCTGGGCTCATCATTTGCCCCCCATCCCCTAAGCCCTTGTGATGACAAGAGATTGAGGGCATGAATGAGCTCTTCCTCCAGGCAAGCTATGTATTTTGTTCCCCACGGTAGCTCCTTCAGCTTTTCGTGCCTTTGCATTTACGAAGTTTCATTAGTCCTTTGATAACACCATGGTTGGGCAACAATTGTAGTAGCAACCAATCTCACTCGCTGGGTTTTCCATTCGATCTAGCAATAAAAACCCCTTTTTCATTTAGGGCATGGCCTATTGGTTAGGATATTTATAAACCCTTGACAAAACTTTTTGCTCTTCCATTTTTTATAAGCCCTTTCTCTGGAACAATCGTTCATTGCAGAGAGCTCCACAAAAGATGGAGATGGAGGCTTCAATGACAAGCAAAACTGTTGCAGTGGGATTGTAGGCGGGCTCAGGCAATCGCTTGGCAAGGCCTGGCGAAGCCCCAGGTGACGCCATGACCAAGCCAAGGGTGACGCCCCTTACCCTCATAGCAGCGCCAGCAAAAGCGACGCCCCAATTGACGAAGACAGCGATCAAGCTGGGAAAATAGGTGACGCCAACAGAGGAGAATGAGAAGATGGCGACGCCGGGCTGGGCAGCGCCAGCGCGCTGGACGACGCCAGCGCGCTGGTGGGCAACACCAGCCAAACACAGGGCAACGACAAGTATAGGCCAGACGACGATGACGGGCTGGGAAATGGAGAGCGCAAGTTAGGCGGCCCCTGCAGGCTAGGCGACGGCGGGCGTAGGCCAGAAGACGCCAGTGGGCTGGGTGCGAGAACTTGTGAATGTGAGGCAGCCAATTGACTTTGTTGCTTTAGCATCTGTTCGTACTGAGAATTTCTTGACATCAGCTCTAATTTTGACAGGTGCCCATTATGAGCAAGGCATGACGAGTCAGGCTTTTCAACGGGGAGAGGGAGTTGTTGATAGTGATGGTTCGCATGTATCTTCTATTTTTAGTTCAATTGACTACGATGATGATATTGCCCGTATTTTATCTTTGTACCATATCTCTCCTGCTATTATGTGTCACCGAGCTAAGGGGGACGAGCCAATGTGTTTTGACTCCTCGGGGGAGATTGTTTTTTACGAGGATGTCCTAGAAGCGGGTTTGAGATTTTCAATACCTGGGCCCATATGTCGGATCTTGGGCCACTTGTTACTCGCTCCAAGGAGACTGACCCCAAATGGTTGGAGGGTAATCTTGGAGTTCTTTTCACTTTGGCGGTTGGTCCACGATGCTGACGTTGCTCCCCTTTTTTTGGATTTCTTGGCTTCGTACGTGTTTCTAGATAATCCTATTCCTCATCAAAGGTGGTATCGCTTTGCCCCGAGGTCGAGCAAGTTTATTACTGAGCTGCCTTCGAATTGCCATAGTTGGAAATCCAAGTTCTTCTTTGTTGGATATGAATGGGCCGCTGAGGAAGATCGTGACCTTGTGCCTCTAAGCTGGGACACTGCTTCGAGGACCAAGCAAGGTAAAGGTTTTACCTTTGCTTTTATGTTAACTGTCATGTCCCTTTTATTCACTGCATATTTGGTTCCTTTATAGCTCCACCAACGTTATATGCGTAGCAGGAGAGTAGGCTTCAGGCCGTGCAGGATCATACTATCAAGGAGTTCGAAGCCTTAATGTCCATGGTGGGTCATCCCAGAGCATCCCCTAGGCAAAAGAGGAAAGATATTTGACCCTTCCAATAAGCTTTGATAATTGTAATACTGTAGATTCTTCAAGTTATAACAGTTCCACAGGTCTCACTATTGACAGAGCGATGGTGGAGGCTCTCTATGCTTCTAAGGTGGCGTTTTTCCCTCCTCCTAAGAGGGTGAAACTTGATGCCCCCATTCTGTTAAGGTATGATGGCCAGGTTGCTTCCCAGGAAGCGGGATCCGGTGGTGCCCCCATTCCGTCCCCAGCTGCGACTCCTTCGCATTCCAAAGCTAGCCCTAGTACAGTTGTACGAGTTGAGATTCCAATGCGGTCTTCTACGGGAACCGACGCTCAACATAACTACCCTACTTCTAGTAGTAGCTCGGTGTCCATGTTGCAGGACGTGAATTTGACCAAGGAATGGCTTTGGAGGTTTGTAACTCCCGGGGATATCAGAAAGGTTGACTCTCAAGGTCTAGAGGGCATTATCAATACCGTTATGAAGGGACTTGTCCTGGTATGTCTTTCTACTCAACCTTGATTTTTTACTTCCTATTTTCCTTCATGTTCTTCCTTTTTGAATGCTTGTAGGTGGCTGTCACTTTTCCTTGCCTTTTTTCAAGGATGATCAAGCTTGGAGAGACATCTAGGGATCTGGCAAAAGAAAGTCAAGCAAGAGAAGTTACTGAGGAGCAGTTGAGACTAGAGAGGCAGGCATGAGAGGCCTCCGAGGAGCAGTTGATGATAGCTCACGAGAAAGCTGCACCTTTTGAGGCCGAGCTTCTGGCGTCCCACGAGAGGGCCACCTAGTTGGAAGCTGACAGAGAGGATACTCGCGCTAGAGCAGAGACATAGGCCGCTGGAGCTGAGGCCGAGCTACAAATAGCTCAAGAGAGGGCTGCCGTGGAAGAGGCTGACTTGCGAGTGGCCCACGAGAGAGCCACTAGGGCAGAGGCTTACTTCATTGAGATGGAGAGGGGGAGAGAGGCTGTTGAGAAGACCGTTGCAGGCACTTTCATTGATGGTAATGAGGAGCTTAGGGAGAAGGTCTCAACAACTTTTCCTGCCATTGAAATTTTTGGCTTTGTCACCTATGAGGCACCGCAGACTGATAATGACTGGTAGAGCTTTGATGGGAGTGGATCTGGGGGCAGTGAGTGATATCAGGAGTATGATGAATTTTTTATTTTTGTCTCTCTTTTTTGTTGTTAGTTCATGCTCTCACTTTTGTAAATTGCTTACAAATTTCTATGGAATGAGAGATAGTTCTAGACAAAGTAACTTTTGCATTGCAAAGTTTTATTCCATAACTTGAAGTAGGTAAAAAAAAGAATTGATTGAAACAATAAAAGATAATTTAAATGATAGTCACTAATCCTCACTAACTTGTACCCCACTATTGGTAATGTCTCTTCTGGTGTTCTGCGTTCCATGGATGGGCTAGGGTTTTTCCCTCAGAGTTTTGAATTATGTATGTGCCCGGTCTTACAACTTCTGTCACCATGTAGGGTCCTTCCCAATTAGGGCCTAACTTCCCTTCTCGATAGTCCTTGTTAAATAAGATGACTGTCTTGAGGACTAGGTCTCTAAGCAAGAAGGATCGAGGCTTCACCCTTGAGTTGTAGTACTTGATCATGCATTGCTTGTACTTCGCATTCCTGAGTATGATCATCTCCCTCTCCTCATCTTCCAAGTCGAAGTTAATGCGGAGACCTTTTTCGTTAGTGGTAGGGTTATGGTTTTGGACGGTAAGGGAGTGTATCCCAATCTGGACTGGTATAACCGCCTCTATACCATAGGCCAAGGAGAAAAGGGTCTCACCCGTAGGGCTTCTTGGCGTTGTCCAGTAAGCCTATAGTACTCCCGGGAGCTCGTCCACCCACCGCCCCTTGGCGCTTTCCAATCTGGTCTTCAGGTTGCGGAGGATCGTTCTGATGGTGACCTTCTTGGCAGTTAGCCTGTGGATGGGTTGGGCTGGAGTGGGGTTGTTTGATCTATAGGTCTGCACAGAAGCCATTAAGGAGTTTGTTGTCAAATTGTTTGGCATTATCACTTACTATTGCATGAGGTACTCCGAAACGGTATACTATGCTCTTCTAGATGAAGTTCTTCACCTTCTGGTCTGTTATTCTGGCTAAGGACTCGACTTCTGCCCACTTTGTGAAGTAGTCAATGGCTACTACCACAAATTTGTATTGACCTCGACTCATGGGTAGGGGACATAAAATGTCGATCCCCCACATGGAGGAAGGTCATGGGCTCAGGATGGTGGTTAGCTCTTCTGGTGGTTTTCTAGGCACTATTGCAAAACGTTGGCATTTGTCTCACTTCCTTACGAACTCACGAGCGTCTCTGATCATGCTAGGCCAGTAGTAGTCTTGCCTCATTGTCTTGTGGGCTAGGGCATGCCCTCCTGAATGGTTTCCACATATTTCCTCATGAATTTCTCTCATGGCATAATCAGCTTCCTTGGGGGAGAGGCAACAGAGTAGGGGCAGTGAGTAACTTTTCTTGTAAAGAGTGTCACGCAAGATGACATACCTAGATGCTCTTATTCTTGAATTTTTGGCTTCCACTGGATTCTCTAGGTGAGCACCTTCCTGTAGGTAGGCTTGGATAGATGTCATCCAATTGGCCTCGGAGGATGCACAGTTAACATCGTCCTCCTCTGCCTTGAGCATGCTTGGGTCAAACTTGTGGCCTATTAGTGTTGGGCCCATGAGTATGTTTATAGATGCGAATTTGGTGAGAGCATATGCCAGGGCGTTCTTCTCCCTTGGTGCATGGTGGATTTGGAAGTTGTTAAACTTTTTCAACAAGGCTTGGACCACTGACATGTATTCTTAAATCTTTTCCTCCTTCCCTTCGAAATCTCCTTTTACCTGGTTGACTATCAGTTGGGAATTGCTATAAGCCGTCAGGCAGAGGGCTTCCATCTTAATTACGAGCTTCAAACCTGATATGAAGGCCTCATATTCTGCTTGGTTGTTTGATGCTGCGAAATTGAGGGAGACAGCGTACTTGAGTTGAGTGCCACGGAGACTGATCAGCACCAGCCCTGCACCACCGCCCTCGCTAGGAGGATCCATCTACATATAATCTCCAGCATGGTACCATGCCAGTGGGGGATGTCTTCTTAAGCATGGTAGGGCACTTAGGCAAGAGCACAGCAGGCTAGGGCGCTGAGGACTCTGGAGGAGTATGTGAATGGGAACTGGGCGCCTCTGGCATATGAGCCTGGACTCCAGGGGCCTGCAGAGCCATCTCCAAGGCGCTAGGCTCTCTAAGGATGGTGTCTGGCTTGCCCCATGGTGAATTGAGGCATTGTGTACTAGGCAAGTGAGCGCAGGGCACTCCTTCCTTGAAATCTTCTTCAGGTGGCGTAGATTTGGCCATAAAGTCCACAATTACTTGTTCTTTTATGGCCGCCCTCGGCTGGTACTGCACGTTGAACTCACTCAACTCGACGGCCCATTTAAGAACTTGTCCAGACACATTTGGCTTTCCCATGATTCTTTTGAGTGGTTGGTCTATGACAACCACGATGGTGTGGCTTTGGAAATAGTGGTGCAAATGTCTAGCGGCAGTGACGAGTGCAAGGGCCAACTTCTTCGATTCTGAGTATCTCACTTATGCTCCTTGATACACCCTACTTACATAGTGTACCGCCCATTGGACTCCTCCATCCTCCCTAACAAGGACGAATCTTACAATAGAGGACGAGGAGGAGAGGTAGAGATATAAGGTCTTTCTTGGTACAACCTGAGAGAGTAAGGGGGGCATAATAAGATAGGCCTTTAAATTTTAGAAGGCCTCCTCTGCGTCTGGTCCCCACTGAAAGACTTGCGAAGAATTTTAAAGAAAGATAGACATTTGCCTACTGATTTTGAGACAAACCTGTTGAGGGCTGCTATCCTTCCGTTAAAGCGCTGAACCTCCTTCACAATAGCTGGGGATCTCATCTCTAGGATGACTCTGATCTTGTCTGGATTGGCCTTAATGCCCCTTTTGTTGACCATGAAGCCTAGGAATTTCCTTGAACTAACGCCGAGGGCACACTTTTCAAGGTTTAGCTTCATCTTGTAGGCTCTCAGGATGTCAAAGGTCTCTTGTAGGTGTGTCACATGGTTTGCTACAGCCATGCTCTTTACCAACATATCTTCCACATAGACTTACATGGCCTTCCCGATCTGTGACTCGAACATCTTGTTTGCAAGACACTGGTATGTGACTCCAGCATTTTTGAGTCCAAAAGGCATAACCCTATAGCAGTAGGTCCCTTTTAGGGTGATGAAGGAGGTTTTTTCCTAGTTTGAAGGACACATGCTAATTTGGTTATACCCATAATAAGCATCCAGAAAGCTTAGAAACTCATGTCTCACAGTGGCATCAATGAGGATGTCGATGCATAACAGAGGATAACTATCTTTGGGACAGGCTGTGTTGAGTTTAGTGAAGTCCAAGGAAAGACGCCACTTCCCGTTGGCTTTGGTTACCATCATTACGTTTGATAGCCAAACTGGGTAGGCTACCTCCCTTACTGATCCGTTTATCAGCAGCTTTTCCACCTCCTTTTCCATAGCCTGGCCTCTCTCGGCACTTATATTCCTCATCTTTTGGCAGACATGTTTGTACCTATGATCCACATTGAGTCGGTGGGTGGCCACTTTGAGATCAATGCCCTTGAGGTCTTCGTGGGTCAAAGTGAAGACGTCCATGTTACGCCTAAGGAAGTCTACGATGTGGGTGGCTCGCTCCTTGGAAAGTGAGGAGCCAATATAAATTCTCCTATCTGGAAGGCTTTCGCCCAGCTCTACTGGCTGAAGTTCTTCTATTGGTTCCCCTCTCTCCAACATGTTGTTATCCCGGGGGTCAAACACTTCCACTTAAAGGGTCTCCTATGGCCTATTGGCCCGCATAGAGGCCACATAACATTCTCTAACGGAGACTTGGTCTTCTCTCATTTCTCCGATCCCACTAGAAGTAGGTGGTAGGTGGATGACACTGCTCTTAAGATGTTAAGTGCAGGGCGTCCAAGGATAATGTTGTAGGCAAAGGGACAGTCCAACTTTGTGAAGTCCACCATGATGGTGGAGCTTCTTGGAGTTGTCCTTGCTGTGACTGGTAGGGTGATGAAACATAAGAGATATACCCTCTCCCCCGAAAATCCAATGAAGGGTGTCCTAATGGGTTACAATCTCTCCCTGCCAAGTTTAAGGTTGTTATAGGCTGGTACAAACAAGATGTCGACGGAACTAGCGCTGTCCCCACCAGAATTCTCTTCACCTGGTAGTTAGCTATCATCATGGTTAAGACTAGAATGTCATTATGGGGGACTGGGATTCCCTCAAGGTACCTGTATGAGAAAGAGATGACCTCTTCTTCCCCGTGCTGGGGTGTCTTCATCGGGTGAGGACCACTTGTCTCCGCCTGCTTGGCTATCCTGGCGTGCGCCTTCCTGGCGGAGTTGGGGTCACCTCCTCCTCCTAATCCTCCGAAGATCATCTGGGTTTCTCTGAGGGGTTGCTGGCACTCTTTGTCATCCTGGTCCCGGCCAGGCGGTTGGGCTTCTCCTCTGCTAACAAAGAACTACCGCAACTGGCCACATTGTATGAGCTCCTCGATCTGCCTCTTAAGCTTAAAGTAGTCATCGGTGTTGTGGTCGTGGTCGTGGTGGAAACGATAGTATTTGTTTGAGTTTCTATGATTTGAGGTGGACTTCATCTTTCTAGGCCAACGAAGTGTAGTGTCGTCCTGTATTTGGAATAGGATATGCTCCACTGAAGCATTAAGTAGAGTAAAGGCTTGTCGCTCTCTCATAGGTGCGGGACCATGGCGGTCCTTGACAGAGACTCTCTTTTTCCTTGTCTTCTTGTTCTCTGCTTCCCACTTGTCCTTGCGGGTGTCCTTTCTTTTCTCACCTCCACGGGAGAACTCACCTCATCTAGCTTTGATGACGTCCTTGGCATTCATGTACTTTTGCTCCATTGACGGTAGCTCGGGCATGCTGGAGGGTGGCTTCTTTAGGATGGAGAACATCAAACTTGAGGAGTACAAACCTGCAATAAAGGTGGGCATGGTCACCTTGTCGTCTAGCTCTCGATCTGGAGAGCCTCCTCATTAAAACAAGTGAGGTAACTCCTTAAGCTTTCATCCCGATCCTAGTTGATGGTGAGCAGGTGGGTAACTAACTTCTAGTGTCGGTTTTCCCCAATGAAGTGGGAGACGAAAGATTTGTTTAACTCCGCAAAGAAACGAATTGAAGAAGGCTTGAGCTTGGCGAACCACTGTCATGCAGATCCCTTAAGGGTGGTAGGGAAGCCTTTGCACATGATCTTGTCAGGCACATTGTGGAGCTACATGAGAGACTTGTTTGTGTCAAGATGGTCAAGGGGATACTTAATACCATCAAAGATCTCCACAGTAAGCATCTTGAATTTTGAGGGTAGAAGGTAGTTGACAATATCCGCCACAAACGGAGTGTCGATATGCCTTACCAAGTAATTTACCATTTCTGGCGCCTTTGCTTTGATGGCGTTGAGGGCATCACCAAACTGGTTTTGCACCTCTTTAATCTTTTCATCCCATTGATTTGGGATACCCTCAGTCAGATCATAGTAGTAGCTCTCATGATCTGCGTACTAGTTTTCCTCCTCATCCTCCTGCCCCCGATGGTCGACAGCGTGTGGGGGTAGAACAAGTACATGAGGAGGAGGAGGAGCATGCGAGGCGCTTGGGTGCTGAGGGGGGACTCCTTGGCGAGGGGCACCCTAGCGCTGAATGCCGCATTGGGGGCCGCCTTGGCACCCTGAGTGGAAAGGATGTGCGACCTCCCCTATTGGAGGGAGTGCAGCTCCTCCTGCTTATTGGGGGGCGACGCCTCCTGAGGCAACCATCTATTGAAGAATTTGTTGGTTTAGACTCACCAGCAACTGCATGGTCCCCAAAAGCTATTCCCGATGATTTGTTTCGTTGTCTTCGGGTTGTTGATTCATTGATCTGGTTGTGATTGCCATGGATTTGAAAGAAAGTGGAAAGGTAGTAGAAAACTTAATGGTTCCCACCAACGGCGCTAAACTAATGATGCACAAAATAGGCTATGCAAAATCAAACAGTCAAGTATATGATACAGGGTAATTAATGAAACAGTTAATAATAAGAGACAAAAATTAGATGATTGGGTCGAGGTGACCTAACCACTGAAGGCGATGACGGTGGCCGAAGAACTTTATTAAAAAAGTAAAAGATGTGTGTGTGTGTGTGAGAGAGAGAGCAAATGTAAGCTTTAGGTGAGATTTCTATACAGGAGAGATAGCTGTGTAAAAAGGTGTGTCCCCCTCATGTGTAGAGGGCTTACAATTTATAAGCACAGAGCCTTAGTTGAGGCGGTGGCGTGAGGGATAGGTTACTAGTCTTTCGGGGAGGATAGCTACGGTGAAAAATAGGTACAATTAAAGATAGTCTTGATATTCGAGTAGTGATTATCCCGATGTTTACTCCCCACGTGCGTTGACTTATTGGGTCTCTTAAATCTTAGACTAGGCTAAGGCCACGAGCAGGACTTGACTTGCCTTTTAACTGTTTTGGGCTTACCCATGAATGGGCTTGGACCCAGCTGGATCTGGACTCATCAATTACATGTTGGATGAAGATTAACAATTAGACTCAGTGTCCAATTGTTAGTAGTTTCAATCACATATCTTGATAAGTGGTAATCATTGTTAAGTAATCTCATAGCTTTATAAATGTAATCAGTGTATTGTCATCTCGCCACTTTAACAGTATCAAGTCATGTCATTGCTTTATCAGTGTATTGACATATCCCAACTTTAACGGCCTGAAGTTATGTTATTGCTTTATCAGTATCAAGTCATGTCACGACATGTCAGTGTGATGTCATGTCAACTTTCTATATAATTTAATTGTATTTTTAGAATGCACAATCTGACCTATATTGTAAATCATAAGAAATAAAATATCTTGACGCACTTCAAATAGACAATCCATCCAAACCACCAAAGGTTCTTCATCACGTATTGAACAATATAGTTCATCTTCAGCCGACAAACATCAATGCTCAACCGGTTGAGCAACATCGTCGAACATAGTTTCTTTTATTGGACCCTATACAGATTCCGGTGGTGTAACGTGGTATGGACAAAAACTTGAGTTTTACAATGAGCTCATCGACCCTTATTACCCATTCGGGGACGTTGGACATGTAACTATTGGGCCTACGACTTACTATCCTTCTCCGAGTGCTCATATAGAACCCATACTAAGATGACGAGAGTTATATAATAAACATTGTGAACTTTAAATATATTGTCGTTGGCATGGACTAGTTGTATCGAAGGCACGTTCGGCTGATATATATGATCCAAAAAACTCAAACAACCATGATAAGATCATAGCTAGGCTTGAACGTGAAAATGATCAGATGCAGCGTCGGCTTGATCGTTTGCATGTAATCAAATATGCAAAAATTGAGCATTTCGATCCTTTCTATGCCGAAATTGAAAGTTTAGAGGATCTATTACTTGTTTTCAATCCTGAACTTTCTGATTTTTCAGATTTAAGTGATGATGCATTAGACACCTTTATTCCATCAAGTTTATGTGTATGTAGTCAACCTTTATGTTGTTATATGAACATCAACCACATTATTAACAGACAGTATTTTTTATAATCTCATGTAATAAATTCATTTTTTTTAATGTATAAGTAGCATTTTTCATATATGCACGGTTTGTACAATTTTTGGGGACAAATTTCATTGTTCGATAAACTTATGACATTGTTTTGGGAATATACACTTTTTTTTTTTTTTTTTACATAAAAACAAAAATTGAAGACATAATGAATTTCATCACAAAATTCATTTATGCTGACACTGACACTGTATTTTTAGGTATCTTCATTGTTTATGTTGACAATTTCATCAAAATTCTTTATATAACTTGACAATTTCATCATAACTTGCATTTTTGGGTAACTTGATTGTTTGTAAATTTTTTTGCGAAACATGGCAAAAAATTTATTTTTGATTTATACACATTCTTTTTAGTTAAAATAAAAATTGAAACAAATTAAATATTGAAATATGATGAATAATTAAATATCAAGAAAATTATAAAAATTAAATATTTAAACAGGATGAATAATTAAATATCAAAAAACAAAGTTAGGTTACATTTCAAAACATCATTTCAAAAGACGATTTTAAAGGCGTCATTTGAAATGATGACTTCAATTGTAACCTAACGGCGTTAGTTACCATGTAAAATAACTATTTTAAAACATCATTTGAAATAACGCTTTTAAAATCGTCATTAACAATAACGTTTTTAACTTTGAAGACATTATTTGGAATGACGATTTTAAAAAGAAATTTAGTTTGAGAAATAAGTTTAAAAGTGACTAATTTTGAGAAATAAATTATTGTGGTGAATGAGTATAGTAAAAAGCTCCAATAATCAAAATAACCTAAAAATGATTGTTGACATCACTCATGTTTGTGGGGCCATAAAAATGAAAAATTACTTACCAAACATTGACTACGGCAAGATATGGCATTACATCCAACCCATGCAAGTGGGTGATTGGGTTGGGCATGGATAAGAATGGACACAAATTAGAAATCATATTCAATCCTTTCCAAGCATGCAAACACCACCTTAATATATCTTAATGAGCTATAAAAATTAAAAAATGTATAAGCTTATGCAGAAAATAGCACCAGAGATTCAAGCCATTTGTTCTTTGTTTAAAGCTACATGGAAGAGTGTGGGGGTAGTGGGGCTGTTTATTTGGTTTATTTATAAGAAAGAAATGACTTTTTTTTTTTTTTTAACATGACATGAAATAAATGCTCAATCCAATTGATTTCCTCTTAAAGAAAATAGTTACTCCAGAAAGACTTAGGTTTAGATGGTGGTGGAGGTGTCTATCTCATGCTTTGAGAAAACACTGAATTTATCCCTTTGTTACTTTCAAAAGAAAAATTACTTTTAAATGTCGTATGTACACGTTATTAGGCTCGGATGGACTTTGAAAGGTTGAAAGTTGTAAAGCTCAATTCAGAATTTTTAATTCATATTTAATTAATCAGTTTCTAATTTGACATGAATTTCGATCAAAAGTTGATCCAATGACAAATGATGAAACCTGGAGAGGCCCAACCCTTTAGGGCTTAGGAGAACCCTCTTAGAGACCTGTCCATTTTGGGTTGGGTTTCAACTACAAACTTTCGCCAATAGGGTTAATTAGTTTTAAAGTCCACTTTGATGATCCTAATTATGAAAAAATTTAGTCATATTCTTTCTATTTTATCATATCTTTAAGGGCATCTCTTGTATTATTTAAAACATCACTGACATCCTTTATAGTTTATATTAAAACATCACTGACATCTCTTACCGTTAAACAACCATTTCTAACAAAAGAAATTCATCTAAAATACAAAAATTGCTCCTACATACACCAAAAATAATTTTTCTACATAAAATTCGATTAAGATTTATTTTTTTACATATTAAAATTTCGAGCTGATAAAATTCTTTTTTCTATACATTAAAAATTGGGTTGATTAAAATTCGATTCGAGCTGATTAAATTTTATTTTTTTTACGTATTGAAATTCGGGCCTATTAAAATTTTTTATGTAATAAAATTCGAGCCGATTTGAGCTCAACCTGAGCCGTTTACGCTAATTAAAATTCGATTCGAGTTGATTAAAATTTATATTTTTTTACTTTAAAATTCGTGTCAATTAAAATTTGATTCAAGTTGATTAATTTTTATTTTAGTATTAAAATTTGAGTCGATTAAAATTTAATTTGAGCCAAATCAAAATTGAATTTTAATCGGCTCGAATCAAATTTTAATCAACTCGCATTAAATTTTAATCGGTTCAAATCAAATTTTAATCAATTAGCATTGAATTTTAATTGGTCCAAATTTTAATACGTAAAAAAATTCATAAAATTGATGGAGTCTCATTGAAGATATGTCTATCTAGAGGGGGTGTGATGAAGTTTTTCCTAAAATATATTATGGACCATTTAATAAAATTGTATTATAGTTAAGACTTTTAATCTAACAAGGGTTGATACTGAAGATTCAAAAAATAAAGGGGTTATCTTTAAAGATATGATAAAGTAGAGGGGTGTGACTGAAATTTTTCCTTCTAATTATTTATTCTGAGTGAATTTTTTTTTTTTAGAAAGCCACGTGAAAAGAACGGTTTTGTTTATAACGAGTGGACATTATTGAATATTATCCACAATGCACCAAAATTAGGAAATGAGTCACTACTCACTAGTTGATTAAAGTCAAAAGTTGATCCATACAAAAAAAATGGTTCATAAAGTCTACTAAGCGTTACATTATGTGTGTAGGCAGGGGTGTCAATTTTCGACACGACATGAACCGAATACGAAATTAATAGATTAGACAAGAAATTAAATAGATCAATGGGTAAAAACGGGTAAACATACTTAAATACGAAAAAAATTATTTTAAACTCATGTCAAAAATTAGGTCAACCTGATTTCAACCTAATTAACCCATATATTTTAAACGGGTTGACATGATTCAGACACGAACCCAACTTAACCCATTGTAGACTCGTTTAACTCGTTTATGACAGTATAATTTGTCTATTATGTATGACTGATGTGGTTTTAATATTATTACTTATTAGTTATTACTTCTATTATGGTAATTGACAATAAAGTTCTTAACATTATTATGACATTATAATAGTATAGTTCTTGCTTTAATTTTTGGGTTGAAACTTGAATGCATTTTAGTTAATATCATTAATGAGATATGATATATTATTGGTGAAAAAATTATTTAAAATTTTGGATGAATGATTGAATGGTATATTTAATAGCAATGAACAGGTTTCAGGTTATGTGTGCTAAATATGTCATGTTATATGTGTTAACCCGAAAACGACATATTTATTAAATATGTCAAACAGGTCGGGTTTGGATAACCCATTTAATAGTCAGATCAGGTTAGTGTTTACACATCTCGACACGATTATTAAAAAGGTCAGGTTCGTGTTTTGAGATGTTTGACACAAACTCGAAATCAATCCGACACGAAATGACCAAACCCAACACATTTGACACCTCTATGTGTAGGGGCTCGATTAAATGAGAAAAAGATGTTATGACCTTTTAGGCCATCTCCACTTCTTATTCAAAACCAAACTCAAATTTAAATTGGAATAAAAAGATTTTAAAAGCTCTCTCAAATCTTTGACTCAAACCTATACCAAAATGATGTAAACCTTTTCTTAACTCAAATGGGGGAAAACCAAACATTTACTCAAATCATTTTGAGCCAAAAACAAAAGCCTTCTTCGTCACTGTCAACAAGGGTTCCCGCCCAAAATCACTGTGCAAACTGCCTCCTTCAGGTTCCTCCTTCGAATTTCAGCTTCCTTCCTCTTTCAGGCCAAAAGCTTCGAATTTCACTTACTCCTTCAGGCTTCCTCCTTCGAATTCCAATTTTGGTTTTGCAATCTGGAACAATTTGGATGAAAAAATATTAAAGAAAAGAGTTTTTGGGACAATATAAGAATTTTTTAGAAAAATTTGAGTATGAAATTGAGTTTTTCCATTGGACAGGTTCATATCAAATGAAGCTTTTTACTCAATATTTGGAATGCCCTTACAACAATCGTTTAAACATCAACTGTTACAACCTTTAACCCTTATGAGTGGTTCAATGGTTGCGTCTCACATTTAGTAATTCAGAGATATCAGGTTCAATCAATTCTTACACTCCCTAAAGTCACCCTTGTCCCTTTAAGGACATGATTTAACCCAACTCAAGCCACGGTTGCCAATTGTTAAACTCAAATGAGTAGTCGGTATAAGTCTGAACATCCTGTAACCAAAAAAGAAATATATATTACAACCCTTAAATAGTACTACCTCAAAATAGTATTTGGTGCAAAGACAAATTGAAAATGTCATATTTCTCATGATGTCGAATATTTCTTAACTTGTGAAATACATTTGAGTTGACAAGAATATGGGGAAGATTATCCTGAAGTATAAATAATGGTATCAGGGCAGGAATGTTTGTATTTAAATCTCGTCGTTATCCTAATTATTAAAAAGATTTTCATGTGCAAGACTTAAAATCTAGCTTACACATGAAGGGGTGTCTTGAAGTGTACATATTTAAGTTACAGCCTCTTCAACAACTTAAACTTTTGAAATGAATAGTTATTTAACAGATTATACATACGTATAGTCTATAAATGAAGGGAAGTCTTTCCTCTAAACAAAATGCATCTGTCTATAAAAACCGCCTGTAGGGAAGAAAGTACTTTTTCTTTGAAAAATATTTTCTCAAGTCAGATGTAGAATATATTTCACAAAATGACATTTTGAAGATTTCTAATACATTTTGACTATAGTCCTGAGTCTATTTCTAAAAATTCTTCCAAATTTATTTTTCTTCTTTTTGTTTATTTATGGACACATAATTATAATTATGTTTTCTTTCCTTTGTAGCCTCCGACTATAACAAGCAAGTCCTCATTCATGTTAGATTTTTATTTTTGGATTTTAAATTTAGCAATTCACCATGCAAAAATAGCAACCCAACTCAAACGTATTTTAATCTCTTAGATTTCTTAATCGTTTGACTTTTGAAACAGCATTTCCAAAATGTTTATAAATTGATTATAATTGGCTAATTACATGAGATCATATGTAAATACGTTAATTAAATTCATGGTTGTGATGCTAACAAGATGAATACTAAAGAAAGAAGGGAAGAGGAAGTCCAAGCTACAAAGTCATATTTAAAGATTTCCTTTGATCTTGATAATGCACAAAAGTAGATTTATGCACCACTCCACTGTGAATGGCTAGGATGGCCTGAGTGTTTTATTACTTCAAAGAGTGTTGGGTGCTCAAGTGTGAGTAACATGTGAGAGTTCAGGTGAGTCAGGTGTGAGATAAGATGTAAGATACAAGACGCTAGATGCCCCCCATGTATAGGCGTGACTTACAATTTATAGGCATCTCCTAACAGATTGAGGCGCTACATCCGTAACAGATAGGCTAATTTGGTGGAGGTGGCACCATTCTCGCAACGGATGGGGTAGTTGCATGGAGATGACGTGGAGATCTCTTTATCAATTGCGAACTGGATCTCAGGATAGCGTGCCTGATACTCTAGGATGGTGTGGCTGACTCCTTGACTCTAGGATGGCATGGCCCCAGGATGGCATGACTAACTCCTTGACTCCAGGATGGCATGACTGACTCCTGGACTCTAGAATGGTGTGGATGACTCCTTGGCTCCAAGATGGCATGGTGGACTCCTTGGCTCCAAGATGGTGTGACTGACTGTGCTCCCTTGAGTCTGTGGTGAGCCGAACTGGGTCTCATCTGGGTCGGACCCATTGGGCTTTGTTTGGGCCGGGCCCAGCCAGCCCTACTACTCGAGTTGGGTCTTGTCTAGGCATGGCCCATTACTTGAGTTGGGCCTCGTCTCGGACGGGCCCATCATTTGCCCACCATGCCCCGAGCCCTAGAGCATTAGTGGAGATGCTTTTTCTGAGTTGACCATGTCCCTATGACTGGCCTTAAATTCTTTGGTTAGCGGACACTTTATGGTTGAAGCTGTTTTAACTTTCTCCTTTTTTTTAGCAGTAGATGACTTTAAATACGTTCACACTTCCTCGCGTTTGTGGTGCCAGAGGAGAGTGGTAAAGGACGTCCAAGGCTTCAAGATATTGATGTACAGGTGTAGGAGGCAAGACGCTAGGAGGGGGTGCCAGAGGCAGGGTGCCTGGAGCTGGGCACCATGAGGGGGCACCAGAAGCAGGGCGCCTGGTTGCATGTGGCCAGAGTTCCAAGGGCATGCCTAGAGATGGCAAAAACAATGCTACTCCAGCATCCAAATATCCAACATGATTACCTGATGAGAGAGGCAGACACATCAGGCTGTAGAGAAATAGCCGCTAAGATTGAGGGAGGTTACTTGCATGAGAACAGAGGTAGAGTTTGAAGGTTGGTCATGGGAGAGCTACACCTCTTAAGACCGAACTATTGGCGACCTGCGAGAGAGCCGCTAAGCTGGAGGTAGGCTGACTGTGAGGCTGCCCGCACGAGAGAAGAGGTAGAGTTTGAGGGTTACTCGTGAAAGAGTTGCACCTCTTGAGACCGAGCTTGTGGCGACCAGCGAGAGAGTCGCTAAGCTGGATGTAGGTTGATTGTAAGGCTGCCCGCACGAGAGTAGAGGCAGAGTTTGAGGGTTAGCCAATGGGAGAGCTGCACCTCTTAAGACCAAGCTTTTTGGCGACCCGCGAGAGAGTCGCTAAGCTGGAGGTAGGTTGACTATGAGGTTGCTCGTGCAAGAGCAGAGCTAGAGTTTGAGGGTTAGCCCATTGGAGGGCTACCAAAGCGGAGGCGCATTCTAGTAGATGGAGATGAGGAGCTGGGCGCTTGGGGCTTGGCTCTTGGCACCTGAGGAGCTGGGCGCCTGGACATAAACGTCTAGCGCTGAGTCTTCTCGACAATCTCCCTCCTTAGGCAATGTGAGCTCAGCCACAAAATCTGTAATGCCTGTGCCTTTGTGGCTGCTCTTTGAGGAGTCGAGCGCAGGTGGTGATGATGATGGCAAGGACTCACCTCGTCTAGCTTTAGTGAAGTCCTTGGCGTTTATATATTTATGAGCTTTTGCCAACAGTTCTAGCATACTCTTTGGTGGGCACTTCATCACTGAGAAGAGAAAACTAGATGAGCATAGGCCTCCCAAGAAAGCGGTTATGGTGACCTTGTTATCGGGCTCCTCAATTTAGAGGACCTCCTCGTTGAAATAAGTGAGATAACTCCTCAGGCTCTCGTCCCTATCCTACTTTATGCTGAGCAAGTGGGTGACAGGCTTTTGGTGGCGGCGTCCTCTGATGAAGTGTGAAACAAAAGATCTGTCCAGTTCGGTGAAGGAGCCTATGGAGACCGGGGTGAGCTTGGCGAACCATTGACGAGCAGATCCCTTCAGGGCAGTTGGGAAGGCCCAGCACATGATTTCGTCAGGTACATTGTGTAGCTGCATCAGGGATTTGTAGGTGTCAAGGTGATCTAGCTGGTCTTTTGTGCCATCAAAGGTCTCCACCGTTGGCATTTTGAATTTCTAGGGGAAAGGGTAATTTACCACATTGGCTACAAAAGGTGTGTCAATGCACCTCACAAGGTACTAAACCGTTTCAGGTCCTTGCGCCTTTATGGCGTTGAAGACG
Source organism: Ilex aquifolium (assembly GCA_951799425.1). Lineage (NCBI taxonomy): Eukaryota > Viridiplantae > Streptophyta > Magnoliopsida > Aquifoliales > Aquifoliaceae > Ilex > Ilex aquifolium. The sequence goes on from OX637395.1 coordinate 13,043,670, forward strand.
TCACCAAGTTGGTTCTACACTTCCTTGATTTTCTCGTCCTAGTGATTGGGGACTCCTTTGGAAAGGTCATTGAAGTGGCTCTCATAGTCCAAACTCTGGTTTCCCCCTCGTCTTCTTGGAGAGGAGGGTCACCAGCGTGGAAGGACGGAGCTGGTGGAGAAGGAGGAGGGGCCACCCCTTGGCACTGAGGAAGGGCTCCCTGGTGCTGCAAGCGGGTGCCCTGGTGGTGGGCGCCCAACTAGGGGCCTCCTTGGCACCCTAGGCAAGTTACCTGAGGTGCTCCTTTGGCTAGGTGCTCTCCTCCTGGGTGCGAACCTCCTTGTCCAACAAGCATCAGTTGGTTTTGACTCACCACCAGCTACATTATCTCCAATAACATTTGTGCGAGTCAGGAACGGGATTGGCTGGCGGAGGCAAGAATTCCTCCTCACGTGGTGGATCGTCCTCAGGCTGATTCATGGATCTGGTGGTGATTTCCATAGATACAAAATGATGGTTGAAAACTTTGTCGGTTCCTACAGACGGCGCCAAACTGATGATGCACAAAAGTGAATTTATGCACCACTCCACTGTTAAGGGCTAGGATGACCTTAGTGTTTTATTGCTTCAAGGAGTGTTGAGTGCTCAAGTGTGAGTAATATGTGAGAGCTCAGGTGAGTCAAGTGTGAGATAAGATGCAAGATACAAGACGCCAGATGTCAGATGCCCCCCATGTGTAGGCAGAACTTAAAATTTATAGGTGCCTCTTAACAGATTAAGGTGCCACATCCGTAACATATAGGCTAATTTGGTGGAGGTGGCACCATTCTCGCAACGGACTGGATAGTCGCGTGGAGATGGCGTGGAGATCTCTTTATCAGTTGCGGAATGGGTCTTAGGATGGCGTGATTGATACTCTAGGATGGGATGGCTGACTTCTTGAATCTAGGATAGTGTGGCTGACTCCTTAACTCTAGGATAGCGTGGCCCCAGGATGGTGTGGCTGATTCCTTGACTCGAGGATGGCGTGGCTGGCTCCTTGGCTCCAAAATGGCGTGGCTGACTCCTTGGCTCCAGGATGGCGTGACTGACTATGCTCCCTTGACTTCTTGGTGAGCCGAGCTAGGTCTCATCTGGGCTTTGTCTAGGTTGGGCCCATGCCTTGTTCGGGCCAGCCCCACTATCCGAGTTAGGCCTTGTATGGGTCGGGCCCATTACTTGAGTTGGGCCTCGTTTGGGCCAGGCCCATCTGATCTTTCAAAGCTTATGTAAAGTTAAATAACTTAAACATCTAGTTGTCTTAGTTGGTTTTACTTAAGAATTAAAATTTGATTTAGAATTAATTCTTTACCTGCTCTTTTTTCAAAAGGGAAAGGTTTTTGAAACTCAAAGGGGGTTTAGAAAACACAAAAAAAAAAAAAAATGTCCTGGGATGGATATCCTTATTATTGAGCAAAGTTATGTGGTGCTCAATATGACAAATTTGACTCCCTAAATCCAAAAGTCATAGGTTCACCTTGATCAATCTTGTGCTAACACATTTGATTTACATGAGATATAGAGATCTTGTCGAAACCCACAACAAATCCACATTGGAATAAAGATTTTTGGAGGATTCCAAAGGATCTTGAAGGATTCCAAGAGTGAAGAGGATGATTCCAAGAGTGAAGCTCAGTTCGTCGTCTAGTGAAGCTATTACTCAAGATCTTGTGGTGGAATCCAAAGGGAAGATTGAAACTAAGATGCATCTAACTATGGCATTGGTTGAGCCAAAATACTTACGGCTTGTAATCTTACTTTGGGCATAATGGATTAGGCTAGCTAGATGGATTTTGGTCCCATGATTTTTCCCACAAGGGTTTTCACATAAAATTGCTTGCCAAGTGTGATGTGTGCTTTTTGCATTCTTTGCTTTACATCCTTACTTACAATTTATATTCCTCACATGCTCGATAAAATGATTGAATGAATTCTAATTCGTGGTGTTGGTCATGGTAATTGAGCAAATTGAATTGGATAGGAAGAAACCTTGATTTTGGGAATTTTACCTTAAATTAGTTGATTGTATTGTAATAATTTGGGTTTTGCATTTAATTGTCTTAATCAATGGGTAGAATTAGGTTTTGAATTGGTCATTAAATTTCGCAATCGAATTCCAAAACCTATTTACCCTCCCTAGGTCAATCACGTCTGAGTTCACAGTGTCCGGGACTATTAGGAAATTGTTCATTGTAAGTGCCTAATTTTCTGAAGTCTTGCTGTAAATCTCAACCTTAGTCCATGGTCATGATGTTTCAAAGATCAAGTTCTAAAAGTTTCAAAAAAAGGAGGAGTTCAAGCTTCAAAGCCAAATCAAGGGATCTTCATTTACCTTCAAGAGCTTAGGACAAGATAATAACCTAGATACCTAAGAACCCTTGGTTTATTTTTAGATTTTCGCTTATTAAGTTAACTGAATTTAATTTAGGATTATCCATGAATGACTCTTTGACTTTTCAAAAAAAAAATTCTAAACATCAAAAAGTGTTTTAAAAACATAGATTGCATCATGTATTGGATCATATTTGAGCAACACTTATTAGTGTTTAATAGGTCAAGTTTTTACTAGGTTTCTAGCTTAAAAACCAAGAGGGACCACCCTAAGCTTGCTCACCTTAGGCTAGAGCAGTCTCTTTAAACTTAAGGAAAAATTGGAGAAGGCTGACAAATTGGGTAGTGGAGACCGCCCTCTAAGCTGTTCTCAGTCCGCTCGAGCGGTTTATGCTTGTTTCAACTGGATTGAATCCTTTTCTCATTTCAATGCCAACCTCCCTTTCAAATTTCTCTGACAGCTTGAGCAATCCTTCACGAATTTAGATTTTTTTTTGTCCCCAAGTCTACTCGAATTCCGAGGATATAAATGGAGTAAACCTCTCCAAGCTAGGGTAACTCTCAAGGACTCAAAAAATCACACTACTAAATCTTAAGAGATCCAAGAACAACTCTAGATCTCTAAGATCCAAAAGCCAAACCATCTTGATCCTTCCTATTCAATATCACACATTGAAGAAGAAGATCTTTCTTGGTGATCTACCAAAACCCCCATAGGTTGTGTGCATATCAAGAATCTTGGTTGCGTCCTAAAAAATTGTTCGAGTTCTAGATGGTTCATTATAGTGAGAGCGTCTAAGTGAAGCTACTCAAGACTTCGGTGGGTGTATATGAAGGAGAGATTGACAAAGAAGGAAGCATCTAACCATGGGTGTAATGGTTGAGGTATAAGACTTAAATCCTTGTAATTGACTTTGAATTTAATGACCAGGCTAGATGAACCTGGATCAGTTCCGCGATCTTTCCCATGAGGGTTTTCGCATAAAAATTGTTTGTGTTATGGATGCTTTTTATTGCTTTAATTTTCATACACACATGCAATTGCACACACACACACTATGTGTTTGATAAATTAACTCTTTTATTCCATATTTGATAAATGCAACGTTGTTGTTGAGTTTTGGTGGTGTTCGCTTGTTCGAGGAATCATTGTTGTTGTGGATTGGAGTATTGGTTGTTAAATTGACTTATATATTACATCCATTCACATGGTGAGTTGTTCTTGATTTGGCAAAAAAGTTTCAAATGTGCTCAATTGATTAATTAATTTGGTAATTGAGGTCGATAATTATAAATTGGTATTTGCTCAAGCCAAAATTTTTAATTAACTTATTCACCCTCCCTCTAGGTCGTGCGTGCGATTCCACACGTATAATCGTGGGGAAAGATCCTTACGCTAGGAGGAAATTCCAAGGATGTTCCTTATAACTCGTTCACAAAAACAACTAAATATTTATGAAATAAGGGGCCCTTTTTCAAACAAAAATGTTAGAACTTAAACGTCCAATTTTATTAGGTGATATTTTCTATATGTAATCAGAAATGAAAAATAGTAGACATATACCAGTACCTAAAAATTATCTTTTGGATCCTCTTAAAAAATATAAGGGTATTGATAAAATGAGCGTTTTTATTTAACATTTTTGTGGTTGGGATGCTCACATTTTCAAATTGTAACAAGTACCCCAATTTAATTCTTGTCCATTTGGGGCAACAATGATGCTACTTACCCCTACTTGATTTGTGATAAAGTCATCAAACTATAGTTGAAATTAGAAGATTAGAGGGTTTTTGTACACAAACAAAAGCTAGAAATATGGAGGTAGGCAGGGGTGTCCATAGGCCGGATTACCCACGAGTCCCGTTACTCGGCCTGAAAAAAATAGGCCTGAAACCCGATAAGGCCAATAATTGGCCCACCCGAGCCAGAGCTCAATATCTTTCAAGAGAGGGCTTGAGCCTATCACCAAACTCATTAACTGGCCCAATGGCCTGCCCGCAAAAAAATCGGTTAAAATCCTCCCCAAGAACCCGCCTGCCCAACCCAGTCTGAACAGCTCGCCCACATTCCTTTGAAAAAAAGTTAGACCCATTAAATTTGAAATTTGAAAAAGAAAGATAGATAGGTGGGGAGGTGTCAACCTAGTTGGGATGTACTAATTCTATTATAATGCAGTTCCTTCCCTATTTATAAATAAAATTATTCAATTTTTTCTTTTTGTCCATTTTGACTCCATTTTTAATTCAAAAATATAATTTACAAAAATATTAAGTTACAAAAATATTCATTATTTCTAAATGAAGTTGTATATAAAAAGCACGTCTAATAGGCCCGTCTGCCCATAGGCCCGCGCCAACAGGCCCTTTCAGTGAGTGGTAGGTTGGGCTGCAGGTAGCCTACCCCTACCCGAAGCTTGGCTCAGGCCGCCTGATAACTCATTCGGGTAAGAGCTTGGGTCTCTCCTACCCAAGCCTAGCTCAAAAAAAATTTCACAGGCCGAGCCTTGGACCTAGAGGGAGGAAGAAAAAACTTAGAAGATAAATTTTCTTTGAATATGAGGAACTTGAGTTAAAAAAGAACCTAGTCAAACTTGTAAAAAGGTTATGTTTCTTTATCTCGAATTTTTTTTTTGCTTTATTTTATTACTTATTCCTTTTCTAGACTTTTTCTCACTTAAAAGAGAACTTCAAGAGAAAGAGAGAGAGCTTTTAACGAGAGGACACAAGTGATGTAATTGGGAAGAAGAATTTTGAGGTGAGAAGAGAAGTTAAGAAAAGGAGCAAAAGAACTAAAAGGAAGAAAGGGAAATCCTATTGCATAAGGGAATCCAAAGAGCCATAGGGATGTAGTGTTAGAGGGTCAATTCACAAAGGGTAAAATTGAATTAATTCTTGTTTTATAAGGAAGGAGAGATTCAAAACTGAGAGTATACAGTTACCCTTTTTTTTTTTTTTCTCATGGGGTATGCTTAACAAATGTTGAGACACAACAAAATTATGAATTAACTAAGTAATTCTCAGAATTTGTTTGTTGTTTAACTTACACTCAATAATCGATCCATAGAAATGCTCAACACGCCAAGGTGTAGTTTTTATAATACTCAGAGTTTGGTTCTTAGGTAAAGGTATTCAAAGTGCTTGGATTTTGGTTTGGGCTGAATAACCCTCATAAAGTAACGAGTGATGGTTTAAAATCTAGGAAAATTTTGGTTCTTCATTGCCTTGCCTAAATGACACTCATCATATGTTGAGTGATGGATGGAAACTTTCTCATTTTGTTCTTGGGGGTTTTGGTTCTTGGGAATGAATAGTCCTGATCGCGTACCGAGTGAAAATAATTTGAAACTCATTGGATTTTGGTTCTTAGGCTAAATAACCCTTCAGCCTCGAGGGGGTAACAAATTTGAAGATCCTTGAGTGTTGGTTCTTCCTTCATGTCTATTACTTTCGGGCTATTTAGGTGTCTTGTATTTTTCAGGGTAGGGCCAGGACTATAGAATTTGTATGTTGGGTATGAAGTTTAATATAACAAGTGTAACTGATTACCATATGAGCATGTCAAATTCTATTGCGAGACTAAGTTCAAAAGAATAGAGTCACTACAAAAAGGATCGGTCCTTCTTGTATCTAGGTGGATGTGTATCTATAATTTTGTCCTTATGGTTAAGAGTTTAATGATTAGAATGAAGAGATAAAAACAACAGATGCAAAGGAGCATTTAGTTGAAATTGGCATTTGGCTAAAATGCATCACCTAAATAACTTGTAAAATCTCATTATTCTTAAGGACAAATTTTTACTACTAGAGAATTGTATTATTAGATCGTATTTTGTAATTGGCTAATTTCGTGGAGTTCATTGTAAATCTCAACCAAATTCCATGGTCATCAAGTTTCAAAGATCAAGATCTATAAGAGACAATGAAGGAAAGGAGATCAAGCTAAAATGTTATATCAAGACCACTTTGATTCACCTTCAAGCTTAGGACAAAGGTAATGAACTTGGAGACCTAGATCCCTTGGTTTAATTTTAGACTTAGGATGATTAAGGTGAACAAAATGGATTTATATTTTACTCCAGCAACCACCGCCGTATGACCGCCCTCCCACTGCTCAAGCGGTCGATGCAAATCTGTGTTTTCTTGGTCCCCAAGACAAACGCTATTTTGTGTCCTATATATATAGGGCTATGTCCTAAACCTAGGGTAAGCCTCTATGAGCTAGAATAAACCAAAAATCCTTCTATCATGCTTCAAGAACAACCTTAGATCCCTAAGACCAAAGGCCAACCATCTTGATTCTTCCATTAAACCTCACATATCGAAGAACAAGATCTTGCTTGGTGTCAACCAAGACCCACTTGGAGAAGTGTGCATATCATGGTCATGGGTGTGAAGTCTTGAAGATTGCTCGAGGCCTAAACTATGTGGCAAGGAGTTTAAGTGAAGCTAGCCATAACGTCAAAAGAGGGCCTTTTGGCAGAGAGATCTACGAGGGAAAGGAACATCCAGCTCTATGGATTGGCTAAGGCATAAGACTTGAGTACTTGTAGATTGACTTTGGGTTTAGTGGATCAGGCTTTGGTGAACCGAGAGGTTCCCCGTGATTTTTTTCGAGAAGAGTTTTCGCGTCAACAAATTGCTTGTGTTCATTTTGTTATTTACATATACACTTGCATTTGTTAGCAAACACGCAAACCATGTGTTTGATGAATTGATTGTTTATCTTTCAAGTCTTTAATAATGGTTTTGGTGATTGTGGATTTGGTTGGGATCAAGAGGAGATTGTGAATTGATTGGTATTGATTGTATATTCATTCATCCATTCACAATCTTAATAGGTTGTTCATATTAAAAGTTCTCACCTAAATTGTCTTATCATTGAAAATAAGAGTTAATTGTTGTAAATTTAGGTTAAAATTGGAGGTCATCAGGGCTTAACTTTAAATTAACCTATTCACCTCCCCTCTAAGTCTATCGTGCAATTCCTCGTGTATAATCAAGTGGAAAGATCCTACACGTGAAGTGTTGTATTTTTTTCACTAGTATTTTTGTCATTAAGTGAGTATTTTAGTGCATAATGATCTAATGTTCAATGTCTTTTAGAAAGGAACTTTAAGGACCAAGACAATGTTAGTCTTGTTTGATTTTTTTTTTAACATAAAAACAGTGTGAAAAACTGATAAGACAACTTAAAAAATTTCTTTTTGTACTACATCCCAGTATCTCTGATAAAACAAACCTGGTAATCCATTTGGACAAAATGTTTTAAGTTCTCCCAAGTCAAACACAGTAACTTTAACTTCTTTTAGGATAAATGGCCTTAGGAGTATGTTATTCATCTCATCGATGACCCTATTGGCAATAGTTTGTAAGATTGATTAATAATTCCTATTTCCTTTTGAACAGAATAACCTCTGTAAGTGTTGTTGAACAACATTGTTGATATGTTCCTGCCCTGTGGCCCAATCATTGCTAAAAGTTTTAATCATCATTAGCTTATTTCTTTGTCTTTATTGGATAGTTGTTGCATGGAAAAATCTAGTGTTATTATACCCCCCCCCCCCCCCCCCCCCACCCACCCCCATTTTAGCCATTTAAGTCTTAATCATCTTTGTCCTCAAAACTTTTCCTCTCTCTTCCATTACGTTGCAATTTCATTTGAGATCTCTACCATCTATATTGTCGAGTATTCACTAGCTGATGCATTTTGGAGACCAATCAGTAACCTTTTTTTTATTGAATACTCCATTTTGATAAGTCCTAATTGCATCCCTTAAGTTTTTCCTTCAATTGACAGTGTATGGATCCTCACACCTCTTGCTGACAACTTCTCTTTATCACATCATACACTCACTTTCCTCTGCCTAGTATGCTTCAAATTTAAATCTTCTCCTTTGTTTTGAATATGCTAAATCAATATCAATTTATCAACATGGAATGATCAAACCCTATCACCAATATCATTCCTCCTTTTGATTGCCCCATGTGTATCTACAACCATTTCTATCCAAATCAATCAAATTATTTTCATCAAGTAAATTTTGGGTGCTGTTTATCTTCCTTTTTGCCCCATCTCTTTGTCCAGCCTTTTCCTTCATAGAAACTACATCATTGAAGTGTCCTACACATAGCCAAAGTAGATGTATACATTTACTATATGCAATCAATCTATTCCCTTGTTTACATCTAATTTCAAAATCTGGATTCCCATAAACAAAAAGTATATGGTAGAGTCCTTTAGTTGTTATTCCTTTGCAAGTAACGGTAATATGATTTAAGTTATATCCCTCAACTATAACATTTGTTTCTTTAAAGAAGACATAGGCCAGCAGAGAGGCCTATAGGTTTTAGTAACAATTTTTCTATCAAAATTCAGAATTCTCCTTATCCTTTCGACCTTATATTCTCCCATTTTTGTTTTAATTAGGCATATAATATGGGGTTTGTATAGGACACACATGTCCTTGAGCATTAAGGAGAACCCCCAAACCATGCTTTGTCATGACAGATCCTAATTTGTTACAAATTAGGAATAGTTAATAACACTCTATCCCTAAAGTATGGATATTTTAGTAATTTGATCCCAAAAGTATCAATTTTATGTCTAAAGTATTTAATTAACATGCAATTAGATAAATTAAATGTTTATTGGATAAAATTACATATTACTTTGGTGTTGATTTGATGAATTGAATATTTATTGGATGTTCTAAATGCAAATTGAATACTTTAGGGATTAAATTGATAATTTAATGATCAAATTGACAAAACGTGTATACTTTAGGGATAAAAGTGTTATTAACTTATTTTAAGAATAAAATTGACAAATCAGGATCGGTCATGATACACCATGACCTGTCATCTACTGGAAAAGTGGTACCTCGCCAAAAGAGTGGTAATTAGACAAAAGTGTAATCTTAGCCGAAACAATGATAATCTAACTCAAAAGGTGGTGAACTTATCCCAGGTTTTTTTACCCCAAAAAATACTAACTTTACCTCTAAAAAGTGTTACCCTTACCCTAAAAAGTATTGACTTTACTCCTAAAAAAATGCAAATCTTACCCCAAAAAGTGTAAATTTTACCTTCAAAAAGTACCAATTTTACCCCAAAAAGTGTTAATTTTACCCCCAAAAAGTGCTAACCTTACCCCAAAAATGATAATCTCTTTAGCAGTTAACTTAACACCCAAAAGGTGGTGAAATTATCTCAAAAGTTGTAATTTACCGGAGTGGTTCCTTACCTCAAAAAGTTATAACGTACCCAAAAAATGATAACCTTACATCAAAAAATTAGTAACGTACCCCTAAAAAGTGGTAACATTTTCCCAAAAAGTGTTAACCTTACCCAAAAAAGTGTTCATCTTACCCAAAAAAATGCTAACTTAGCCCCACAATAAAAAAATTACTCCAAAATGTGATAATTTCCCCTAGGTGGTAACTTCGTACCAAAAGGTGGTAGCTTATTTCTACTTTCTCCTAAACAGTGGTGAACTTACCCCAAAAAAATGCTAACCTTACCCAAAAAATGTTAACTTCACCATGGTAATATTTTTAACAATGGTCATTGATCCATCACAAATAAATTTAAACTGTTGATCAGATATTTTCTTTTTTATCGATTACCCTATAAATCGATTACTCTTCTAATGTGAGGGAAAAACACTAATACAATTTTTTTTTTAAAAAGAAGCACACTAAAACCATTAATAAAAATAAATTGCGTTAAATTAATTAGCTAAGGCAAAAGGATAATACAATTTTTTTTTTTTTTTTTTAAAAAAGAAAAGACAATAGGTGAATTAAGTTACAACTTTTGGGGGTAAGGAACCACCGTTTTAGGAGATATTACAATTTTTGGTTAAGATAACACCTTTTGGGGGGTAAGTTACCATCTTTTTGGTTAGATTAACACTTTTTGGGAGTAAGGTTACCATTGTGGGCTAAGTTACCACTTTTTAGGTAAGGTTACAATTTTTTTGGGGGTACGTTACTATTTTTTTGGGATAATGTTACTACTTTTAGAGGTAAGAAACCACTATTTTAGAGTAAATTACATTTTTTTTTGGATAATTTCACCACCTTTGGGGGTTAAGATATCACATTTTGAGGTAAGGTTAATATTTTTGGCTAAATTAGCACCTTTTAAGATTAGCACTTTTGGGGTAAGATTAGTACTTTTTAGGGTAAGATTAACACTTTTTGGGGTAAAATTAACTCTTTTTGGGGTAAGATTAGTACTTTTTGGGTAAGATTAACACTTTTTGGGATAAAAAATCTGGAATAAGTTCACCACTTTATTGGGTTAGATTATCACTATTAGGGTAAGGTTGACACTTTTTTTGGGTGCAAGTTACCAAAATCAAGATCGATCATGTTTTATCATGACCGATTTTGGATTGGTTTGTTACCAATCAGGACCGGTCATGATCGATCTGGATTTTGTCACCAATCAGGATTGGTCATGCTTTATCATGACAAAGCATGGCCGATATTGATCAACAAAAAGTGTTAATTTTGTCCAAAAAAATGGTAATCTTGAACTAAAAAAGTAGTAACTTTTCCTTAAAAAGTGTTAATCTTACCCAAAAAAATGTTAATCTGACCCCCAAAAGTGCTAACTTAGCCTCATGGTAAAAAACTTACTCCAAAATGTGATAATTTAACCAAAAGGTAGTAACTTCGTACCAAAATGTAATAACTTATCTCTACTTTCCCCTAAACAGTGGTGAATTAATACAACATTATATCTGTAATGCCCCGAAGGTACTTTATCACAATAACATCATTATAATTTTTGAAGGTTGAATTCAAATAGGATTATTTTAACATATATATTAAAAATACATAAAAATATACTAGTGCTAGAGGAAGTTGACCTACCAACCACAATTTTGACTAAGCAACATAGAAATACTTCATTCTCCTCCTACCCTGATTTTCTAGTCACAGCCCATGGGTTTTCACAAAACCATTAGACACCAACCCTCCTACCCCATGTTTCATACTCCTATATAAGCCAGTTCCATCTCTCCATCCACTTAAACCCACACCCATTCCTCTCTCTCTCTCTCTCAAACACACACAGATGGACCACCTAATTACAAAATCGATCTTTTGCACTCTCCTTACAATTGCTCTACTCTCATTTACCAAGTTGCTATTATCCCACCTATCCGTTCCTTTCCCTATTAACCTTCTAGCACTCACTTTCCCTTTGCTTCCCGCCATAATCCATCTTTACAACTCCATCTCCAACCACCCGACCTCCCTCCCACCCGGGCCGCGGCGCTTTCCAATTTTTGGCAATTGGCTCCAAGTTGGCAATGACTTGAACCATAGGCTCCTGGCAAGCATGTCAAATACCTATGGTCCCATATTCCTACTCAAACTCGGCTCAAAGAACTTAGCCGTGGTATCCGACCCCGAGCTAGCCAACCAAGTCTTACACACACAAGGTGTCGAATTCGGGTCCCGCCCACGAAATGTTGTGTTCGATATATTTACGGGCAATGGCCAAGACATGGTATTCACAATTTACGGTGACCATTGGCGAAAAATGCGCCGTATTATGACCCTCCCGTTTTTCACTAACAAAGTGGTGCACCATTATAGAGATATGTGGGAGCAAGAAATGGACCTAGTGGTTCATGACTTGAAAAATAATGAGACAGTGAGAGAAAAAGGTATAGTGATTAGAAAGAGGTTGCAGTTGATGCTATATAACATCATGTACAGAATGATGTTTGATGCAAAGTTTGAGTCAGAAAATGACCCTTTGTTCATTGAGGCAACCAGGTTTAATTCAGAAAGGAGCAAGTTGGCTCAGAGCTTTGAATATAATTATGGAGACTTTATTCCTTTTCTTAGGCCATTCTTAAGGGGGTACTTAAACAAATGCAGAGATTTACAGCGTAGACGGCTTGCGTTTTTCAACAACTATTATGTTCAGAAAAGAAGGTAACCTTTTTTCCTAACGTTGATTTGACTTTTTCTTTTTTTTTCTTTTTTTGTGTAAATAATGTCTAAAGTAATTAGGTCCAGACCCACACCCTCAAGCGCCTGTTTAGTATGTTTTTTGGGAAGGATTTAGATTGGCTTGTCCAAACCCTTTCAAATTTAAAGATGGGATTCAACATTTAATGTTGTTCATACTCATGTTTGGTATGCACAGGGATATATGACTATTATGATAATATATTTGAAAATAAATGACTATTGTGCCCCGTAACTAATTTAATCCAAACATGAGTATAGATATATGAGGGGTATAAATGTCATTTGAATGTGAAACCCCCAAACCCACATATGAAACCCACCCTCCCATGGGTTTCATGAAACCCATGAATTTGGATTTCATGAAACCCATGAACTTGGGTTTCATGATTGGGCCAGATTTCAAACCCTAGACTACATGCATAGTTATCAAACATAGGTTTTAGGAAGTTTAGTCCCCAACCCATGTTCCAAAACCCCCCAAACCCACGTACCAAACAGCCCCCAAGTGTATGAGACCAAAGTGGGTTAAAACGATAATCCACTTTCAAAATTTTAAAAATGCCTTATTTTTGTATTCTTTATGTCAAGGGAAATAATGGCTGCAAATGGACAGAAGCACAATATAAGCTGTGCCATTGATCACATAATAGATGCTCAGATGAAGGGAGAAATCAGTGAAGAAAATGTGCTCTACATTGTGGAGAACATAAATGTTGCAGCAATAGAGACAACCCTGTGGTCTATGGAGTGGGCCATAGCTGAGCTGGTCAACCATCCAACTGTTCAATTTAAAATTCGAGATGAAATCTCAGCCGTCCTAAAGGGAAATCCAGTCACAGAATCTAACCTCCATGAGTTACCATATTTACAAGCCACAGTAAAAGAAACACTAAGGTTACACACTCCAATACCCCTGCTGGTACCCCATATGAACCTTGAACAGGCTAAGCTAGGTGGTTACACCATTCCCAAAGAATCAAAGGTGGTGGTTAATGCATGGTGGCTGGCTAACAATCCTGCATGGTGGAAAGACCCTAAGGAATTCCGGCCAGAGCGATTCTTGGAGGAGGAAAGCAGCACTGAGGCGGTAGCTGGCGGGAAGGTCGATTTCCGGTACTTGCCATTTGGAGTGGGAAGGCGGAGCTGCCCAGGGATCATACTTGCACTGCCAATTCTGGGGCTTGTCATTGCCAAATTGGTCTCCAATTTCGAAATGCTCGTACCTCCGGGATTGGAAGAGATCAATGTGAGCGAGAAAGGAGGGCAATTCAGCTTGCACATAGCAAACCATTCCACTGTTGTCTTTAATCCAATATAAGCATAAGTTGTTTGGCATTGTTATACAATCATCTACTCAAAAAATTTAAATATAAGACAATGACTCAGTCAATACTTTCTTCATTCAAGTGAATTTTTTTTTTTTTGGCTAATACTATTGTAAGTTGGCAGTGTACAAATAAGTTTTGGGTGAACCATAGACTAAATGCTTGTACGTTCACTTAGTACCAAATTATTTTTTAAGTTTTAAATAGCAAATTATTTTTTAAGTTTTGGGGTCAAGTGCAAATTATATTTTGACCCCCCTCAACTATGATCTTTATTTTTTATTGTCCCCTCAACCATCATGTTTTTCACGTTGCACCTTCAACCATGGTTTTTAGTTTCACCTTGTCCTAATGATTAACGTCCGTGGTAAATTTGACAAAAGTTATCTCACTTGACCCCAAAATTATGAGATTGTGTTTCACTCCCACATATGGACATTTTCCTTCCCATTATAACAGACTTGTTTTTTAGACAATGTAAAACTAATTGAAATAATTGATGAGGTTAATATGAGAAATTTAATAGTTCAAGAGGGAAAAGAAGACCAATGTCATAGTTAAGAGAATCAAAGTGTAATTTTCCAATGACAAGTTAAAATGACTTTTTTTTTTCCCCTAAAAAAATCGGCCTCTTTCACACTCTTCCCTTTCCATGCGTTAAAGCAAATTGTTTTCGTTCTATAAATTTTTTCAAAAGAAAAATACAAAAAAAAAAAAAATAGAAAAAGTAGGAAAGGTATTATGTTTTTTTAATATCAAATTGTTAACCCCAATAGCTCTTGGATTTTATTCCAAAACTACAAGAGATTAAGTGTTAATTTCTTCTTCTTTTTTTGTAAATAAACGATTTTATTGATAAAAAGATAAGCTACATACACATTGAAGGGGAAATTGGAAAGAAAAAAAAAACTTAAAAAACCCAATAGATCAATAAATGTGATTGATCAAGCAATGGGATATCAATAAGCAATATGGTTATTTCTAAAATATAGAAAGATACATCACTTGATGAAATCAAAGTACATCACTTGGTGTAAATTCAGTATTCCACCAATTAGTAACCAAAATTCCACACCTTTATTAAATGGGAGAAATCCCTCAGGGAAATATTTCATAGATTCAAGATATAAAAGGGGAGGCTACAATTTCTTTTTCTTTCTTTTTTTCATCTGTAAATAGTTAATGAGTCAACCTCGATGTAGTCTAATATTTCTCTCACGCACGAGCTCCATAACTTATGCAGGGGTGACTTTAGGCAATTGGAGGCCTAAAGCGAAAACACTAAATGAGGTTTTTTTTATTTTTAATATTAGTTTTTTAAAAAAATTAATTTATTTTCAATTTATTATATGAGAGAGACTTAAGAAGGATGTGCTAGTGTTACTGAAAAAAAATATTTTAATTTTTGTTTTTGTTTTTTATCAGAAAGATAGCTTAATTTTAACTTTTTTTTAATGTTTTGTACTATTTTTTACACAGAGAGAGAAGTGGTAAATATGAGTTGACTTTTGAGTACTTTTTATTTTTTCAACTTATGATTTTTAGATTTCTAATGTTATGAATTGAATCATGGACCCAAATTATTATAATAAAAATGTTGATTGTACTTAATATTTTTGGGCCTTTTTTCAGGATTTAAAATTTAAAAGATTTCATTTTTTTATGGATTAGTAATGTGCCGGTACAAAAATTTAGACTTATTTGAGCTAAACTACATTAAAAAAACTTATTTTGCCCTAAGTGCATTTTTTTAAAAAAAGACTAAAAGGGTATTTATTACTCCATTTCTCTCTCTCCTCTCTCTTCATTACTTTTTCACTCTCTCTTTCCTATTTTCTCTCTATCTATTTCTCTCTCTCTCTCTCTCTCTCTCTCTCTCTCTCTCTCTCTCTCTCTCTCTCTCTCTCTCTCTCATATTGATAATTTTTTTTTAAATATGTAAAGATTTGATTTAATTTTTTCATCTCTCTCTCCCCTTATTTTTTCTCTCTCTCTCACTCCTTCTCCCCTTATTTCCTTATTCTCTCCCTTTTTCTCTCTCCTTGTATCAATGTTACACAACACAATTATACTAATCAGTTACACCAATTAGTTACAATTACCCTATAATACACTAAACAGTTACTCGTGTGTTCTAATAAACTAAACAGTTATACTAAACAATTATACGAAATTACAACACCAACTCAATTTGTCATTTTGTTATTTACATAAATCAAAGAGTTACATCATTTAGTATCATGACATGGTTACATCAATTATATACACCAAATTGGGTTTATCATTACACAAAAGACTTTATCATTATACTAAATTTGATATATATGATTGGTGTAACGATGTCGCGATACTAAATAGTGCAACTATTAAGTTTATGTAAACAACTGAATGACAAATTGAGTTGATATTATAAATTTGTGTAATTGTTTGGTGTAACTGTTTGGTTTATTAGAATGCATGAATAACTGTTTTGTGTATTATAAGACAATTGTAACTGATTGGTGTAACTGATTAGTGTAATTATATTGTTGTAATGTTGATATAAATAAAGAGAGAAAATAGGGAGAGAGAGAAAATAGGGGAGAGAGATGAAAAAATAAATCAAATATTTACATATTTGAAAATAAAATAAATTATCAATGATAGATATAGAGAGAAAATAAGAGAGAGATAGGGAAAGTAAATGGGAAAGAGAGAGAGAGAGATGGAGAGAAAATAGGGGAGAGATAGTGAAAGAATCTAATGAAATCTTTACATATTTGATTAGATATATAACTGTCAATTAAGAATGCATAAATTAAGGAAGTGTGTTTAGGTAAAAAGGATTTTAATTCATTTGAATTTTGTACTTAAACACAAAAAGTTTTATAAAAATTGTACTTAATGGAATAAACAACTTATCCATACACTTTTGTCTAAATAAGTCTAAAAAATTGTACCCACACCTAAAAAACCCTTAAAAATTTGGAGCCTTCTTAAAATTTGGGGCCTAAAGCCTATGTTTTTTTTTTTAATACTGTTGAACCGGCCCTGTCCATAACAAGTTATTGTGAGTCGAGTTGTGCAATAAACAAGCAATCAGCAAAGATAAATGATAAAAAAATAAAGAACACAATCATGTACATGGCTCACTAGAAATTTTATTAACGCCTACGGGAGCAACTGTTTCATTATATGAAAATCTCAATAAAGTTACCTCCGCAAAAAAAAAAGAATTTTTATATGGTTATAAATTATTTATAGGGACTAATTGAAAACACCTAATATTGGCCAATCATATAAACCTAATTATAATAGGAGTGATATACCAATCCTAGTAAAACTCATGATATACTAAATACTAGTGCGGGATAAGCATGCACTGTGACGCCCCCAAATTCGGGTGTCCGTCATTATCCCGTTGATTACTCATCAACCCGCGGAATATTCGTGGATACCGTGTAACTCGATAATACGCCGTTATGCCCCATTTACCGGGTTCCATAATTTAACAAAATTCGGGCAGAATCTCATTTGTATGGGGAGCTCTACCCAAAACGCAATTTGTGCAATCCTACAACATTGACCACACCGGGTTTATTCATCCATACTCAATTGCATAGTATTGGATACTACCATAATCATCATCACTACGGACATTCATTCATAAAAGAATAAATGTCTCAAAAGAATCTCATATACATGTCTTTTAAATATAAACAAGTTTTTGTTTACAAAAATTATACAAGTCCAAAAATAAACATATACAAGGAACTGCTAAGTCAAAATAAGAGTCACAGACCGGTTCTGTCATCAAAGCGGGCCCATGGCCTCGCTTTCGGTGGACGCCTGGACGATACTTGAAAAATGTTCTCATAAAGGGTGAGTCAATGCTCAATCAGGTAACTCCTTTAGAGAATACCTCTCAACCTAAATGCATATGAAATATCATATGCAACAATCATTTCATGCATTCATTCAAATATGTATATTATGAACAAATGTCATAAATCATGTCATGCCATGAGATGAGACTCATGCAAGCAATACCAACACCGAGCCCCATCCCGAGCTCCCACAACACATGCAATGTCATGCGTATGTATCCGGACATTCCAAGCCCCCGTCATTGGTGTTATATACACTTAATGACTAATTAATTCATTTTCTTGTGTCCTTGTGGAGAGATGATTTATGGTATTACACCAATGGGACACCACACCATCAACGAATTTTCAGGACATCCCACCTGCGGCTCCGTTTCCGCCGTTACACTTTTCTGAAATTGTACCGCAGGAAAATGTATAAACCAAGTAAGCGGGTCTTGCACCTAAGGGAGAATCTAGTCCTTCTTGCTATCCCCGACACGTTTATCCATTTAATTTCCCGTGCGACTCAGCCGGACCTTGGTGCGACTTTCCCGAGCCCACGATCAACCACCTATGTGGTGATTGATTTCATATCATGTACACACTCCCACCCATGTCAATGCCCATGAATGTAATGCAACTCATGCATAATGCAATACAATGTGCAATTGTCTTTGATATCATTTACAATGTACATTACATAATGAATGCAATATAATGACATTTTCAACACAATCTCAAGCATATTATGTAAGATAATCAACTCAACTAACATATTTGTATTCACTTAGGCATTTAAACAAACACCTAGAGAGCACATCAATTTACACAACTAGCATACATATTACTTCCAACATGGTAACATGTTTATTAATTCTATAAACATAAGCACAAGTCCACCATACTAATCATATATTAAATAATCATTTAACATACATATTATTTCATAATCACATAACAAGCTAATAATTTTATTAAACTTGATATGTCATTAACACATCAAGTCATACTAATGTACAATTAACATGCTTTAAATTACTAATATTAACTTACACCATGTTAATTATAATAGGATTTTACTAATTACAAGGTTAATTATAAATCATATATTTGACCCACTAGTTACACTAGTCAAGACCTAACATGTGATATACATCCTTAGTCTACCCAATTCATATGCCATATTTTAGGTTGAAATTACATCTAAATAGGGAAAACCCTACTTCTCGTAGTGTGAGCTCACGTAGTAGACTCCAAGGAAAGCTCAAATTCAGCTTCTCAAGTCTTAGGCCTAAATTCTCGTACTTGATATTTTTGGAGAAAAATACGATCTTTGGTGTGGTTGCGTAGCTCTCGTTGCGTAGAGCAATTTTAATTCTTGGGCCGAAGCGATTAAACGGTTAAATTTCCGCAGATCTGAGAAATAAGGAAAGAGAAAAAAAATTTAAAAAACTCACTTTTTTCTCTCTCACTCTCTCGGCAGCCTTATTGGAGAAGAAAAAACAAAGTGGAAGACAAAGTCTTCCACTATATATATGGTCTAAATGTGTGGCCCACATCGCGCTACACGTCTTCTTTTCAACGAATCCAATTTTATTCCGAATTACTTAAATTTTTCGTGTTAAGTTTAGTATATTTTTGTTGAACTAAATTTAAATTATTTTTCGGGTCCCGCGAATAAAATCTGATCGCAATTATTTTAGTCGTGCGACACTCGATCGCTTTGTAACACGTGAAAAATCCAACTGTCTTAGAATTCTAAATTTACTGGGTAGTTAGATTTCGCGAGACGAACCCAACATTGAGGTCCATTTCATCATCTGAATTTTATAAAAAATCACATTTTTGACCCGTGTTTTAACAATTAGTTGCTCTTTTACCCCTTTAACTAGGATTTTAATAATAATTAATTATTTTTTTTTGGATTTTACATTCTCCACCCCCCCCCCCCTTAAGGACATTTCGTCCCCGAAATTACACCCACATGCACATATAACAACATGCACATGCAAAAAGTCATTCAATACTCTATGACTATAAGAGATGTACCTCCATCCTCGAACAGAAACGGATAGGTAGCTCGGATAGTGTCCTCACGCTCCCATGTCGCCTCCTCCACCCCACGGTGCTGCCACAGCACCTTCACTAGCCTCACAGCCTTGTCATGCAAAACCTGCTCTCGGCTGTCCATAATACGCACCGGTCCCTCCTCGAAGGTCACATCCGCATCAGCCACCAGCTCACCCCAATCCACCACGTGTGTAGGATCTGGAGTGTACTTCCGGAGCATAGAAACATGGAACACCGCGTGAACACCAGATAGATTTGGCAGTAATACCAACCGATAAGCGATTGTACCAACCCTCTTGAGTACCTTAAAGGACCCGATATACCTCGGGGACAGCTTTTCCCGCTTCCCGAACCTGACCACTCCCCTCTTAGGCATCACCTTCAAGAAGACATGATCTCCGACCTCGAACTCTAGAGTTCGCCGCCGTCTGTCGACGTAGCTCTTCTGTAGACTCTGAGCCATGAGAAGACGTTTCCGCATCAAGTCCACCTTCTCCGAGGTGTGTCTAATCAAATTTGGACCCATGGAAGGTCTCTCTCCAACCGCCGTCCAACAAATCGGAGAACGGCACGGCCTCCCATAAAGTGCCTCATAAGGTGTCATCTATATACTCGTCTGATAACTGTTGTTATAGGCGAACTCCACTAAGGGTAAATGCTCCTCCCAACCACCCTTGAGATCAAGGAAGCATGCCCGTAGCATGTCCTCTAAAGTCTGGATGGTCCTCTCTGACTGACAGTCCGTCTGGGGATGAAAAGCGGTGCTCATCATCAACTGCGTCCTCATGGCCCGCTGGAAACTCTCCCAAAAATGGGTCGTGAACCTAGAGTCCCGATCCGATACTGTAGATACGAGCACCCCATGTAACCAAACTATCTCTCGTATGTACAGCC
Source organism: Ilex aquifolium (assembly GCA_951799425.1). NCBI lineage: Eukaryota > Viridiplantae > Streptophyta > Magnoliopsida > Aquifoliales > Aquifoliaceae > Ilex > Ilex aquifolium. Next base: position 13,064,154 of record OX637395.1, read on the forward strand.
TACAGAATTCCTCCAGTGTGAAGGTCATCCGCACTACCAAAAAGTGTGTCGACTTCGTAAGCCGGTCTACTATCACCCACACCGCGTCATGCCACCACGATGTCTGTGGCAAGTGGGTCACAAAATCCATCGTGATGTGCTCCCACTTCCACTCAGCTACCTCCAAAGGTTGGAACAACCCTGCTGGTCTCTGGTGTTCAGCCTTGACCTGCTGACACATGAGATATCGACTAACAAAATCTCCAATGTGCCTCTTCATCCCACTCCAATAGTACTGGCGGCGAAGATCATGGTACATCTTCATGCCACCTTGATGCACAGCAAAACGGGAACAATGAAACTCCCTAAGGATCTCATCTCTCAGATCCGCAGATTGGGGAACCATAACCCATCCCTTGAACTGAAGACTACCATCCGCGTGAATGGCCCACCCTTCGTCACATGTACCCAACTGTACCTTATCTCTAATGGATAATATCTCAGTATCCTGTCCCTGGGACTCAATCACCCTGCTCAGTAGGGAAGGCGTAGCCACTAGACTCCCCAAAGTGCCTTGAGTCTGATCCCTGTAGTGTAGCCCGAACTGTCCCACAGTCTCGAGCATCAACCACTCTTGGGAAGCTATACTGGCCAAAACTCTCCGTGACTTCCGACTCAGTGCATCAGCCACCACATTTGCCTTACCAGGATGATAATGCAAAGTGAAGTCATAATCTTCTAGGTACTCAATCCACCTGCGCTGCCTCATATTGAGGTCCCGCTGCGTGAAGATGTACTTCAGACTTTTATGGTCCGAAAACACCTCAAACTGCTCTCCATAAAGATAGTGGCGCCATGGCTTCAAGGCAAAGACAACAGCTGCTAACTCCATGTCATGTGTGGGGTAATTCTGCTCGTGGCTTTTCAACTGCCGAGAACCATAAGCTACCACCCTCCCGGACTGCATCAAAACACACCCAAGTTTGTCCTTAGAGGCATCACAATAAACTGTATACCTCTGTCCCTTCTCCGGAACTATCAAAATCGGAGCTGAAGTAAGCCTCTTCTTTAACTCTTGGAATGCCCTCTCACACGAGTCATCCCACTAAAACTTGATCTTCTTCCTGGTCAATCTAGTCATAGGTGCAGCTAGTCGGGAGAAGTCCTCAATGAACCTCCTATAATACCCTGCCAATCCCAAGAAGCTACGTATCTCGAAGACTGACTCGGCCTCTCCCAATTCATGACTGCCTCAACTTTCTCTGAGTTGACTGACACACCCAAAGTTGACATCACGTGTCCCAGAAATTTCACTTCCGTCAACCAAAATTCGCACTTGTTGAACTTGGCGTACAACCGATGGTCTCTCAAGGTCTGGAGAACAAGCCTCAAGTGACCATCATGCTCTTCCTCAGACTTGGAGTAGATCAGTATGTCATCAACAAAGACCACAACGAATTGATCTAGGTAGGGCTGGAACACCCTATGCATAAGATCCATGAATGCCGCTGGGGCATTCGTCAATCCGAATGGCATCACAATAAACTCAAAATGCCCATAACGCGTTCGAAATGTTGTCTTCAGAATGTCGGCATCCCTAATCCTCAACTGATGGTACCCCGTGCGCATATCTATCTTGGAGTAGACCCGTGCCCCTTTCAGCTGGTCAAACAAGTCATCAATACGCGGCAAATGGTTCATATTCTTAATAGTGACCCTGTTCAACTGCCGGTAGTCAATGCATAGCCTAAGCATCCTATCATTCTTCTTGGAAAATAGCACCGGAGCACCCCAAGGTGAAGTACTCGGCCTAATAAAGTCTCTGTCCAATAGCTCTTGTAACTGGACTTTAAGCTCCTACAACTCCGCTGGTGCCATCCTATGCGGTGTCATAGAAATAGGGGATGCACCGGGCTGTAACTCTATGGTGAAGTCTACATCCCGATGCGGTGGCAACCCTAGTGACTCATCTGGGAAGACATCCGCATAGTCGCACACGACTCAAGGCAGACCTAAGTCGTGTCTCGCCTCGTCCTCCAGTGTAAGGCTAGCAAGCCAACTTATCAACTGTTTGTGCCATCGGGAGTCATATACGGCATGGGGTAAAGCATTGTGCTTCTCCCCCTGAAACTTGAAACAAACCCCGTCTGAAGTGTAGGTCGTAACCCTCTTGCGTTCGCAATCAACGATGACCTTATGTGCCGCCAACCAATCCATCCCAAGTATGACATCGAACTCCGTCATCTTGATGACCCTAAGGTCAACGGTAAGCTGAGTCCCTTCGATCTCCAACTCACAGCCCCGACATATCTTGTCAATACAAACTCTAGCACCTAGGGGCAAACTCACATGCAATGGCTTTTCAAATAGCAATAGAGCACTAACATAATATCTCAAAGTAGGGATCAAAGTCGTAACATTGAGATTTTTCTCCTTGTCTCACTAGTAGTGCATGTGCCACCAACTAGTAGACATCTAAATCCTGAACCGTCCCGTTCCTTTTCTTTTTCCGACCCCTACGGTTATGTTCTCTAACCCTAATGTCCTCTTTCCATATATATTTAACCATGCATATTATTCACATAACACAGAACACATAACATGTAGCATATTAAAGCACATAACATGAAATGCACAATGAATGCAATGGTCTAGGCTCATGTTCATCAAGCCCTAGGTAAATCGTATACCTAAGCTCTGATACCAAGCTGTGACGCCCTCAAATCTGGGTGTCCGTAATTACCCCGTTGATAACCCATCAACCCGCGGAATACCCATGGATACCGTGGAACTCGATAAAATGCTGTTATGCCCCATTTACCGGGTTCCATAACTTAACAAAATTCGGACAGAGTTTCCTTTGTACGGGGAGCTCTACCCAAAACGCAATCTGTGCAATCCTACAACATTGACCACACCGAGTCCATTCATCCATACTCAATTTCATAGTATTGGATACTACCATAATCATTATAACTACGTACATTCATTCATAAAAGAATAAATGTCTCAAAAGAGTCTCATATACATGCCTTTTAAATATAAACAAGTTTTTGTTTACAAAAATTATACAAGTCCAAAAATAAACATATACAAGGGATTGCTAAGTCAAAATAAGAGTCACAGACCGGCTCTGTCGTCAAAGCGGGCCCATGGCCTCGCCTTTAGTGGACGCCTGGGCGATACCTGAAAAATGTTCCCATAAAGGGTGAGTCAACGCTCAATAGGATAACTGCTATAGAGAATACCTCTCAACCTAAATGCATATGAAATGTCACATGCAACAATCATCTCATGCATTCATTCAAATATGTATATTATGAACAAATGTCATAAATCATGTCATGCCATGAGATGAGACTCATGCAAGCAATACCAACACTGAGCCCCATCCCGAGCTCCCACAACACATGCAATGTCATGCGTATGTATCCAGGCATTCTAAGCCCCCGTCATTGGTGTTATGTACAATCAATGACTAATTAATTCATTTTCTTGTGTCTTTGTGGGAAGATGATTTATGGTATTACACCAATGGGACACCACACCATCAACGGATTTTCAGGACATCCCACTTGCGGCTCCGTTTCCGCCGTTACACTTTTCTGGAATTACACCGCCGGAAAGTGTATAAACCAAGTAAGCGGGTCTTGCACCCGAGGGAGAATCTAGCCCTTCTTGCTATCCCCGATACGTTTATCCATTTAATTTCTCGTGTGACTCAGCCGGACCTTGGTGCGACTTTCCCGAACCCATGATCAACCACCTATGTGGTGATTGATTTCATACCATGTACACACTCCCACTCCCACTCATGTCAATGTCCATGAATGTACAACACATGCATAATGCAATACAATGTGCAATTACCTTTGATACCATTTACAATGTCCATTACATAATGAATGCAATATAATGACATTTTCAACATAATCTCAAGCATATTATGTAAAATAATCAACTCAACTAACATACTTGTATTCACCTAGGCATTTAAACAAACACCTAGAGAGCACATCAATTTACACAACTAGCATGCTTATTACTTCCAACATGGCAACATGTTTATTAATTCTATAAACATAAGCACAAGTCCATCATACTAATCATATGCTAAATAATCATTTAACATACATACTATTTCATAATCACATAACAAGCTAATAATTTTATTAAACTTGATATGTCATTAAAACATCAAGTCATGCTAATGTACAATTAACATGTTTTAAATTACTAACATTAACTTACACCAAGTTAATTATAATAGGATTTTCCTAATTACAAGGTTAATTATAAATCATATATTTGACCCACTAGTTACACTAGTCAAGACCTAACATGTGATATACATCCTTAGTCTATCCATTTCATATGTCATATTTTAGGTTGAAATTACATCTAAATAGGGGAAACTCTACCTCTCATAGCGTGAGCCCACGTAGTAGACTCTAAGGAAAGCTCAAATTCAGCTTCCCAAGTCTTAAGCCTAAATTTTTGTACTTGATATTTTTGGAAATAAATACGATATTTGGTGTGGTTGTGTAGCTCTCGTTGCGTAGAGCAACTTTAATTCTTGAGCCGAAGTGATTAAACGGTTAAATCTCCGTAAATCTGAGAAGGAAGGAAAGAGAAAAAAAATTTAAAAAAATTCACTTTTGTCTCCTCACTCTCTCGGCGGCCTTACTGGAGAAGAAAAAACAATGTGGATGACAAAGTCTTCCACTATATATGTGGTCTAAATGTGTGGTCCACATCGTGCCACACGTCTTCTTTTTAACGGGTCCAATTTTATTTTGAATCAATTAAATTTTTTGTGTTAAGTTTAGTATATTTTTATTGAACTAAATTTAAATTATTTTTCAGGTCCCGCGAATAAAATCTCATCGCAATTATTTTAGTCGCGTGACACTTGATCTCTTTGTAACATGTGAAAAATTCAACTGTCTCAGAATTCTAAATTTACTGGGTAGTTAGATTTTGCGAGACGAACCCAACAATGAGGTCCATTTCGTCATCTGAATTTTATAAAAATTCACATTTTTGACCCGTACTTTAACAATTAATTAATCTTTTACCCCTTTAACTAGGATTTTAATAATAATTAAATTTTTTTTTTTTCGGATTTTACATGCAAGGCACGCTAGACTTGCCCGCTAGTTAAAGATCCTTTTTTTGTGAGATTATAAAATTTCAAAGAATAATATAAATGCATTTAGATAGAAACCAACGTAATCAATGAAATTTAGGCTAATGTTTAAAATCCTTTTGATACAAAGTAACAGAAGAAGCAAGGAAGGGATAAAGAAAGAGGGGAAAGACTCATCAATTAAATGAAAAGGTTATCTTTCTTCTTTCCAACAAGCTGCATCAATTCGAATTTCTTGTCAAGCTTTACTTTTATTTCCCGTCTTTAAATCTTTGAAAGCCTTCCCGAAAGAAAATTGTCAATGGCAGTACATAATAAGATATTAAAAATGAACAAAATAAATAGAAGGCCACCCGGGGGTAGGGGTGATGGGACATAAGTAAATGGAAATCTATGAATCACTAATACATCAAAAATTCAGTTTTAATTATGACCAAGTGACAACATCTCAGTATGTGCATGCATGCCTTAAAAGGATATGGATCGTGTATTTAAAAGAATACAATCCTCATCATGCTCTATAAAATAAAAACAATCGATTTATTAAAGCATAAATAGAGAAGAGCATTTTCTTTGAAAGGAAAAAGGGAAGGAAAAAGTATTCACACAATCACCAGTAATAATTTGGAATAAACATGAAAAAAAAAAATGTTTCCTCCATTGTTGCTACAATGGAACAAATTACAATGAAATCATGTTTTTGGTAAAGAAAAAAAACAACAGCGGACATAAATAGTTTACCACAGTAATATCGTTTTGGGTTAATTGCATTAGAGGTCCCTAAAGTATGGAGTTTGTCTCATTTTGGTCCCCAATATTTCAATTGCATCATTTTGGTCCCTGAAATATTGAATATGTTTCCATATGGTACTCCAAGCAGACAGTATCCAGATTGCTAACGATTTTTTATCATAAACTTGTCAAATGATACTTAAATATGGACAAAAAAATAATTTGAATTACTCTTGACCAAATTTTTACTCAAATTTTGGTTAAATACCCACCTAAATTACACAGTTTTGATCATAAGCTATCCAAATTTTGGTCAAAAGCTACCAATATTACACATTTTTTGGTCAATAGCTACCCAAATTTTGTTTAAGAGTTATTTTTTGTCCATATTTAGCTATTACGTGACAAGTTTATGATAAAAAATTGTTAGCAATCTGGATGTTGTCTGCTTGAAGGACCATATAGAAACATATTCAATACTTCAGGGACTAAAATGATGCAATTGAAATATTGAGGACCAAATGAGACAAACCCCATACTTTGGGGACCTCTAGTGCAATTAACCCTATCGTTTTTACAATTGATGATATCTAAAACATGGCTAAGGTTGATCTCGGTCTTTCAGCTTGGCCTATCTGAGTTCGAATCAAGCAGCTCATGGCAAGCTACTAGAGGTGTTCAGGTCGGATTTTCCTAGCAACAATGCCACCAAGGAGACTACAAGGGTAACAGCTGGTGATCACCAAAGCGTTACTCATAAATTGCAACAGCCTTATGTTCAGGCAAGATAGCTGTAACCGCCAAGGAACTGCCCTCAGTGACTACATAACAAATGCGTCTGTTACAGATAAGAGGCAAGGATCACTCTAGAAGATCAGGTAAGGCCCTGGGAGACTATACGTAAGAGGCATATGCCTCACAAACCAGAAAAAGCAACCAGTCTAAACAAACACTCTGTGTAATTCTCCCTTTTATCAATAAAATCTTTCCCAGGGGCAAGAGACTCCCTTGAGAGTGGATTAACCGAACACCCGAGCTGGTGAACCACTTGTTTGCAATCCCTCATCACATTTGCTCAATTTTGAAGAGCCTAAGAGCTCTAACTGGATCATCCAGTGATTCCCTGAGAATCATAATCCGGTACAATTACGTAGCACACACCATCAGTTGGTGACATATGTGGGAAATGTATGTTTCCTATAATAAAAAAAAAAACTCCACTGATTACCTTAGTAATTGATGGTTTCTATGCGCAACATGAGCAGAAATCAGGTGAACCCTCTATGCTTACAGAACGAACAAGAAATCACCATTGGAAGACAGTAGGAGAATCCTCTAAACCCCCTGTCTAATCCTGATACTAATCCTCCGATGGCGAATCCCCTCTCCCCCAAACAACGAACTCGAGGCCCTTCGTCAAGCCAATCATCGCCTCCGCCAGCAAAATGAGGAGTTATTAAACCTCATCCGCGCCCAACATCCCCACAGGGCACAACTAGCCCAGGATGATCCCCAACGAGGCGAACATCAACATCCCAATCCCTAAAGGGAAATTGTGGAGAAAAACGTGCACAACCAGTCAGTTGACAACATCCGCCGTCGAGCTCAAAGGAATGGAGAGGATGAGAAGGTACAGAGCCAAAATAGGGGGACTCATAGGAACGAGCTCCCCCCATTCCAGTAGGAAAGAAACGAGCAATTTTGGGAGCAGCGCTTCAAGGAAATCCAGTAGGAACTCAGCCACATGAATGAGGCTATAAAAGGCAAAACCCCAATGACCATGGACGACTTGATCCAACAGACGGAGTCCCCGTTCACTCCTGAAGTGCTACATTATCCTCTTCCCCAGAAATTCAGAATGCCACAGATGGAGACCTTTGACGGGACTAAGGACCCCATGGACCACCTCAATACTTATAAGAACCAGATAGAGTTGCATGGTTACCAGGATCCAGTGCGATGCCGAGCTTTTGTAATCACCCTAAAAGGTTTAGCCCTGGCCTGGTTCAACAGGCTAACCCCACCATCAATCTCCTCCTTTAGAGAGCTCTCCATTTAATTCGTATCCCATTTCATCGGAGCTCGGACCTACCGAAAGCCGAGTTATCACTTGCTGAATTTGAAACAAGGGTCGATTGAGTCGCTACGGAGCTACGTTCAAAGGTTAAACTCCGAATCCTCAAAGGTGGATATCCTTGACGAAAAGTTTTCCCTCACTACCTTCTTTGTTGGGCTGAGAGTACAATGAAAAGATCTGATGTTCTCTATCTCCAAAAATCTACAAGCCAATATTGCTGAGGTTCTAGCCAAGGAAGAGAAATATATCAATAGCGAGGAGGTTATTCTCTCAAAATTTGGGAGCTCGGCAATTCATAAAGAAAAAGGGAAGAGAAAGGACCGAAGTCCAAGGAAGGATAGAACTTAAGAGCGATCCCCACGAAGGGACAGAGATTGCTCCCTGAAGAGGAGGGGTGACATTAGAGATCGCCTAGGTCCTCCACCTCAAGAGCTGCAGCTGAGGTATGCCCCACAACAGTTCACTCCCCTCAATACCATAGTGTCACATGTGCTTTATGAGGTACATATTGAAAATTTCTTGAGCTGGCCACCTCGAATGAAGGCTGACCCCGCAAAACGGGATATAACGAAATACTGCGAGTATCACTAGGACCACGACCACCTCACCAATGACTGCATCCAGCTAAAGAAAGAGATTGAGTTCTTGATTTAGAAGGGCAGTTACGCTGCTTCATAGCACAAGACAATCAGAACCGAGCTCACCCACCTCCTCCACCTCAGTAGTAAGCCCCTCCACAACACAAACAGTCCCTAGGAGAAATCAGGATGATATCAGGAGGATTTGTCGGAGGTGGAGAAACCAGCTCAGTCAGAAAGGCCCACATATGGCGAGTCAGAACTGAAGACATTTTGGAAACACAGTCCGTGTTCAAAACACCTCGGCTGAGCATGAACATCACATTTTCAGACTCGAATTTGGAAGGCTGCCAGCACCCTCATGACGATCCCTTGGTGGTAAAAGCCATCATTGCCAATAAAACTATCCACTGAGTTCTTATTGACAATGGAAACTCCACTCACATCATATTTGCTTTAGCCTTTGACAAAATAGACATCGGCAGGGACAAGCTCGAGTCAATAAGAACTCACTTGCTTAGATTCTCGGGGGAAAGAGTTCTTCCCCTAGACTCAATCCAGCTCATCCTCACAATAGGTGACCCCCCATGCCAATCAACGACTACTGTACGTTTCTTGATCATAGATGCCCCTTCGGCATACAATGTACTGCTAGGAAGACCTTCCCTCAACGCCATGAGAGCTATTTCCTCTGCCTATCACCTAGTAATGAAATTTTCTACTGAGAACGACGTTGGGACGGTCCGAGGAGACCAGCGCGTAGCGAGGGAATGCTATGTGGCATCCATGAAGAAAAAGGAGGTCGAGACCATACAGCTGGACGAACTTGAAATAAGGGACGAGTTGGAAACAATGCTCATGCCCTTAGAAGAGCTGGAACCAGTCCAGTTAGATGAGGACCAAGAACACCTGGTGTATGTCGGGTCAAGGTTGCTCAAGGAGATCAAGCACCCCCCTCATCCAATTTTTAAAGGAAAATATCGAGTTGTTTGCCTAGAAGAAAAAAGACATGCAGGGGATCGACCCATCGATCATTATGCATCAGCTCAGTGTAAACCCGACCTTCAAGCCCATAAAACAAAAATGAAGAAGATTTGTCCCAGAACGCCAAAAGGCCATAAACGAGGAAGTTTCCAAACTCCTCCATGCTAAGGCCATCAAGGAGGTAGATTACCCGACCTGGTTGGCCAACGTGGTCCTTGTGAAGAAGATCAATGACAAATGGCATCTCTGTATTGATTTCACTGCCTTGAATCGTGTCTGCCCCAAAGACAGTTTTTCATTACCCCGAATCAATTTGATCGTGGATGCCACAGTAGGACATGAACTGCTCAGTTTCATGGATGTCTTCTTAGGGTACAATCAGATCAGAATAGATCCCAACGACCAAGAGAAGGCATCCTTCGTAACTGAGTAGAGGACATATTGTTATCATGTCATGCCATTCGGGTTAAAGAACACAGGATCCATTTACCAGTGATTGGTAAATCGTATATTCCAGAAGTAGATCGGGACATCTATGGAGGTTTACATCGATGACATGTTGGTGAAATCATTGAAGGTCAAGCTCTACATCCGGCCCCTCGAAGAATCTTTCCTGATTCTCAAAAAATATCAAATAAAGTTCAACCTAGACAAATGCGCCTCCGGAGTCTCGGTAGGGAAATTCCTGGGTTTTATAGTCAACAGCCGAGTGATCGAGGCTAGTCCATAGAAAGTTCGGGCTTTGATAGATATGCAACAACTTTCAAACACAGAGAAGTTCAGCGTTTGACCAGAAGATTAGTAGCGTTAAGCCGGTTTGTCTCCAGGTCAAGCAATAAATGCCAGTCATTCTTCAAGGTTCTAAAAAAGGCTTTCCACTGGGATGAACAGTGTGGGGTGGTGTTCAGAGCTCTCAAGGATTACCTCATCTCACCCCCAGTTCTCGTTAGACCTCGAGAAGGGAAAGTACTCACTTTGTACCTTGCTATCTCAAATTTCTCCACAAGTGCAGCGCTGGTAAGAGACCTAGACAGAGCTCAACAATCAGTTTATTACTGCAGCAAAGCTCTTCCAGGGGAAGAAGAAAGATACCCAAAGATGGAGACATTAGTTCTGGCCTTAATAACCATAGCAAGAAGGCTCAGGCCTTATTTCTAGGCTCACACGATAAAAATCCCCACAGATCTACCAATAAAGCAGATCTTGCATAAACCTAAGTCATTGGGAATATTGGTCAAGTGGGCAATAGAGCTCAGTGAGTTCGATATCAGATATAAGCCCAGAACCACTACTTTTTTTTTTTTTTTCAGAACCACTACTAAAGGACAAGTATTGATGAATTTTATCACAGAATTCACCACAGGTCAAGAAGCATCCCTGGAAGCAGCCCAACTGGTTCCCAACCTCCCAACGTGAAAACTTTTCATCGACGGAGCTGCCAACGCACAGGGCTGATCCTGACCTCTCCAGATGGGATAGACATAGAGTACGCCCTTAGATTTGATTTTAAAGCTTCAAACAATAATGCAGAGTACGAGGCCGTGATAGTTGGGACCAAATTGGCCCACTCCATGGAGGTAGAACAACTAGTAATACACAACGACTCCCAGCTGGTAGTAAAGCAAATCGAAGAGGCATACGAAGCTAAGGGAGAAAAGATGGCTCTATACCTGAACAAGGTACAAGAACTGATGAAAAATTTCGTACAAGTTAAAATCATACATATTCCTTGAGTAGAGAATTCCCGAGTCGATGCCCTAGCTAGGCTAGCCATCGCTTCCCAAGAGAATCTAGACAGGCTCATACTAGTCGAACACCTAGCTGAGCCATCTGTAAGCTCTAAATCTGAGGAGGTGTTCCCTTTCCTAATGCAGTCGACCTGGATGGACCCAATTCGGGATTACCTGCAGAATGGAGCTCTTCCAGCAGATTCCATAGAAGCAGTAAAACTAAGAGTTCAGTCATCCAGATTCACCATCCTCCAGGATAACTTGCACAAGAGAGGTTTCTCCTCACCGCTCTTGAGGTGTGTTGGCGATGAGGAAACAAATTACATCTGAAGAGAAATCCACGAAGGGAGTCTCTTACTCGGTGACTGCATAACAAACACATCTGTTACAGATAAGAGGCAAGGATCAGACCGAAAGATCAGGCAAGGCCCTGGGAGACTATAAGTAAGAGGCATATCCCTCACAAGCCAGAAAAAGCTACCAGTCTAAATAAACACTTTGTGTAATTCTCCCTTTTATCAATAAAATCTTCCCCATGAGCAAGAGACTTCCTTGAGAGTGAATTAGCCGAGATCCTGAGCTGGTGAATCACTATAAACTCTTTGTTTGCAATCCCTCCATCACATTTGCTCAATTCTGAAGAGCCTAGAAGCTCTGACTAGATCATCTAGTGATTCCCTGAGAATCATAACCCTTTTCAATTGCACAGCACACACCATCAACAACTGTTCTTTTTATAGAACCAAAAGACAAATGGAGAAAAAAGCTAAGAAACAAGGCTTTGATTACCACTATGGTTGTTGAAGATCTAAAATTTAGCATATTCATGTTCTATAGGAATGACGTCACGCAACAAATCTTGTTCTATTGATTATGAAGTTGATGTATTTTCCTCTCATTTTTGGTCTTTTTCAAATTCTTGCAAACTATTTCAATTTTTGACAATTAAAGAGAACTCTTAATATTTGTAAGACAAACATTCAACAAGCAAATTAATACAATGTTCAATTAGAAATTTTCAATGAAACAACCTACTTTTCAACTCCAGTGCTATGATTATCCTCATTGAATTTATGTTTTTCAGTAGTATGAAGGGTCTTTGTCAACTTGGAACCCTTTATTGCTTCACTGCTTCTATTATTCCTTTTGTTTATATCCTCTAGAAAATAGTCTTTCTTGAGTTCCTTCTTCAACTCCTCAATAATCTTGGTTAACAATTAAATAAAGAAAACAACATTCAATAACAGTAGGAATCATCAACTTCAAATCCAAAACGTACATATTTCTTCACCTTCAAGTATTATTGTCAAAGTTATTCGATAGGTTCCACCACCTAACTTTGTTGTTTTCCATTTAGGTGGTGCTAAGTCGAATAGACGCTTAAAACATATCTTCATCATTACAATATTTTCTGCCATAATTTTGATACGAAACTATAAGCGTCATATCAGGTATAATTTTCTTTGGAAAATATTTGTTTTAGTGGTTGATATGTTATGTGGTATTGATCTTTTTTCTGGAAAATAATGGTTCCACTTTTTTTTTTTGTGTTAATTTTTTGTGTTATAAGAGTTCAATAAATGTGCAACATATCAGATTTGGATTGAGTATGGGCACGCACACATGCAATCACTTCTATGCTCATAAGAGCACCAGTGTGGTGACAAGCCTATTACAAAAATTTGTAAAGCTTAATTTAATTCTTTTAATATTTAGAGAGATGTTATCCAATTTTGTTGCATAAGAATCTGAATACTGATAAAATTTATAAAAAGCTTGATAGAAAATTTTATAACATTAGTTATACATTAGGATTGGTTAGTAATATGATTTGAGGACCCTAATGCTTTATTATAATGTTTGAATCCAAAGTTATGCCAAAAACAGATGAATCTAAACCTAATTATCATATTAGCAGGCTAAACTTCAGCCCTGCCATATGTTTAGGATGGGCCTATTAAGTATTTGTATAAGGTGCCACTTAACATAAATAAACTACACATTGACACAGTATGGTTGTTTTTTTTGTAGTGTTAGTTGTTTTTTTCCAAAAAAAGAAAAGACAAAATAGAAGCATGTTATAATACTATCATACAAAAAATAATATGTATGCATAATATACTTATATATGTGCATGTATCTTCCATACGATTAAACTTGGAAGAAGCGAGAAACCTGAACAAGACAAAAAAGCTAAGATGACTTAAAAAATGAAAAAAGTACTTACAATTTTTTTTGCCAAGAAAGTGGCACTTAAAAATTTTATAATTATAACTGTGATTTTGGTCGCAAATACGTGAATTAAAGTTGGAGAAATCCTAGCCTTATAACAAAACAAATGACAAGTGGCTAATTATAGTGAAAGAATGGAGGATCTCCATTTCTACCAAGAATGGAGAGGAGTCGGAGTCGTACTGAATACATGAAACACAGATCCTACATCTTTAATCTTACAAAAGCTCTCTCTCTCTCTCTCTCTCTCTCTCTCTTTCTCTCTCTCTCTCTCTCTATCGTTGCCTTCCACAGTTACTATCCCTCCATTGCCCCTATAACCCATCATCTTTTACCCATCCCCCTACCGTCTCCACGCCCCAAATCCCCACCCTCCTCTCTTCCCATAGTCCCCACTCCCCACCTCCAGCTACCATAGATCCCCCAAATCCCACCTTCACGCCCCCCAAACTCACCCAACTACACCCACCTTAATCGTCGTGTGTCTGCATGTGTTCTCTACATTGGTTTGATGAATAAGATTCCAAATATCATACCACATGGGTCATTATATAGTTCGATCAATTAAAGTATGTAACATAGGTTTGTGTTAAGCTTATCAAAAACCAAGATAGAGTTTGTGTTAGTGGTGAGATATAGCTGTGGTGGTTGTTTGCAATGCAATGGGGGGTTTTGTTGTTCGTCATCGATGCGGGAATAGACAGTGACTACTACTGGAGTTGATGATTTGGGAATAGACAAAATCATGTGATGGGACGTGACAAGTCAGACCAATCAAATACGGGCATGTGGCTTTTGCCTTGGTATGTAGATGACGTCATTCGGAGAAAAAGTAATGACAACAAGAACGCAATAAACTCCCCTTGAAATCGTGATGTCACTTGAATTTATCTAACGTCACTCGGATACATGTGACATCATTCGGGAGGAAGAAGATGTCACTCTGTCAGGTGTGATGTCAATCGACAGGCTTGGTTCGTTAGGAAAGCATGGGGAATGCCTATTCGATGATAAACGAGGGAACACAATTTGCAAGGATCTCTACTCCACTCTCAGTAAGCGTGGGTCCATTATCTCATGCTGTCAGAACAGGCATCATCACACACTCCAGCCAATTATGGAGAGGTCCGTAAGACTTGTACAACTGGTGATAAATGCTCTTCATGAGCATGCGACAAATAATCAATGCACAAGGGAGGATAAAGGCGAAACATCTACTCCTCGGCATGCCGAGTGGCGCCAGGCATTTATTATCGCAGGAGAAGGCCTCCAACATCATATCTTGGAATTAACAATCGGCAGAGACTCAGATGCCGAAAGATTAATACCATCGATGCACGTCTTGTGAAACGCACGTAGAAGGATCAGGGATCGAGGTCAAAGGCAAAATTCAGCTCGCTGCCCTGTCATCTGACAAGGTCAGCAAGACATCCTTACTGTCCTAAGGAATAACCAAGCTCGATGCTCTATCATCTAACAAGGTCAGCAAGACATCCTTGCTGTCCTAGGGAATAACCAATCAAGAAGCCTCCCTCCAAGGAGTGACAAGGTCAGCAAGACATCCTTGCTGTCCTATGGAATAACCAAGCTCGATGCTCTGTCATCTAACAAGGTCAGCAAGACATCCTTGCTGTCCTAGGGAATAACCAATCAGGAAGCCTCCCACCAAGGAGAATGGTATGAGGTTTCCTCGATAGGGATGTTCATCTACCAAGAAGGTATAAATAGCTCTCTTGGTCGAAGGAGAGAGGTACGCTCAACATTCCAACACTAACACTGAATATTGTCTTATTCCCTCCTTAAGAAACTGACTTAAGCATCGGAGGGGAATCACCAAAAACATCTCCAGCTTCCCTTCTAACTCTTTTTCTGTGAGCCTTAGGTCTCTCATCATCCTCTCAAAGCAAGATTATCCTAGAGTGTCGATCAGAGTGTTGCTATCACACCATTGTGCAAGAAATCACTTGCACAATTTGGTGTCGTCTGTAGGAATGATCAAAGCTTCCTTATAGCCAATATAATGGTTAACACTTGATCAACGAGATTATGCAAATGAAAACCCACGACTTCAGAAGAGGACTAATCCCCTTCCAAATATATCTACGTCCAAGTCAGTGCACCATACTAACAACTTGGTCCAAGACCAGCTCGCCAGTCAAGAACGTGCCCTTCAGCCTAGGCAGTAGTCCCAGCACACCGTCCCTAGCCTTAAGGGGGTAGGAGTGGAACCCTAGCCCGTGAGCTGGTGGATCTCATAGAAGAGCGGTTAGAGGGTCATTTTAAGCAGATCGAGGAGGATAACATCAATATGCTCAACATGCTGGATGAGTTTGGATGTTCTAGAGGTCCTAAGAGTCTCAGTCATTTCTCCAGGAGCAAGTCTTGTATAGAAAAGTTGAGACGGGACGATCTCCATCATCGCCTTTCTTAGAGGGCGGTGAACTCCAAGGAGCTGAAGCCTATCCTCCACAAGGCAAGAGAAGTTGTTGTCCTGAAGAAAAGGGATAAACAGCTAGCGAATGTTGACTTCCGTAGGCATCTCTCTCGGGGAAAAGCAAGGAAAAAGTCTGAGGGTTCTACCCTCTTTGTGAAGGCTGTTGGGATAAGGCTCCACGAGGCGTCCCCCAAATGCCATAGGGGAAACGATGATTTGAGGGCCCATCTAAACTCAAAGAGGCTTGAGAAAGCCGCCCAGCAACAAAGGGAAGATACCGATGACGAGCTTGTCCACTCTTTTTTTGTCTGTGGCATAAGGGAAGTGGAGATGCCTCATAAGTTCGTAGTGCCTCGTTGCAAGGTATATGATGGCCGATCCGACCATGAAGCTCATCTTCGACAATACAAGCAGCTCATGTCATTCTACGACACCAACTCGAAGTTATTGTATCGGGTGTTCTCAATGAGTCTCGGTGACACCGCTATGAAATGGTATGAAAGTCTACCCCTAGACACCATAGGGTCATGGACGGAATTGACCACACATTTTACTGCCCGATTCATCAAGGGCAGCAAGCTCCCTAAGGACGTCGGATTGCTACTAACCCTCCAACGGAGGGACAAAGAAATTCTTAAACAATATGCTACCCGTTATTGGGAGGAGGTCAACAAGGTGGAAGGATGTTCTGAGGTGATGGCAGTCGCCTCTTTTAAACTCGACTTGTCCCGAGACACTAACCTGTATCGGTCCTTCAGTGGATCATACACCCTCCCCTTTGGGAAAATTACCTTACCTGTCAAGACAGGCCCCATCGTCCAGTTAACGAAATTTGTGGTTATCGACTCGGATTCACCGTACAATGCTATTATGAGAAGAATATGGTTGCACGCTCTCCACTCCTCCTACCACCAGAAGTTGAAGTTCCCCACTCCATAAGGCATTATAGAAATCTACGAGGATCAAGCCTCGACCAAGAGTTGCTTCTACGCAGCTGTAAAGGCGGGGGTTACATCCAAGGAGAAGGAGCCTGATCCCGATGCCACCATGGACAAATAGCAATCAAAGTTCAAGCGATGGGGGGTTGATGGGCCGAGCATGGACCTCTTCGATCACTCAATAAAGGATTTGAGGACCGTGTATTTAGATCTAGAGGACAGAGAAAAGTTCTTCCGAATTGGCTCTCAGATGCCTCCGAAGGAGTAAGATGAAATGATATACTTTCTACTTCGAAACATGGAGGTGTTTGCATGGCATCCCTCAGAGATGAAGGGGATCAATCCCAAGGTCATAAGTCATCGGTTGCACGTAGATCCAAGATTTAAGCCCATAAAATATAAACCACATTGATCGGCTCCACATCATGTCAGCGCTATAAAGGAAGAAGTCAAGCGACTATTGGAAGCCGATGCAATCACAGAAGTGCAATTCTCGGAATGGCTATCTAACGCAGTGTGCGCGAAAAAGAAAAGTGGAAAGTGGAGCGACTGCATCGATTTTACTGATCTGAAGAAGGCATGCCCCAAGGATGACTACCTAATACTGAAGGCGGACCAGCTGGTAGACTCCATTACGAGACACAAGTGAATGACGTTTATGGATGCACGAGCGGGCTAGCACCAGATCCCCTGCATCCCTCGAATTAGGAAAAAATGACTTTCATTATGCCATTAGGAGTATATTGCTACAAAGTTATGCTATTCAATCTCAAAAATGTGGGGGCAACTTATCAACTCCTAATGAACAAGATGTTTAAGTAGAAGATAGAGGTAAATATATAGGTGTACATTGATGACATGCTTGTAAAAAGCAAGAACCGAGAGTATCATTTAGGAGATTTGGGTATGACCGTGCAAACGCTCCGAGAGTACGGGTTGAAGCTGAATGCAGCAAAATGCTCATTCGGGATCAGCTCGGGTAAGTTCCTCAGGTATTTAGTTACGTAGCGTGGCATAGATGCAAGTCTTGGGCAGATACGAGCCATCGTTGATGTCCAAGAGCCGAAGACTGTTCAGGGCATACAAAAGCTGACAAGGATGTTGGCCGCCCTAAATCGTTTCATATCCAAATTTTGGATAAGTGCAGACCCTTCTTCGATGCCCTTAAAAATCATGGAGGGATAAATGGGACGATGAATGTAGCAAGGCTCTGTAAGGAATAAAGGACTATCTTAGAGTCTCGCCGACCCTCTCAGTCTCAGGAAACAGGGAAAACGTTATACCTTTATCTTGCGGTCTCAGAGTTCGCCGTAAGTGGGCCTTTGGTCCGAGAGGTGGAGAATGAGCAAAAGCCAGTGTACTACATGAGCAAGGCATTGCTCGATCCCGAAACGAGATACCTCCTGTTGAAAAAATGGCATTGGCTCTGATCACTGCGGCAAGGAAGCTCAGGCATTATTTCCAAGCCCATCCAATAGTGGTATTGACCAATCAACCACTCAAATCCGTCCTCAGAAGGGCTGACCTATTCGGGAGAGTAGCTAAATAATCCATCGAAATGGGGAAGCACGAAATCCAGTACAAACCCCGTACGGCGATCAAGGGGCAGTCCTGACAGATTTTATTGTAGAGTTCACCCCCAACACGACTCCTTTTGAAGAAGAGGTTGTCACCCCTAGGCAGGTGTCTCATGGGGTATGCTAACAGATGTTGAGACACAACAAAATTATGAATTAACTAAGTAATTCTCAAAACTTCTTGTTGTTTGACTTACACTCAACATATCGAGCAATAGAAATGCTCACATGCAAAGGTGTAGTTTTTATCATACTTAGAGTTTGATTCTTAGGTAAAGGTATTCAAAATGCTCAAATTTTGGTTTGGGCCTGAATAACCCTCGTAAAGTAACAAGTGATGGTTGAAATCTAGGAAATAATTTTGGTTCTTGCTTTCTTGGCCTAAATGACATTTATCATATGTAGAGTGATGGATGGAAACTTTCCCATTTTGTTCTTGGGGGTTTTGATTCTTGGGGATGAATAGTCCTGATCGCTCACCAAGTGAAAATAATTTAAAACTCATTGGATTTTGGTTATTTTTAGCCTCAAGGGAGTAACAATTGAAGATCCTTGGGTTTGGGTCTTGGGCAGAATAGTCCTCTGAACTTTACTTTTTGACTGAAGTTTGAAAGCTTTCATATTTTTATTCTTGGGCTAAATAACCTTTACATTGTACGCACCGATGGTTAAACATCATCAAGCTTTAGTGCTTAGACTAAATAGTCCTCATTTTGTATGGATGAAGAAAAGATTTAGTGTTTAGACTATGAATTGTGGTATACGTGAATCTTATGGAAAAAAATATGGGGATTATCTCTTGTATAGGTGGAAGTGATAAATGAGGATTACACTCGACCGTATATTGCATAACGTTTAGATAAGTTTCTTACTTTGAGGGGTTTGAAATTTTCCTATCACTTATAGTGGAGTTGTTTGGGTTCCTTGCGAGGTTCCAAGAATTCGCACTATCCATTCATAGGGATCAAGGTTGGGGGCTAATATACTATTCCTAGGAAGATTTCATCAATGTTGATGCGTTGGTATATGCGCTTCCTAAAACGGTGTATCTTTGTGCGGATTGGTTGGAGAATTGTGTGCATATGTGTGGGTCAGGATATACTCGGTGTGTAGATTCATGCTAGACTACCTGAGTACATGAGGTATACTTGCGGTGATTATCTATTGCTTTGAGAATTGATTCCACTCTTTTATGAATTTTTCAGATTATACATCGAAACTTGAGATCGTTATTAATCGTCCCATGTTTTACTCCAAAATCAATATAATTTATTTTATTAAATGAGACTGAACTATTTTCATATATTTTGTAAACCTTGTTTAGGTTTGGGAAGGTTTCTCTACTGGGCTTGTTTGTTCACCCCTTCCTGGATATTTTTCAGATTTTGGTATATAGGAAGATACCACTCTAGGTGAGCTTATGAAATTGGAGTTTGAGGTGGATCTAGCTTTCGAGGCTTAGAATTCTGTCTATCTCTTTTTAGTTTCATTGGTTTATGATGGATGAATGTTATTAATATTATTTAGTTGGATGGGATATTAGGTTTTTATTATAGGCTTTGTATGTAATTTTGTATAGTTGATTTATGTTCTCTGGATTTGTTCAGTTAAAAAATGAACGATGATGGACTTTGATTTAAATTTTATGATATTTAATTGTGCTCTCATGGTTTGATGGTTAATAATTAGTTCATGCGTATTAGTGAAAATTAAGGCATGACACTGGATGTAAAACTCCTCAATTGGATACAAGTATCTTCATCTGGACATAAGATTTGGTCCATCCGGACGCACCTCCGAAAATAGAGGATTACATGCGACCATATATTGCAGAGCATTTAGATGAGTTTCTTACCTTGAGAGGTTTGAAAGGTTCCTATCACTTATAGTGGAGTTGCTTGGGTTCCTTGCGACTTGCGAGGTTCTAAGAATTCGCATTATTCGTTCACAGGGATCAAGGTTGGGGCTAGTATACTATTCCTAGGAAGATTTCAGGAATGCTTATGCGTTGGTATATGCACTTCCTAAAATGACGTATCGTTGCGATGATTGGTTGGAGAATTGTGTGCGTGTGTGTGGGCCAGGATATACTCGATGTGTAGATTCATGCTAGTCTACCTGAGTGCATGAGATATACTTGCGTGATTATCTGTTGCTTTGAGAATTGATTCCACTCTTTTATAAATTTTTCAGCTTATACATCGAAACTTGAGTACGTTATTAATCGTCACATGTTTTACTCCAAAACCGATATAATTTATTTTATTGAATGAGACTGACCTATTTTCATATATTTTGTAAACCTTATTTAGGTTTGGGAAGGTTTCTCTACTGGGCTTGTGTGTTCACCCCTTTCTGGAGATTTTTCAGATTTTGTTATATAGGAAGATACCACTATAGGTGAGCATATGAAATTGGAGTTGAGGTGGATCTAGCTTTCGAGGCTTAGAATTTTGCCTATCTCCTTTTAGTTTCATTGGTTTATGATGGATGAATGTTATTAATATTATTTAGTTGCATGGGATATTTGGTTTTTATTAGAGGCTTTGTATGTAATTTTTTATAGTTGATTTATGTTCTCTGGATTTGTTTAGTTAAAAAATGAACGGTGATGGACTTTGATTTAAATTTTTATGGTATTTAATTGTACTCTCATGATCTGATGGTTAATAATTAGTTCATGCGTACTAGCGTAAATTAGGGCGTAACACTAAATGTAAAACTCCTCAATTGGATATAAGTATCTTCATCTGGATATAAGGTTTGGTCCATCCGGACGCACCTCCGAAAATTGGGTTTTTCAATTTTACATCATTTGACCTATTCTTGGGACTATATAAACCTTAGGGATCCATTTTAGGATTTTCTTACACGAATTTCAACTCTAAGGAGCCTAGAAGAGTCTTGGAGAAAAGATGAGGAGGACGTAGAAGAGATCGGGTCAGATTTTTTGTGGGATTAACGCATAGGAAACAACTTAAAGAACTCTAGGACCAATTTTTGTGAAATCAATGTAGGGTTTCTTTCTCTTGTCTAAACATTGAAGCTAGGGCTTTATTTATATGTAATATTTGACTCAAATCCATATAGATACTATAGATCTACAACTATTTTGGGTTTCTTGCAAAAACATGATTCGTTTTTGTTGGAAAAATATTTGATTTACATCTAATGTGTGTTTTTAGTTCGTAAACTCTAGATCTTGAATAATTTCTAATTAATACTATTTCTTTACCGTCACTTTAGATCTCTTGGTGGTGGGCTTGATGAACTTGAATGCACTAGATTATATATCATAGAGCGTTTAGATATGTTTCTTATCTCAAGAGATTTGAAGGTTCCTTATCACTCGTAGTGGGTGTTGGTACCTTGCAGGGTTCCAAACTGCTATTCTTTCACATTGGTCGAGACAAAGGGTCAGTAAAATACTCATGAGAAGATTTTGTTAAATATTGATATGTCAATATATGCGTGTCCTAAAATTATGTGGCCCAGTCGCCCTGCGTGATTGGATGGTTAGTATTTGTGGGGGTGAACCAAATATATTTCAATGTGTGAAATTCCTGCTAGTCAACCTGTGTACATGAGATATTTTTGATATAACTATTTATTCTATGATGAAAATTTTGTACACATATCGAAAATTGAGACCTACCTGTTTTTTTTATACTAGTTGGTGCACACGTGCGTTGTACGTGAACCATCTTGATATTAAAAGTTTTAACTTGATAAAGATTGCTCGTTCTTTACACCACAAAATTTTAGCCTCTAATAAAACTCGAACTAAATATCAAATCAATAATTACAAAAGGGTTCAAAGACCTTAGATCAATTTTTGAGACACACAACCTTATTGAGTGCTTTAATATTTAAGTCATTTTCTATAACAAAATAGTAATTAGGCTTCTAAGGATGGTATATAACTTCTTTCGATATATGTATGTACATATTATACATACATATATTCAACTACAGAAGTTCCAAATACAACAACACAGATAGTCGTAATGATATGTTTTTTCAATCAATTCCCTTTCTTTTCGTAGTTATATTAATGAGTTAATTGTACTAGAGGTCCTCAAAGTATGAAGTTTATCTCATTTTGATCCCTAAAGTTTCAATTGCATCATTTTGGTCCCTGAAGTATTGAATATGTTTTTATATGGTCCCTCATGCAGACGGTGTCTAGATTGCTAATATTTTTTTATCATAAATTTATCACATGATACTTAAATATGGACAAAAAAAAATTTGGATAACTCTTGATCAAATTTTGGTTAAATACCTATCTAAATTATACAGTTTTGATCATGAGCTATCCAAATTTTGATCAAAAGCTACCCATACTACACATTTTTTTGTTAAGAGCTACCCAAATTTTGTTTAAGAGTTATCAAAATTATTTTTTGTCCATATTAAACTATTACGTGACAAGTTTATGATAAAAAATCATTAGCAATCTGAACGTTGTCTGCTTGAATGACCATATAAAAACATATTCAATACTTTAGGGATCAAAATGATGCCACTGAAACATTGTGGATCAAAATAAGACAAACCTCATACTTTGGGGACCTCTATTACAATTAACCCTATATTAATTCTCAACAACCAAACAATGTGCAATCAAACTTCACATCATATTTGAAGCCTAGAGCAGTTTTACAGTGTCTTTATTTTCCTTAAGTTGTTTCCAACAAACCTACAGCAAGTGCTTACCCTCCAAAAGGGTGGTATTTTCACGACAGCTCTCAAGTATAAGAGAAAGGTATCATGTAGTAACTTGAACAAAAGTCCAAAGTCGTCTCCTCAAGGAAAGAATTGGAATCTAAGGTGATAAAAAATAAAGTGAAAATATTCTTTGAGTTCGAGATTTTTGAGATTTAACTACTAATGAAATTGAAATTCAATAAATGAAAAATCTGGATAATCTTCAAAATACGTCTCAGCTATGAAAGAGTTTCTACCTTAAATCTATAACTCATCTGTTTTCTTATTCAAACTATTACAAACGGATGATTTTCAACTAAAAACTTGGAAAGAACTAATGTAGCAATTGAAAGATGGTTTATGATGAAAAAATCGGTACTCTAAAGGTTGCAGGAAACACCACAATTATTTGTACCAAGCCTAATTGCATACAAATAACAGGGACGTATGCAAACCAATTAGATTTTTGAAAGCATAACATGTTCAATCAATCACATAAATGTTAAAACCCTAGTTTAAGGCATACGCCCTACTTCATAGGTTTGGGATTCCTTCCTCAGATCATCCAGAAGAAGACTACTCACTCATGATAGAAAATTAAAGATTGAATTGAAATCGATTGCTTGGATTGAAAAACCGAATGTAAATGACAAAGATTCAAAAGTAAGGACAATTGAAATTAAGTATTGCTTGAACAATAAAAGAAAAAGGGAAATTCTGTAGAGTAAACCCTAAGACTCTTTAACAAGAAAAGTAAACGAAAAAATCTTAAACGTATTCTCTAGCCTCTTTTTGATTCCCCAAAGGGTCTCTATTTATAATGGTTAGAAGGAAAATCTTTAGACCTTTGACCTCTATTCATCCCAAAATTATATCCTTCCTTGACTGGTCAAGAATCCCCAAAAGATATGGTGAGATCTAATTTTTAATTAAGCTTCCTATGAAAATCTGCCTTGACCTACCAGTAGGACTCTGTCTGATGAATTCTTTGAAACTTCTATAACCTTTGCTACCAGTAGAACATATGGTAGGACTTCTTTTATAAAAGTACTATAAGCTTGCTACCGGTAGAACATGTTTAACTACTAGTAGAACTTCTCTAATGAAAAAGTGCAAAGTACTGTGAGTTTTGCTATCAATAGAACGTGAAACACCTACCGGTAGGACTTCTGCACCATCCTTATATGGTCCCTAACTACTAGTAGAAATCACATACTACCGGTAGAATCTTCATTCTTCTATCTTCCTATCGGTATAAAACTTACCGGTATAACTCTTCTTTTCTTCCAATTTGTTTCTAAGACTCTCGGGTTAATCTCTATTCAAGTAAACTCTACCTCAACTTGTCTCTTGCCACCTTTTTAATGATTAAACCCAACTTTTACATCCAATTTACCTACAAACACCAAAATCAAGGCTTAATACGCAAACTGTATTAAGTAAAATGAATTAGTATATTAGCAAGCCTAAAGTGAATATGTTAGCTATAAAATAATGCAAGGTCGAAGTATCAACAATAAGCAATTCAAATTAATTAGATTAATAAAAATAATATGAGACATATGAGGAATTAGAAATTAAGAGGGAGAAAACTATTAATACTGAACTGTTAAATTGATAACAATAAATTTTATATAGCAAAAACCTAAAGAAAATTGAACTCCAGATTGGATGAATCGGAGATGCAACATATGCGTTGCACGTATGCCTTTTTCACAATGAAATATTGTACCCTAACTATGGATTTGTTTTCCCAAAATCTACAATTTTGGTAAACATTTATGCTCACTCCATGATCTCATTTTAGCACATACCCAAAACTTGGATATTATTTAATAGTTTTAATCAACTCAAGCATATGAAACCAAAAAAAAAAGAAATTGATGCCTCTTGTCACTTAAATATTGATGAAACTCTTCTTGCACCAGGACACTCAAACTTAGCATTCATTTACCATCATGAATTTTTTTCTCGAACAGAAAGAATAAAACTACTTAAAAATTATATAATGAATTACAAATATCTTTAGAATCAAGTCAAAAAAATGAGAGAGAATAGCAAGAGTCTTCAAGAGATGACTTGTCTAGAATCTAGAAAGATGATACTAGCTTCCCTTGGAAGCAATACAACCTATCTTCAATACCAAGAAAATGTCGAAGACCAAAACCAAATCATGTAAGAGTCTCACTTTCCACTTATCCTTGAGACACTCACATTCAAAAAATTCATACAAAACCGTCTTTACCAAGCTTCTTTTTCTTGGCTATGGGTTTAGCACGTGGAGAAAATCTTGCAAACACTGTTTGAGAAGATAGGTTTATTACTGTCTCTCCAGATTTGAGACTAATATCATTGTCCTCAAGCTTTCTAGCATGTCCTTCACTTTCTCATACTGCAAAATAAAAAATTTTAAAAAGTACCCAAAGCAAGTTAATAGATTTTAGCCTTTTTGAGACCAAAATAAGATACACCTAACTTAGCCAACCAGACATAAGGTTGTGGAAATGTGTGATTAAATTAGCCCATTGCACATGAGCAAGCAAAGAGCCATCTACCTCAACCAAGGTCAAAGTTGATTACAAGTTAGAAAGCTGAGATAAAATTCAATGATTATACGCCACCCACTTATAAGTTTCATGTTCCTAGTGAGTTTGTCGAATGAGTTGAAGAATAATGAGAGTTGAGAGAGAGATATAGAAAAATAGTGAGAGAGAGAGAAACAAATAGCAATTAAATGCTAATGTTATTATTGGTTATGAAATTTTCTAGATAACAAAATTGACTTCAAAAATTTGTTGAAAGATTTTAACAACAATAATGATTTTAACCAGTGGAAATGATGTTCTCTAAAGTTGCAGAAAGGCTGAATTTCCTATGGTAATATATGATCAACAAATATGAGAAAAATAAGTATGATATATGGTGATAATAAAAAAATAGTAGTAGACATTACGCAAACCAACTACCAAATCCTATCATAGATCCCAAAGAAAGGGTAGGGACCAAAATTAACAAAGCGAAAGCAAATAACATTGACTAACAAGAACAACCTATACATTTTTAAGCTTTCAAACACAGATTGATACCATATATTTGAATTGGCAGTTTACTGTTGGTGCTTCTACCAAGATTGGGAGTAGTGATTTTTAAAAGGTAGCACAAACATGGTGCTTGCAAATTTATAGAAAAAAGCATATTATAGCTAATACGAAACTCAAAAAACCATGGCAGAGTATCTAAACAACAATCCTTCTTGCCTAATGGTCATTAAGAAATAGGGAAGTACTGCCAATAGAATTGTTAATCGTACTTGTATAGGGTACATCCTTTTACATTGTATAAACTATATTGTTCTCTGTGCCCCCATCTTCCTCCATCTTCCTCGCTTCTATAAAATTCTAAATCAAAATATTAATGTCAAATCTTAACCAAAAAACAAACCATACCATTTCAAATGAGCTGTGAAGTGATCAGATAAAAAAGAATGAATTGTAAAGCAAAAAGAAAAAGAAAAAGAAATCTAATTGAAAAAACAGAAGCAAACGAATTGGCACATAATACATATCCGCTTGTACAACACATAAGTCCTGTAGCATTTGATGTTTTCATTATGAATCCTTTTATGCAAAAACCATTCACGATTTTAACTCACATGATCTATTTGAGGTTCATCATGTTTTTAGGTGACTGGCAGCACATAAAAGATTTCAATTAACACTAAGGTAGTGATACAAGCATGCTTTGACCCATATCTCATTTCATCGTATTTTAAAATTCAACAAACATATGATGTTTCCAAAACCACGCCAAGGTTTTTTGACCTTATGTCGTTTCTTAAATCCCATTCAAATCAAATTCTGTTTTATAAATCTAAGTCCACTCTATATAAATGAGTCCACCAACAATTCGAACTCAATAACAGTTTATAAAACATAAAATAATGATTTGAAGATACTCAATTTAATAATTTCTCCTTCTCATATGTAGAACTTAATTTTGAAAAATCCCTTAAATTAAGAATTGATATAGACTTTTCGAATATGGTGAAATTCACATATTATGACATACTTTTGGAATTTATCTACATACCGGAAAAAAAAAAGGCAAAAAAATTGCAATCTCAATTAGCTGTATTTTTATGAGATATATATATATATATATATATATATATATATATATCAAAATATATATTGGTATCATCAAAATCATGTCTAATTCAACAACTTAAACGAAATTTGAGACTTCAAAGCGGAGAAGATAATAGAAACAAAAAATGAAAGATTAGAGAATGGAACATAAAAGTTATGAGGGGAAGATATAAACTTTTATAGAACGATTATATAAAAAAGAATTCAAAAGTCTTTCAAGATATTGATTGACATTTAAAAGTCATATTGATATAGACAAAAATATAGAATAGTAGCTCAAGAGTCACAATCACAAATAATATAGCATTAATGTTTTATTCTAACTCTAAAAGGGTAGTATGGGCATTAACTACATTATTAGGGTTAATATTGCCAAACAAAAAATTTTCACTTTTGTTGACATTTTATAATAGTATAAATTGCTAAACCTTATTTAAGTTTGGGAGAGATTCTCTACTGAGCTAGTTGTGCGCACCATTTCCTTAATATTTTCATGTTTTGGTGTTGAGGTTGATACCAACATAGGTAAACATGTAGATTTGAATTTTGAAGCAAATCAAGATGTGAATCCGGACTTTGCTGCTTAGTGATGGAGAATTTAATTTATCTTAATATTTCTTTTGATGTTGAGAATAATCATAGTTTGTCATGATTGAAGTAATTAGATATAAGTTTCTTTTTGAATAATATTGAGGTTTTGGGGATATACCCTCTTTATTGTTGAGTTATTGCTTTGGGATATTTTGAGATTCTTAGTCAGTGATGTTGGATATTGTTGTTTTTACTCATTAAATAGTATTATTAAGTATGCTCTCATGATTTTAAAAATTATTACTTAAATCATGTCTCTTTATAAAAATGGGGTGTGACATTTATTATCTAGTCTAAGGTTTGCATTGGGAGAATATTTGCCTCGTTATCTGTTTCTTTTGCTGTAATTAGGCTAATTGGATATGACTGGTGTTCAAGCTCCTCTACCACGTAATGAGGTTGAGCTTCTTTTAATTTGAGCCCAACCATTTTAATTATCTTCCCCTTATTATTATCTCTTAGGGTAAAATTATAAATTAAATAAGATAGTTGAATCTTATCAAACATTTAATAATTTTAAACATGATGATTAAACTTTATCGACACAAATAAAAATTAATATTTAAAGCATTGATTTTTATTTTTATTTTTTATTTTTTATTTTTGTGATTTTCTCGTAGTTTCAATTTGCAAATCTCCTCCATTTTATGGATCCCTATAGGTTATTGAAATCAGTAGACCCTACAAAAGTTGATGTGATGATTGAATTTGACTTGAAAAAATTAGTGAAAAATAAATTGTCTATCCAAATCCCTACGGATTTTACATCTCTCAATTTAGGAATTTCAAAACGTGTTAAGTTCATCTATTAACACAAATACAATATAAAATCCTCACAAATAAATAAATCAATTGAGTTAGTGTTAAACATAAATAATCCGTATAGTTGTTATTGTAACAAAAGCTACATGACTTTTTTTCATTTTTTTTAATTGTATAATATTAACAGCTTTAGGTCAAAAAAAATTTTGATTTGACTTTGCTAAAATTTGGATTAAAAACTTTTCTAATGGGAGACTCAAGTCGACAATTTGATTGAGAGAAATAAAATATTATTCTTAGAGTTTTTAGTTCATAATTTACAATTTAATGCTCCCACTTATTTTTTTGATTGTGGTCCACGAGAGTTATTTGTTTCGATAACTCAAATATTACACAAAAGGAGAGTAACACAATCTAAATATAATACGACCTGAATATGACACAACATAATAGAAATACTTTTAGTCTAGGCTATTGTTGAGATTACGTATGTCAATCGTATCGGATGAGATAGCCAACTGGGGTAGCGGGAGGTCGGAGATTCGAAGTCCCCTGCGCGCAAATGCTTGATTGTTTGGTAGGACAAGATCTCTGTTACTTGGACAAATCGTATCCAAATCTCTGGTGTGGGTCTTGAATCTCCAGCGAATCGCAAGTCCTGACTTAAATGGTGTATGAGTTGAGGGACCGGTTCATACACCCGGGTTTTGCCATTGGCTCTACTCAGAGTCACGAGCCTGAGCGATATAAGTGCGTCTCTACTCGCTGATGACAGGCCTTGGGATTTCCCCGTATAATGAAAAAATCGTATCGGATGAAACTGATTCGAATTAAAAAATATTTCACTTATATCTGATTCATTTATTAATTTGTGTCTAACAAATCGTGGTATATCAGATTCGTGTTGTGTATAATTGGTATATAGGCGAATCGTGTCGTCTATTTTTTCTTATTAATTTTATTCATACCCGATTCGTTTATTTATCGTATCGTGTCAGGTCTATTCGTTTAATAATTGGGTGGCTTAAAGAAGACTCAAATCTTCTAATTTCATATTGTGTTTATGTCATATTAACGGATCGTATCATATTTTGACACTCCTAATTGAGATTAAAGTGGATACAATCGGTTCATTCAAAATCGACAAAAATAGAAAATCGAGGGGATGCAGATAATCCCCGCAGGTTTTACCTTAGCCCCTTATCAAACGACGTAGTTTATCCCCGAGGCCACGGCACTCCTTGTCCTTTATCATGAAAAAGTGTTATCACTTCTCACCAATCTCGAACTCGTGTGTAAACACGACACGCATTAACATGTATGTAAGAATGTTAGAAACCTTCCTTTGTGGTTCAAGCTCTTCCCTTGAACCACTCACGCCTCTCTCAATCCTCCACCTGATCGACCCCACGACCGATTATTCCACGAAATCCAACAAAACCCACGTAAATTTCTTCTGAAATACATCAAACCCATCTTCGAATTTCAGCTAAAGATCCACCATACTGTTGCAGATTGGGTTTTTCACGTACTCATTACGCGATATAAGTTTCACCATTTTTTGTTGAAATTTTTTCAATTGTTCCTTCTGCATGATTCATTGTTGAATGCGGTAGAGAGGGAGGACAGAGAAGATTGAGAAATTTATGGTTATGGAGAGAGGTAAGATGAGTAATCAGGTGGCGAGAGTGCGCAGGGAGACGCTATTGTCATGCATGAGATGCCCTCTCTGCGACAAACTTCTGAAGGAAGCCACGACCATATCTCTGTGCCTTCACACGTGTTAGTTTCTCTACTTCACTCGTCTTCTTCTTCCTTTTGTGTTGAATCTTATGGGATTATCTTTGCTGATTTTGAATGGGGGTTGTTCTTAATTGGGATTGTCCTTATTGGTGTTATTCTCATCTGGGTTGTATGCAATTTCCTAATTGCATTTCCAGTGGTGTTAGTTTCTTCAATTCTTACCCCGTTTTGCCGGCTTCTTTTTTGTTCTAATCTTCGTCTCAATGCCTTTACGTGAATTTTTGTTGGCTTAGACTAGTTTTGGAATTCATGATCTGGGTTCTTCTGGCTTCAATTTGAGCTATCACTTTGTCATTATTGATCGGGTTATTCCTATGCATTTTAAAGCTAGCTTATCTCTAACTTTTGCGTTGACTGCAACTTTATAAAACGTATAAGATAGGGGTTGCGTATCCTTGATTTTGTTGTGATTTGAAGAATTCAGTTGATGGAATTTGTCCTGTCCCCAAGACGCTGGAAGTCCTTTGGTCCTTATTGCCAAGATGAGAGTAATGCTAAAGTCAACTACAGAAGTTTTTCATGTAGAGGATAGGTTCGTAATGACCCTAAGTTGGGCAATTCGCTGTTGCATGCCACTGTCTTGGTGGATCTCCATATTTTTTGCTATTGAAAAATGTTAAAATTGCATGTGTAGTTTCTGATGCATGGTTCCAAATTATATTGCTAGTAACAAAAACTCCCAGGAAGACTGGGTCTACCAGTTTCTATATATGAAAGAGATACAAAATCTACGCTTCTTTGCCTTTGAGTGATGGATCAGATTCTTCCTCATGGAAATCATGTAAAACAATCCAATTTGCTTTTTTCTTGAAAAGGATGTGGATTAGGTTTTGTAGTTGTCTAACAGAGTAAGGGGTTGTGAAGTACTTGATATATTTAAGCTGTATAGAGTATATTGTAGGACTTTTGGTTTATGTAGTGTGGTCTGTCTACTTTCTTGTGTCCATTAATGACCAATAAGACCCTTAATAGCTT
This sequence comes from Ilex aquifolium, assembly GCA_951799425.1. Taxonomy (NCBI): domain Eukaryota; kingdom Viridiplantae; phylum Streptophyta; class Magnoliopsida; order Aquifoliales; family Aquifoliaceae; genus Ilex; species Ilex aquifolium. The sequence goes on from OX637395.1 coordinate 13,095,553, forward strand.
CTTACTTCTGTATAAGTCATTATTCCTGGTGTGTTGTTGAATAATAATGTACCCCGGCATCACCAACTACTCACTGGCATTGTAAAATTGGCATCTGGCAGATGATCATAACCTCACATGTTAGAATGTTCTGTGTGATCTGGGTTTATTTCAGATGATGGCATGATCTTCCTAGATTAAATGCAAAAAGTTTTGGATCTGCATCTGTACCTACTTGTCCTCAGTTGGGTGTATTTAGATGTCCCTTGCTGTTGATCTATTTCTGCTCCTTTGTTTTATTGTTTTTTTGGACCTCCTGTTTAGTTATTCTATAGATAGATTGCCATTTACTGATCATGGTTGACCATTGGAACTGTAACATAAACATTTTCTGTTTGCCTATAGTGTAATATGTTTGATCACGGGAGATTCAATGTAAGACAGTCTAACCTCTTGTATCTGCAGATTTTTTAGGCCATTTTAGAATCTTTCTGCCCAGTTTGTTTATAACAAGGGCTGTCAAGTACTGTCTCTTGTTTGAATTTGGGGAGCATGCTTACCCCATTATTATTATTATTATTATTATTTTGATCAAAATGCTTACCCCATTATTAACTAATGATTAATTGCTTGCCTCCAACTGGATGGTACTTGTCGTGACTGCTTGGTAGTTTCCGCAAATGATTTATGTTTGTGACATATCTGAACCCATTTGGGTTCTGATTTGTACAGGAAACATTTTGCAATTTAAAAGGACCTACTTGCTTCTCTTGTTTCTGATCTGGCTGAAATTTGGAAATCTTGGTTCATCTCTGTCATTCACTTGCATTCATTTCCTTCACGGGACACATGTTTATACTGATTACAATTAAGTCTAGCTGATAGTTAGTATCTTATATTTGTTTAATAGTTGTAATCCTTCTCCAAATTATGCATTGTTTGTATCAATATCAAGGAAATTCCTCAAAGACCCGTGAAGTGTGGTTTTACCCATAGTCGCTACATTCTGTATCTTAATAGTGCCATTCTTAGGTCCATTTTCCAATAAAATGATTTTCATTGCAAGATATGAGACCTTGAGGAATAGTGGCTCCCGGATCTTTCTTTTGACATTTGTATAGCTGAAGTTTTTCCAACTTTTTAGAGGATGATGGATCAACTTTCATATGTAGGCAATGTGGTTGTTTTCTTTTTTTAGGAAGGTGTTGTAGTTGTTGTCGTCATACTTTTCTTAATTTACTAGTCATTTTGCTTGCAATGGAAAAATGCAAAGCTAACCAAAACGAGAATTGCAACATCTAAAGGAATATGATGATAATTGAAATATATGTATAAGTTTTTTGATTGGTTGTTAGATTGTGGTCTGTTCATTACGTGACTGAGATAAAGAAGCACTACTGGTTGGTATTTCAATGCACGGCAGCAATACCTTTCCGGAGTTCCTCAATATTTGTTAAGACTTAAGACAATTTCATTCAGAGTTTATTCTGGTTTACATTATATCTCTTGATATTGTTGTTGCTCTAGAATCTCTTACTTGAATGTAGTGTAGTTTGCTTGTCCTGTTAATGGTGGCAGAATTCCTGAACATGGTGCTGGTTTATAGGTGTACCTATATCGCTCCATGTTTCTTCCTTTGATTTATTTATAACTATCGTTTTGTCATTTTGTTTATTGTAAATGAGAAGAACATTTATAGTGTTGTAGTCTTTCGGTTATCGTTAGCTGTGCATGTCCTTGGATTGTTGAAGAAGATGATCTTTTAATTCATTTGTTAATTGTGTTATTGCAATCATTCTCTGACATATTAAATCTTGAACTTTAAACCAGTTTGCAGAAAGTGTATATATGAGAAGCTGTCAGATGAAGAGGTGGATTGCTGTCCTGTGTGCAATATTGACTTGGGCTGCATTCCGGTGGAAAAACTCAGGTTAGTCTTATATAAATTCGACCAGGACTATCTCTCTCTCTCTCTCTCTACATATATATATATATATATATATAGATGTATTGTTGTTTCTAGGCTGATATTTTGCAACAACCCTGGAAACATGCTATGAGTTTGTACAAAGGTTGGCACTGATTCAAGCTCTGAATTAATATTAAATTTTTGCTCATCCTGGCCAATTCACTTTTATTTTTCCTTTATTTTTATGGTTATTGTACTTGTTTTTCATATAATTGCTGCTTAGTTCCAATCTACAGCCAGATTGTTTGATATGTATCACAATAAGGTGCAATTATATCTGGGGAAAGAAGACCTAATAAGTAAATCCAGGAAGTTGTATTACAATTTGCAGCATAGGGAGTAAATTCTAATTCAAACAATGTATGTGTATATAGATACACCCATGTATATATATATATCCATGTGGGTATATACACTTCGAGATATTTAGGTATGGCCTTCTTTGAACTGAAAGTGGTTTTTCTTGTTTTATTTTTCTTTTTAGTTTTTGGCTTTAAATTGTTTTGCTACTTAATTAACCTCTTGTAGTCAATCTATTCATCTGTTACATAAACACTAGATAATCATTTCAGCATACAAGTTGTATGTCATATAGATGTGTCCTCATCCAACAGCTCTACTGCCCCTTTTTCCCATTTCATTCTCATTTAAAATTACTGGAGCCCAGAAGTTAAGTCCAGTTACTGTTTTCCTGGTGGTTACTTTTGAAAAACTGTTTGCCATATCATTGGGCTCAACAATTTATGTAGTGGGGGTTGTCTACTCACAATGACCATGTGTGCCCATCTAAACGTACAGGCCGGACCACAATTTGCAAGATATAAGGGCCAAAATCTTCCCTTTTAGAAGAAAAAAGATTACGACACCTGAAATCATACCTTCAAATTCATTGCCCCTTAAAAGGAAGGAGAGATCTCTATCTTCATTGGTGGTCAGTACTCCAAAAGTATCAACACAGACTGGATTGACTGGGAAGAGAACAAAAACTATTGGAAGGAAGAGTGCTGCTTTACGAGGATCCAGATGTTCATTTGAGGATCCTGTTAAGAAAGAGGAAGATCCTACAGAAGAATGCCCAGAAAGCTCACGCTCACCTGACATTCTAAACAAGATAATTCAAAATAAACGGCAGGTAAAATAGGTGAAGTTGTATCCTTTGTGTTTGTATGACTGAGAAATCAAATTTGACTGTTGCAAGCTTTACTTACCCGGCAATTATGCTTTTGATCTGCTGTCTTATTAATCTCATTTTCGATTTTTGCAGTTTTCTACGTCAACTGAACCCTGTTATGAGCAGAAAACTGAAAAAGACTCGAGGAAAGACATTGAATTTTGGGAAGGCAATGTCGATCTGTGGAAACCCTTGAATTGTCTTGTTGAAGCTGCAAACAGAACTAAGACATCTAAACTGAATTCACAAAGCTCATCTCCTGCCAAATCTGAGCCACTCGATGCTCCTGACTTTGAAGTTCACGTGCCTAAGACAAAAGGTAAGGAACATGGACAGAAATCCAAAGTTCAAGATGACAAGAATGCGACAAGCATGCTTTCAGCACAATCAAAACGTAGAAGATTCCGTGTAATTGGTCGAAAAAGGGCAGCTGGGGTGTTGTCTGCTTCGTCACAGGCCATACTTGATGCTAAAGGGGCTAAATGGAGCAGGAAAAACAGTCCAATTTGGTTCTCGTTGGTCGCCTCAGATAACCAGTAAGGCAACACTTTACTAAATAATATTAGATTAATTTCTTTCCAGAGTTTGAAGTCTTGACGGATTGTTATTGTAAATGGTTTCAGGGCCGGTGATATTCCCTTGCCGCAGATATCTGCTTGTTACTTGAGAATAAAGTTAGTTTATCTGATTCTATACTTAAATTTTAGCTTTTGATAGTGTTATTTACTTTCTAAAATCTTTGTGTAAATGGTTTCAATCACAGTAGTGCATGTCTGAGAGATACATATGCATGCACTCGCACTAGGGTGTTTTGGTGAAAGCATTTAGGAAAGAATGAATATGGACGATGTTTTCATATACTTAAGAACCTTACTGGTATGTTTGGTGAGATATACATATTGATAACCTTAAATTTATGAATCTCATCACATGCAGGAGACATTCTATCAAAGCAACATAAATGATTCTAGTCCACTACCTAAATCTAAAATGAAAATTCAAGTGCCTTTTCATTTTTTTCCCTCTCCTTTTTCTTTACTTCCTTCTTTCCTTTTTTTTTCCCTTTTAGTTTTTGTACATTTGTTTGGTGGTTATATTTGTTAATCATAAAAAATTGATAAAGAAAGAAAAAAAGATATGTCATAAAAAATAATTCCAAAAATACTGTCACAGAATTATGTCGCAGGTAATTATTGCAAGGCTATGTTCTCCTTTCAAAACTAAATTTTGCACTAAGAACAGAGAATGGGTGGGGTGGGGGAGGAGGAGCCAGGAAAGAAAATACACCCCAAGTAGTTTGTAAACACATGAAGATATGAAAGCACCATGTGTTGGATATTTTTGGGTTTGCTGCCTGCTAGTTGATTTCTCTCTATTTCACCACTAGTAGAATGTGAACTATGAAGCATAAAAGTAGGAATGACAAATGGTGAAAGTTTTTTAGCTTATTAATGAAGAAAACTTACTGGAAAGAACAAAAGACACTGATCTTCCGATTCAGAGATTTATTGTGTTGTTCATCCCTCAGAGCAGAGATGAACTAAGATGGTCTGCAATATCTGTGAGGCAGAAGGTGAGAGTTCTAGAATGTCTCATACAGTATGGGACGGACAAAATACATGAAACAAATGATGCAATATAGTTAAAGATATTTAGACCACGGAACAGTTTCAAGGATCTTGTATGATTTAGCTCATTAAGTTTGATTTGAGTATGATTCATTTTAGATTACTTAATACTATCTTTAATATGATGCTGAGTTGATTCTATATACCAAGATAATTTGAGGTAAACTTGGAAAAAAATGGTAGCCTGGAGCATGTTAATTCTGGTTTACTTCAGGGCACTGGCTCCTATTTTGAATGGTAACTTTCAAAAGTAGTTTAATTCTTTATGAACATAGCTTTCATTTTTGTCAGGAAAAATTTGATTTCAAGGTTGACTTTAGGAAATCCATGAAGGCATTCTCTTGATCATTTAACTTGGGTGAAGTGTGAGAGGTTTGAAAATTGAGATCCATCTTCAGAAATGCCAGTCAATGGAGAGATAAAATGTTAGCTTTAAGCCTGTTTCCCCTTGCTTTCAAGTGTTGGATAAGAACTTTAGGATAATATTAGAACTGAGTTCTTGGAGCTTGTTGAGGAAATCTTCCTGGCTTGGATGTTTTTGTAGTTACCTATAATCAGCTCATGTCTCTGGTATGGATTTTATATTCACACCCTTATATTTAGCCATCACCTTTTTGGGTGCATAGATAGAGACTGAAAGCCATCTTGTCGAAAAGCATCAATGATGGTTTTAGCATAAAGGTATTTTGCACTGTTCACTATCATAATAGGAGAGCAGCATCTAAGATGAAAAGAATTTTGAAGTCCTACATTGGAACTCTAAGTGCCTAAGTGTGTAAAGAGCCAGCTGGCATTTGGAATATTCTTATCCAAGCTTGCTGACAGTCCTATTTTGTTTTGTTTCCTAATTTAAGAGCAGTTCTAGAGTGAGTGCAATTAAATGGGATATTTTTGGTAACTGTAAGGAGGAGGAAGGTAGTGATTTAACCCTGATTTCCCTAAATACCTAAGGTGCAGATAATACATAAATTAGGCAAAATAAAATTGCAATTGAGCTTTCACTCAATCATATATCCACATGTGATGTCTTTTACTGATACATTTGACAAGAAAATGAAGGACAAAGAGACAAGAAATGTGTGAAATCCTAGAGAGGTTGATCCTTGAAACCTTTGAGAGTAACCTTATTTTTTAATTCATAAAGAAAATTTTAGTGTCTAGGATTGGGTTTGAAGGCCTTTTATATTCTTATAGAGAGTTAGAGAATCATTTCGTAATTTTGACCTATAATTAGGTTTCATATGTGCTATAAATGAGCCACAAAGCTTCCACCCTAAAAGAGTCCTCAAATATGTGAAATTTCAGAGTTTTTGAATGATCCTTTCATTCCTTTGGCTATCAACTTCCCTTTCTCTTGCTCTTTCTTTCTACTCTTTTCCCCTCTGTTGGAACTTATTTTCCTTACCCCTTTCTTCTCCTTGTTGATTAATGATTAAAGACCCTAGAGAATTTAGTGTTTCTCGCCTTCCTTTCCCTTTCTGTCTACTCTTTTCATGTGGATTCTTGGCTTTCCCCATTTCTGCCTTCCTTCTTTCAGGAGCTCTTGTACCTGTCTATCTTCTTCCCTCTTGTCTTTTCCTCTCTATTCTCTTTTCCTTTTTTGGGTAAATCTCTCTGTTCTTTTTTTATTCTCGTGTACTATAAAAAGGGGAAAAAAGAGAGAGATTCTACCAAATCTTTGTACCTCAAATATTTGAGGAAAGCTCCTGAGAAGCAGCAATCAATTTACGCACAAAAAGCTTGATGTAATGCTGTCCAGCTGATGTTCCATGAAAATTCTGAGTGAGATTTCATATGCAATCAAGAAATAGATCGATTAATGAATGAAATGGGAAGCAGCATCTATGTTCGGCGAATAGCACTTTTCCCTCTGAAAGATTCTAAATTTTTTATGTTGCCCCCTTAAAGAATAAAAGTCTCACACTGCATCCTGAATTTCTTTAAATGGCAGTAATGTCCCCAACTAGTCAACTATGCCAAATTATTGTTAGTTGACATCCCACGCACCACACACGCGATCTGGGACAATTTTTTTATGGGGCTAGGTTAACTTAGAAAACAATTTCAAGGGACAAAGTGACATTATGATATCTTTAACCACGTAGTCAACAGTGCCAAATTTTTGTTAATTGACATCCCATTTGCCATGCACATGATGTGCGATAATTTTTTTATGGGGTCAAGTGAAATTAGAGAACAATTTTGACGGACAAAGTGACATTAAGATATCTTTAAAGACGACATTGCTTCCATTTCGTGAATTCAAGGTGATGTAGGACTTTTAATCTTTGAAGGGGCAAAAAGTTAAAATTCTAAAATCGTTCTGGGGGCAAAGTGCCATTAGCCCATTTTATAATATGCTTGATGAATAAACTCCTCCCATTCAAGATTTTGTTCTGGTAATTGAGGAATTTAATCCGACGTATCCTGCCAAAATAGGTAATTGGCTACAACATTTTGAATTTTTCTCATTCGTAATTTGAATCTTTCCTGAATGCTTTACTCTTGGTTTTGCTTGCTGCATGATAAAATATGACTTTCTTTATGAGACTGCTAATTAACTTTTGCGACATTGTCTTCTCAGCAACAAATATTTTGCTTTGAGTTGACTTGTGCACCCTGCCCCATCTGTCCTTTTCTTTGTCACAGGGATGGAAATTTGCCAGTCTCGTTCATCCAAAAGTACCTTGTAAAGAAACTTGATCTTACAAGTGAAGCTGAGGTCAGTGAAGTAGTATTGTTTTTTTCCTCTCAGTTATAACTTACTGTAGTGTTTTTGGAATTCTAGATGCACATCTATTTGATATGTCAGTATATGACAATATGAATTTGCATTAAACCATCTATTTGATATGTCAATGTATGGCGATATGAATTCACTTTAATTTTGTCATTCAACTTATGACATTCTTTTCAAAGTTGAAAACAGTAGTCACTGAAAAAATCAGAAGTTATTCCTCCTTGTTTCTGCTGTTGCTTTTTAATGTAGAGTTCTTCTGAATGTATCTAAGCATGTTTCTAGACTTACCATCCCATATTGAACATGACCAGAAAAGAGTGTTAGACTATTAAAGCATCCAATCCAAAATTAATTGGCAAGGAGTGGAGTAGCCCCTCAATTATATAAGTCAACCTTGGGTGAACTTAATTTTTGATATGGGATACAAGGTCTCTACACACTCTTTTTCACGTCCGACTCGGAGGGCTAATAAACCGAATTTGCCGACAAAGAAACAGACTGGAGTTGAACTAAAACAAACAGATAAAGATACGAGCAATTGAACTGTATGACGGATTCAAGCCAGCCATCTGAGGCCCAGCTTTGATATCATGTTAAAATATCCAAGCCAATCCAAGCCCCCCAAGTTATAAAACCTTCAACCTGAGCCCAACCTTAACCCGAAATACTTCAACCCGAGTACTGCCCACTCAAGCTCGGGTTGAACCCAAGTTATTAAATTGTGTTCAACTTTTGGGTTAGAAGTCGGGTTCCTAAATGTTAAGACCTTTAGCTCACATAGGCCTAATGGACAACCAAGCCCATTAAAGACACAAGCCTCTTTGAGTTTGCCTTTTTTTACATACAACAGAAGGGAGAGACCCTTTTTGTTTCCAATCAGTGTGGGATTCCAACATAGGCATCTTCTTTCGTTCTTTATTCAACATCCCACATCAATTTAACAAGGGAGCTTGCACTCCCTTTAGTGCTATAAAAGCTTCTTGACGAGTGTATGTAACACATGATTTTATAGTGTGGTACTTTATGTAAATATTTTTTTAATGCCTACTTAAGTAAGGATTAAACATACTTTAGTATGGTAGGTTGAATTCTGGTTGAACCTAATTTTTAGCAATTTGTTTTGGGCTCGGGTTGAACCCGTGAACCCGATGCCTCTACCTGAGTACAGCCCAAATTCAATTCGGGTTGAGGATTTTTAGTCCAAGTCGAACCCAAGTTTTAAAAAACTCTACCCAACCACAAATTTTTTTCGAGTTGGGTTCTGGTTAGCCTGCCCAAGTTACATCCTTGATATAAACTAACCCGGAGTGAACATAACTTTTTAATATTGGATACAAGCTCTCTTCGCATAGACCATGTTTGAAGTCCAACTTGGCAGGTAGAATGCAATTCATTAGACCATCCAATCTTTAGTAATTAAACCGTAGGACACCTCTTGCTCCAATAACATACCAATAATGTAATAAAATTTGAAGTTATCAAAATTAGCAATGATGCAAAAAAGTTAAAAATCAAGTAACCAAATTAAATGGGAATAGAATTAGAACATAGAATATTGAGTTGCATCAAAATAATGAATATGAACATCTAGCAATTGCGTGAAAATTATGGGATGTGAAACATGCGAGTACATGTTATGCCAACATTTCTGGACCAACAAGTATGATACTTTCAGATATCTAGTTGGAGCATAATATACAACTTAAGTCAATTCAACAAAGTCTTAATTCCAACTATTTGGGGTTGGCTACATGAATCATGTTTCTTTATTGTGCTCTATCAATGGTTATATGTTCCGTTAAACCGTAAGCTATCATATTATTTTTTAACTATGTCGTTCCCAGTTATTTTTGGTCTACTTCACCTTTCGTATTACCATCGATATGTATACAAATCACTATTCCTTACATGTGCATTATTAGGTCTTTTATAAACATATCCAAACCACCAAAATCGTTTTCTCTTAATTTATTTTCTATTGGTTCTACTTCTACAGTTTCACAAATATATTCTTTTCTAAGTCTATCATTTCTCGTTTTACCACATCTCCATCTTAACATTCTCATTTCTGCAATACTTAGTGTTTGAACGTATTGTTTTTTAATTGTCCAACATCCTGTCCCATAAAGCATTGATGGTCCAATGACCGTCTTATAAAACTTACCTTTTAACCTAAAGCGTATATGTTGATCACATTGTTAACTCATACTTCAGTTTTATCAATCAATACTATATCATTAGTAAATAATATAAACCTTTGAAACTCATCATGAATGTGTTTAGCTAATTCATCCATAATTAAGGTAAAGAGATACGAACTTAAAGTAGAATCCTAATGTAGGCCTACCGTGATTGGGAATTCAATATTGTCTTGTTCTAAATAAGGTCATTGCATTCAAGTACATATCCTTAATCAAATCAATATATTTATTTGTAACTCTTTTTTTCTCTAAAGTCCATCATATTATCAGTAGGCACTCAATCATATGCCTTCTCTAAGCCTATAAACACCATATGAAGATTTTTCTTTTTTTCTCTATACATTTTCATTAGTCTCCTAACTCATAAGTATATAGCTTTCATATTTGACCTCCCGGGTATAAACCTAAATTGATTCTCAAATACGATTGTTTCAAATCTTAGTTGTTACTCGATCACTCTCTCATAAAGTTTCATTGTATGACTCATTAACTTAATACTTCGATAGTTTGTGCAACTCTTAATAGCCCCTTTGTTTTTATGTATAGGTACTAAAATACTCTTTCTCCAATCATCTGGTATCTTCTTAGTTATGATATTGTTAAATAATTTAGTTAATCGTGATATCCCGACATCTTCTAAACACTTCCAAACCCCAATTGGTATACCATCTAGTCCTAAAGTTTTTCAAATTTTCATTTTCTTTAATGCATTTTTTATTTCAAACACCCTAATTCTATGAAAAAAAACCTATTTTCGTTAGTCTCCTTTTAGTTATTATTTCGTTCGACCCCTAAGTTTTCCATATGGTTTTCATTTAATAATTTCTCAAAATAATTTTTTCAAATTTCTTTAATTTCCTCATATTTTACAAAGATCCTTGAATCATCATTTTGAATACACTTAAATATGGTTAATATCTCTAGTTTTTATTTCTCTTACTTTAGCAAGTCTATACATATTTCTCTCTTCATCCTTTATATCTGGCTTAAAATAAAAATCGTCATAAGCTTTATACTTAGCTTCTCTTACTACTTTTTAAAAAAAATTATTTGCAAGCTTATATTGTTTAAAATCTTCTTCGTTTTTAGAATTTTGCCATATTTTATAACTTGTTCTTTTTGTTTTTATTTTACTTTGGACATCGTTATTCAACCAAGACGAGAGGCATCCCAAAACCAATGAAACTAGGTCAGCTACTTGATTGTTCATCTGTCAAAGAACAAATTTCTTTTGTTAATGTTCCACTACCTTTTGATTTGCCAAGAACCTTTATTGATATTCTTTTAATACTTCCTACCATGTTATTCCATATTACATTTGTTTTATCTTCTAAATTCCATGTTGCTTCTTTTAGCATTTTATTCTTAAATAAAACTACTTTTTCGCCTTTTAAATTCTGCCACGTAATACTTGGGTTTTTAACATCTTTTCTTATTATGGAACGAGTTTTGAGACATATATTTAGTATCATTATCCTATGTTGTGTGGTCAAAGTCTCCTGGAATGACCTTACAATCCTTACATGATTAATGATCTAATTTTTTATTTAAGAAAAAATCAATTTGACTCCTATTTAACTCACTCTTAAAAGGTTATTAAGTGTTCATTTCTCTTTTTAAAATATGTGCTAGATATCATAAGGCCATATGCCACTGCAAAATTTAACATAGACTCTTCGGCATCATTCCTATCTCCAAAGCCGTGTCCACCATGAAGTATCTCATATCCTCTCGGATCTTATCCTATATGACCATTAAAGTCTCCTCTGATGTATACTCTCTCCTTATAGGTATTTCTCACATTAATTCATCCACTTGTTCCCAAAACTAAGTTTTAATATGTTCATCCAATCCTACTTCAGGTACATAAACACTAAATATATATTATATTTTCTCCAACTACAAGTTTAATTAGTATTATTCTATCTTTTTTCCTAAGAACGGTTACTATTTCTTGCTTAAGAGGTTGATCTACTATTATTCCAACTTCATTTTTATGTCCATTTTTTCCCGGTGTCGTAAATTTTATACCCAGTGTTTTCTATTTCTCTTATACCCACTTAGTTTCTTGTAAGTATGTTATATTAACTTTTCTCCTAATCGTAGTTTCAACTAACTTCATTCTTTTACCTGTTTGTGTTCCTATATTCCAAGTTGCTAACCTAAGTTTAGTATCTTGGACTAACTTCTTTACCCACGTTTGTCCAAAGTTATGCCGAAAATGATAATATGGCGTAACTTCATTTTCCACCGCATTCGGATGACTATAATGTGGCGTCCCTCGCCCATTTATTGAATCACCGGGATGCGGTTGCAATGCATCGCTTAAGGGGAATGCCCTAGAGTATTCACAGGTATATTTTTTGGATTCATGTTCATGTTAGATCTGACAAAGTTTTACGTTGGCCGTCAACTACATAACACAACCTTCTTCCTTTATCTGGGCTTGGGACAGGCTCTGAAAATGATAGGCACTAAACTCAGCACAAGCAGATACAAAATGCATGAATGTTTCTGATTCCTTTTCGAATATTTTATTCATTGCTCGCTGTGTTTCACTCTTTGCCCTGCGTATGGTTTCATAGATTTGTAGCATCCGGTTGAGAAGTCAGGGACTTCAGTTGACACTGGAGAGAATTCATGGATTTAAACTCAGTGCATGGGAGACAGTGTTTAGGTTACTTATGTCTTTTGGAATAGACAATTGACCAAAAAAATAAAAAGGATAGAAGAAAGAAAAATCTTTGAGAACACATAGTGTAAGAAGAACTTGTATAGTTGAGTGTTTTAAATTCAGATTAGTGGCTACAAATGAGAACTATGCAGGCAAGCTCAAAATCTCTCTCTCTCTCTCTCTCTCTCTCTCTCTCTCTATATATATATATATATATATATATATATATATATATATATAAAACAAATACAACACTGTTAGTCAATGCAAATTTCGCATATTTTGTTGAGGGGGAAGGCAGAATTAGAAAAGACCAAGTTTTGAAACTGCTAAGTTTTGTTTTATTGAAAGCAAAAAACACTACATGGTTTTGTGGTCATCATATATACATGCCAGAGAGTTTCTTTTTTAGTGTCCATGCATTGACAGAACCTGAAGCCTAGAACCATGCCTTGGGGATTGCTGTTATTCCTAAATGCAAGTATGAATACATGATGAATGAAAGGATGACTGAGTCCTAATATTTCATAACGCCTGTTCTTCTGTTATTTTCTTGCAGGTGGAGATAACATGCCACGGTCAACCTGTGCTTCCAACATTGCAAATGCAGAATTTAGTAGATTTGTGGTTGGGAAAGGCTTCAACATCGAAAAAATTAACTGCGACCGTGGGTACCTCAGCCAAGGACTTTGTGATGGTCCTGTCCTATTCCCGAAGGATCCGTGCCCCATAATAAAACAATCCTTTTTTTTCTTCCCTATTTCATTAAAATCCCCTTCGACAATAATCTGATATTTACTGTCAGACCTTCAAGGCTCCCCCATTCTCCCTATAGTGTCTGATCCATCACATATTTAACTTGCACCTGATTAATGTATGAGTGAGTTCATTTTATCTACGGCATTGGTTTACAGTTTGTGGAATATGTACAATTACCAGTTGTGTCTATATTTGAGGATATATAAATATCTTTTTTCTAGAGCAACTTCCAATTTGATTTCTGGGAATAACATGTATAATACGTTGATGTGCATTGCCATAGTAACCATAAAAGAGCCACTTGCTTAGTGTTCATCATGATTCATTTGGAAGAACTCATTTCAGAGATAGATGGCCAGATCATCCTACTTTCAGTTCTTTTCTCATGTGCGCATAGTTGGACAGACGCACTTTCCCTAGATTGAAAATAGAGATTAGTAGATACCCATTGTCTACGGGTGATAGGTCCACTTATAAATTGTGGGTCCTATTTGAATCTATCGTAGATGATCTGTTTGAGTGAAAGTGTGATTGAGAGAATCTTAATCTGTGATTTTTTGACTCTTGGTTATTACGTAAACTTGGGATATGACTGCATTCATTCAACATGAATGAGAGATGATAAGTTTTCATACAACTGAAATTAGAGAGCCTCATTTCTAGTTTGATACTCGCATATGTAACTGACTTACAAATTTCTGTTTTTTATGACTCACTCCATGCATATCAAAGATGATATGTCATTTGATTAGGAAGAATAAAAAAATACATCCACAGTTTAATATGACAATAGAGATGAAACTCATCGTACCATTTGATGTGCATACATGCCATGGGTATGAGTTGCAATTTTTTTCCCCATCTCTTCACACCAAAGTGACATTCCTCTCCTAGGGGTCTGAAGTTGGATTCTCAAGTACTGGTCATGTTCTGACTCTCTGTCATTTACAGTACCTGAAAAACAAAATTTTGGTATCGTATCAATTTTTATCACAGGTGTTTTATTATTGTTATAGTACCCAAAAAAAAATAGTTATCATAACATTGGTAAAAATACTCATAAATGTAATAAATCATCCACAAAAGTGATAAATTTGTTTGTACTAAAAAAACGTGATAAAAACACTTACGACATTGGTAAAAACACCTAAAAATGTGATAAATTATCCACATAAGTGATAAATTTTTTAGTTGTAAAATGACACACATAAGTGTCAAAATACCCATTAAAGTAACAAAATTTCTTCGGTACTGTACCAAAAAAATTTCTTCGGTACCATAGTCAAATTCCATCCACAAGCTGATTTTTGTCTATTGAACACCGTTGAGACATTTGTCAAACCACAAGACATAGTCATGAACTCATAGTGGTCATGTCCAAAAACTAATTTTAGGTATATCATTCTCCGTTACCCTCAATTAATGTGCGAGATATATCCTTCTCCTTTACCCTCAATTGATGTGCGACTCACATAAGGTCATAAACACATCACCAATTCTAGACTATGGATACCTGATGTTCATAGTCAACCAATTAAGTTGCCTATAGTTGATGCACAATCTCAAGGTCTTTCACTTGCAAGCAACACTGGTGCTCCCGGAACTTGTGGACTGTATATAACTTCTATCCAACAATATTTGAAGTTCGTCTGTTCCTGAAGGTGTACTGGTGCCATACAATGGTGTGACATTGACATTGATGTTGTACTAGGTTGCAACTCAATGAAAGATTTAACTTCCTTATGTAGATTTCCTAATAATGATGTCATGTCTAAAAACACTTTCTAACACAAAAAATAAATTATTAATTAAAAAATTGAATTCAATTTAATAATTTTGGTAGAAAAACAAAGCTGTCTATGTATTGATGTATCTACAAAATATATATACAATACAACCAAGTAATAAATGGAAAGGAATAAAAAATCCTTCTAGAATATTGTGATTGGAGAAGATTCCTATGATGGTGTTGTGATTGCATATTTACAGGGATTGCAATCAATCTTGGCATATCGGTGGATCTCCGTAATATCAGCAATACTCCCCCCTCAAGTTGGCGTGTGAATGTTGCGAACACCCAACTTGAAAATTAAAGTGCCAAATGAAGATGCACCAAGGGGTTTAGTAAACACATCGGCTAATTGTTGTTGCGAGGGTAGAAAGGCAGTACGGATAACACCAATCTGAAGTTTTTCACGAACAATGTGGCAATCGATCTCAATGTGTTTGATACGTTCATGAAAAATCAAATTTGCAGCAATATGAAGAGTTGTCTTATTATCACATTAGAGAACAGCAAGCTTGTGACAAATTCCAAGATCTTGAAGGAGGTAAGACAACCATGTGATCTCACAAGATGTGCTAGCCATGGCACGGTATTTTGCTTCAGCCGAAGAGCGACGGTGGTTTGTTTCTTAGACTTCCAAGAGATAAGGGAGGATCCAAGAAGTAGGGGTGCAACTTGGGCGGGCCAACCCGAATTGAATTCAGACAAGCCTCGGGTTAAGGCCTTAGATTGTCGGGTTCAACCCGAATATTAAAATCGGGTTGAACCCGATTATTAAATCGGGTTGAACCCAAATATACATAAATATATAAATATATTTAACTAAGGTTAGTATTTATCTTCACTCTTCAGAGTCCAGACTTTCACTTCACTTCAAGTCTTCACCCCTGCACCTCCATCACTCTCAAATCCCTCTCTCACTCGTCACTCATCTTGCCTCAAACTCTTAGTCTCTCTCTCTCACTCGTCACTCATCTGAGTCGTCTCAGACTCTCAGCCTCCCTCTTTCACTCATCACTCCTCCCTCTTTTATCATCCCGAATTAAGTAACCCGAGTCCAACCCGATTTTTAACCAAAAATTAGCTCGAATTAAGTAACCCGAATTCAACCTGAGCCCACCCGAATTAAACTCGGGCAGTACTCGGGTTGAGTACCTCGGTTTGAGGTAGGGTTAGGATTAGGGTTAGGTTTAGGGTTAGAGATTATATATCTAAGGTTGGGCTAGGGTTAGCCCCTCAACCCGCCCAACCCCCCCCCCCCCCCCCCCCCCCCGCGGAGTTGCACCCCTACCAAGAAGAATGCAAAAACCAATAATTGAGTGACGAGAATCAGGACAACTGGCCCAATCAGCATCATAAAAAGCATGTAACTGAAGATCACTTAAGGAGGAAAGTAAGATTCCCTGACCCAGAGTTTGCTTGATGTACCGAAGGATGTGACTAACAGCATTTTAATGGGGCTGACGAGGCTTATCAAGAAATTGACTTAACATGTGGACAGAATATGCCAAATCTGGACGAGTGATTGTGAGGTAAATTAGACGTCCAATTAAACGTCCATAACGTGATGGGTCTGAAAGTAGCTCTCCGTCATGATTGTTCAACTTGAGATGTTGTTCCAAGGGGTAGAAAGCAGATCGAGAACCAAGGAAACCAGATTCTTCAAGAATTTCAAGAGCATATTTCTGTTGGCATAAAAAAAGGCCTTGTTTGGATCATGCCACTTCAATGCCAAGGAAATATTTAAGAAGTCCAAGATCTCGGATATTAAAAGTGCTATTGAGGAATTCCTTAATATCTCAAATGGCAGCAAGATTATTTCTTACAACAATAATGTCCTCAACATAAACTAGAATAATAGTGAAGGAAGTAGTTGTGGTCCGAGTGAATAATGAATAATCAACCTTGGATTGTGAATAACCAGTAGCTAATAAAGCGAAAGATAGTTTGGTGAACCACTAACGTGAGGCTTGCTTCAGACCGTACAGAGACTTGTTAAGCCGACAAACGAGATTTCTTTTCCCTTTGACGAGAAAAACCAGGTGGAATGTGCAGATAAACTTCCTCATCTAACTTCCCATGAAGAAAATCATTATTGACATCAAGCTGATGTAAATTCCAAATTTGTGTTGCATCAATGGCAAGAAGACAACAAACAGTAACAAGTTTTGCACCGGGTGCAAAAGTTTCTTAGTAGTCAAGACCAAACTTCTGATTGTAACCTTTAGCAACAAGGCGGGCTTTATATTGTTCAAGGCTTCCATCTGATTTGTATTTGACTTTATAAACCCATTTACAACAAATTGCTTCTTTGTGAGCTGGCAGAGGAGTGAGAGTCCAAGTATTATTTGCTTCCAAAGCTTTGATTTCCTCAGTCATTGCATGTCTCCAATTAGAATCAAGAACAGCCTATGTAAAAGATTTGGGCTTGACAATTGTTGAAATGTTAACTATGAAAGCACGATGTGAGATAGACAATTTATCATAAGATAAATGATGAGGAACGGGATGAGTAGTGCTTACCGAGGATGATGCCAGAGAAGGTTTAGTTTGGACAGCCATTTTGCAATGATAATCGGTCAAGTAATAAGGTGGATGAGATGAACGAGAGGAGCGACAAGGGGCAGGAGGTAAGGGAGAAGTTTGAGTTGTGGGGGATATAGATGGGGTTGGTGCATCATATATAACCAAAGAAGGAACATCCATATGAGGTGAAACAGGATTGTCATTGTCAATAGCTTCATCAACAATGGATTGAGGTATGACGACAGGTTCTGAAGAAGAATATGTGAACGTAGCAAAAGGAAAACTGTCTTCATGAAACTGCACATCTCTTGAAACGAATAATCGTTTAGTCTCCAAATCATAAACCTTATATCCCTTTTGAGCATAAGGATATCCAAGGAAAATGCAACGAGTGGCACGAGCATCGAATTTTGATTTAGAGGCCCTTGTATTAGTAGCATAACACAAACAACCAAAAGATCTTAAATGGGAAAATGAGGGTGAAGTCCGAAATAGTATTTCATAAGGTATCTTGCTTGAAAGAATTGGAGTGGGAGTTCGATTTATAAGATAGGTAGCTGTCAGTACACATTCCCCCCAGAAGCAAATGGGTAAACTAGCTTGAAAGCGTAGTGCCTGGGCAACACTAATTAAGTGTCGATGTTTACGCTCCATAACCCCATTTTGTTGTGGAGTATCAATACAACTTGTTTGATGGAGTATCCCTTTTTGCTTGTAAAAATTTGTCATATTGAACTCTAATCCATTGTCAAACCGAATAATTTTAATCTTGCGATTAAATTGGGTCTTAACAAAAACATAAAAGGACTGCAAGAGTGTGCAGGTTTGACCCTTAGTTTGCATGAGGAAAACCCAAATGCATCAAGTAAAATCATCGGCAATAGACAAAAAATAATGCGCACCAGTAAGTGAAGGTGTATGATAATATCCTCAAATGTCACAATGAATCAATTCAAATGGAACAATAGAATTTGTATTACTCAAAGGAAAGGGTAAACGAGTTTATTTAGCAAGTGGACAAATTCCACAATGATCATGAACAAGAATAGTAATACCAGAAACATAGGAAGACAATAATTTAAGATGATCACGACCAGGATGCCCGAGTCTTGTATGCCATAACTGATAGGAGGTGATAGCTGCAATGGGAGTGGTGGATGTCAAACATGGAATGGTGAATGCATAAAGGCCATCACAAACTTTACCCGCTCCAATCATCATCTTCGTGGACAGGTCCTGAATGAAACAATGGTCAAAAAAAAATTAAACGCAACAATTGGAGTCATGATTTAATTTGCTAACAGAGATAAGGTTAAAATGGAATGATGGGACACAAAGAACATTTGGTAATGTCAAAGCAGGACATAGTGACCCATTCCAATATGAGAAACAAGAACATTATGTCCATTGGGAAGCTTGACACTAGTGGATCCCAATGATGTAGTGTAAGTGAGAAAGGAAACAAAATGAACCATATGATTTGTAGTCCTCGTGTCAATAATCCATGTCATATGTGAAATAGATGAGATTGCATTAAGTGAAATACCTGCAAGAGTGTAACTGGATGGGTTACGTACAACAATGGATTGAGAATTATTGAGCAGCGCAAGAAGTTGATTGCATTGTTCTTATGTGAATGGAAAAGTGTTTGATGGTGTGTTAGCTGACACTTGGTTGGCAGTAGCTCCTGGAAATGAATGTTTTGGTGCAACGGAAGGTGAGGTTTGCTTTGAGATAGCCTTGTGAAGAAAATTACCTGGTGGATAGCCAACTAACTTGTAAGATTTCTTTTTGGTATGTCCAACCCTACCACAATGCTCACAGGTGGGTCTCTTGGAATGGCTATCTTTGTTAAAATGTGCATTGCCTTTCACAATATGGGTTACGACATCGGACAAGAATGGTGGAGCTCCAATAGATCGCTGCCTTTCTTCTTGCAAGACAAGGGCAAAGGCTTTACTAATAATAGGAATAGGCTCCATGAGAAGGATTTGCACCCGAACTGAAGCGTAACTGTCGTTGAGACCCATCAAAAATTGCATGATTCGATCTTTTTGTTTGTAAGCATCTAGAGTTTTCAAAGCATCACACTTGCATGTGGGAAGTGGATTGTAGAGATTTAGCTCATCCCAAAGTGTCTTCAACCTTGTGAGGTAACTAGATATAGAATCATGATCTTGGGTGATGAAACTGATATCTCCCTAAATTTGATATATGCGAGGCCCATTAATTTGAGAAAAAGGGTTCCTCCAAATCCTCCCAAAGGTCTCGTGCTGATTCGGAGTAAATAGCACCAACAGTAAGTTCTTTGGAAAGAGCATTCATGATCCAAGAAGACACCATATCATCACATCGCTTGTATTGTTCATAGGTGGGATCTATGGTTTCAGGTTGAGATATTGTGTCATTCACAAAACATGTTTTATTCTTGGCACTCAATGCTTTGAGCATTGATCAGCTCCAGGTGGTGTAGTTATCGCCGGTCAAGAGAAAGGACACCAAAACGGTGCCAGGATTATCCGAAGGGTGAAGGAGAAAGTGAGGTATAGTCTCATTAGTTTTATCTGATTTTTCGCCAGCCATGAGGTGCACAAAGAGCACAAAGAAGGTGTAAAAAAATGGTTGGCCAAAAAAAAAAATTGGGTGACAACAATAGAATGGCTGCTTGTCAAAGGATCTACACAAGCCAATTGAAAAGGATCAAATGGCTAATAATCTGCACAAGCCAAAAAACTTTAGAAATTCAAATGGCTAATAATCTGCACAAGCCAATTGAAAAGGATCATAGATCATCCCATACATGTAAGATAAAATTGGATTTGTTCCAAAATATAAGAGCTTTTTTAGCAACAACTTTATTGTCTAAAAAAGAGAGGAAAATAGAAGAGAGAAGAGAGAGGAGAGAATCACACACGTGATTGATGACGTGGGAGAGGATTGAAATTTTGGAAAGATTTTTGTGTGAAAAAATGAAATTTGAGGAGAGATTTTTAACCAACGAATCTCTTGTATTTGTAATTGGCTATTTTTGTGAAGTCTGTGCAAATCTCAACCAAATTCTATGGTAATCAAGCTGATCATGATCCATATGAGACAAATGAAGGGAAAGAGATCAAACTATAATGCTACATCAATATTACTTCAATGCACCTTCAAGCTTAGGACAAAGCTAATGTGACCTTAGAGACCTAGATCCCTTAGTTTAATTTAAGACTTAGTATGATTAACGTGAACAAAATAGAATTTGGAATATCCGAAAAATGACTCCTAGGATTTTTCATTGAAAATATTTTTTAAATTTTAAACGTGTTTTAAAAAGATAGTTTGAGTCATTTATCGGACCACTCTATGTGAACACCCTTTAGTGCTCAATAGGTTAAGTTTTTGCTTGATTTCTAGCTGAAAAACCGGTAGGAATTACTCTATGTTTGCTAGCCTTCGTTAGAGTAGTTTCTGAAACATTTAGGGAGACAAAACTAGAGAAACCAGTGGAGACTGATTAATGGCCGCTCTACGACCACCCTCCACTGCTCGAGCGGTCTGGAGGCCACTCAAGCAGTCATAGATCGGTCTGCCACCTGAAGGTCTAAAATGATCTTTTACTCCACCACCCTATGAACGCCCTCCAATTGCTCGAGCGGTCGACAAGGATCTAGTTTTCTTGGTCCCCAAGACAAATTCTATATTGTGTCCTATATATATAGGTCTATATCTTAAACCTAAGGTAAATCTCTCTGAGTTAGAATAAACCAAAAATCATTCTAAAGTGCTTCAAGAACAATCCTATATCCCTAAAATCAAAGGCCAACCATCTTGATTCTTCCATTCAACCTCACACATCGAAGAAGAAAAATATTGCTTGGTGTCAACTAAAATCCACTTAGAGAAGTGTGCATACCGAGGTCTTGGGTATGAAGGCTTAAAGATTGCTTGAGGTCTAAACGAACCGTATGTCGGGGAGTTCAAGTGAAACTAGCCATAATTTCGAAAAAGGGCCTTTGATGGAGAGATCTATGAAGGAAATGAGCATATAGCTATGTGGATTGGTTGAGGTATAAGTCTTGAGTACTTATAGATTAACTTAGAGTTTAGTGGATTAGGCTTTAGTGAACCGAGAAGGTTCTCCCCGATTTTGCCTGTAAAGGGTTTTCGCATCAACAAATTGCATGTGTTCTTTATTGCTTTAATTTGCTTGTACACTTGCAATGTTATACACACGTGCACTATGTGTTTAATGAATTGATTGTTTATCTTTCAAGTCATTAATAGTGTTTTTGTGATTGTGGCTTTGGTTGAGATCTAAAGGAGATTGTGGATTGGTTGTTATTGATTCCATATTCATTCATCCACTCACACTCTTAATGGATTGTTCATGTTAAAATGGGTTCCCACTTAAATTGTCATATCTTTGTGAGAAAAGGTAATTGTGACGCCCCAAAATTCGGGAGTTCTTTCTCAACCCGTTGATCACCCATCAACCAGCGAAAGTACCGGTATATGCCGCATAACCTGACACCACGTCATCATACGACCATGCTAAGGTCCAAGATCCATCAATTTGTCATCAATATTACTCCATTTACATCCTTTGAACAAAAGGGCTCAAGGTCCGAAGGTTTGGCAAAGTTATTTTAAATTTTTGAAAATTTTGAAAGAGCTACCAGTAGCTCGTGTCCTTGGTACCGGTAGCTGAGCTCTCTACCAGCGAGCTACTGGTAGCTGTGAACCTAGCTACCGGTAGCTGAGCCCACTACCAGCGAGCTACCAGTAGCTACCTAGTGAAATCGTGCTACCGGTAGCTAATCATCGTGCTACTGGTAGCAGGGTTTAGTTTTCCTCCAATTCAATCATTTTTCAATTTCAACTCACCTAATCTCATACAACATTTACTCAAACTCATATAGCATCTAATTTTACACAAAAATATAGTCCATATGAGTTCATTATACAATCCTATATACAACATCAAAAGTCCAAAATCAATTACACGATTTTTTTACAAAAATATAATTTGAATCCACAACTCCGCTTTCTTCATCAACAAACAAGGGCCCAAGTGAGAGCCGTCCATCAGCGTTTGTCCCGCACCTAAAATATTATTCTCATAAAGGATGAGTCATGCTCAATAAGGTATCTCCTAAAGAGGCTACCTCCCAACCCAGATGCATATGAAATGTTCACATGCAATTCAAAAATCAAACAAGCATTCACCCAAGAACATACAACTTCAAGAAATGAATGTCACAATGAAATGCCATGTTATCAAACAAGACTCACACATGCAATACAACCCAAGCCCTCCACCGGCTCTCATAACACATGTAATGTCATGCGTATGTATCCGGATATTCCAAGTCCCCACCATTGATGTTATACATCCAATGACTATTTTATAAAATGAACCATGTGTCTTTGTTGGGTAGGTGATTTCCTTGGTATCCCACCTCTGGTTCCGCTCACACCGATACACTTTTTTAGACTTTCACTCTTGAAAATGTATAAACCAGTAATCGGGTCTTGCGCTCGAGGGAGAGTTTAGCCCTTCTTGCTATACCCCACGCCTCAACCACCAAGAATGGTGTTTGATCCAAAAATATGCACACACACCCATACTCATGTCAAATGCCCACGAATGTGATACTACCCGTGTATATGCAATATAATGAACAATTACATATCGTATCATTATGCAACCAAGTTTTCAATTGCAATTTCAACATCATGTTCAACATGTCATGAGCACATTATGAACAACTTCAAATCATCAATGCAACTTATATCATCAAAATTATAACATCATCACAAAGCATGTTATATTAATTTCATTCAAGTAACATACTTAATCAATCATAGGTATTTTATCAAACACCCAAAAGGCACAAAATCATATAAACATATAATCATGCTTAATTTATCACATTCTCATGAAATCACTCAATGAGCAATCCTCAACAAACTCAATTCATGCAAAATTGATTTTATACATTCTTATATCATTAGTTACACTATGAGTATATTTAAACAAGAGATTGCATCTCTAATCAAGCTACCAATTTCATACACAAACCCTAGATTGGAAATAAACATAATTAGGAGAAGAACCCTACCTCTTGAAGAGTAATACGAGTGGTAGAAACTCCAAGAAGCTCAATTCAAGCTTCAAACCTTGATTTTCAAAAATTCTGTCTTTAAGACTTCGGCAAAATCCATGATTTTTGGTACGTAGACGTAGCTCTCATTGCATAGATCGACTTTTGTTCTTGGCCCGAAGCAATCCGACGAAAGGTTGGCCCTAGATCGCAAGAAGAAGATGGAAGAAATCCTTGTTTTCTCTCTTCTTCTCTCTCTCTCTATTCGAAAATCAGCAGCCAAATGGGGGAAATTTTTTTTATTTTCCCCTCTTTTTATAAACCTAGGATACTTGGCCCATAATGTGCCACATGTCTCGTCTTTTCCTAGTCTGATTTTATTCCTAATCAATTAAATCTCGTTCTATGTTATGTTCAAAATATTTTATTTGAACTAGCTTTAAATTATTTTCTATGTTTCGCAATTAATTCTCGATCGCGTTTATTTTAATCGCGCAATCCACAATAGCAACGTAAATCGTGAAAAATTTGGCTGCCTCGAAATTCAATGAAAATTGACTTTGTAATTAGATTTGGCGAGACGAATCCAACGGTAAGTTTTTTTTTTTCATCCGAGTTCTAAAAAATTTTGAGTTTTTAACTCGTACCACAATGAATAATTACCATTTTGCCCTTTTCGATAAAAATTGAAATTTTTCCGAGTTTTACAGTAATTGTGGTAGATATAGATTAAAATTGAAGGTTATCTGAGCTTAAATTTAAATTAACCTATTTACCCCCTCTAGGTCTAGCGTGCGATTCCTCGTGTATAATCTAGTGGAAAGATCTTAAACGTAAAGTGTTGTATTTTTTCTCATAGAATCAATTTTGAGTCAATCATAAATACCATTGTGCTTTATGATAGCTATATGTTAAAAAAGACGACATGTTTTATTAAACAGATAATCCCTTGGAAGGAAATCAAAAATTCACAGATGACTTATGGAAATCCCATCACTAATCACAAAACTCGCTAAACAACCCACCAGAATGGACCAATTTGATTAGGCTAATGCGAATCACTTGATGGTAGTGTAAAGTTGTCATCCCCATAGAACTAAAAATAGACTGCATTCAAAAAAAATATGGGGAATCCCAAATATGTGAATTCAATCACTAATCTTTTTAAATTCAAGAATATTGACTACAAAAAAGTTTATGATTGATCCTTCATATGTGGTGTCCTTTTCGAACCTCAAAAAAATAAGCACAAAAAGTGTGGGATTTAATTTACAAATAGCCGTGAATCAATAATTTTAAGATACAATATCATACTACATCATTTTTGGAAAACAACAATGATTATCGTATTTTTTTTATTAATTACAAAATGACAGTCAAAATGTAAGTCATATTGCAATCAATTCCTTAATGTTTCAATTTTAAAAATTTATCCTACTAAAATTAATTTTTTTTAATTAGCTCCTATTGTTAGTTGTTCACCATTAAAAAGGATGAAAATTTATCACGAAATCGCACGTGATCTAAAATCTAATTAAAAATATAAAACTACCCTTATTGCTATTTTTTGTTTTTAGGGTTTAATACTAAGGTGGAGTGTGGGAAGGTGAGAGAAATCTAGCCGAAATGAGGCTTCGAACGACTGAGGGATAACGCGATCCGACAGTTAGGGGGTTCAGACTTGCGATGTGAGAGTAAATTGGAGGTCGATTTGGGTGCGGTAGATTTAATTAGTATTTTTCTAGGATTTATTTTAATGTGATTTTTTTTATAAAAAAAAGAGCAAAAAATATATTTTGGCGTAATGACAAAAAACTCATATGGTGCAAAGAGGAGGTGTCACCTTTGAAGGCTTTGCAACCATGCAAAGCAATGATTTATGTCATAGAAATCATTCCCAAGCAACTGGAAAAGGACCAGAATAACAAAAATTGTTTGGAGGAGAGAGAGCGAGAGTGAGAGAGAGAGAGATAGAGATAGAGATAGAGAGAGAATAAAGAGAAGAAAGAGCAAATTTTGGGTTTTTGTTAGAGTGATTTGAAATGCAAGGGCTACACCAAAAGCTTTGTTTCAACTCCCTAAATTCAGTGATAAGCTTCGATATTGAATTGGTATGGTGGATTGTAACTTCGAATTTGAGTTTAAAGTTATAGGTGAGTTTCGGTTTTTCAAATGGGTCTTGTATCTAGCCTTTTTTTTTTTTTCAAATTAATGGTTATTGATGGGCCAAGCCTAAGGGCCCAACTCATGTCATAAGTTCGGTTTGAATTAATAGCCCAACTCCAAGAGATCCAGCAAATCCAGCCCACTGTGTTCCACGCCCGGTCAAGCTCATCAGGTTCGAGGAGCTACGTCAGCAAGGAGCATGCAGGGTCATCCAAGAGCCTCATCCACGTCGCCTTAGAAAGAGTCAACCTTCACGTCATCCTTTGACCGAATCTTGTGGAAAGTACCGTAACTGCCTCGCCCGTTGAGAAGAGGTCGCCACCTCCACCAAATTAGTCACTTAGTTACTAATAACTCGCCCCAATTTGTTATGAGGCGACTATAAATTATAAGTCCCGCCAATACTTGGGGGCATCACACTTAGTCGAGCACAACTCTCCTATCTCTCTCAGCTTGTAATTCTATGCTCTCCCTACACACTTGAAGTAATAAAACTCCCCGGCGACCCTAGCCATTCAAAGTGGACGTAGGTCACATTGACCGAACCACTATAAATCTTGTCTTGCCTGTGTGTTTCTATCTCTCTCTACTTATTTATTGCTTTAATTACTAGTCACTTGACAGGCTTGTTGTCTGAATTTGATATTGACAATTTACGTACAAGTATACACGTTCAACAAGTAATAAAGTGATAAGTAGAGTATCGTTCTCACAAAAAATTATTAGTAATAATTTTCAAGTACTAACTTTATATCAATTCAATTTTATTTAAACAATTGAAATTAACTATGAATTCACTAATTTAAAACTAAATCTAAATTTAATAATCAAGGATTGAATTCGCCAGATAAAAGAATTTAAGATTACAACTTCCCCTAATGTTTCGTATGAATCTTTCCACTCTCTTTCCAGTTAATTGATCAAAATAAGTTGTTAACTGAGAACTCAAAATTATTTATTAAGCCTCTTCCGATAGCTAGATAAACATATCTCTCCCAATGAAATTACTTTATTCCTATGCAAAATAAGTTAGAATAGATTCATTAAGTTCAAACTCTCATAAAAGTTACACAAGGCATATAGGTATATTTCTATCCTATACACAAACTCAACTATTCAATCCGAAGAAGAATTAACCAGACGCATGTTATCATATTCAGATCTAAACCTAGAATTCATCTCTCAATTTCATCTAGGTTATCAAATTAATTGTTGGCCACACAATCATAGATTAAGCACAAAATATGACAAACAACTCATGTATGATCAATAGAACTAGAAACGAGAATAGATCAATTTAACTAAACATCAGGTTCCGTTGCAATCTTAATAAAAACTTAGTTCATAATGTAATTGAAAAACATCATTATCAAATTAAACAACATCTCAGAAAATCAAAAATTAAAAGTAAGAGAAAAGAATGAAAACTTAGTTGCAATCTTCAATCTCTCTCTAGCCTTCAAGTCCGATCTTCTTCGCGTCGCTTTCTTCGATTCTTGCCTTCAATTTTTTATCAATCCTTGGTCTTCTCTCATGTTAGCAGCCCCCAAAAATCAGTACATCTCTATCCCAACTCAAACCCTAGCATATATGTAGCATTATAGTTCAATTTCGGCTCAAAAACAAGTCAAAATTCGCGTCCACATTAAAACAAGTGCCTAGGCGCTTAAAATCAGCGCAAGGGCGCTAATTTTTTGCCCTTCAAGGGCCTAGGCGCTGGTCCTAGCGCCTAGGTGCTGATCCCTTTTTAAGCCTAGAGCCGCCCTTGTTGGTTAGTCTTCAAAAATCCAACACTTAGGCTCCCAAATGACCTTGTTTCCTTCCAAATGATGATCCCTACAAAATAACATTAAAACACACAAAGCAAATAAAAAGGAACATAAAATATTTGAAAACTTGCAATTTCACCAAGCCAAGAGTACTCAATTTGTAGGTATAAAACTCACTCATCAGTGGTGTGTAAGCCAATTTGTGCATCATCAGTTTGGCGCCGTCTGTGGGAAGACAAAATTCTCACCTAAACACTTCTTTTGTTGAACCAATGGCGATCACCACCAGATCCATGAATCAGCCTAAAGACAATCCAACACAAAAGGAGGAGGTTGCTCCTCCACCAACCAATCTCATCCCAAATGCGCAGCAGATACTGAACACAATGCAGCAGCTTGTAGCCCAGAACCAGCAAATTCTACAACTGATGCTCACAGGTCAACAAGGAGGAGCGCAGCCTATTGGACCCTAAGCAAGAGGAGCTCCACGCCCTGCTGGGAGTCAAGGAGCTCCCCAAGGCGCCCCCTTGGGCTCCCCACACCGGGGAGTCCACCATGAGGGACCTCCACCTCCTCCTCCAGCTCCTGTTTCTCATGGTGGAGACCCTCATTTCCAAGAGGATGAGGGTGAAAACCAAAGCGTGGAACATGGGAGCCATTTCCACGATAATTCCAAAGGAGCTCTCAATCACTGGGACGAAAAAATTAAAGAGGTGCAAAATCAACTGGGTGACGTCTTCAACGCCATGAAGGCACAAAGACTCGAGACAATTGACTACCTCGTAAGGCGAACTGACACACCTTTCGTACCTGACGTGGCGAACTACCCCCTTCCTCATAAATTCAAAATGTCATCCGTGGAAACCTTTGACGGTACGAAGGATCCACTGGACCACCTTGAAACTTATAAGACCTTAATGCAACTGCACAACGTCCCCAACGAAATCATGTGTAGGGCATTCCCAACCACCTTGAAGGGATCCGCCCGACAATGGTTCGCCAAGCTCTCCCCAACCTCCATTGGCTCCTTTGATGAGCTAAGCAGGTCCTTCGTGTCGCACTTCATCAGAGAACACTGCCATCAGAAGCCTGCCACCCACCTGCTCAGCATATAAGCAGGACATCTTCATGATGCACCTTCCTCCACAATACCAGAAAGCCCAGCAAAACTCTCTAACCATTAGGCGCCAACCGCCCTGGTGTCAATGAAAAGTAATGCAGAATACGACAAACGGAAGAAGACATTGAGAACCTGAGCCTAGCATCAAGCATCTCCTCATAGATAGCAATATCTCTATAGGAGTCATCACAAGCAATCTCACCCATCTCGGCTCGACGACACAGTACATTAGGAGGAATGTGGTAAACAGAGACAATCCGCAAAATGTCAGTGTCCGTATATAAAAGTGCTAGAAATAGTACTCATTTTGGATCCATCGTCATCAAGAGCTACCTTTCCTTGGTGCTTTCTGTTGCGAGGACGAGAAGGATTGCCCGAGCCGCTGCCAGGGAGGTCTTGAGGAACTTGACTTGGAGAAGTCCCACCTGAACAAGCCAGATCACCCGCCGGCAACTCCTCGTTGAGCGAATGGATCGCCTGGGCCACCCTGATCTCGGCGCCCAACGCCCGGGTCTCCTGGCTAGCGGCGCCCAACTCCTGAGAAGTTTGGCCAGAGGCGCCCAACTACTGGGTCGCCTGACCCTTCCCCGCGTCGCCTAAGCACGCGCCTCTTGCCTAGAACGCCTCCTCAACGCCAGCCTAGACCTCCTCACCAGCAGGGGCGCCCAACCTTGCCTCCCTAGCGTGCACGGCAGCCTTGCCCAAGCCTCCCTCTGTGCGCCCAACCTGATCGCCCATGCCCCTCTCGGCACCTACACGTCTGACTGCTGCCTCCTACTTGCCCAAGCTGCCCAAATCAGTGCCTAAATGGGCGCCCAACACCTGCTCCTCGCGCACGGTCAGCTCGTCCATGGCCATTAGACGAGCGGTCTGCTTGCCAATGTATCCTAGACGCGCCCCCCAAGTCGAATCCAGAGGTGAGAGCCTCTCAGCCTCAAGAACGCCCCTGGGCACTCACCTACTGAAACCAATCTCACCTCCACCATACTCGGCGACGCCTAGAGCTCACCCAAGGTGCCCACCGCCTTCAATGCCTACTTCTCCTTCTTCGATAACAATGGGTGCTCGCATCCCTCCTTCCTCAATCGACATGGCCTCTCAAATGCTCAACTCAAGAAGTTTCTTGAAGGATTTTTAGGAATAGAGCTCTACTTTCCTCTCTCAAAATTATATGGAGTGGGTGGAATGAAGAAGGAATTTTCTATTTATAACCTAGGGTTTTTAAAAATCCTATTAAGGAAAGGAAAAAGTAAAAAGCCCCAATTTATAACCTAGGGCTTTTCAAGAATCCAAAAAGGGAAGTGAAAGAGGAAGTTTATATAGCTAATGGAGTCCCATGGAAGGAAATGAGTCGCCAATCAAAAGAAGTCTCCAAGAAATCCAAGTTCAAAAAGGGTTGATCGTTATTTTGATCGTAACTTTTGATCTGTAGTTCCACACGGGGCTCATAATATGTCAAATCGAAGCTCTCGGCGAGCCCTACAAAACACATTGCCTTTGGCTATGACAGGAACCTTTAAAAGCCCAAAAAAGGTGTAGAAACACATGTTTTGGCCTCCCAAATTTTTTCCAGTTATCCGTTCGGCCGAAAATTCAAACTCAACCGAATACCTTCCTTTCCAAGTTTCATTAGACGCAGGGCATTGGGGGTCAAATGATGGGCCAAGCCCAAGGGCCCAACTCATGTCATAAGCTCGGTCTGAATTAATAGCCCAACTCCAAGAGATCCTGCAAGTCCAGTAGCCCAACTTCAAGAGATCCAGCAAATCCTGCCCACTGTGTTCCACGCCCGGTAAAGCTCATCAGGTTCGATGAGTTACGTCAGCAGGGAGCATATAGGGTCATCCAAGAGCCTCATCCACGCTGCCTTGGAAAGTGTCAACCTTCACGTCATCCTTTGACCGAATCTTGTTGAGAGCACCGTAACTACCTCGCCCGTTGAGAAGAGGTCGCCACCTCCACCAGATTAGCCACTTTGTTACTAATAAGGCGCCTCAATCTGTTATGAGGCGACTATAAATTGTAAGCCCTGCCAACACTTTGGGGCATCACACTTAGTCGAGCACAACTCTCCTATCTCTCTCAGCTTGTAATTCTCTGCTCTCCCTACACATTTGAAGTAATAAAACTCCCCGGCGACCCTATCCATTCAAAGTGGACGTAGGTCACATTGACCGAACCACTATAAATCTTGTCTTGCCTGTGTGTTTCTATCTCTCTCTACTTATTTATTGCTTTAATTACTAGTCACTTGACAGGTTCTGTGCAAAGCCAATTTGTGCACCATCAGTTATGATTTTGTTCTTGAGTGGTTTTTGGAGTAGTTTGTGAGCGGTGGGGGAGGTTGGTCGTGGTCTATAGAGGTAGAACCAAGTCTGGCTAGGGTTTGAAAAACTTGAATTTTGATCTTTTGAAAAACTAGTTTAAGCTTTGAAAGAGGACTTAGGCCTAGCTAATTTGGGGTCAAGGTATGAGACCCGAAAATGCATATCATGACATCTTATATAATATTGGGGGTTAAAGCGTAATATATTAATATTAGTTATGGGGTTAAATTATGGTTATTAGGAATCATGGGAAGTTAAGTAGTATTTTTTAAAAATAAATTTTAGGTTTGAATTATTAGATGGCGAAGCGCTTGGATGTAATTTAATATCTATCAAAAAATTTAAGTGTTACAATGTAATTAAGTTGGGTGAGTCATGGGACACCCGACACAAGTAGGATTTCCCAGCTTAAGATATTCGAAAATATATAAAGGGTGCTTGAGTTGTACCCGTTCATTGGGCTTAGAAGTGTAGGTGATGGGTTTTGATGGAGTTCTAGCCTTCGTTGTCAAAATCAGCATGGAGAGGCAAGATTTTTTGCTTTCTTGAAGTGAAACATGCTCATTTATTTTCACTACTCCTATTGTTCTTGGCTAAATTCAAGTTCTTGTGTTGTTGGTGTTGAGTTGAAAATCAAAGAGCCCTAGGTTCTTCACATTTGGAAGTTTCGACGAATTTCGAAGAAATGGCGCATCAAAGGTAAAGATTTTCCTTTAATTTAGCATGTTATTAAGCTTTTAAATTCTTGAGGGTAGTGTGATAAATTCTTGGGAGGTGTTAGGAAGAGGAGAGATGGCGGTAGGAGGTGATGAGCCTAAAGTTAACTGGGCTAGGCCCAATAAATTAAAGAGGCCCAAGACAACTAAAAAGCGACCCAGGCCCAAACAAGAGGGACTAAGTCACTAGGACCAAGGAGGCCACCCAAAGGGCGCCGCCCAAGGAGGCTACCCCAAGGGGCGTCGCCCAAGGGGGCCACCCCTGCCCTCCTGTTCCTCCTTCGCCCTCCTCCCTTTGCCACTTCGACTCAGTCCAGCTCAGTCCAGGATCCTCCTTCCGAAGGAGTAGGAACACCAACCCAGCTCAGGATCCTCCTCCGAAGGAATAGGAGCACGAGGGAAAGAATATCGGGATACGCACGGAGATCTAATCCTACCTTAATTGTACTTACCAAAATAGTGGTGACCGCCTCACCTCACCGCCTCATCACACCTATATAATGTAAGCCCTCTCCACATAGAAGGGCAGGACCTCATGACCTTGAGACCACACACATCTCTCTGCACACTTTTTTTTCTCTCTCTCTCTCTCTCTCTCTCTCTCTCTCTCTCTCTCTTCCAAGCTTTGTAATACTCCTGGAGTTACTCTCCCGGTTACATTATTCATCAATAAAGATCTCCAGCCACCGCTGCCGTTCCCGAGAGTGGAGCAGGTCACCCAGACCGAACCACTATAGATCTTGGTGTTGACTCCATATTTACATACTGCCATTGATTGTCTATTTACTGCTCATTAATTGTGTCTCTTAATATACTCGACTATTGATCTTGCACGAAGATCAATTTGTGCATCATCAGTTTGGCGCCGTCTGTGGGAAACGAATAGTTTTCTACTCTCTTTCAATGCATGACAATTACTACCAGATCAATGAGTCAACAACTGGGAGACAGCAACCCAGCCCACCGGGAGGAGGCTCTACCTCCCCTCGCACCCTCGGAACCATCTGTTACAGCGACTGGACAACAACAACAGCTTTTACAGACTATGCATTTACTGGTGACACAGAACCAACAGATCATTCAGTTAATGCTCACCCAAGGAGGCGTCGCCCCTCACCCCGTAGGAGGAGCACCACTCCCTTCAACAGGAAAGGAGCAGCAGCCTCTCCTTTCTGGGTGTTAGACAACCCCTCACTATGGGGACCCTCGCGAGGATGCCCCAAGGCCACACCAGGGCACTCCTCGCCCAGCAGTCCCTCCTCAGCGCACAGGAAGCTCACGTGTTCCCCCTCCTCACGTACCTGCGCAGGAGAACAAAGACGGAGAAAGCCAATATGGTGACCATGAAAGCTAGTATCATTACCCGATTGAGGATGTCCTCAACTAGTGGGACGAGAAGATTAGAAAGGTGCAAAACCAACTCAGTGATGCCCTCAACGTCATTAAAGCCTAGGCGCCCGAGACCGTGGATTACCTGGTAAGACGTACTGATACACCTTTTGTTGCGAACATAGTCAATTATCTCTTACCCTCGAAGTTTAAGATGTCTGCTATCGAGATCTTCGATGGTACCAAAGACCCCCCTCGATCACCTGGACACATACAAATCTCTTATGCAACTCCACAATGTGCATGATGAGATTATGTGTAGAGTCTTCCCCACCACCTTGAAGGGGTCGGCTTGTCAATGGTTCGCAAAGATCAAACCCTCCTCCATCCACTCATTCGCAGAACTGAGTAGATCCTTCGTCTCGCACTTCATTGGGGGACGCCGACATCAGAAGCCTATGACTCATCTGCTCACCGTCAAGCAGGACAGGGATGAAAGCCTCAGAGACTACCTCGCTCGTTTCAATGAGGAGGCTCTCCAGATTGAGGAGCCAGATGATAAGGTAGCCTTGGCCGCCTTTATCGCTGGTCTTCGCTCCTCCAGCTTCATGTTCTCCGTCCTTAAGAAGCTGCTCTCCAGCATGCCCGAGCTGCTGTCAAGCGCACAAAAGTACATAAACGCCGAGGATGTCACCAAGGCCAGACGAGGTGAGTCTTCCTACGGGGGTGAGAAAAGAAAGGATACCCGCGAAGACATGAGAGAAGCAGAGAACAAGATGAATAGGACAGAGAGAATCTCTTTCAAAGACCGCCTTGGTCCCCCGCCTATGAGAGAACGACAAGCCTTCACGCCACTCAATGTTTCCATGGAGCGTATCCTGTTCCAAATACAAGATGATCCTACAGTACGTTGGCCAGAGAAGATGAAGACCGCCCCGAACCGAAGGAGCCTGAACAAGTACTGTCGTTTCCACCGCGACTATGGCCATGACACTGACGACTGTTTTGATCTTAAAAGGCAGATCGATGAGCTTATATAGCGTGGCCAATTGAGGCAGTACGTTGCTAGTAAAGGACAAGCCCCACCACCTAGTCGGGACCAGAACGACAGAGAATGCCAGCAACCCCTCGGAGAAGTCCAGACGATCTCTTGAGGGCCAGGAGGAGGAGTTGACTTGAACTCCGCCAGGAAAGCCTCGACCCACCTATAGGACACCGAGCATCTGAAGATTTTATCTATCCTTTATTGTTTTAGTTGATTTATTCTGTTATTTATTATTTTATGAAATAAAATTCTGCGATGATTATTGTGTCCAGAATTTTCTTGTTTTCCTAAAATTTACAAACAGCTTACAAAAGTCAGAACATAACAAAAAGACAAAAGGGGTCTAGCACCAGGCGCCTAGACGAGGGGTCTCGCCCTCTCCACCTTGGGCGCCTCCCATGATGATGCCGCCTAGACGAGGGGTCTCACCCTCTCCACATTGGGCGTCTCCCATGGTGATGCCTCTCTCCATCTCCACCTTGGGCGCCTCCCATGATGCTGCCTAGACGAAGGGTCTCGCCCCCTCTCACCAGGCGCCCAGCACCTCAGGCGCCCGCCCTCCTCATCTCCATCTCAATGGAATGACGACAGTCATCTCCTGAGCTATACGTAGCTCTCTGACTATGCTCTCGCGCAAGTCACCTTATAAGCCTCTGCTACGGCAGCCATCTCCCGAGACTATACGTAGCTCGACCTAGCTTGGAATATGCCCTCGCGCAAGTCACCTTCTAAGCCTTTGCTACGACAGCCATCTCTCGAGACTATACGTAGATTGGCCTAGCTCTGACTATGCTCTCGCGCAAGTCACCTTATAAGCCTTTGCTACGGTAGCCATCTCCCGAGACTATACATAGCTTGGCCTAGCTCTAACTTTGCTCTCGCGCAAGTCACCTTATAAGCCTCTGCCACGACAGCCATTTCCCGAGACTATATGTAGCTCGGCCTATGACTCTGCTCTCGCGCAAGTAATCATCAAGTAAGCCTCTGCCACGGCAGCCATCTCCTGAGACTATACGTAGCTCGGCCTCTGACTCTACTCTCGCGCACGTAGTCACCGTGTAAGCCTCTGCCACGAAAGCCATCTCCTGAGACTATACATAGCTCGACCTATGACTCTGCTATCGCGCAAGTAGTCACAAAGTAAGCCTCTGCTACGGCAGCCATCTCTCGAGACTATACGTAGCTCGGTCTTTATGACTCAGCCCTCGCGCAAGTAGTCACCTGGTAAGCCTCTGTTACGGCAGCCATCTCCCTAGACTATACATAGCTTGGCCTCTATGACTCTATCTTTGCTCTCACGTAAACAATCTGTTTTTCTCTCCCGGTAATCATGTTAGATATTTTAATGTTGGGATAACATTGTTTTTGTCAGGCACACTTTTGAAGCCTGGGCTACAGTCCCTGTAGTAAGACCGCACTAGAGTCTCAACTCCTACAGCAGTACAAGGGCTAGTTGTGGTATACACAAAAGTCCCAGTCTGGGAAAGAGTGGGGGCACCACAAGGTCCCATCTCCCAGGAGGCAACCTAGCCATTAGACCTTGACGAAGAAGCACTTAGGGCAACAAACCTCGCCCTCTTGAGAGGAGGGAAACACACCACCTTAAAAGCACAGAGAGTCTCCACCACCATCGTTGTATCAACAGGGCACCTACAATTAGAGACAATGTCAGTTAGTGACCAAACACCAGAGAGGCGCCACCCATAGCAAGACTCAAGGCGTCGCCCAAACACAGCAGCGCCCAAGGCCTCCTGGCGTCGTCCAAGGCACCTGGCCATCCTTCTGGCGTCACTCAAAGCACCCTACAATCCTTCAGGTGGCACCCACGACAGCCTCCAATGTTGCCCATGAATGCCTGACAACTGTCTGCCATAACGAAGCTCTCCACCACCGTCGGCTTCACTAATTTGTGCTTAAAACTCAAATTCAGAGAGATAGAAGCATTTTTTGAGAAAATTTGTTGACCAAATCGCCTTTGGCAGTTTGATCAAGAAATCATTGAGAAATCAATGGGCAAGGAAACTTTGGCAGCTAAATTCAAAGTTTGAAAACAAAGAATGGGAGTGTAAATGATAAAATATTATAGTGGAGTTCATATAGTATTCACTGTGGGCCTTGAGGAAGAAAAGTTGGGAAATATCCTTTGGGGGAGGTACTCTTGTGCGTGTAGAAAGGCATTATGCGGAAGTGGTTTCCTACTTCATATTGAACTAAACTTGTGTACTGTTTGTATGTCGTAGATCTCAAAAAAATACCTGAATTCAAAAAAAAAAATCGTCTCAAACGGACAACCATGCGCAAAGTTATGCCCGTTCAAAGTTTTACCGGTATTTTCATGATTTTCTGAAATAAAAAGAGTGCCTTTAAAAATATGATAAACTAGAGAGGATGTGGTTAAAATTTTTCCTATTCCCAATTCAGTTTCAAACGTTGGAGCAACTTATTGGCCCGTCCCCCCCTCTCTCTCTCTCTTCTCTCTCTCTCCCCAGATTCAACCCAACAGCAGTACTCACATATATAAATACAGGGAAATATATATAGATGCATGTAGAGAGAGTTAGGGACATAAACTACAGTTGATAATTTTACTCTCTCCCTCTCTCTTGGACTTTCTCCTCTAGGGTTCCTGTGTTTGAAACCCTTCTTTCGATGAGCATGTGAGGGCTTATAGAACTCAGAGTTGAAGGAGAAAGAAGGGGAATTTAATTTCAATGGCGGAATTAGGGCAGGAGACGGTGGAGTTCTCAACTCTGGTGAGTCGGGCAGCAGAGGAATCGTATCTATCGCTGAAAGAATTAGTGGACAAGTCGAAATCCCACGAACTCTCCGATTCCGAGAAGAAAATTGGCATTCTCAAGTACTTGGTGAAGACTCAGCAGCGTATGCTCTGTCTCAATGTTCTCGCCAAGTGGTGTCGGCAAGTCAATTATACTAATTTCTACAACTTTGCACACATTCTTGTCTGCGTTTTTGTATAGTAATTGGTTTATATTACTCTATGTTGTATTTTTTGGATTCAATACTTTCACTCTTTTTTATTTTTTTGTTTTCCACCGGTTTCTTTTCGAAGGAAAGTCATTCGCTTTCCTACTTTCGTAGGGGCCGGACATTTTTGTTTGCTATGGAAGAATGTAGACATAGTTTTTGTTAATTTTTATTTGAGAAGTAGAATGCTTGTGTGTTTAAAAAGTAATTTTTCTCTGTTTGGGTGGTGAGAAAATAGAGAAGTTAGAGAAAGATGCTATTTTGAGAAACAGTTCTTGAAATATACTGAATTGCGCCATATATATTTATCTATTTTTTATAGGACTGACAACTTCTAATTCACTTATGGGAAAGATTGAACCCTTGAATTCCTTTCCCTTCCTAAATTTTCATGGTAGCTAAAATGAAGGGTATTAACCTTAAAGGATTCAGGAAATGCCATGATTTCACATTGGGCCTCTCCGTGAATCAAGGCCAATTCTTCACCAAAGTCAATTGTTGGGTATTTTCTGGGTTGAAGTGGAAATAGATGTAGTTTAGGCTTGCTCTTTCGATTTATGTTAGCCAATGAAGTTTTAGAGTGATCTTGTGGTTTTATATATATGTATATGAAATTCAATGTTTGGCCGCTTGATCAAGAAATCATTGAGCAATCAATGGGCGAGGAAACATTGGCAGCTAAATTCAAAGTTTGAAAACAAAGAATGGGAGTGTAAATGATAAAATATTGTAGTGGAGTTCATATAGTATTCACTGTGGGCCTTGAGGAAGAAAAGTTGGGAAATATCCTTTGGGGGAGGTACTGTTGTGCGTGTAGAAAGGCATTATAAGGAAATTGTTTCCTTCTTCATATTAAACTAAACTTGTGTGCTGTTTGTATATCGTAGATCTCGAAAAAATACCCGAATTCAAAAAAACAATTCGTCTCAAACGGACAACCGTGCGCAAAGTTATGCCCGTTCAAAGTTTTACCGGTATTTTCATGACTTTCTGAAATAAAAAGAGTGCCTTTAAAAATATGATAAACTAGAGAGGATGTGGTTAAAATTTTTCCTATTCCCAATTAAGTTCCAAACGTTGGAGCAACTCATTGGCCCGTCCCCCCCTCTCTCTCTCTCTCTTCTCTCTCTCTCCCCAGATTCAACCCAACTGTAGTACTCACATATATAAATACAGGGAAATATATATAGATGCATGTAGAGAGAGTTAGGGACATAAACTGCAGTTGATAATTTTACTCTCTCCCTCTCTCTTGGACTTTCTCCCTCTGGGGTTCCTGTGTTTGAAACCCTTCTTTCGATGAGCATGTGAGGGCTTATAGAACGCAAAGTTAAAGGAGAAACAAGGGGAATTTAATTTCAATGGCGGAATTAGGGCAGGAGACGGTGGAGTTCTCGTCTCTGGTGGGTCGGGCAGCAGAGGAATCGTATCTGTCGCTGAAGGAATTAGTGGACAAGTCGAAATCCCCCGAACTCTCCGATTCCGAGAAGAAAATTGGAATTCTCAAGTACTTGGTGAAGACTCAGCAGCGTATGCTCCATCTCAATGTTCTTGCCAAGTGGTGTCAGAAGGTCAGTTATACTAATTTCTACAACTTTGCACACGTTCTTGTCTGCGTTTTTTTTTTATAGTAATTGGTTTATATTACTCTATGTTGTATTTTGTGGATTCAATACTGTCACTCTTTTTTATTTTTTTTGTTTTCCACCAGTTTCTTTTCGAAGGAAAGTCCTTCGCTTTCCTACTTTCGTAGGGGCCGGACATTTTTGTTTGTTGTGGAAGAATGTAGACCTAGTTTTTGTTAATTTTTGTTTGAGAAGTAGAATGCTTGTGTGTTTAAAAAGTAATTTTTGTCTGTTTGGGTGGTGAGAAAATAGAGGAAGTTAGAGAAAGATGCTATTTTGAGAAACATTTCTTGAAATATACTGAATTGCACCATATATATTTTTCTATTTGTTATAGGACTGACAACTTCTAATTGACATATGGGAAAGATTGGACCCTTGAATTCCTTTCCCTTCCTAAATTTTCATGGCAGCTAAAATGGAGGGTATTAGCCTTAAAGGATTCAGGAAATGCCATGATTTCACATTGGGCCTCTCCGTGAATCAAGGCCAATTCTTCACCAAAGTCAATTGTTGGGTATTTTCTGGGTTGAAGTGGAAATAGATGTAGTTTAGGCTTGCTCTTTCGATTTATGTTAGCCAATGAAGTTTTAGAGTGATCTTGTGGTTTTATATATATGTATATGAGATTCAATGTTTGGCCGCTTGATCAAGAAATCATTGAGAAATCAATGGGCAAGGAAACATTGGCAGCTAAATTCAAAGTTTGAAAACAAAGAATGGGAGTGTAAATGATAAAATATTGTAGTGGAGTTCGTATAGTATTCACTGTGGGCCTTGAGGAAGAAAAGTTGGGAAATATCCTTTGGGGGAGGTACTGTTGTGCGTGTAGAAAGGCATTGTGCGGAATTTGTTTCCTTATTCATGTTGAACTAAACTTGTGTACTATTTGTATGTCGTAGATCTCGAAAAAATACCCGAATTCAAAAAAAAATTCGTCTCAAACGGACAACCATGCGCAAAGTTATGCCCGTTCAAAGTTTTACCGGTATTTTCATGATTTTCTGATACTCCTGCTCCGAGGTGTTGCCCGCATCCAAGGGGTCCACACCCAGCGCCAAGCCTGGCGCCTGCGCCTATTGGGCGTCACCTGCCGCCTAACCAGTACCCAGCGCCTTGCGCCCCTGTGCCAGCACCAAGGTCAACAAGTTGGCGTCGCCCAAATGGGCTCCTGCTTGGCGCTGCCCAAACGGGCTCCCATATGCTGCTGACCTCCTTCGTCAAAGTCGTCTCCCTTCCTACAATGGGCGCCGCCCCCCTCGGCAGCAATAGGCAACTCTCATAGCCCATCTAGGCCTTGGGCGCCGCCCCAATTGTCTCCCTCCTTGGGCTCTTCGGCTGCCCTTTCCATCAAGGTCCTGCCGCCTATGAGGCCAACGCCATAGTCTGCTCCTTGATCCACTACTCCACTACCCGAGTCCAAGGCACCATTAACAAGAGAGGCAACCCCATGGGCGCCGCCTCTGTCACCACGAAAATCCTCTCCAAACTTCTTTGAACTCCTAGCACAAGAAATGTCAAAAAATGCAAAAAATATCCGGTGACAGTAGACTCAACAGGGAGTCCCTAAAGATGAAAAGACGTCGTGGAGAGCAAGAAAACTTCTACTCAAGTGAAGAAGAAGAAGCACATGTCTCAACCCCTTCCTCTCACAAAAAGTCAGAGGCTTGGGGCATGGGGGGCAAATGATGAGCCTAAAGTTAACTGGGCTAGGCCCAATAAATTAAAGAAGCTCAAGACAACTAAAAAGCGACCCAGGTCCAAACAAGAGGGACCAAGTCACCAGGACCAAAGGGGCCACCCCAAAAGGCGCCACCCAAGGAGTCCACCTAAGGGGCACCGCCCAAGGAGGCTACCCCAAGGGGCACCGCCCATGGAGGCCACCCCAAGGGGCGCCGCCCAAGGGGGCCACCCCTGCCCTCCTATTCCTCCTTCGCCCTCCTCCCTTTGCCACTTCGACTCAGTCCAACCCAGTCCAGCTCAGTCCAGGATTCTCCTTCCGAAGGAGTAGGAACACCAACCCAACTCAAGATCCTCCTCCGAAGGAATAGGAGCACGAGGGAAAGAATATCGGGATACGCACGGAGATCTAATCCGACCTTAATTGTACTTACCAAAATAGTGGTGACTGCCTCACCTCACCGCCTCGTCACACCTATATAATGTAAGTCCTCTCCACATAGGAGGGCAGTACCTCATGACCTTGAGACCACACATATCTCTCTACACACATTGTCTCTCTCTCTTTCTCTCTTCCAAGCTTTGTAATACTCCCAGAGTTACTCTCCCGATTACATTATTCATCAATAAAGATCTCCGACCACCGCTGCCGTTCCCGAGAGTGGAGTAGGTCACCCGGACCAAACCACTATAAATCTTTGTGTTGACTCCATATTTACATTATTGTCATTGATTGTCTATTTACTGCTCATTAATTGTGTCTCTTGATATACTCGACTGTTGATCTTGCACGAAGATTGTTGATCTTGCACAGGTTAATAGAGTTACGTTTAAGAGTGGTGCACTCTATTGGAGTAGGTAATATGCACTATTTTTGGGTTAGTAGGTGATAAATTTAGGTATCAGAGCCTAAGTTTATTAGGTCCTGTAAACATATGAGTTTAGGTCAACAGTGAACAAATTAGAAAAAAAATTGTTAAAATTAAACGTGGAGGAAGCAAAATTGTTAAAATTAAAAAGTATAAGAGTTAATTCTATTATGACCCAAACGTGGAGGGAGCATTTTGTAATTCACATTTCTTTTTTTCCACGGCAGATGAGTTGAACCTGGCTAGGATCACCGCGTTGCCATGTCACATACTGAATATTATTCTCAAAGGAAATTTCAGTCACATCCCTTATAATTTATTATATCTTTAAAGACATACGTTCTATTATCAAAAATATCATTGACATCTTTTCTAGTTTATATTTAAACATCACCTACACCCCTGCCACTAAACCACTATTTCTAACAAAAAAATTCATCTAAAATACCAAAAATGTCCCTGCATAAACTTTAAACAATTTTTCTACATATAAATCGATTAAAATTCGAGCCGATTAAAATTTTTTTTTTTTTACATATTAAAATTTGAGCTGATTAACATTTGATTTGAGCTGATTATATTTTTTTTATGTATTAAAATTCGAGCCTGTTAAAATTTTTTTTTACGTATTAAAATTTAAGTCTATTTGAGCTCTATTCGAGTTGTTAGTACCGATTAAAATTCACTTTGAGTCGATTAAAATTTATATTTTTTTACTTATTAAAATTTGTGTCAATTAAAATTCAATTCATTAAAATTTGAGTCAATTAAAATTTATATTTTTTTATGTATTAAAATTTGGGCCAATTAAAAATCAATACGAGTTGGTTAAAATTTGATTTGAGTTTATTAAAAATAATTTTTAATTGACTCAAATAGAATTTTAATCGGTTCAAATTTTAATATGTAAAAAAATATAATTTTTAATAGACTCGAATTTTAATATGTAAACAGTAAATTTTAATTAGCTCGAATATAATTTTAAGATATGTTTTTTCTAGAGGGGGTATGGATGAAGTTTGTCTTCAAATATATC
Source organism: Ilex aquifolium (assembly GCA_951799425.1). NCBI lineage: Eukaryota > Viridiplantae > Streptophyta > Magnoliopsida > Aquifoliales > Aquifoliaceae > Ilex > Ilex aquifolium. The sequence continues at coordinate 13,137,742 of OX637395.1, forward strand.
ATGGGCAATTTAGTAAAATTACATTCTAATTAATATTTTTAATCTGATAGGGGTGTTAATGAAGATTTAAAAAATAAAAAAGAGTGACTTTAAAAATATGATAAACTAGAGAGGATGTGGTTAAAATTTTTCCTATTCCCAATTAAGTTCCAAACATTGGAGCAACTCATTGGCCCGTCCCCCCCCCCCCCTCTCTCTCTCTCTCTTCTCCCTCTTTCCCCAGATTCAACCCAACAACAGTACTCACATATAGAAATACAGGGAAATATATATAGATGCATGTAGAGAGAGTTAGGGACATAAACTGCAGTTGATAATTTTATTCTCTCCCTCTCGTTGGACTTTCTCCCTTTGGGGTTCCTGTGTTTGAAACCCTTCTTTCAATGAGCATGTGAGGGCAGAACGCAGAGTTGAAGGAGAAAGAAGGGGAATTTAATTTCAATGGTGGAATTAGGGCAGGAGACGGTGGAGTTCTCGACTCTGGTGAGTCGGGCAGCAGAGGAATCGTATCTGTCACTGAAGGAATTAGTGGAGAAGTCGAAATCCCCCGAACTCTCCGATTCCGAGAAGAAAATTGGCATTCTCAAGTACTTGGTGAAGACTCAGCAGCGTATGCTCCGTCTCAATGTTCTCGCCAAGTGGTGTCAGCAGGTCAGTTGTACTAATTTCTACAACTTTGCACACGTTCTTGTCTGCGTTTTTGTATAGTAATTGGTTTATATTACTCTATGTTGTATTTTTTGGATTCAATACTGTCCCTCTTTTTTATTTTTTTGTTTTCCACCAGTTTCTTTTCGAAGGAAAGTCCTTCGCTTTCCTACTTTCGTAGGGGCCGGACATTTTTGTTTGCTGTGGAAGAATGTAGACATAGTTTTTGTTAATTTTTGTTTGAGAAGTAGAATGTTTGTGTGTTTAAAAAGTAATTTTTGTCTGTTTGGGTGGTGAGAAAATAGAGGAAGTTGGAGAAAGATGCTGTTTTGAGAAACAGTTCTTGAAATATACTGAATTGCACCATATATATTTATCTATTTGTTATATGACTGACAACTTCTAATTGACTTATGGAAAGATTGAACCCTTGAATTCCTTTCCCTTCCTAAATTTTCATGGCAGCTAAATGGAGGGTATTAGCCTTAAAGGATTCAGGAAATGCCATGATTTCACATTGGGCCTCTCCGTGAATCAAGGCCAATTCTTCAACAAAGTAAATTGTTGGGTATTTTTCTGGGTTGAAGTGGAAATAGATGTAGTTTAGGCTTGCTCTTTCGATTTATGTTAGCCAATGAAGTTTTAGAGTAATCTTGTGGTTTTATATATATGTATAAGAAATTCAATGTTTGGCCGCTTGATCAAGAAATCATTGAGCAATCAATGGGCAAGGAAACATTGGCAGCTAAATTCAAAGTTTGAAAACAAAGAATGGGAGTGTAAATGATAAAATATTGTAGTTGAGTTCGTATAGTATTCACTGTGGGCCTTGAGGAAGAAAAGTTGAGAAATATCCTTTGGGGAGGTATTGTTGTGCGTGTAGAAAGGCATTATGCGGAAGTTGTTTCCTTCTTCATATTGAACTAAACTTGTGTACTATTTGTATGTCGTAGATCTCGAAAAAATACCCGAATTCAAAAAAAAAATTCGTCTCAAACGGACAACTGTGCGCAATGTTATGCCCGTTCAAAGTTTTACCGGTATTTTCATGATTTTCTGATACTCCTGCTCCGAGGTGTTGCCCCGCATCCGAAGGGTCCACACCCAGCGCCCAACCTGGCGCCTGCGCCTATTGGGCGTCACCCGCCGCCTAACCAGTACCCAGTGCCCTGCGCCCCAGCGCCAACACCCAGGTCAGCAAGTTGGCGTCACCCAAATGAGCTCCTGTTTGGCGCCGCCCAGACAAGCTTCCACATGCTGCTGACCTCCTTTGTCAAAGTCGTCTCCCTTCCTACAATGGGCGCCGCCCCCCTCGGCAGCGATAGGCGACTCTCACAGCCCGTCTAGGCCTTAGGCGCCGCCCCAATTGTCTCCCTCCTTGGTCTCTTCGGCTGCCATCTCCATCAAGGTCCTGCCGCCTATGAGGCCAACGCCATAGTCTCCTCCCTGATCCACTACTCCACTACTCGAGTCCAAGGCACCATTTACAAGAGAGGCAACCCCATGGGCGCCGCCTCTGTCACCACGGAAATCCTCTCCAAACTTCTTTGAATTCCTAGCACAAGGAATGTCAAGAAATGCAAAAAATATCCGGTGACAGTAGACTCAACAGGGACTCCCTAAAGATGAAAAGACATCGTGGGGAGCAAGAAAACTTTTGCTCAAGTGAAGAAGAAGAAGCACATGTCTCAACCCCTTCCTCTCACAAAAAGTTAGAGGCTTGGGGCATGGGGGCGAATGATGAGCCTAAAGTTAACTGGGCTAGGCCCAATAAATTAAAAAGGCCCAAGACAACTAAAAAGCGACCCAGGTCCAAACAAGAGGGACCAAGTCACCAGGACCAAAGGGGCCACCCCAAGGGGCGCCGCCTAAGAAGGCCACCCAAGGGGCGCCGCCCATGGAGGCCACCCCAAGGGGCGCCGCCCAATGGGGCCACCCCTGCCCTCCTGTTCCTCCTTCGCCCTCCTCTTTTTGACACTTCGACTCAGTCCAGCCCAGTCCAACTCAGTCCAGCTTAGTCCAGCCCAGTCCAGCTCAGTCCAGGATCCTCCTTCCGAAGGAATAGGAACACCAACCCAGCTCAGGATCCTCCTCCGAAGGAATAGGAGCACGAGGGAAAGACTATCGGGATACGCATGGAGATCTAATCCTACCTTTATTGTACTTACCAAAATAGTGGTGACTGCCTCACCTCACCGCCTCATCACACCTATATAATGTAAGCCCTCTCCATATAGAAGGGCAGGACCTCATGACCTTGAGACCACACACATCTCTCTACACACATTGTCTCTCTCTCTTCCAAGCTTTGTAGTATTCCCGTAGTTACTCTCCCAGTTACTTTATTCATCAATAAAGATCTCCGGCCACCGCTGCCGTTCCCAATAGTGGAGTAGGTCACCCGGACCGAACCACTATAAATCTTTGTGTTGACTCCATATTTATATTACTGTCATTGATTGCCTATTTACTGCTCATTAATTGTGTCTTTTGATATACTCGACTGTTGATCTTGCACGAAGACCAATTTGTGCATCATCAAGAGGTGTTGGGGACAAGTAGGAAGGTTTCGGTTCAGGGAAAAATGTACAGGTACAAAATCATTCTGTTAAGATAGAATCAATACAATGATGTCTAGAAAATGGTACCAAGTCATTCTCCCTTGGGAAGAACTAGTACATCGATGAACCTGTAGGATTTGTACTGGTATAATTTGTTTGTTTTGCGATTTTTATTGTGATGTTCTTGATCCTTTATCTGACCATGCTTAAAACTTCGCGGGACATCTAATTGAGTTCAAATCAACTTTATTTAGACTTATTTGTCTACAACTACATGGTTTATAGATTAAATACAACCTAGTTTAAGTGAGACGGGTAATAAGCAAACGAAGCTTAAGTGGTTATATTATAACATTTTGGGAGGGGATTGATAATGTATCAACTCAAAGCATAATTGAGCACAGGGCCAGCCCAACTGCAGGTGTAAAAAAGTCTGGGCTTTAGGCCCCATTTCAAAGGAAGGCCCCAAATTTTTAAACATTGTAAATAACCCATGTAAAAAAAACCTTATAAAAATATAAGTCCAATCAACCATTTTAGGCCCATAATTCAATCCAAACATTAAATATCTAAAAAAAATGAACAATATATAAAATAAAAAAAAAATGAAAGGTCATATCAAAGCCACCAAAAAAATCAAAAAGTCAAATCTATCTTCTTTTTAACACTCAATCTCTCTCTCTCTCTCTCTCTCTCTCTCTCTCTCTCTCGGTAAACCAACCAAACCAACAACACAAAAACATTTTTTTTCTTTCTCTCTCTCTCTCTCTCATTAAACTGAAACAAAAAAAAAAATAAACTCTTCTTCTTCCCCCTCTCACTCACAGACTCACAGTGCTCTCAAGACTTGAGATCTCAACTCACAGAACTCATTACTCACTCACAAATCATTTTTTTTTTTTTTGCCAAGTGCTACAGTGGACTGACTGACTCGGTGACTGACTCGACGTCCACTCCATCCTCCATCTTCAACTCGATTTTTCATTGCAACATAAGGGACATGGTTTAGAACCAAAAAGCCAACATTTGTGATCATTCAAGCCAGGTTCTATTGTTTCATAATTTTAAATTTTTTTGTTATATATTTTTATCTATATTATATATTGTGTTTGTTTTGTTGTTATATAGTTATAATATATTAATAATATGACACCTAGAAGACAACAAAGTGGATACGAAAAATTAAAAAAAAAAAAAATAGATCAACTAATAGAATCTCAAAATGGATCTCTTGATAAATTTGTTACTAGTAACAAAAATAATGTAACAAAAAATTTAGATGAAAATTTTGAAAATGAACAAGTAGATAATGAAATAGAAGAGAATAAAATAAAAAATATTGAAATAGAAAATATTGAAATAAAAGATAATGAAATAGAAGATAGTGAAATAAAAAATATTGAAGTAGAAAATATTGAAATAAAAGATAATAAAATAGAGGATAATGAAATAGAAAATATTGAAAAAGAAAATAGTGAAATAAAAAATAACAAAATAGAAGACAATCAAAATCTTAATGAAACAAGTGATTATAGTCATATAAATATTTATGATCCAAGTCAATGGAAAAATATTAATACGAAATTAAGAGATTTATTAGTTTAAAATGGTCCAATTAGATATAATAATTTAGATTTTCCTAGGGATGAACACTCTAGACATTTTTCCACTACATATTATATTCGCAAATTCACAAATGGGGAAACACTTGATAGAAGATGGCTAGTATACTCAAAAGATTTGGATAAAGTATTTTGTTTTTATTGCAAGTTATTCAATATGAATTATTCTACAAGTAAACTAGCTAATGAAGGAACAAAAGATTGGAGAAATATTGGTGTTAAGCTTAAAAATCATGAAATAACTAATGAGCTTATAACTAATATGAATACTTGGATTGAATTAGAAACAAGATTGCAACTAAATAAAACAATTGATAAAAGTATCCAAGAACAAATTAATAGAGAGAAAGAATATTGACAAAATGTATTAGTAAGAATTATTGCCATTGTAAAGAATCTTGGTAAAAATAATTTAGCTTTTCGGGGAAAAAAAGAAAAGATATATCAAGAAAATAATGGCAATTTTTTAAGTTTAATTGAAATGATTGCGGAATTTGATCCGATAATGCAAGAACAAGTTCGTCGTATTCAACAAGATAGAATTCATAACCATTATCTTAGACATAACATACAAAATGAATTGATAAGTTTGTTAGGAAATGAAGTAAGAAGCAATATTATTAAAAAAGTTAAAGAAGTAAAATATTATTCTATCATACTTGACTGTACTCCCAATGCAAGTCATCAAGAACAAATGTCTCTCATATTACGATGCGTAGATATTACAATAAGTCCAATAAAAATAGAAGAATATTTTTTAGAATTTATTAAAGTAAATGATACGAGTGGAAAAGGTTTATTTGATAAACTTATAGATGTAATAAGTAATCTTGAACTAGATATTAATGATGTACGAGGACAAGGATATGATAATAGGTCTAATATGAAAGGAAAACATCAAGGTGTACAAAAAAGGCTACTCAATATAAATCCTAGAACATTTTACATATCATGTGGTTGTCATAATTTAAATCTAGTACTTTGTGATATAGCTAACTCTTGTCCCACGGCTATATCATTTTTTGAATAGTACAACGTATATATTCATTATTTTCCTCTTCCACAAAACGATGGAAAATTTTATAATATAATATTCAAGGTTTAACTCTTAAGCCATTATCACAAACACGTTGGGAAAGTCGTGTTGAAAGTGTTAAAACAATAAGATTTCAAGCTCCAAGAATAAGAGATGCATTATTACAATTAGCGGAAACTAGTGAAGATCCTAAAACAAGGAGTGAAGCTAATTGTTTAGTAACATATGAGATTGAGAATTTTGAATTCTTATTGGGCATGACTATTTGGTATGATATTTTATTTTTCGTCAACTTAGTTAGTAAATATTTACAATCAAAAGACATGCATATTGATATTGCTATAGATCAATTAAAAGGTATCATTTCTTTTTTTGAAAAATATAGGGAAAGTGGATTTACAAATGCTATGATTTCATCTAAAGAGATTGCATGTGAAATGGGCATAGAGCCTATATTTCGTGAAAAACGTAAAGTTCGTAGAAAAAAACAATTTGATGAAAATGTTGATGATGAAGTAACACAATCTATTGAAGAAACTTTTAGAATTGATTATTTTACATATATAATTGATTAAGCTATTTCTTCACTAAAAAATAGATTTGAACAATTACAAAAGTACGAAAATATTTTTGGTTTTTTATTTAACTTAGAAAAATTAAAATCATTAACAAATGATAGTTTAAAATAATATTGTTTGAATCTCGAATGTTTCTTAAAACACGAAATTTTTTCCGATATTGATGACTTAGATTTATTTTTAGAACTAAATGTTTTAAAAGAAATTTTACAAACAAAAGAAAATACTCCAATTGAGATACTAAATTATATAAAAAAGTTAGATTCTTTTCCAAATGCATGCATTGCTTATAGAATATTATTAACAATTCCTGTAACAGTTGCTTCTGCGGAAAGAAGCTTTTCAAAATTAAAATTGATAAAATCTTACTTAAGATCGACTATGTCACAAGAAAGATTAACTGGATTAGCGATACTATCAATTGAAAAAGATATGATAGCAAAACTTGAATATAAAACCTTAATTAATACTTTTGCAACTCAAAAAGCAAGAAAAATTAATTTTAAATAAAAAATATTAACACTAAACATAGAAGACCTCATTTAGAAGTACCGTTTTAGGCCCCAAATTGTCTTGAGCCACCCCTGATTGAGCATCCATACATGTGCATTTATGACATAATGCATGTACAGAGGATATTTATATATGATTTGTGATGATGTGTGTTAGGAAAGGAGGCAACAATGCCAACGTCGAACACACCTAAATTCTTGTCTAGGGATTAATTTTGAGTTACAGTTGGATATGAGGTAAGTTTTTTGTTTCATACAATTGATAATGACAAGAATATGCCAATTCAATAATGATGTTTAATTGTGTGGATTTATTTGGCTTGTGATGAAAAATGTGAATATGCTAAGTAGCTTTATTGACGAATATAGCTTTAAAGACAGATGTATGGTCTTAGTGACAAATATAGTCTTAAAGGCAAATGTATAGCCATAGTAGGTGAAATTACCTTAGTGACAGATAATTCCTTAGTGACACATATAGCCTTACAAATAAGTGTATAGCCTTACTGGTGGATATATGAATGCTTATATATGATGGCTTATGGTGATTATTCAATTATTCGGACGAGATGATTGTTCACATGTGAAGTGTATTTTCATTGTTGTCTGTTATATAAATTGTATTTTCAGGTAATCAAGTGAAGAGTGATGTCTACTGCTGAGTGTAAGCAATGGGGGAAAGAAATGAAGTATGAGTCTTATTGTAATATTTCGTATATGCTGAAGTCATGTAAAGATAAAGTTTTTAAAAGTCGAGATTGTGTACTTTGGTGAAAAGTATGAGTAAATGTTATGTTCATGTGTGTGAATTATATTCATATTTTAATGCACCTGGTCTATGCCTGCATTATGAGTTATTATAATGAGTAATGCTATTACAGACCTAAAAATTTGATTTCATTTATTGACCTAATAATGTGACTTTATTAGAACCATTAGATGAAGAGCAAGTGTCATTGTTTAGTAGGACCCACAGTCAATTCAAATATTATAGTGAATCAAGTCAACAAATAAGGTTAGATTTTTAGATCCAAATAACATTATTCTATTATAATTATGCACAGGTTAACAGAGTTACGTTTAAGAGTGGTGTCACTCTATTGGAGCAGGTAATATGCACTATTTTTGGGTTAGTAGGTGATAAATTTTGGTATCAGAGCCTAAGTTTATTAGGTCCCGTAAACATATGAGTCTAGGTCAACAGTGAACAAATTAGAAAAAAATTGTTAAAATTAAACGTGGATGAAGCAAAATTGTTAAAATTAAAAAGTATAAGAGTTAATTCTAATATGACCCAAACGGGGAGGGAGCATTTTGTAATTCACATTTCTTTTTTTGCACGGCTGATGAGCTGAACCTGGCTAGGATCACCGTGTTGCCATGTCACATACCGAATAATATTCTCAAGGGAAATTTCAGTCACATCCCTTATAATTTATTATATCTTTAAAGACATATGCTCTATTATAAAAAATATCATTAGTATCTCTTATAGTTTATATTTAAACATCACCTACACCCCTGCCACTAAACCACTATTTCTAACAAAAAAATTCATCTAAAATACCAAAAATGTCTTTGCATAAACTTTAAACAATTTCTCTACATATAAATCGATTAAAATTTGAGCTGATTAAATTTTTTTTTTTTTACATATTAAAATTTGAGCTGATTAAAATTCGATTTGAGTTAATTAAATTTTTTTATGTATTAAAATTCGGGCCAGTTAAAATTTCTCTTTTACGTATTAAAATTCAAGTCTATTTGAGCTCTATTCGAATTGTTAGCGCCGATTAAAATTCGCTTCGAGTCGATTAAAATTTATATTTTTTTACTTATTAAATTTTTTGTCAATTAAAATTCAATTCATTGAAATTTGAGTCAATTAAAATTTATATTTTTTTATGTATTAAAATTTGGGCCGATTAAAAATCAATATTAGTTGATTAAAATTTGATTTGAGTCAATTAAAAATAATTTTTAATTGGCTCAAATAAAATTTTGATCAACTCAAAATTTAATATGTAAAAAAATAGAATTTTTAATAGAATTGAATTTTAATATGTAAAAAGTAAATTTTAATTAGCTCGAATATAATTTTAATCGGCTCGAATTTTAATAGATAAAAAAATTTAGAAAATAAAGGGATTCTCATTGAAGATATGTTTATCTAGAGGGGATGTGGATGAAGTTTGTCCTCAAATATATCATGGGCAATTTAATAAAATTGCATTCTAATTAACTTTTTTAATCTGACAAAGGGTGTTAATGAAGATTCAAAAAATAAAGAGAATGCCTTTACAGATATGATAAATTAGAGAGAATGTGGTTGAAATTTTTCTTATTCGTTCCAAATGTTGGAGTTGATAATTTTACTCTCTCCCTCTATCTTGGATTTTCTCCCTCTGGGGTTCCTGTGTTTGAAACCCTACTTTCGATGAGCATGTGAGGGCTTATAGATAGTGTTATCAGAACCGGAACGGATCGGCCGGTCGGACCGGTTCAACCGTGAATCGGGACCATGACTGGTCCGGTTTCCTAGTTAGACCGTTTAAGGACAAGAACCGGCTACAAACCGGAAAACTGGCCGATTTTTATAAAAAACCGTGAATTGGCGATTTTATAAAAACTGGACGGTTTAATGCCAAATCAAAAATAAAGGGTTAATTGTACTGGAGGTCCTCAAAGTATGGAGTTTGTCTCATTTTGGTCCCCAATGTTTCAATTGCATCATATTGGTTTCTAAAGTATTGAATATGTTTCTATATAGTCTCTCAAGTAGACAACGTCTAGATTGCTAACAATTTTTTATCATAAACTTTTCATGTAATACATAAATATGGACAAAAAATAATTTTGACAGCTCTTAAAGAAAATTTTGGTGGTTCTTGATAAAAAATGTGTAATATGGGTAGCTTTTGGCCAAAATTTGGATAGTTCATGATTAAAACTATGTAATTTGGATAGTTATTTAACCAAAATTTAAGTAGAAATTTGGTAAAAAATTATTCAAATTATTTTTTTTTTCCATATTTAAGTATCACGCAACAAGTTTATGATAAAAAATGGTTAGCAATCTGAAGACTGTCTTCTTGAGGGACCATATCGAAACATATTTGATATTTCAGGGATTAAAATGATGCAATTAAAATATTGGGGATCAAAATGAGATAAACTCCATACTTTGGGGATCTCCTGTACAATTAATCCAAAAATAAAATTATATTTGGGGCTTTTTATGTATTTGGGGCTTTTTGTTTCCCCTAAATCGCAGAACATAGGGAGAGGGCACCACCACCAGGCTTCAGCGACATCAGGATCAGGCGACTTCGACTGCGATCCGCCACCTCGATCAGCCACCTCGACCAGCCACCTCGATCAGCTATCAGCAAACTCAGCGAACTCAGACTACCAGTACCAGCGACCAGCGAACTCAGGTGTCATCTCCTCCGTCATCTCCCCCCTAGTGTTCTCAGGTAAAAACTTCCTTAATTCTAGGACAGCTAGGACATATATTACTGACCTGGAGGCCACCATCTGCATCTGTACTTGTGAGAACACTAGTATTGTCCATGTCCCATAACTTTCTCTGGTTATCTTCACCCACAGCCAAAAAGTGATTTTGAGTTGTGTCGAACTGCACAACACAAGCTGATTTCTTCAGTAGGGATTTTGGTTTGGGGTTTGAACTTAGTGATTTTTCTGTTATGTACTTGGATTGGAGTTTTAAAGTTCAATTTTATGACAAATTGTATGTATTTTAGACATATTTTATATGTTTTAGGTAAATTATTATATTTTATAATTATTATATATATATTTTTATTTTTTTATTATATGACCGGTCTGACCAGTTGACCCACTGATTGAAACAGTGAACCATTGATCCAGTCCCCTTCGATGACCGGTCCGGTTCTGATAACATTGCTTATAGAACGCAGAGTTGAAGGAGAAAGAAGGGGAATTTAATTTCAATGGCAGAATTAGGGCAGGAGACGGTGGAGTTCTCGACTCTGGTGAGTCGGGCAGCGGAGGAATCGTATCTGTCGCTGAAGGAATTAGTGGACAAGTCGAAATCCTCCGAACTCTCTGATTCCGAGAAGAAAATTGGCATTCTCAAGTACTTGGTGAAGACTCAGCAGCGTATGCTCCGTCTCAATGTTCTCGCCAAGTGGTGTCAGCAGGTCAGTTCTACTAATTTCTACAACTTGGCACACGTTCTTGTCTGCGTTTTTGTATAGTAATTGGTTTATATTACACTATGTTGTATTTTGTGGATTCAATACCATCACTCTTTTTTTATTTTTTTGTTTTCCACCGGTTTCTTTTCGAAGGAGAGTCCTTCGCTTTCCTACTTTCGTAGGGGCCGGACATTTTTGTTTGCTGTGGAAGAACGTAGACATAGTTTTTGTTAATTTTTGTTTGATAAGTAGAATGCTTGTGTGTTTAAAAAGTAATTTTTGTCTGTTTGGGTGGTGAGAAAATAGAGGAAGTTAGAGAAAGATGCTGTTTTGAGAAACAGTTCTTGAAATATACTGAATTGCACCATATATATTTATCTATTTGTTATAGGATTGACAACTTCTAATTGACTTATGGGAAAGATTGAACCCTTGAATTCCTTTCCCTTCCAAAATTTTCATGGCAGCTAAATGGAGGGTATTAGCCTTAAAGGATTCAGGCAATGCCATGATTTCACATTGAGCCTCTCCGTGAATCAAGGCCAATTCTTCTCCAAAGTCAATTGTTGGGTATTTTCTGGGTTGAAGTGGAAATAGATGTAGTTTAGGCTTGCTCTTTCGATTTATGTTAGCCAATGAAGTTTTAGAGTGATCTTGTGGTTTTATATATATGTATATGAAATTCAATGTTTGGCCGCTTGATCAAGGAATCATTGAGAAATCAATGGGCAAGGAAACATTGGCGGCTAAATTCAAAGTTTGAAAACAAAGAATGAGAGTGTAAATGATAAAATATTGTAGTTGAGTTCGTATAGTATTCACTGTGGGCCTTGAGGAAGAAAAGTTGGGAAATATCCTTTGGGGGAGGTACTGTTGTAAGTGTAGAAAGGCATTATGCGGAAGTTGTTTCCTTCTTCATATTGAACTAAACTTGTTTACTGTATTGCTTTGCCCAACTTCCAACTTCTAATCTTATCGAATGGACATGAACATGGGATGGGACACAAGTCTAACATCATCTAAAATAGTTGGACATGGACATACTAATGACATCACAATATACATATGTTTGTATTTTGTTATGTACGCCACATAACCATACACATAATAAGGATGGTTTACTTATCCTTACTCCTCATTTGTTCTTTGGTTGAATCTTGGTATTAAATGGTTTTTGCCTAATCCTACCGCCCGATATTTCTTACACAAAGTGCCAACCTTTTTTTTTTGTTTTGGGTTTCTAATTTATAATCATACCCTTTGTTTTGTAGTCACGACCACTGCACCACACTAAGAAGAAAAGGAAAAAAGCTATTTGCGATGGACTTTGGAGGAAGGTCAAATGTATGTCTAGGAGGATAGGTGGCCCAAATTTTTGTATCACACCCCATTCCGGGAGACCAATCCCTAAGATGGAAATGTAACTCGATGCGTGGTAATACCTACACTTATAATGCAAAAATGCAAGAAAACTCACAACTTCAAGTGTCAATCTCATTAAAAAAAATAGACTATATTACAGAGTACACAACAACGTACCACAAACTAAAAACACTAGGGACTTCATCATTTACATCAAGAAGGAAAAGAAAACTCATGTACAATATATGCATAACTATTTTCCTTATTTGCACTCTTTTTCTACCAGTTCAGTAGTAGACCTCATTTTATACTCAAGTTCCCTGGAACAAATACATTTTTTTGAGTCTGCTGGACATCATAATCAATGGAAGTATATCCAAAAATATGGATTATATATCATTTCACAACAAAAATATTCTTAATCTGAACCAAACCACAATCAAAGTGATATTAGACTCACTTTGAAACTCCAATCAACCTCAGATATCAACATAATAAACATTTCACATGAGTCACGAGTTAAGAAATAACATTTAAGCAATGTCAAATTATCTACAATATTTAAGTAATGTCAAATCATCTACAATATTTAAGCAATCCAAACTATCTTACAACATTTGTGCAATGCCAAAATCAACAACATATAAGTCATGTCAAACTATCAACAACTTGAGACAGTTGATAATACTCAAACTACAAGTTTTCCCAAAAACATATTTGATCCATAACTTAAGCAACTCAACACAAATCAATTTCTCAAAACTACTTTTGATAGAGGAAAGATAATTTTGTATATCATATACTTTTATTTTCAAATGTTATGAAGCAGTATACTCTCACCTGTTACCACCTATAACACCACCACTTTGCTTTACAGTCGATCCTTAGGTGGAATTGAGGTAGTATCCTCTAACCGTACCAATTAGCATATGTACAAATGCAAATGAGGATCGACTCTAAAATAACTCAAGAAATACAAATGCATGCGTATAAGAATGCTTTATTGTATTTTGAAGACTAACAGATTTCGGAGTATTCAATTCTTACTTTAATACCCCAAGAACGATCTAAAGAGTAGAACTAAGATTAAATCATAAGTTATTAATAAAATGACTAGAGAAATGATTGATCTCAAATGGTTGATTGATGGCTAGAACATCGATCGATCGGTGTTTTCGTCCTAACCGACGACTAGGCAAGTTCACGAATAGCTAAATGACTTGTGCCAAATTTACTTTTTATCCGTTTTCTTTTGTATCACATTCAAATCAACTGAGAACGAGTCACTTAAGCCAATTTTCGCTCATTCTCTTCATTCAAATATTTCCTCAAACACTTAATATTCATCGAAGTAATACATGAACCTATCACACGACTTTAGTGAAAAATAGGCTTCTATTCTTACTAACTTAACAAGAAACCAAATTAAGTATAAAGTAGACTTTCTAAGTTTCTTAACCTTAGGTTGTAGGCTCTAGATGACAATCCGAAGAAAGCATTTCAAAAGTTTCCATCGGGTATCAAATTTGTGCAACCAATCGATCCCTGTTTTTTAGTCATTTTAAAATAGAAAATTATATCTACACAAGAATAATTTGGTGTTATACCCTACATCATTGGAACGAGCATTGAATTTAGTTTTCAATGCACCAAACGGTGTGCAAGATTCGAGTTTTCTAGAGAAAGTTATTACCCTTTTTCGATCAACTACCCAAGGGCTCTGTCAATACCGAAAAAACACACCAACTTTTCTATTCTTACATCCATCAACAAAACCCACTCAAATTCATTCTCAAAAGCAGTCCAAACCTTTTAGTAATCGCCCTTTCTATCAAACAAAACAAGTATTAAGCATGAATTTAAGCAACTAAAAACATTATCTCTACATCGCAATAAAATTCCGACATGAACCCATCAATTTCAGAAACTTAAGGAAAGCTACTTCTCTCAATAAAATTCCAGCAACTAGAAACATGTTCAAGGCATGTAATATGATAATTCCATTTGTATATGTAATTTCGACATGTAAATGAAGTTTCTTTCCCATATCAAACTGAGATTTGCTACTTTAATCATCTCTAAATTTATTTACACGAACTAATTTATGAAAATATCAATAACAACTAAATTAATGATCCACTCTACAACTTTAGATAAAGGATCAAAGGAGTCTTACCAGTTTTGGACCTTCTTGAACTCAACTAAGTTCAAAGCTAGGGTTCTTTGAAAACCCAACGCTAAGGAGAAAGTGAAAAGATGCAAAATAGAAGAAATTAGAAGCTTGAGTGAAGCGGTGTGAAGCCGTGAGGTTGAGGCGGAGAAAACCAAGAGCAAAACACATGAAGTCTTCCAAGATGTGGAAGGTTTGAGAGTCAAGGTGAATACTTTCACAAGGAGTGAACAAATTGACTTCCATTCTTTGGGGTGTAGGGTAGTGGCTATTTTTTGAGTAATTTTGTTGGAAATGAATTGGAGAATCTTTGAATAAAGTGATGAGTTTGAGGATTGCCGATGGGATAAAGTTAAATTTGGCTTCTATTTGGGCCTCGGTTATATGAGACTTCAAGGATTTCTGATTACCTTATTTATCTTCTTGTTATAGTGAAATTTTTGTTTCTTTTCCTAAGAAAAAGAAAAAGAAAAACAAAATATGCCATTTTCTTTTCTTTTATCTACCTCTTCCCCCTTTCCCTTGGCTCAAAAAGAAAATGTAGCTTAAGGTAGTGAAAGGTAAAAAGAGAAAAAAAAAAGAAAGATTTCTTTTGTGTGTACACATTTTTGAAAAAATTATGAATTTTATGAAAAAAATTAATTTAGATGCAATTCATATCAGTTAACTTTTTGTCGGTGTGTAACTTTTGAAAATGTTTTTTCCAAAATGACATGAATAATTGGTGCTTGATTGATCAGAACTGGAACCCATGTAGGTTTGATGATGTTCTTGCTAGATTCATGGTGTGATTGTACCAAACTTTTTGAGGTTCTGGGGGCGGAATCATTGCCTATACTGACTACTTGGGGATCTTGAAATTTATAGCTTAAGCAATCAATGGTATCCATGGCTACATAAGGATTTCTATCAGAAGAAGATCAGATATTTTTTCAATAAGGAGATTATCAGATATTTAGATTGGATTAGAACATATGGGGATAAAATTGTGACATGAATGTGCTCCACTGTTAAAGTTAAGTATGAGATACATTCCGTAAAGATCTTCCAAGAGATTTAAGAGTTAAGGAAGGGTAACTATGAGATATATGATAATGGTATGATGGTGATATATACCTTTCTCATGTATATTACACAAATCTTGAGCTTGCTTCCATTTTTTACTTGATTTTATTTTTTCCCTGCCAAGCTATATTTTACGAATTCTAGCACCTCATTCTTGCACCAACTTCACCACTTGAATTTAGTTCTCAGTGATCAGTATCTTTGTTTCTAATTTTTTTTTGAGAATTATGGCATCTGGACATTCGAGCTAAGTTATTGAATAAGGGTGGGTCTTCCCTTACTAATTAATTGGGAATCCTTTTTACAAATCTCCTCCTTAGAGTGCCCGGTAACCCTACCTTTTCGGAATGGTACACTTTAAGACGTTAAGAATGGAAGAGAAGCAGTCGTCGATTGATTGAAAGTGGATTGGATTGACGGCATTCATCAGATGATTGAAATTTAACTTTTCTTTTCTGATCGAGCGAGGTCCTTTTTGGGTTAAAAAGTCCCTTGAGCCGTGGAATCCCTTTTGTCTTGATTTAGGAGAATAGGCTCATTGATTAGGTTACGTGGTTCGAGCAATCGGTGATGTAGTACCAACGTGCTAAAGTTGCAGGGAGAGTAATTTAGCCTTACGCTTCTGTTAGCAAGGGAAATAATTTTGCACTTTGGATCTTTTGTTGTATTAAACTATATTCATCTATGGTTCCATGTAGTATTTTATAACGACATGTCTGCTGCCAAACCTGGTTGTTTTCTGCAGGTTCCATTGATACAATATTGTCAGCAGCTGGCATCAACTCTATCCAGTCATGATACATGCTTCACCCAGGCCTCAGATTCAATGTTTTTCATGCATGAGGGGTTACAACAAGCTCGTGCTCCTATCTATGATGTTCCATTTGCTACTGAAGTTCTGCTAACAGGAACATACCAGCGATTACCAAAATGTATAGAAGATGTAGGTATTCAAAGCACATTGACCGAAGATCAGCAGAAGCCAGCTTTAAAAAAGTTAGACACCCTCGTGAGGTCTAAATTACTTGAAATTTCAATCCCCAAAGAAATTTCGGAAGTCAAAGTTTCTGATGGTACTGCATTGCTTCGTGTGGATGGGGAATTTAAGGTTCTAGTAACCCTTGGTTATCGAGGACACCTTTCAATGTGGAGGATCTTACATATGGAGCTGCTTGTTGGTGAGAGAAGTGGGTCTGTCAAGCTGGAAGAATTGCGACGGCATGCTCTTGGAGATGATTTGGAGCGCAGAATGGCTGCTGCAGAAAATCCATTTTCAACATTATACACTGTTCTCCATGAGCTTTGTATTGCAATTGTCATGGACACCGTCATAAGACAAGTGCAGGCCCTTAGGCAAGGCAGATGGAAAGATGCAATTCGGTTTGAGCTTATATCTGATGGTAGTGTGGGACAAGGAGGGATTGCGGGTTCTATGCAGATCACTCAAGATGGTGAAATTGATTCAGCAGGTTTACGAACTCCTGGATTAAAGATTTTATACTGGTTAGATTTTGATAAAATCTCTGGTACAGCTGATGCAGGATCATGCCCATTCATAAAAATTGAACCTGGGCAAGATCTGAAGATAAAGTGCCTTCATAGCGCATTTGTCATTGATCCTCTAACGGGAAAGGAGGCAGAATTTTCCCTCGATCAGAGTTGCATTGATGTTGAGAAGTTGCTGCTCAGAGCTATATGTTGCAATAGGTATACTCGTCTGCTTGAAATATTCAAAGAACTGGGGAAAAATAGTCAGATCTGTCGAGCTGCAGGTGATGTTCTTCTTCAAAGCCTCCCGGATGAACCTGGTGCTGACTATAAAAAGGTTGGTTCAAGACATAAATTATCCACTTATTATATCAGCATACAACTTTTGCTCTGTGTGCATGGTTAGCTAAGTTTTTCAGATAAGATTTCTGAAAGAGCCCATAAATTGGGGTTTATACCTATCAGTCTCCTGATGTCTATACTAACAAAGTTGTCTTGGATAAATAACCTCTCCATTACCCTCTTTTTTTTTTTTCTTTTCTTTTTGGTTAGCAATAAAGACTTTCAGTAATAATGGAAAAGTGTTACAGGAAGGACAAATAGTCTAACAATGCAAAAACGTTTAGGAAAAGAATGGGAAATAAAATACTAATTATATTTCACTTATTGGTTTACAATGATCCCTAATCAAGAACTACGGAATTCGCTCAAAGTGAGAAGACAGGGAAGCCCGAAGGAGCCAAGAAGCAAATTCTTTCTCACAAGTTTTCTGCCTTCTCACACCTACATTGAAATATTCTTGCACATTCCTCTCTAATCATAAGACCCAAAAAAATGGCCAGCACTACACATTTCCATAGTGTTTGAGCTTTTTTACTCCTTCGAAAACCCCAAAAATTAATAAAGCAGTGCATAACTTGAAGTTGGTGAAATCCAACACAATTCACCATAGCAGAAAGTAACCTAGCAATTTGGAAAAAGTGATCAATATTCTTCACACTTCTTTTACACATAATACATCATTGAGGTGGCAAAGAATGATGGGATCTCCTCCTTTGAAACTAATAATTAGTATCAAGTTTCTTTTAACCAGCAGTCCAAGAAGAAAACTTGAATTTTGTGTGGCACTTTTCCTTCCCATATCATCTTGTAAGGGCCAAACTATGGTAAGCTAGGATTATCAATCAATATGTCGAAGAAGGATTTGCAATAAAATTGTCTTTTGCTTTTCAAAGCATATCACATGCTCTAGCATGGCAATTTTAAAAAAATGGTTTTAAGTATTGAATTGGCATGGTGTAAATGAAGGCACACAAATATTGATACTGGTTTGGATCTCCATGTTGAAATACCCAATGGAGAATGAAAAGGGCAATCAAAATAATCTAACAATCCAAATCGAAACTAACAATCAAAATCCAACTCACAATCTGAACTAATAATTAAACAATCAAAATTACAATCAAAATCCAAACTAAAAATCAAACGAATTCAAGGGAATATATAATACCGATTGAGCAGAACTAATAATCAAACAAACTAACCATCAGACAAGTGTGTTGTGTGCAAAAAATCCACCCATAGTGTGCGTGACTGAGATGTTTGTGGATGTTTGCACAGAGAGTATTTGGGCTTTGCTGTGCTGGTTTAGAAATAAATACTCTAGTGAATTGTTGCAGCATTTGGGCTGGGTTTGAAAGTGGAACATTTGGAAAGATGTAATTTTAATATATGACGAATCTAGGGTTACCATGTGTCACAGGAAAAGTGGTGGTAATAGGTTTGGATCATTCTGTTATCACTTTACTTTTTAATTTAGACGTGGGATTGACATTTTCTACCTAAAACAGTTTAGAAAGGAACAAAACTAATATTTCATGTTATAAATCCTTCTGTGTTTGCCCCCTTCACTTTTTATGAACCTTGTGTACTGCGACTTGTGCTAAATTGATCATTCTGGGGTCGTCGTGGGGGTATGCTTGACTGAACGGGTCAACTGCAGTTCAGTCATAGATGGAGTTGTGTGTATATTTCGACAAAACTGGGAAATAACTGCTTTGTAATGAGATAGTTGTAGTAGGCAAGGGTAAGATGAACACTGTGCTTGTAACTACCCCAAAACAAAGTTGGGAAAAGACATGCCCGGAACAGTTATCACGCATTTTAACATTCCTGGGATATTATGATGCAATGGCAATATGGCATCCTTTTGGTGCTTGCCACTGGTACTGGATAGGAATAGCACACTATTGTGGATATACATGCTTAGGCATGTGAGGTTGGTTTGGATGCCATTACACTGTAGTTTTATAATTATAATTTAGAAATACCTCCATTTGTAATTCTGTTTTTTAGTTTAGTTATAGTGCCTTCTTAAATTAATTTGGGATGTCTTACAGTCTCTACTTGATTAAGTTGTTCAAGGGAAAATTAAAGGTTATAGAGATGATTGTGTCCAAACTTATAGAACCTCCCACATTGGCCACCTTGACAATTTAAGAATATTCTATTGTGGTCTCTAGTGCTCTTAGGGATGTTGTTAAGTTTTTCTCATCATTGTTGGGGTTAAGTTGTTCATGTTTCATACGGTAGCAATTGATACAAAATTCCTGATATACCTGCACTTCCCTTTCTTCTTTCATTTTTTTAGCATTCAAAACTTCTCTTTGTTGGTGAAGATGATAATCAAGTCTACAACAATCTTCTTGTGAAGTTTTTCAGTTTCACATAGTTCCCCCCTTTATGGTATTGTGAGCCTATTGTTCTTTGGTTTCCCGCACTGATTAGTTGAACCTCAATAGTCTTTAGATTTCCAACCCCACTTAATAATGTCTATTTTTACTTTTTTTTGTCACTTTTTTTTTTTTTTTTTTCGTGCAGAAGGATAGCAAATCCAATGCTAGGGAATATGAAGGGCAGGAAGTACTACGCGTGCGTGCCTATGGCTCGGCATTTTTCACCCTTGGAATAAATATAAGGTTTCCTCTTCCACCCATGCATATAAACTGCTTTTTTTTTTTATAACTATTTTTTTTTTTGTATTTTATTTAACTGGGTTGTATTAAGGTAGAAGTTAATGTTGTAACTGACTGATTGTTTATGCAACAGATGATAAACCAGAATTTTAGTGAAACCAAAATATCGAGCTATTTTTCTTTCTTTTGGTTTTTCTCTCTAGTTTCTTCCTTACGGTTAGGGGTGATAATCGAGCCGAGCTTGACTATGCTCAAGCTCGGCTCATTTACAAGTTCCCATGCTCAGATTCGGCTCGATCGAGCCCAATAGTTTGTTCAAGCTCGGCTTCCGAGCCGAAAACGAGCTTTAGTTTCCAAACGAAAAATCCCAAAAATTAGACCTAAAATACTCAATTTCTCTTCAAAATCCCAAAAAATATATAAAATAAACCATGAAATTCAACCTACAACATTTAGTTTACCAAAACAATTCATAATTGTTAGAGTGAGGGAATAGATACTTACTGTTAAAAATTTATTTCATAATGGTGTTATTGATGATTATGAGAAACTGTGGCGGTGGTGGTCTGGTTCAACTCCAAGAACAAGCAGCAGATTCTAAACAGAGAGAGCACGACGCAATCGCGAGCTCCATGGGACGAAGAAGACAAAAAACTTTTAAAGTTTTTGAAATAAAGAGAGAATTCGAAGAGGGAGAAGATAGAAGGCATTGTATGACCGGGGTCAGAGAGAGTGAGAACGCGCGCCGCAGTCAGTGACGACAAAGACTAAGAGGTTTGATCGCACTGTCAGCGCCTCTCGTGATGGATTTTGGCTTTGAGTGCATTGGTTTGGGTAGGTTAAGTTCATTTCATCTTATCCGTAAACTTGGTATAGGGTTTGAGATGAACAGCTGAAATTGGACCACTAAAAGACAAGAGCGAAGAATGGGAATAAACAACCAAGCCCAAAACGAGCCACCCGAGTAGCTCGGACTCGAGCTACTTTTTAAACGAGCCCAAATTTCTGTTCATATTCGGTTCATATATTGAATTCGAACGGGTTTGAATGAGCCCCTAACGAGTCGCGCTCAAGCTACTTGTTTTGTTTATTAGCCTTACGGTCAAATACCAAAACCATTTTTCCTAATAGAAGAGTCATTTTTTTATGTTGATAAATTGGATGTGAACAACATCATTGTCTTGTAAGCATACACATTGGTAAGGCAACTTTACGTAATAGTTTTTTGACGATGTCCATTGTCCATCAATTCTGGGACTGATTTATTTGAGATCTATTTATCCAACATTGTCATTAAAGGAGGAATATTGCATGGCTTATCACTTTTTGAACCTATCAGTAATGTTTCTAATGACAGGATACTATATGAAATGGATATGAATTATAATTGAGTGCAATGATATTTCGGAAAACCTTGAGGATGTCCTTGTCATTAGGTCAAGGTATGGCACAATCTACAGGGGTTGTGAGTCATATTTACCCATAGTTGTATATATATAAAAAAAATCTATTGAAGGAAACTTATCATAAGAAAGTATGAAATCCCCACCAAGAGGATTTGTCATTTTGACATGCTTAAATACAAAGTTGAGTTCTTTCAAGTTGTAAGGAGAGGTAGGGCTTCCGGAGTAGTAACATGTTTGTGCTGATGGTTTTTTCTGATCTTGAAGCATGTGATGAGGATATGTGAGGACAAGATAACACTGTACAATGTGCCAGAGCGCAAAAATTTTGAAAAAAATAGGACATTGATATTATGGAGGGATCGTAACGATAAATACATATGAAAATCAATAATTTTAGTTCTTCATTCAACTCGATATAGCCTAGTTGAACTAAGACAAAAATTCACTTCCAAATTTGTGTTTAATTTCATGATCACAAATTCTCGACTAGATTTGACATGATTAACCCACATCACATTGCACTTCTTATTTGAAACATGATCCGAATGTTTGAACCCTAATAATCCCAATTCCCCTGGACGAAAGGAAACACACCTGGCCCATCCTGCATTAATCTCCTATTGTGCACTGATGCCATATGTCAATGGCTGAGGCATGTGGGACAGGTATATAAAGCATTTGAAGAGTATCAGGTATATCTTGGAAAAGCAACAATCTATTTGAATGGTATGGTTAGGAAGTATCTGGCATGTTGCAGCAAGTATTCCAGAAAACTGATGTGATGTTCTGTAAGACCATGGCTGATCCGTACATGTATGCCTCCCATGGGCAATCATACTTGTTAAATTATGAGAATAAGTTGTTTAGTTGTGTTATTTAGTCTGTTAGGCATTTTCATAGGATTGTTGTAAATGTATGCATTCTGTTTTTCTTTTTTCCTTTTTAGTTTTGATATACTAATCGTTGTAATCATTGGTTGATGTTGATGGCATCCTTGGTGTTTCTGAATTTTTTTTTTAGTTCTGACACTGGTGTTTCTGAATCTTTTTTTGTTTTGTTCTGACACTAGTGTTTCTGAATGTGTTTCTACTGGTTGTCTTCCTTCCAAAATAATTGGCACAAAAAAACCTTTTTTCCAAAGACCAGCAGTGGCATAACTAGGCATCTGAAGATTCTCTCTATCCATGTATATGCTTGTGTGTTTATTTTCACCTTTAATTTGTTTAACTCTTTTTCCCTGATTTTATGGCTCACCTTTGTTATTGAGTAAAGGCCTTAGTTCCCCTTTTTGGCGTACAGGAATGGACGCTTTCTTCTTCACTCATCCAAGAATATCATTACATCTTTGGCACTGCTTGAATGTGAAGAAGCTTTGAACCAGGGAAGCATGACTGCAGCTGAGGTGTTTATAAGCTTGAGAAGCAAAAGTATTTTGCACTTATTTGCTTGTATTGGCAGGTTTTTAGGCCTTGAGGTAGATATCTGTTTTCGTGTTGCTTTCTTTCATTTTTGAGGTGAGGAATTTGATGTGTTGAACTTCATTTGTTGCACAAGTGTTCTGATGTATGAATTCTCTTGGTAGTCTCCACCACACTTCATAATTGTTATCATTTGCTTTTGGATTACAATTCTGAAAGAGTATATTAGATTTTTGTTTGTGTACGGTAATATTTTGAATCGCGCATGAAATCTAGAAAGTATTTAGAATGTGTTGGTCCATCAATAACACATAAAATCTTCACCATATTCGAGATGCATAGGTCCTTTGTTTGGAAATTGTTTATCGTAATTGATTAATTCCCTGAAGTCACAATGTAAATCTCAACTAAATTCATGGTTATGATGCTACAAAATTCAAGATCCGAAACTACAAGAAGAAAGGAGTTCAAGCTCCGAGCCACATCATGAAAACCTCCCAAAATCCTTTAAAGATTAGGAAAGGTTTAGGTTTTAAAAAAATGGATTTAGGATAAATCCATATGTGACTCATGAGACTTTTTATTGAAAATACTTTTGAAATGTCAAAACTTGTTTTGAAAACATAGATTGAGTTATTGATCGGATTCTTATTGAGCAACACCCTTTAGTGTTCAATAGGACAAGTTTTTTGCTTGATTTTCGGCTTAGAAACCAATAGTGACCATCCTCTGTTCCTTGGCCTCCGGCTAGATCAGTCTCTGAATACTTAGGAAAAATTTGGAAAAGACAAATCAATTGGCATTGGAGACGATTCGCTTGGCTGATCGTACTTAACTAACCTAGTTTGATTCTTTTTATTTCAGTGGTAATTGCCTTTGAACTTAAGCCTTAAACAACCTCTTATCTATACTAGAGAGCTGAGAACAAACCCTAGATCCTTAAGAATCCCAACATCAACCTACTTTGATAAATCTCACACTTCAAGGCTAAATCAAGAAGAAGAGAGAGATTTTGTAAAAGTCCACCAAACCATATTTTGTGTGTTGATGACCGAGTAGATCTTGAATAGTCCTTGAAGATCGAAAGAGACCAAGTCAGATCGTAGAGCTCGATTCACCCTAGTGAATATATAGCTCATGACCTCGCAGTGGTGATTTCGAAGGGTTAGATTCAAGGGAAGAAAGCATCTAGTCATGTGTGTATTGGTTGAGGTACAAGTATTTTTCCTTATAATCAATTTTGAGTATAGTGGATTAGATTTAGGTGGAATGGTCCTATGGTTTTTGTCGAGAGCATTTTCATGTTAAATTTTTTTCATGTTGTGGTTGATTGTTTATTGCTTCACACACACGCAATTCCTTCTCCCCTCCCCGGTAAAAAAAAATGTGTTTGATGATTTGATTGAATGATCACTATATCTTGAACATCATCAATTTGGTTTGAATTGGTGGAACCGTGGAAGGGCATTTGGAGGGTAAAATTGGTGGATTTGTTTGTTGGTGGAGAGTGTTGTATTTAGATATCTTGCATCCACACATTCATTGAGGGATTGTTCATTGTTCAAAAGGGTTTATTAAGCATTAATTCACAAATCAATTGATTAATTGGTAATTGAGGTTGATAGGCATGGTTCAAAGTATCGGCCAATACCGATACGAGTCGTATTTGTCTCAGCATTTTCGGAGACGATACCGTTACACGATACGTATAAACCCCGAGTCTCGCACAACTCATTCGAGTCGTCGGAGTCGTATCCGAGTTAATCCCGAGTCGCCAAAATATCGTTACCGAATTGGTCGATACGGTTTCACGACGCCGCGATATGACTTGAATTTCTCGTCATGTTTAACATTTTCTTTTAGATCGTATCGCCTGATACTGCGCTGTGATGCCGCGACCGATGTGTCTTAGAGCTCTACGAGTTGATGACCGATATCGCGACCTTGAACCATGTTGATAGGTCTAAATTAGTGTAGGTTTCTGCAGGAAGTGTCAAAGATCTATCCACCCCGCGCTAGGGCGTGCTAGTATAGTTTCACGTGTATAATCTTGTCGGGGATGATTGTATTACACTTCCCCATCCTTGATGTGTTTGCTCCTTATAGTATTTTCAACGTGGTACATGTTGCACTCAAACTATAAAAAAGTAAATAAGTGATGGTGCATTTATGAGGAAATTATTATTAATGAGAGCTCTACAAACTAGAATTGTCCCTACAGAAATGAGCAAGAAATAATATATCAAAATTGATGGCCATTGGTGTTCATAGAAAGACATTAATGGAAACTGATACAGTATATTCTCCGTAGCATTTTGCAAAAATAGGCTTCAATACTCTTAAAATTCTATTCTCCTATATTTCACAAAAACCACAACCTGTGGTCAAATGTATAATGGTTTGCTGTTTGGTTGCTAGCACTTCAATCTTACTCATCACATGGAGAACTTGGCAGCTTGATAGGAATGCCTTCGTTGATTCTGTGATTTCAATGTGAGTCCGTTAATTTGGGTCTGAGAGCTACTATGACTAAGGTTTTTCTTATGGGGGCTGACGGATTATATAAATCCATATTGTCCATGCTGTAAATACAGGGACACTCCTTTGATTTTCTAATATACACTGACATACTAGTTAGTTTTTATTGAGCAAAAGTTATAAAGAAAATGTCAAGTTTACGGTCTTACCCTTGTCTTTTTGTGATATTACTAGGTCAAAATATCAATTTTAATTTTTCTTCCTAATTCAGATAAAGATGAAGAAAAAATCTTAGAATCGATAGTCGTTTATTTTTTGTATCATCTAGTCAAATTGTCAAAATGTTAAGAAAAAATAGTTAAGATATTTTTGAATTAGGGATATGATTATTATGGTTTTTTATTTAGTTTTTGATTCATTTGGTTTTCTTTTTTCCATTTTTGGTTATGTTATCGAGATAGCAATTTTTTAGGTATAATATTTTTGGATTTTTATTATATTAATATTTGACATGAGCCAACAATATATGTTAAGTGATGTAAGGGCAAAACTATTATGAGGAATAGATCTTTGATGTTATTACCCTATTATTTTGACACATCGTGGTGAATGTCACATGAGTCAAGTTTGGACAAATTTTTGCGGCTGTAATGGCACTAGGTTTCACACTTAGTCTCAGCTAATGCACACACGAGTTCACTCAGACAGTTTATCAACCACTGGGCAGACATAGGGGTAGCAGGACGATGCCCCAACCTTTACTTCTTAAAACCAAGCACAAGGAATGCCCGACTAAGGACTGCTTACTAAGTATACACCCTTTCTCTCTTGGTGCATTCTATAGATCCTGACAACCTATTTATTGCCTATGATGACAGTTATAACCCAACTGCCTAGGCAATGCTGCCATCAACCACTCTAGGCCAACTGTGTTGCAGTTGACAAACCTAACTGCTAGGTGTGCTGACACAATGCAGAACATGCGACCATGGTCCGTGGAGATTTTCCTACAAACCACTAAGCTTCTGCCCAATCAGATGTAATCTAAACATGCTGGAGCAGTTGTGTTGTGTCTCGATAACCGCCTCATGAGTAACCTACCAACTGCTCATAATTACTTGCAGAGTCAAGCCAATGCCATTCTTTTGTGCTCAACATGCTATTTAGTTTTCCAAGGCTCGGTACATGGGGTTTGCCATGCCCAAGTGCCCTAGGGAGACCCTTGCTCCCTTATATATGCATTAAGAAGAAAAACTCAAGTGCCAGTAATGGGCATCAAGGATGTGAGGAAATATAATGGTACTGCCATTGCTGCACCTGACTTTGACTTCGGAGTTTTGCCCTATCGCCCTATCGGTGGGCCTGTCGGCTATGCAACTGTGCACCATCCAGCAACCAAAACAGCCGATCACTGACCGATATGTTTCCAAACACTTACAAACCCGCGCCAATACACATTCAAGCATTTTAAGAGCCGTGTTAGTCGTTGGGGTTGCTTAGGCAAGCACGCCCCTACCTTGACCTTGGCATGGGGCTCCCTTGGGCAACTCACCCGTAGCCCTAGTCGTGTCATACCGCTAAGGGGCTAACAGTAGAGGTGGTGTATGAAACGAGAATATGAACAAGAGGGGACTGTAATGATATTTCTGAAAATCCAAGGGGTGTTCTTGTTTGTATTCCTTACTACACGGTGTGTCATTCTATTTACCATTTCATATTTTCTATATTGTATCATTGAATGAATAAAGCATGACCATTTATTCTTGCAGGTGTATGAACATGACTTTTCTACTGTGAAGGTGCCAAAAAGCCTTTTGAATGGGTTGAATTTTTTGCTAATGGGATTCCCAGAATGTGGGAGCTCTTATTTTTTGCTGATGCAACTTGACAAGGATTTTAAACCTCTTTTTAAATTGCTAGAGACTCAGCCAGATCAGTCAGGGAAAGCTCAATCTTTTGGTGACTTAAATCATGTGATTCGAGCACAAGATGTTGATATTGGGGAGATGCATATGCTCAAAGATGATCTCAATTTGAGCCTTCTTGACAGTGGGAAGTTGAAATCATTTTTGTCTAGTGATTTGGGCAGTAATCAGACTTCTGAACTTGGTCTTCTTTCTGAGTTCAGCCTTGAAGGTTCTATGCACAGTTCTGGTCTTCCATCAAGTTTTACCTCTATTGTCGATGAAGTGTTCGAGCTTGAGAGAGGGTCGTCTGTCCCTTCTTACTCCGTTCAGACTGTTTCTTCGACGGGTAATGCTTCTCCTGTTTCTCATTATGTCTCTGCTCCAATGAATCTTCATATTATGAAAGCTGGAACATCCTCTCCTAAGTGGGAGGGAGGAACACAGGTATCACAGCTGAATAATGTCACAAAAGTTTCTAGTGTAGCACCCAATTACAATGGTTCCATTTATGCATCAAGCAATTTGAAGGGCATGATACAGTCCAGTTCTGTCAACTTAATATCCTCTGGCCCAGGAAGGAGCATGACTATGAAGAAACTATCAGCTTCAAAATCTGATCAGGATTTGGCTTCTCTTAGGTCTCCACATACTGCTGGAGTTGGTTCTTATACCATAATGGACGAAGATCAGCTGGATGTATCCGGTAATCGTTCAGCTCGCCTATCTTCTATCCGACCAACTGGCTCTCGGGTTTCCGCATCAATTGCAAAAGCAAACAGGCACAGCCATTCGCCTGATGGGGCTCTAGCTGGATCTTCTCGAGTACCTGGAGCTAGCTCGTTGGTTACAACTCCCATGTGTAAATCACCTACTCGAGCTCATCTATTTTAAAAGACTTTTCATTTTTCAGTAAAGAAGTTTCTTTTTCTGCTAAGTGCATTTTTTTTTTTGAAAAAGTCATTTTGCTCCCTCCAGGTCAAGCACTCGATTCCACATTTTGTCCGAGCCCAAGTCTTGATGATGCTGTTCCTAGACATGATAAAACATCAAAAAAGCGTACAGTATCAGATATGTTAAATTTGATCCCATCACTCCAATGTTTAGAGTTCAATGTAGGATTTTGCAAGAGAAGGAAAATCATTGAGTCAGCTAGCATCCACCAGCCTTCAGCACAGAAACTCATTTCATCAGAAATTATTGGAAAAACTGAGGGATATAGTTATGCGAATCTTATAGCTGATGCAAATAAAGGCAATGCACCCTCAAGTATATATATTTCAGCACTTCTTCATGTGATCAGGCACTGTTCACTTTGTATCAAGCATGCCCGACTAACTAGTCAGATGGAGGCACTTGACATTCCTTTTGTCGAAGAAGTGGGTTTAAGAAATGCATCCTCGAACTTATGGTTTCGACTCCCATATGCCACAAATGATACCTGGCCACATATATGCTTGCGACTTGGCCGACCTGGAAGCATGTATTGGGACGTCAAAATCAATGACCAGCACTTTAGGGACTTGTGGGAACTTCAGAAAGGGGGCAATAGTACTCCTTGGGGTTTTGGTGTTCGGATTGCTAACACTTCTGATGCAGATTCTCATATCCGTTACGATTCCGAAGGTGTTGTTCTGAGTTACCATTCTGTGGAGGCTGATAGTATTAAGAAGTTAGTTGCGGATATCCAAAGGCTTTCTAATGCTAGAATATTTTCCCTCGGAATGCGGAAACTACTTGGTGTTAGGTCTGATGAGAAAGTGGAAGAAAACAATGCAAATTCTGATGTTAAAGTGCCAGGTGGAGTGAAAGGTGCTGTTGAGGTGGCTGATAAGTTTTCAGAACAAATGAGAAGGGCGTTTAGAATTGAGGCAGTTGGACTGATGAGCTTGTGGTTCAGTTTTGGCCCAGGAGTCCTTGCTCGCTTTGTTGTTGAATGGGAATCAGGTAAAGAGGGCTGCACGATGCATGTTTCCCCTGACCAGCTTTGGCCTCATACCAAGGTTCGTTTCTTCTTCATTTTTAGTCTTAGGTTAGGAACTAAAAATGTAAAAAAGGTTAGTGTCATATCCGATATTTTTTGATCAAAGGTTTAGTTTGGTCCAACATAGGAAATTAATTTGAGAAGTAAGGGGATTAGTTTAGAATGAATTGAGAAGTGTTTGACTCGATAGAAATAAGAGTTTTCTTGATTCGAAGAATCGAAAAAGTAGTTTGGTGAAATTAGGGTCGTAAGGGTAATTTTAGACAGTTAGTATAACTTGAATTAGGGAAATTCTTAAGTAATGTTAGGGTTTAGGATAGAAGGAGGTTAAAGTCTAATTAGGAGAAATCAGATTATAAAAAAATGAATTTTGAAAATTGGGCAAAAATGTGGAAAAAAACCCTGAGGAGGTGTCTTCTCCATGGTGATCCTTATCCATTGACAAACCTTGGTCCTCAAGTTTGTTTGCTCTATAAAAGAAGGCTTGGGCAGTTGGATTTGAAGCACAAACCAGTGGAGAATAGGGAGAATCGTAGAGGGGTAAAGTGAGGGAAAGTGAGGTTCTGCCCATTTCAAAGCTCGAATTCTTTCATCAAGGTTTGGGTAAGGTTTTTGGAACCTCTAGGATTGTTTTTTGTCTTTACTTTCGAGTTTGAGTGGGTGAAAAGCAGCCGAAACCCGAAAATCGCTTAAACTTGAAATTTTGGGTTTTGAGTCGTAAGGAGGGTCATTCCTAAGGTTTTTGGGAATGAAGAATTTGTTTTTGGGGTGGATTTGAGAAAAAAAAAACAATGCTAGGTAGGTCAATTTTGAAGTTGCAGAAGCTTCAGGCAACGACCATGGAAGCTGCAACTTTGGAGCTTGAATTCGTAGCTTTTGGGGAGCAGATTTAGCTCAAACTTGAGCCGAATGTGTAGAGGATTCAAAGAGCCAGATTCTGGCTTTTGAATCACTCAAGATGGTTGAGAAAGGTGGGAGATAGTGAAAATAAGACCTAGCTGGAGGTAGAAGACAGTGAACAATGTTTTGGAACCCAGCCCACCCCGGCGCCTGAGACACTCCCTGGGGTTCTACCAAAATACTCCTCTCTTCATGGGCTTTCCCTCAAGCTTTGGTTTGCTCAATTCCATTTTTTGCACGATTTCAGAGTAAGTTCAGACATCATACTTACGAATTTTTCAATTCTAGATTCTTGGGTTAATTAGGATCTAACCACCTAACTATATCAAGGATCTAAGAATATTACGTCTATTTTACTTTGACAGCATTTGGTGTCGATCCGAATAGGAACCGAGTTAAGGTAGGTTTTTTTTTCTCATTCACTTTCATTGATGTATTTAATGCATGTTTTGGGATTCCGTATCAAATCTATTTTGATTATATGAGTACTAAAACTTCTATTGTGGGATTCCATGGGCCAAATCAGGATTTTTATGAAAAAACTTTGTTTTTACAAATTCGATGTTTTGAGGGTGAAACCTAAATTCGTTTTGAACTTAATTCAAATATCATACGTTTTGAACTTATCTTGATATGAAAACGTTGTTTTTCGACCATTGTTCTTTTATGATACAATATTTGATCTGTTTTTTTCAAAAATACCTCATCTTTTTCTAAACAACGATATTCTTATTATTTCTGACAGCTCTTAAAAACTTCATTGCACTCTATTGATGAAACGGATATTAGATGTCATGGTCCTTGCGAGGATGCACCGAAGTCGTACTACTTCTGTTGATGGTACAGGAGAGTAGATGTCATAGTCCTTACGAGGATGCATAGAATTTCTACGTGTCCTATTAAATGGTACAAGATTTAATACAAATGTAGTAGATGTTATGGTCCTTGTGAGGATGCACATAATTCCTACTAGTCCTTTTCGGAGGCCGGTGGTTGCCTGTATAGTGCCACAGAATTCTCAGTACTGTTTTTCCTCTCCGTAATGTTTTGCCTAAAAGCAAGGACATCAAGTTCTCTAGGGTGAAAGAACGCAGTTTCCTTTCCTTCGGAGATGGTTCATGCGTGAACTGGTTATTGTTTGATCATCATAGTTGATATGTGCTGCATTCCTATGATTTTTTGATAAATTCCTATGATTCTCGATACATCTTGCAATTTCTTGAACTCGCTATTTTGGATATTATCTAAATATCTGTGATATATATAGTTTTCCAAATCCTTGACAGTATTTGTGAAAAATTTTCCTGCTGACCATATTTTTCGCTCATCCTATGTTGCTTACCCCTTTTTCAGAGTTAGGTCCGGATATGGAAGGTATAGACGGGGATTATCAGCTAGAAATTTTTTTCTTCATTTTAGCTACTTAGTAGTGGGCATCTACATCAAGAATAAGATAGAAATAGTATTTAAATAATGTCTATTTTGTATCGCTTATGCAAAGTATGGTTTGAAACTCTGGTTTGTAAACCTTCATTGTAATAAAATAAGCTGTGGTCGAAAGCCGTGTTATTGAAAATTTGAAAGGAAAATTGAGGAGTTTTCTCTTAATTAGCAAGTGACTTGTTAATCATACGTTGTATGATAATTGGAGTCTGACAGGTTTGGTAGTAATGTTAACAGTTAATGTGACCGGGAAACCGGGGCGTTACAATTATTGTTGAATTAGGAAGGCGATTAATATAAGCGAACATTGTATTTTGAGGTTCAAGGATACTGACATTTGTGTGGATGTACACGAAATTGCATGAAGTTTATAGATAAACCAACCGCTCAACACTTTGTTGGAACAACAATTCCATGTTACATAATGTTTGTACCGAATATACATTCTATTCCTAGAATGGTTATGTCTTATCTTCAATTTTTTCTAACTTAAAGATAAAACCATAAACTGCACTAATTTAACATGTAGCAAACCATTCAGTGCTCCCACTAAAGCAATGTTACTCCACTGAGGTCATTTTAATTCCTTAATTATCTATCTCAGCAGTTTTTGTTGTTGGTTGGTGTCTCCAAAACTTAATGATGCCACAATACATTCTCTGAGTTGGGCACCATTATGTTGGTCATATGTGATGGAGAAATAATGTTAAAGGCTAACTGGAGAACTTAGCAACAGAATTCAGTCCGTTTAGGACTGTTATGTTAGTTTTGTATTAGGTGTGGACTACTTTTTCCCCCGTGCTCTCACTTTGTACTAGTTTTCTTTCTAGGGGTCAGGGTGTAGAAGCCTTCTTAAAGAGAACAAAGAGAAGTCTGATTGTTGATGGTTTGTGATTGGTGTTTGAGTGGAAACTTCAAATATCTGTTCTTTTTATACCACTAGAACTGTAGGTTGTAACCATTGTAGAATTCTACAACTCAACTCATTTGTGCCTTGCCCCTATTATTTGCATCGTTGCATGAATGCTATTCAGCCATTTTGCTTTATCAAGGGTTATACCTTCTATTGAACTACCATCTGCCATACCATTTTTTAGCTCATTGAAAGTTAATTTCGGTCTATAACCATACCTTGCTCTATCATTGATAGCTGTCGCATCACTCTTTTATTGTGCAGTGTCTTGTATTAAGCATGTCCATATCTGTCGCAAATTCTACCTTGCAATCTTTTCTAATACAACCTGATCTTACGGTCTTTTCAATTGCTTCTATTCTCCTTGTGAAATAGAATTATTGACACAAATCGATTTTAGAAGCACCTTGAACCATTTAGAAAATAACCATGTTAGAGCAGATATCAGGGTATATAAATAAATAATTAGGTTTGCACTCAACTCTAAGACATGCATAAGAATGAGCTGAGACTTATCTTATGACAGTTTTAAGTTCATATGCTGCTTGTTGGAAGTAATCTATATTTTTGTAATTTTGTTAGTCCAGGAGGTCTTCTTCAAGATTTGTGGGGTGCAGAGTTTATTAAAATCTAGGGGTGTTGTTATTTGAGCCTTGTTATAGAGTTTTCTCCAGAAAATTGCAGGACCGTTTTGCTGAATTCTCTCTCTCTCTCTCTCTCTCTCTCTCTCTCTCACACACACACACATACACACTCACTCACTCACTCACTCACTCACTCAATTTTATATGGATGAGTCAGTCAATTATAATCTATTTCTATTCACAAACTTTGTGATCTGGTCGTAACATCATTGTGGTTGAAAGTCCCCACGAGACCAGATTGTCACGAATGATGGTCCTACTCCTGCATTGACAATACTAGGCCTCGGTGGGGGCTGGGGTTAGGCTACAGTAGAACCGGCTCAACCATCTTGTAATGGTCCAAAACTTTGATAATTGTCAACAAGACACAAGAAACTTTCCTCTTTCGTTTTTTGTTTACACTTTTGTGAATAATTTCATGCTGTATGAGTTTCAGAGTCTGTTTTCATGTTCTTTTGGGACTGGTTTTATGTTGATTTTATAATTAAATTTTATAGAACTTTCCTTGGATTCCCCTTTTTACTGCCAATTGTAATGGCATGCATTTGTTCTTTTCCCTCTACAGTTTCTGGAAGACTTCATTAATGGAGCTGAAGTTGCATCACTTTTGGATTGCATTCGCCTTACTGCTGGACCCTTGCATGCTCTTGCAGCTGCAACACGCCCTGCACGAGCTGCTCCTGTTTCTGGGGTCCCTGGTGTTGCAGCTTCTGTTTCCGCTGTCCCAAAACAGAGTGGCTACATGCCATCTCTGGGGCACTTGCCAACCATTGCAACTGCAAATATCAATCAGGCTTCATCTGGTACTGGAGGGAATCCTGGGGCATCTACCACTGCAGGTCCCCTTGGAACTCTCAACCATCCTGGTGCTGCAATGTTGGCTGCTGCTGCGGCTGCTGCAGGGAGAGGTGGCCCTGGCATTGTTCCTAGCTCACTGTTGCCAATTGATGTCTCTGTTGTACTGCGTGGCCCATACTGGATTCGGATCATATACCGCAAAAATTTTGCAGTCGACATGAGGTGTTTTGCCGGAGATCAGGTTTGGTTGCAACCTGCAACACCGCCAAAGGGAGGTCCTTCAGTTGGAGGATCATTACCTTGTCCACAGTTTCGTCCTTTCATTATGGAGCACGTTGCTCAGGAATTGAATGGCATAGACCCCAATTTTACGGGTGCTCAACAGACAGTTGCACTGGCAAATTCAAACAATTCAAATCCAAGTTCAGCTCCACAGTTGCCAGGTTCCAACGTAAACAAAGTTAACCTCCCAAATTCCGCTGGACTGTCTCGTTCAGGAAACCAAGTAACTGGTCTTAATCGTGTAAGTAATGGTCTCTCAGCATCCTCAAATTTGGCTGTGGTAGGCTCAGGGATGCCTTTACGTAGATCACCCGGAGCAGCTGTCCCTGCTCATGTGAGAGGAGAACTGAATACTGCCATTATTGGACTTGGGGATGATGGAGGCTATGGTGGTGGATGGGTTCCGCTAGTGGCTCTGAAGAAGGTTCTTAGAGGTATTCTCAAGTATCTTGGAGTACTATGGCTATTTGCACAGTTACCAGAACTTTTGAAAGAGATCCTCGGATCAATTCTGAAGGACAACGAAGGTGCACTGCTAAATCTTGATCAGGAGCAGCCAGCTTTGCGTTTTTTCGTGGGGTAAGACCATAATCCTATATTTTCATATGTTAGAAGTAGTTCTCTGTTCAATATTTTGGGGACTTCAGTTGTCTGTTTCCTTCACTTAATGTTTTCCTGTGAAATTTTTTGCATTATGCCGGCATTTGGTTGATGTCTCCTAATGGATATGCCTGCAAATCATTTACTGATTTGTTTGACTGCAAATGCAGTTTTCCAATTTCAGCCAATATTCTGTTAAATGATGACCTGGATGTCTGTCATGTCCCCCTTCCTCCCTTTTCCCACTTTCCCAAAAGGAGACTGGAAAATCATGTTTTTTTTTGGTTCCCCTAATTTTTAGAACTTCGTTTGAATTAGTAAAGGCGATATTAGGGTTTGAGGAGAAGAGAAATAGAGGAAGAAAGAGAGATGGAAGAAAGAGAATAATTAGTTGTGTAGACTATGTTTCCCTACACTCTCTTATTTATAATAAACTGACATTATGAGTAATTACATTATTACCCTACACTTCTAATAATATAAAATAAGAATTCTAACACTCTCCCTCAAGTTGGAGTATAAAGATCAACGATGTCCACCTTGGAATAAAGATTAGTGAAGATAGATCGAGCTAATTGTTTGGTAAGAATATCACTCAGTTGTTCACTAGACTTGATGTATGGTGTGATAATCTCTTTTCGTATCACGAGATCTCTAATCAAATGACAATCTATTTCAATGTGTTTAGTGATTTCATGAAATGACAATCTACTGGCAATGAAAATAGCCGCTTGGTTGTCACAATGCATCTTCATATGAGAGGGCATGTCGATACCCATATAATGAAGTAAAAAAAGATCCCACGTCGTCTCACACGCAATACGAGCCATGACTAGGTATTCAGCCTCTGACTCGAGCGTGCAACTACATTCTGTTTCTTGCTGTGCATGTCACAAGATTATCACCAATAAATGTACAGTAACCGAAAATAGATCGTCTATTAACACGGTTACCTGCTAAGTCAGCATAAAAAAAATCATTATTGATCATTGATGATGAAGAACGATATAATAATCTATTACCTGGTACTCCTTTCAAATACCGAATAATACAATAAATAGTCTCCCAATGAGGCTTACAAGGAGCATGTATGAACTGACTAACCACGCCAACAACATAGGTAATATCAGGACGTGTAGCTATGAGGTAAATCAACTTACCGGTCAACCTTCGATAACACCCTACATCATCAAAAGTTTCACTACTTTTAGCATCTAATTTAACTGCGAAGTCTCTGGGAAGAACCAGTTTTAGACAACAAATCTAATATATACTTTCATTGGCGCAAATTGATACATTCTTTTGATTGAGCAACCTCAATTCCAAGAAAATATAGAAAAAAACCTAAATCTTTGGTATGAAACTACTTTCTTAAATGGATCTTGAAGTGGGCGATACCATTTGAGTCATTTTCACTAATGATAATGTCATCAACTTACACAATAAGAATAATAACACCTTTGGAAGAACGGCGAACAAAAATTGAATGATATGAAGTAGAACGTGGAAACCCATATTGAAATATAACATTACTGAATTTATCAAACTAAGCACGTGGTGATTGTTTGAGGCCATATAATACTTTCTTTAGACGATATACTAATTGTTCCTTACCAGATATAATATAAACTAGAGGTTGCATCATATAAACCTCCATGTAAAAAACATTATTGATATCCAGTTGATACAAGAGCCAATCACAAGTTACTGCAATATAAATAAAAACTCTAACAAAGTTAAGACTAGCAATAGGGGAAAAGGTATCACATAAAACCACCCTTTATGTCTCGGTGTAGCCTTTGGCAATCAAGCGAGCCTTCAAATGCTCAACTGAACCATCGGGATGATACTTTATGGTGTAGACCCAACAACAACTGATAGGTTGCTTACCGGAAGGAAGAGTAGTAAAATCACATGTTTGATTCCCATGAAGAACATTCAATCAACACAGCGGGCGAAGGGGCTACAGGCACCTACTTTTGCACCAAAAACACTTTAAATCAGCCAAAAAATGGCTGGGCAAGCCACGAAACTCCTTCTCAGGCCTAATCGGCATCCATGGAAGCTGATCCAAGCAGCACACTAGTAGAAGAAGATCCAGAAATAGTGGATCGAAAAAAACAGCACCGGAAAATTCTGACGTCATGCTAATAACAGCATGATGTCATTCTCCGACGTGATGATGTCAACACAGAATGTAGAGGTTGAAGTTCTGGTTATTCCCTGCTACTTTTTTTTGAAAGATATTCCCTGCTACTTGATATATATATTTTTTGTTTCAGACTATCTGTTCTGATACCAAGTTGAAATAGTAAAGGCAATATTAGGGTTTGAGGGGAAGAGAAATAGAGGAAGAAAGAGAGATGGAAGAAAGAGAGAATTAGTTGTGCAGGCTATGTTGTCCTACACTCTTATTTATAATAAACTGACATTATGAATAATTACATTATTACCCTACACTTCTAATAATATAAAATAAGAACTCTAACAGTAGTCGTATGTATGTGAAAATACAATGCATACATATATCTTAGAACGTGAAAAATCAATGGATGCCATAGTTTTTACAGTTTCTTGAGCACCAGCTGCTGTTAGCATTGGAGATTTCCTCGGTACCTCGATTCATTATGTGTGGCGAATCCATCATTGGTTGAACTATCATTTCGTTATGCCATTGTAGGCTTTTGCTCTAACCTTGTGCTATTGCATCCTTTGCCCAGTGATGGCCATGATCCCATCCTTTTTCTGAGGAAGAAAGAAGATAGAACTTTTATAAAGCAAGGATCTCTTCCTTTCCAACCTTATCCAAATATGTGTGGGCCATTGTTCTTAAAACAGAGAAATGGCGATAAAGAGAAAACTACTCAACTTCGAGAAGAAAGTGCAGAATTGTAAGTCAACCAGGACGGAAGTAGGCTAGTCCCTGAAAATGCTTACCATGTAGGGTCACTTTATCCATTGTTGAGGCCTACAATTCACCTTGTGACTCATTCCTTTGGTTAACCTTCTTAGGGCATTGATCAATCTGTAGCTCAATTACTGCTGCTCTGTCATTCTCTGATTTCTGGTTGTCCAATCACACTAGACTTCATGGATGTATAGATAACATAAACGTGGGGTTTGAAGAGAACATAAACCTCATAAAGCACAAGAATCTTCTTTTTTATTTTTTATTTTTATACCTTTTAATAGATGAATTTTACATCTAGGATTTACATATATAACATATATCACTGTCAAGAGGGAATTTTTTATTATTTAGGTTCCATTTAGGTATTTTGATTCAAAAAAAGAGGGTAAAAAGTGTTATAATCTTAGATACAAAAAGGTGGAAGAATATGGGAGAAAGAAGAGAAAGATGATGGTGTATCATTAATATACTCTGCTGGGGTGAGGTCACTGAATACAGACATCAGAGGAATTTCGTGATCTATTTTCTTCCTAGGTTTTACCTTGTATTTTTTATGATTGAGCATTATCAATGTTCGCTGCTGATTGACACTGAACTTATCTCCTTTACACTATTGGGAGCACGGAAGTAGGCTGCACACTGCATAACAATTCTCAACATAAGAATTATAGAAATTCTATGCATCTGCATAGTCTATGAAAAAGATTGATTATTTAGTAGCCGATCCTTTTGTATTATGTTGCAGGGAAATTTTTAGGGCTGCTTGGATATAATTTACTCTGGTAGACAGTTTATATGATGTTATTCAATGGTTGGCATACTATCTTTGGAACCATGTCGTTCATGTGCATGATTTTGATTAACCTGTATTCCTGTAGGGGCTATGTATTTGCCGTAAGTGTACACAGAGTTCAACTTCTTCTTCAAGTCCTTAGTGTAAAGAGGTTTCATCATTCACAGCAGCAGCAGCAGCAGCAGCAAAACTCAGCAACTGCACAAGAGGAATTAACTCAACCTGAAATAGGAGAAATTTGCGACTATTTTAGCCGTCGTGTTGCATCAGAGCCTTACGATGCTTCTCGTGTGGCATCTTTCATTACTCTCCTGACTTTACCCATCTCAGTTTTAAGAGAATTCTTGAAACTTATAGCATGGAAGAAAGGATTAGCTCAGGCACAAGGTGGAGATATAGCTCCGCCACAGAAATCACGTATTGAATTATGCCTCGAAAACCATGCAGGATTGAATATGGATGGGAACTTTGACAATTCGTCTGCATCCAAAAGCAATATTCACTATGATCGCCCCCATAATTCTGTTGATTTTGGGCTGACTGTTTTTCTTGATCATTCTCACATACCTCACATAAATGCAGCTGGTGGTGCAGCTTGGTTGTCTTACTGTGTTTCTGTGAGGTTGAGATATTCATTTGGTGAAAATCCCAATGTGTTGTTTCTGGGGATGGAAGGAAGCCATGGTGGCCGGGCTTGCTGGCTGCGAGTTGATGACTGGGAGAAATGTAAACAAAGGGTGGCTCGAACGGTGGAAGTGAATAGTTCTTCTACTGGTGATGCTAGTCAAGGTAGGCTGAGAATGGTTGCAGATAGTGTGCAAAGAGCACTACAGGTGTGCCTACAAGGTTTGAGGGAAGGCAATGGAATTACTGGAAGCACTGGAACAACGTGATGGGTTGGTTAGTTTTTGAATTGTTGGTAACACAGTTATTAGGTCTTTGATTGGTGGTACCTGCTTGTGTGTTAGTTTTCAAAAGTACATGTTCTTCTGCAATTTCTGTTGCAGGGGAAACTTGAAAGTTGATGGTAATGAAGAAAAGCAGAAAATTACATGAGCTGATTCTGGAACAGCCAGAAAGAATGCTTAGTGTATTTGGGGCCTTCTAGAGCTTGAGGTGTTTGGCTTTAACCAGATGCAGTCAGACGGTAGTTTCCCTTTGTACAGGTAACCCTACAGATTGTCTTAACATGTACAAAACTTGTTTGCTGTTAGTGTTGTACTCCCTCCACCGGAACCACCATCGCCACCACCACCAAAAGCAAAGAAACTGAAGAAACCATTCACAAGAATCCCAAGATAAGGCTGCAGACTTGGCAAGATGCCAATGGTGGTGTTTGGTAAATGGCCTCTTCAATTACTACTTGTAGTCTTGGACTCTTGGTTTGATGGTGTGCTTGTGTAAATTATCAGTATCGTATCAAGAAAAATTTGTTGGGGTCTGTAATTGGCTAGTTAGTGGAATTTTCCGAATTTATGGCTTTACCGAGCCGTCAATGATTTTGTGGCCATGGGGGGGAGGAGCTGTTATAGAAGCACTGATACATGTGTTGATTGAACAATTTCTGCTGCTGTATTGTTACTTTGTGAAATCCAATTTAGTTGAAGAAAGGAAAGAAGCAGCTGCTTATCCATGTAGTTGTTGCTGTTCTATGAATTCATATTTGAACTTCAATCTGCTTTGGTTTGGTCATTCATAAGACTGTTCATACTTCCTTTCAGGATGTCATTTTTTGGGCCTGTTATTATATATTGATTTCACTATGTGAGAAAAAAAGTTAAAAAAGTAAGTGCAGTTTGATCAAATCAGTTTGATCACTGATTTGATTTAAAATTTTTTACTCACAATACGGTTGTTTTCAACTTGTTCTCCAAAAATATTGTCGTTTTTATAATAAAGATTAAATAAAAACATTTTTTTAGTGTAGAAAGTGCATTTGTAAAACTCGTTTCAGATTTTTTATTGATTGTGTTTTGTAATCATGTTTTTATGCTGAAAAGCGTTTTTTAAATCCACACTTCTACAAAAACAATGGTTAATAGAGAGAAATAAGTCAAGAATTATAGAAATGGTAAATAGAAGCGAAGCCTATCGCACTGTAATTTGAGAAAAATTCCGTAAAAATTGGGGGGAATTTGTGCGAGCACCAATTTTTGATAAGAATCCCATGACATTTTAAATATAACACAAATTCTTTGTTGTAATTTTCGGTGCAGATCGTCAATGAAGTGATAATTTTATCCTCATTAAGATTGAGGGACAAAAAAAAGCCGACAAAAATGTAGACTAATATGAAATTTATGTTGGGAAATCAACGAATATTAAAAAAATATTGAGGGCAATGCACAAAAATGTAGAAAACAAGTAATAATATATCAATGTGTTGAGGATCACATATTTCTTTTCTTCTTTTCGTTTTCCTAATTCTTCCGTTCATTTCGTAAGCCTTTTATAGGCAAATATACATAGTTGAGCATTTATGAGAAAATGAGTAGTTGGGGGTGGTCATCTATCTGATTTACAGCACTCCTATTTGGATGAATACTATAATATGATAATGTTAGACTCACGAATGCTGCCTCATTAAAACATTGTTAGTGAATCCAGTTGGGTAAAACTTGGATGAAGGAGAAAGAGTATAACGTGCAAATTGTCCTATAACTTGATGTGGATGTTCCCCCTGATGAGATTCTCCATTTGATAAAAAAATCAATTGAACTGGTCACACACCCAACATTAATCAGGTTCATATTGACAACACATACCGTAATAATTGCAAATCCAAAATCTGATCTTTTATAAACATATAGGGACATACGCGATTGTTAACATACTCTTCTTTTAGCAAGTATAAACTACGACAATGATGCCATATTCTGCCATATTGCTTTAAAATCATACAAGGATCGTCTCAATTTAATTGAATATATGCTTCGTGGTTTTGATTTATTTGTTTCAGATAATTTCAGTCCTTGAAGAATATTCATATAAATATCGGTATCTAGTATTTCTTACAAATATGCGGTAACTACGTCCATAAGACGAATGTTGAGTCTTTCTGAGACTGTTAGACTAATTAAATACTGAAATGTAATGATATTTATTACCGGTGAGTACAGTTCTTCATAATCAATCTTAGGTATTTGCAAGAACCCTTGTGCCACTAAACTTTGATTTATATCTTGTGATCTCGTTCTTATCATTTCATTTTTCTAACGAATACCCATTTATAACCTATCGGTTTTACACTATCAGGTGGCAGGGCTGCAGGTCCAAACACTTCATGTTTTTCTAGAGAATCCAATTCTGTTTATTTCAATATTGGTCAATCATGTTTAAATCGACATTCATCTTATGGAGCGTGGTTTAAGATTATCGTCTTTTAAGATTTCAGTAATTACTAAAAAAGAGAATGCATCATTAATAACCATTTCGTGTGATCCCAATTCTCTTGTGTATGCATAGTTAATGAAATTTTTTTTATTCGCAGATATCTGCATCCCTTCAGGATTCTATGTTTCTTCAGGGGATATTATTCGTAATAATGTGGTTGCATCTTAGTTTTCTAACTCAACAACTGATTAGTAATTTTTTTTGTAGATATATAATTCTTTATACCTTAGTTTCACATTGAGAAGTACGTGAATCAAAATGAGATAGATTGTACATTCCAAGAAAGTTTAGGCCAATCTTTAGGTGGCGTATTTTCTCCTCCTGATGACGGAAAATGTGTCTTATTAAAATGACAATCCACAAATCTTGCGGTAAAAACATTGTCTGTCAGAAGTTTAAGATACCTAATAAGTAAAGGTGAATCATACCCAATATATATTCCTAATCGATGTTGAGGATCTATTTTAGTACGTTGTTGGGGTGCAATTGAGACATGTACAACAAAACCAAAAGTTCGTAAATAAGAAATATTTGAGGGTTATCCAAATACGAGTTGTAAAAGTGAATATTGATGGTATGCACTTGGTCGAATATGAACTAAGGTGTCCACGTGTAAAATGGTATATCAACAAGCAAAAATGAGTAACTTTGTCCTCATAAGTGAAGGCCGAGCAATCAATTGAAGTCTTTTAATAAAAGACTCAATTAGACTATTTTGGGTATGAGGATTGTGCCCGCAACCGGATTATTAGGGTAAGGAACCGAGCAAAAGCGACGTTATGAATAGATAGTAAAGAGACATGTGACCATCTTGTTGATGCATTTATCAAGACAATAAAATACCGAAATGGTTCACATGATGGTCCACATATATTCCTTTGAATTCGTTTGGGATTCGACATTGACCTTTACAAGAAATGGTTTAATAATCAATTTATCTTGTGAGTTTGCAGGACATGGATAATTACTAGGCAAAATAATCTTCTGGTTTTTTAACGGATATCCACATGAGTTGTTGATGATTCGATATATCATTTTTGACCCTAGGTGACCTAATTAGTAATGTCAAAGTATAAACGTTTTTGAATCGGTGAGTTTTAACTCATCATATTATTTGATTTAATTGTTCTTATAGTTGTATGGTACAACCTAAAAGAGAAAATATAAAAATTATCCAATATCAGCTTTTGGATGAAAATAATACCAATAATACAAATATATTATGTATTACAATCATTAATAGTCTCAATATAAAATTCATTTCGACGTACATCTTTGAAACTTAACAGATTACTTCTAAATTTGACTAAATATAAAGCATTCTTGATATGAATTATTGTTCTATTTGGTAAAATTATTATGGCTCTTTCGGAGCCTTCAATTTGGTTTGTAGAATCTGATATTGTATTTACATTAACTTTAGCTAGCTAATGGTAAATTTGAAAAAAAAACTTTTATCTCGAAGAATTATGTGCATTGTAACACTATCTACCAAACATGCATCTTCACAATTCATTTCAGGATTCACAGTCATTAGTAGTGGCTAACTACGTGGAAACCAAATTATCAATACTTTCATTTAATTGCGCGTGTAAATATCATATCACGTAAAGATATTTGTCTTTTAGATCAGACATATATATATATATATATATATATCTGTGTGTGTGTGTGTGTGTGTGTGTGTGTTATATGATACAATAGAGAGCAAAATATTTTCTTCTAAATTTTTTATGGCTCCTAAAACAAATATCTTGCAAACTCTTATTTGTTATCTCTTTTGTATTTTTATTCTCTATGTAATGAAAGTATTCTTTTTTCCTTTGTGCATATTTATCAGAACTTGCAGAGAGACCGAGTCAATGGTTCATTAATTTAACCGTTAGTTCAGTTGGTCGGACCGATTGTATAAAAAAAAAAAATAAAAAATAAAAAAAATTAAATGAATATGCTAAGAAATTTTAATTATTATAAAGATAGCATGTTTAAAATAATAGTAGATCAAATAAAAGTAAAAAAAAAAAATTCACAATTTATTAATTTCTTAGATAATTTATATAATTTAAAAGAGCATTAAAAACTTATATCAACAAGTATTGAGTAGCAAATCCTAAGAATTATACTTCAAAGTATAAAAAGATGGAAATAAAAAGCCAAAAGAAGAAAACACAGCAACATGCTATCCCACATCGAGTACTCAAGCGAAGACACAACAAGTAGGCTATAAAATTTGTGATAGCCCTTAAAGAAATCAGCCTACGTGGAAGCCTTCAAAATAGCGAACTGAGGTAGCCATGTGATTTAGTATTTGTTAAAATATTTTTATTGTAAGAATGAACCGGATTGATAGAAATTGTTCGACGGTTGAAATGCACAAACGATCCCTTTTATAAATTGGACCGGCTAAGACATCGGTCGACTGGTTCTTTGGGTTGACCCGCCGGTTTGGTCCGGTTCTGATAACTATAACTTTATATACTAATGCAACACTCTAGTCATGATTCTTACAAAATTATTTGATGTAATATTTATCAAAGAACTGTTTGTAATTTATAGTTGATTTTTGTAGTGGCAAGTTACTAGTGTCCTCACGTAATTTTTTTTTTAATTCTTATTATCAGTACAACTACTAGATAAGAGATTCAAACTGGTGACCT
The DNA here is from genome assembly GCA_951799425.1 of Ilex aquifolium. Taxonomy (NCBI): domain Eukaryota; kingdom Viridiplantae; phylum Streptophyta; class Magnoliopsida; order Aquifoliales; family Aquifoliaceae; genus Ilex; species Ilex aquifolium. The sequence goes on from OX637395.1 coordinate 13,182,464, forward strand.
CAACTTCCTCGAGGTGGGGTTATCCATCTTTGATAGACCTGTAGGTTTGCACAATTTTGATTTAAATATATGAATATGCATTTATAATAGATTTATAATAATATGATGATCAATATATATTTAATCGAAATAGACATTCCTATCACCAATAAAATGATTAGTACTGCTACTAAGATCAACAAAGAAATCTGAAATATCAAAACAAGTTATATTCACTTGTTCATTTTGACGATCAGCAAAAGTTATTTCTCTCTTCTTGCTCTTTACTTTTATTGATGATTGATAAAGATCCATCAAATATTTGGAGGTACGACAGATATGTGACCAACGCCCTTTCATACTGCACCTGTAACAAACTTCTTCATGAACTTTGGGAGGTTTATTTAGTAAATCCTTTCCTTTGTTTGACTTTTTTTCTCTATTTGCCCACTTTTGGTGGTAAGGTGGGTTTGTAAAACCATCATGATGCCAAGTTTTTCTTCTGTAACCACGACCATGAATATGACCCTGACCCTGACCCTGACCACGGTAATATTCATTTCAGAGAATGACCTAAAACTGATCAACAATTTTCTTTTCAGTAAGTGTTTCTCCACACAATTTTAATCGTGAGTTGATTTTAAATAAAGCAGAACACTCACACTTTAACCATTCATTACGAGCAATTGACAATATAATGGTATTTTGATGTTGATATCATTTCTTCAAATTATCACAAAGATCTAGTGGATTCCTTACTGTGAGATTTTTGTTTTTGAATCCTTCATCTATATGACGATGAAGGAAAATTAGGATTTTTGCATGATCTTGTGTGGATACGTTATTATTTACTGTGATTGTATCATCAAATTTCATAATAGTTTGGTGGATTTTAGCATCAATGACACATGACAGATAATTATTGCCAGAAATGTCGAGGGAAGTAAATTCGAGTTTGTGAGGTTTGAATTGCTGTGAGTGACAAAATGTACCACATTTAGAATCCAATAATGAGCTATTAACAAATTATGCTCAAATATTCTTGAATTATAAATATTAATCCGAAGTCATCAAGATTTCTATGAATATTTTTTTTTCAATAAGTTACATATCAAAAGAATAAAGATGCATTGAAAAGAAAAACTTCCAAAAATAATATGAGCATCAATTACTTATCGATCTTTAACATCGATTTTTCTTTTCGAAACAAACTTTTTTTTCGGTTGATTAGAGATTCATACTGATAACATATTGTGAAATCAATGACATATTAAAAAAATATTGAGAGAGTAATGCATAAAGTATATAGAAAACAAGTCATTTAAGAACTTAATATATCTACGTGTTGATCTTCATAATCACATTATCTCTTTTCTTCTTCTTGTTTTTGTATTTCTTCCGGTCGCTTTGTAAGCCTTTTATAGGCAAATATACATAATCAAGCATTTATGAAAAAGTGAATAGTTGGGGGTTAGGTTGGAGGCAAATGGGTATTTGGGGTGGCATCCATCCAATTTACAACAATTTAAATTTAAATTTTTTGCCTAAATTTTCTTGAATGGGGCATTTATTTACGGCACACAAAGTATAAAGGTTGCTATATCATTTTCGAAATATCATGGTCTTCAAAAAATTTCAACAAAACTTAGGGAGTAATAGGATAATTTATCCAAAAAAGTGTTTTTTTTTTGAAACATCTTGCAAAATAATTTATTTTCGTTAGAGACGTGGCTCAACAAGAATGGAGGCTCTAGGCGAAAATTTTAACAAGGCTTAATTAATATTGAGTATAATCATATAGTCAAATAATAATTAAATTATTAAAATATATTTAGTTAAAATTTAATTTTTGTTTTATGATGCAAAAATACTAAGTAAGTTTTCATCCATAAAAATATCATTAACAAAATCAAATTCAAAGACCAAATGTAATTAAGTTTATTTTGTTTGGATTACAATATAAAATCTTCCAGACTCTGTCTTTGGAAAAAAAATGAGATTTGGTTGATGATTACTGTAACGCCCCGATCCATTTCCATAATAATCATAGTGTTAATAGCCTCCATAAGAAGTAAACAACACAATCTTCAAAGAATGATTAAGCTCTGATACCAAAACTTGTCACACCTCGAATCACCCAGACATGCAACACATGTTATTCTTGACCCGTGGAAGCATTCATTGATATTAGTGTAATGTAGCGTAACGTAGTAGACCAAACCACATAAACAAACCAGTGCACTTTGAATAAAACCAGATATGGTACATACATTACAAACAACTTATTACATTGCTAACTGCTTAGATACATAGTATCCCCATTAGAGTTGAACCTAAATCATTTACATGCTTCATACACATCCCTAAAACTGTTAAAAAGTCTAGGCATTTCAACTATTTACAGGTTCTCCCTCCTACTAACTGAGAAGGGAAAAGTAATGTATGATGAATATCAACAGCTCAATAAAGTAACTCAATGCTAGACAAGTTTAAAAAGACATAGCTTGGCATGATTGGACAAAAGTAAAACGAGCATTTGATACGTATATAAGCGAAATAATGTCATTTCATGTAAAACAATATAATTTAAGAAAGACGGTACAGTAAAAGAAAGTTTGGAAATTTAAGTACAGTGTTACACCAGTGAGCAATAATTGTAATAGATCACACAAGGTCAATACAAACATACAATCCAATAATTTAGGGGACTTGTACCCCAAGGAGATACGCTCCCAGGTCAAAACGATCTAATTCGGTACCCAAGTCCGAAAACCACTAGGCCACCTAGGTATTTATGAACTCAATGAATTCCCACTACGACTTCAACTTGGAATGTAAACCCTATGCCACTCAACCTGTGTGCACTTACATTTAGTTCAAAAGGATCTCGATGTTTTCAATCAATACGAATAATATGAACATTTCGAGAATTTATGCGAAATCGCACTTAAAACCCTAATTTGAGTCCGAATCCCAAATCAATATTCAAATATCCAATCATATATTTCAAAACATGTTAAACAAAGCATTGCCTATTCCGGAATTGAGAAACCTTACCTTGTGCAATGTTTTGATATGAAATTGTTAAAAATAAAATGGTGTTATTTTTCAATGATATTTCTTACACATAATCAATTTAACTATTTAAAATTGAATATAAAATTTATTTGACCAAAATCACTCAAAAAATTGGTCAAATCAGCTATGAAGGGAAAAATGAATATTTTACACCACATATTGATCCGAGTATCGGATAGACCTCAAATTTTATCGGGACCTCCGTATGGACATTATAGAACTTTTAGGACTGACTAGAGGTCCATTGGACACCAAACATGCCCTCACTCGCCATCGGGATGACCAGTGGTGCTCCTCCCCCACTTTATCTTCTTTATTTGCATGTTTTGACCAAAACCCTAGGTTCCCAAATTCTGTTTCAACCACCCCCGTTCCACCTCTTATTTCTCCTTCCTCTGTACTCATTTTCTCTTGTTTTCTGAACCTAGACACCCACCACATATACCTCTATCAAACCCCATAGCTTGTAGCCCTCGAATCACACTCTAAGCCCTTTAAATTATTGGTCAAAGTTAACAAACAATAAGGTTTTCAAAATAAGGCCAAACCTGCAACTTCAATTTTGACCACCCAAACAATCTCTAAACCCATTTTTGAGACAAAAAATGAATTCCTAAGGTCTAAATTAGCTAGGAATGACCCCCCTTCGAAGCTTAAAAACCAAACCATGGAGATAAAGAACTCCATGGCCGAAACTTCATCTTCACCACCACACCACCACCTGTTGTGATATGTGTAGATATGGGTCAATCTATTTATGTAGATATCTTTATCTATTTTTCTGTTTAGATTGATATGGATGTAGCGTATCCATATCCTAGGAGATCGGCATAATCAATTATTTCTTTTACTTATACAACTCTATATATTTGTACTGACTTTATCAATAAATACAACTGGAAAATCAATTTATTCCAGATTTTTACATGGTATCAGAGCAACCTTCATGGTTGCCTTTTTCATTGATTCCTATTTTGTCACTCTAGTTCCCTGATTTTGGATTGAGAATTATATTTCATTTCCCCAAGACTTTAGATGTTAAAAAAAATATATTAAAAAGGGTGTTGAAGCTGCAAATGATTCTTCAACCCCTTATTATATACATCATTCGGATCGTCCGGGTATGCTATTGGTTCGAAGCCATTGAATGGTGAAAACTATGGTACTTGGAGTCGTGCCATAAGCATAGCACTTAGTGCAGAGAACAAGATTGGTTTTATTGATGGCTCAATTGAAAGGCCATCAAAGACAGACAAGCCCTCCAAGTATCTCCTTTGGAAGAGATGTAATGACATGATCTTATCTTGGATACTTAACTTGATTGACAGTGATATTGCAAATGGTGTCTACACTGAATCTGTAATGACCTATACAAAAAAAAAAAAAAAAAAAAAAAAATATATATATATATATATATTATTTTATTTTGGTGAATTGGCTATCTAGGAGAACGTGAGAGAGAAAGAGAGACCAATGGATTTTTGGTCCAATGGTACTCCTTACTTTATGAAGGCTTTGCCTACTTGAGGTCAAGAGTTTAAGCCCCCTTCCCCTTCCCCCTCCCCCCCCCTAAAAAAAAAAAGAGAGAGAAAGAGAGAGAAGGAAGGAAGAAAAGAAGAACGAAAAAGAAAAAAAAAAGGGATTTGACCCATTGAAGGTATGAATTCATTAATTATTTGATGAGTTTTATATTCTATTCAATTACATGGTATTATGTTTATTATAAATAGTGATAATGAGTATATATATATATATTCATCAATATTGATGAATATGTAAATGAGTTTTATTGGAAGTTGCTAAGTTAGGTGTTTTTAGATCTAATTTAGATTGGTTGGTCTTGAGGTTTTTAAAGAATTTATTTAATGTGTTAAACAAAAAAAAATCAAAGAAAGAAGAACCAAGAAAGGTGCAGAACATGGATTATGGAATTCCGTAAGGTTGAAGAAGATGAGAATTATGAAATTATAGAAAACTCCCATTTAGTTTCAAAGAACTTTAGTTTGACTCCTATATTCTTCTAAACTTAATTTTAACCACTGTTTTACTTGGTAAGTTGAAGAATAGAATTTTGGAAAATTTATACTTTGACCCCAAAAATTTTAGAAAATTATGATTTGACCCCAAAACTTTCGAAACTTTTTTCTAAACAACCCAGATTACTTCTATACCCTATTACCTCGTATTAGAAAGGATATTTTTATGTAAATGATATATTAAGTATATATCAATGGGTAGAAAGTACGTAAATTAAATATAGAATTGCGAAATAACGAAATTAGGAATATGGATTGATCGTTATATGTTATTTTGGATTAGGTGGTGATTGCATTGAGGTTGAGAAAGAGGGCTTTTGAATTGGATTTGGGACTCAAGATGAGTAGGTACTACTTCTTTTGGGAGGATTTTCTATATTAAATGTGTGGGTGCGTACGTGTGGATTTTTCATATATATGATATATGTGTTGATATTTGAGATTGCAATTGTAAACTGTTATACATGTGAATTTTAGAAAACTTGTGGGATGATTTTATATCATTGTTTTGGTGATGAAAGAGAAATTTTGTGTGCGTTGGGACTAAAACTACATTTTTGGTGTGTGTGAAAATTAATGTATATATAATATATGTATGTATATATTAAAAGATGTATAGACAAATAAAATATATCTCAACACAAATAATTAACTTTCGCATCTCGAGGCAACACACAAGCCTCAGTCTCGGGAAAACATAATAATGAAGACGTCATAGCAGCCCAGTAAATTCGATAATCTGGCGTAAAAACACCAGCCCTGGATGCTGAAGGAATAATGACTGTTCTGTCCTCAAGTAGCCTGACTCTGTTGGCAAATAAATAACAGCGCACGGTGTCAATGTAACTGGGGGCGTCCCCTAAAGCAGAGGGAATGCCTTGGTCAAACCCGAACTGTAGAGACACCCGGTGTGGGTTATAAGCCACAAGTCCGGTGCCCCGGTCTCCAGCAAAGGGAAGGTATCCCTTGGCGGAGCAAGCAATAAAATCAAAATAGTAGTCGGCCACGGTCTCAACAGCATCAGCAGTAATAGCTACGGGCTCGGAGCGGTAATAGGAAGGTGACTCGACCATAGGGCGATAAATCGCGTAAGAGCGGAAGATGAAATGTGACTCGTCATCAAGAAAGGGGCCCACCGACCTAGATATGGGGCATTCAGACCACCGTAGTCCCCAGGGAGAATGACTACCATCAGTAGGTCGTTTGGCCTCAGGGGCGGATGCCGGGAAACGTTCAAGTAGGAAGAGTTGTAAGAAGAGGGTAGAGACGTAGCTACTAATGTCGTAACGCCCCATCGAAACAGAGGTTGCCTCATGCAATTCATCAAGGCGACGGTACAGGTTCCCGAGAAATAAGGGAGCCAAAGGGACAGCGCAGCCGCGAGACAACCTAGCAGCCAGAGGAAAAATGCCAGTGCTGATACCATCAGAAGGGGACTCCAGTGTAACGTATCGCGTCAACCACATTACGATAAAGGCAGCCAAGACATGCTCACTCCGGGATCTAGGGCCATCTTGGCCAACACGCTCAGAACCTTTGCTATTCGCAGGCTCGATGTCTCTAAAAAAAAACCTCACCCAAGATGTGTAAGTACACTTGTGCCTGCCGGCACTACCCCCAACACCAAAAGATGAAGGAAGTCTTGCGGCATCGGTAAAACAGTCAAATAAGTAAGATACTGCGGCCGCCTCAGCAGGTGTAGAATCTCCAGAAGGGTAAATGGAATCTCCAAAAATGGGCAGTCGCATCAGTACCAAGACATCCTCCAAAGTGGGGGTAAACTCACTCCAAGCAGTGACGAAGGTATGAGTCTCATGGCACCAGCGAGAGATCAAAGAAAATAGACTAGCATTACGTCGATTGACGCTAATCTTACGGCACAACTTTATAGCAGAAATAATACCGGCAGACTCCAAAGTGTCACGAAATGCCCCATTTGCAAGAATGTGGTCAGACCATTTGCGCCAGCCGGCAGAAGGAGTAGATGAGGTCTCAAAGTCAATAAAAGAATAAGGGTAGTCTCCCATCTCCAATGGCATCCGAAACACAAACTCGGGATCGATACAAGGGGCCCCATAAAGGTGCGCAGGGGATCCAGAAATAATGGATGAGCTGACACCTCTCCCTTGGGCACATAGCTACGAAGGTACTCGAAAAATCGATCAACATCACCACCGAGAAAGGGAGCGCGATACCACTCCTCAGACGGAGGTATTGGACCCGCGCGAATATGACGATGATCGGCCATAGAAAAGAAAAAAATATATGAGTGGTGTGGGGAATAAAATATAGTTCAAGGAAAAAAGTTAAAAAAAAAAAAGTATATATATGCTGGGAAGAGGAAACTAGGATAAAAGTCTTAAAAAAAAATGTAAGACTATGATATTTGAAAAAACAAAGTGTCAACACTTGCAAGAGAATTCGGAAGGTGCCAAGATTCGGTGAGAAAAAGATGAGAAGTGAATGCAGAAGTCTTTAATTTATAGGCCAAAAAAAAAAGTGAAGGCTTATAACCATTAAATAATGGCTGCATACGCGGTCAAAAGAGGGGTAACCATTGAGTCGCGAGATAAGCAATCAAGGGAGACTTAGTCGCGGTGACCAGTCACACTAGTCAAGAGAAGGGACAGCACCCAGGCGTTAGCAGCCCATGTCTGACATCGGCCCCAGCTGTGTTAAGCTGTACATTCAGCAAATCAAGGTCAGCTGACAAAATTGTGTCAACCATTACTTCAAAATGTGAAGATCGCTACGGTATGTGAGGTCCGCCTCAGTCTCTTCACCATCAGCAGCCTGTAGTCAACCATCAGATGTGCAACAGTCTGCCATGTCCAATCAGCCGTCCGTTATTTACTCCACTGGTAAAGAGAGGCCATCAGCTGCGCAATAGTGACCGATCTCGTTTATGTTAGGAACAAAACAAATGTTTAGCGTGTAAAAGCAGTAACATTAATGCTTCACTGCCCCGGCCTGCACAACTATCCTTTTCAAGCGCCAGTCCAGTACCAATGAAAGAAGAATAGTCAAAGAATTTTTTTTTAAAAGAACTACCCTAATGACTTATAGCATGGTGGGTCCTAGCAAGCTCCTATAGCAAATGTGTGAAGCAAGGAAAGGCCGGTCAAATAAGAAGTAAAAATATGGGCCAGTCAAATAAGAAGTAAGAAAATGAAGGAAAATACAATGATAAGTTATTGATGGGGCCCATATTTTTATTTAATGGATGACGGTTATAAATAATGGTGGGGTCTACCACTTTGGAAATTGAAGTGTGTTTCTTGAAACTTTGTTACGTAAAACTCATGAGTCTAAATAGTGGGGTCCACCACTTTGAAAAAAAAAAGGGAGGGTGCACTCTTTGAAGAAGTTATGGAAATAAGGAAAATGAAGACAACGACACCCAAGAGAAAAATGGGTGGAAGTTATGGAAGTGATGGTTGGGGTTCTTGAGGTACTGATTCACTACGATTTTTGAGACGGTCGAAGATTTTCGAGGGCAATAATGGATCATTTTATTGACGACTTTCGAGGCTCAATAGTAGTCAAGGTTTCCTATCCGCAATGGTACAAGCATACAGAGATGCACCTCAAAAATTACACAAGGACAGAAATACATAAGTCCTCGTAACCATTATGCATGCAACGACCATCAAAAGAAGGTCCATGCATGCAGGGGGCAACTAACCACGACGATGTTTTTTTTTTGGGAATAGAGAAATGACGGCAGAAGACTCGGGCCAATTTTACGGAAAAATTTTAGTCATCAGCACCGCTCACAGACGATAGTTACAGTCAAACGACAAGTGGTTATAATCAAACGACAAGTGCGGACAAAAAAATGGTGTGCACGCGTAGGACGCTTCGTACGACCTGGGGCGCGCATGGGGCAATTGTAGTACTCGAAAAAACTCCAAAACACATGTCTTTACCATAATAGGACAAGTGGCAACAGTTATCAGTTGGTGCGGAAATGACATCCGACAGAGTTCAGCCGGACTGGCATAGATAGCAGTGACAAGCGCAACGCCCCTGGCCGCGACGCCCCTTTGTCCGCGACGCCCCTTGCCGCGACGCCCTTGGCCGCAGGCGCCCTTGAGCACAATACCGCGTCAGGGCAAGATACGTCTCCGTCGTATCGGAAGTGACAAAATGGACCTTTCACCAAGGTTGGACAGAAATGGAATCGCAGAAGAATGGGGGCAACCTCGGCGAAACTCGTCTCCCCCCATTGCGGTAGTGGTATCCTTAACCTATTGGACACTGTTGCTCGACTGGCCCACTGGACTAAAAGGAGATGTCCCCACTTAGGGACGTGGAAGTACAGCCTGCCTCAAGGGAGAACTGAGCAATGGGAGTGGAAGAGCACGATTGTCAACTTCGGCCTGGGGCAGGGTCTCGAAGGTTTAGTCTGCTCGAGCAGGCCTTCCAGTGTATGACTCACTATCCACTGGGGTGTGCTTGACTGGGATTCGGAGAGACTCCTAAAGTAACTGGGGTTATTGGTCCGGATCAACATATGGGATGATAGGACATGTGGATTGGTGGCTGAAGGACCGAAACTATGTGAGTTTCCTCTATTGGGCACCTCGACAAAGGTCTCGAGTAAGGGTCTAGAGTGGGAAGAAGGACCCCGGGTAGGAGCGCGCGGGGGGCATTGCGGACATGGTCCTCTCGAGGTCATGGTCCCATGGTGACCAGTCGCGGTCATAGACCTTGGGACTCCGCTCTCACCTTGACTGTCACACCTTCCTCGGGGCCACGTCCAGGTTGCGTTTGGGAAAACATCACGCCTGCCTAGTTAATGTTGGGACGCATGGCTCGCCGTTAACAGCCACTGGTATCGTCGCGGTCGAGGCAGTTGTGGGTTAGCGCGAGTGGTAGGGGGTCGCGGCGAGCAGCCCTTTGGGCAGCCCGACCTGCCCGAGCACTGTGCTATAAATACCCACATTACTTGCCCACTGCGGGGGGAGAATTTGGCTGGCTGGTGGGAGCATATTTCACCTACCCTCTGCCCAACTGGTTTGTCCCTTCGTTAACAGGCTGCTCGAGTTCCTTCCATCCCATCCACTTATCCTACTCACCCCCTTCGATTACCCTTGGCATAGACACGTGTGTCAACCTCTTTTAACTCCCCACCTACACTCCCAAATCTGGGACTTCCTTCACTGCCATACTAATTTATGTGGATGATATGATAATTACAGGAAATGATCCATCCACCATTGACACACTCAAGAAGTTCCTTCACAATCGATTTCGAATCAAAGAGCTTGGGGATCTCAAATATTTTTTGGGAACTGAAGTTAAACGCTCTAGTCGTGATATTTGTATCTCACAACGCAAGTTTACCTTAGATATACTGATGACATGGGTTTGCTTGGAGCACGCCCATATGCATTTCCTATGGAGTAGCATTTGAAATTGACTCTTTCAGATGGCAATCTACTACATAATCCGTCCCATTATAGAAGGCTTGTGGGTCGACTCATCTATCTCATAATCACTAGGATGGACATAGCTTATTCAGTACATGTTCTAAGCCAATTTATGCACCAGCCACAAAGACCACATCTTGATGCAGCGCTACGTGTTATGCGTTGTTTAAAAGGGACACCCGGTCAAGGATTGTTATTCCCTACTCAAAACAACTTGACTTTGAAGGGATATTATAACTCAGATTGGGTAGGCTGCTCAACCACAAGAAGATCAGTAACTGGTTATTGCACTTTCCTTGGTGATTCTCTAATCTTTTGGAAAACCAAGAAGCAAACTATTGTCTCTCGTTCATCTACCGAAGTGGAATATAGAGCTATGACATCTGTTACTTATGAGCTTTCCTTGTTACGTTACCTTTTATGTGATTTGCAAGTAACTTACTTGGCACCGACAACTTTATATTGTAACAACCAAGCAGCTTTGCACATTGCAGCAAATCATGTGTTCCATAAATGAACTAAACACATAGAAATAGATTGTCATCTAGTCCGAGAGAAGATTCAATCTGGAGTGATATCGACTAATTACACACCTTCTTCTCTTCAGGTTGTAGACATATTCACCAAGCCCTTAGGGAATGTGGCTTTCCAATCTCTCTTGCACAAGTTAGGCGTTCTCGATATTCACGTTCCAACTTGAGGGTGAGTGTTGTGATATGTATAGATATGGGTCAATCTATTTATGTAGATATCTTTATCTATTTTTCTGTTTAGATTGATATGGATGTAGCGTATCCATATCCTAGGGGATAGGCATAATCAGTTATTTCTTTTATGTGTATATCTCTATATATTTGTATCAACTTCATTAATAAACACAGCTGGAAAATCAATCCATTCCAGATTTTTACACCACTGGCCACGACTCACTGCAAAACCTCCACCAATCTCTTCCTTGTCCTTCCAGAAACACAACCCAATCAATCAATTAGCTCAAAACAACCTCAATCTACAAATTCATTTCATCAAACCCTAACATCCGAAACTTTAAAAATTCAATTCATATAACTACATAAAACACAATTCTAACAATACCATTAGCTTTCAAACATCAAAATCAATCTAATAGTATACCTTTGATCGCTCGAAGTTTCTTCCCAAGAAAATTTAAATTATGTATGTATTTTTCTCTCACTAGTTTCTCTCTCTCCTCCCCATGGTTTTCACCCTCCTCTTACACCCCCCCCCGCCAGCAGCTAAGCAATCCTCTCCCAAGCTATTGGTGGCAAACATGCAACAAAGGCCTCCTCCAGCATGCCAACAAGCTACCATGTGAGGTGCTTGCCACTCAATGGCATTTCTGTAATTTTATATTTTGACAAATTCTAAAAATTAATTAAAAATAATATTTTTGTCAAAATTACATATATATTAAATCAAGCACTAGAAAATTATTGATTTAATTTTTGGACATTGAATTAACTCTCAATTCGATCCGCAAACAAAATTCTCGCATCCCTAACTCTCAAATACGCGTTAACCCTAACTCACCCGATTGTGCTTCCCGACCCGTTTTCTCTTCACTAGTCACATTCCTATTCTCAATAAACATCCTAATTATCCACATAACACCTACTCACACACTCCAGGCTATGAATTTATAGTTCGGCTCTCCGAACTCCTAATTGCACTCACACTTATTTTTGTCTCAATTCTCGATCACCGAACACTAGGTTGTTAAAATTATAAAGAGACTTATGTTTAAGCGAAAAAATTTAAGAGGATAACAATAGTTGAGGATCAAAACGAGCCTCAAATTCAACTTAAAAGAAAAAAAATTTAGAAATCATAACAATGAAGAGATAAATAATTAACTACTCACTTGATTTGATAACCGAAGATCACAAGTTCATGAAATCTCAAAATAATCCCGAAAAATGATATACAAGGCAAATAACAATTCAACTTGAGAAAAATAGTATGCACTGTGGATAAAAAGTAGAAAAAAAAATTACTGAGGTCTTTGCACGACGTTTTAAAGAGAGAAATTAAGAAAAAGGTTCTTGTCGTATGAGAGGAAGAGAGAATGACATCCCCATATATTCCTTTTCGTATATATGAATTAGGAGAAAGAAAATATTTTTTACACCAAGTAAAAGTTTCGATAAGCGCAAAAACAATCAGATCAAATTTGAGGCCATAAAAAAATTAATGTTTTAGTGGCCCTTGTGGTGTGTTATTTAGGTAATCCCATGCAAGCCTCCTCAACAAATAAATAAAAAAAGAAGCCATATCTAATTGGTCCTAAAGAAAATAGTTAGGACTTATCCTTCCATGTAGGATGGCATTGCTGCAACATTACCAACTACAACAAAGTGATGGGATTTGAAGGGTGGCTGAGAGTATAGTTTGGCAGCAAGCTGTGGCATGTTAGCAAGTTGACTTAAGGAGTGATGCTATCTTTCACTCCCATATAGCCTTTTCAATGTCATTTTTGTTTTTCTGCTTCTTAAAAAATTAGTATCTCTTCAATAACTCTTCCTTTTATGATCATTCAAGAGATATAGATAAGAGCACCGCCCATCATCCAACAATCATTCAGCAATTTTTAGACACAGAAAATTTCACTTTTGTAAACTATGAGTCACCCCTTTTTGCAGAGAGAGAGAGAGAGAGCAAATTTCACTTTTGTAAACAATGGTCGCCCCTTTTTGCATTAAGAGAGAGACAGCCCACAAATATAAAGCAGCCAATGATTTTTCTTCCCTCTCAAAAATAAAAGCTTCCACCAAGCTATAGAAGACAACCAAACATAATCCACATCAACTTGCATTCCAATTAGTCCAAATAAAATGTATACATACCCATCCATCCCCTTTAAATGGTCCTGCCATCCACTATCTAAAAGTGAGATTTTCCACCATGAGTGTTTGTTTAGGTCATCCACCACTAACCCCACCACTGACATCAGGAGAGGAGGGCATCAATTAGCATTGACAAACTAATGTGGCCTTTCCATTTTTCTCCGAGGCGATCATTCCTTGTTTGACAAAAGTGGAAAAAGAATTCAGCACTGTGACTTTCATAACCTGCTTGAAATTTTTTCCAAAAAAGCAGCTTGAAACGAGACTGAACCATTCTTTCCAGGTACAAGAACGGGACAGTTGAGGGACGTGGGACCCAAAAATTGGTGAAATGGGTTGTGAAGGGCACAAGCAATTGCAATTTTGTTGGAGCCTATGAGTTGGTGTTTGATTCAGGCTTCACAATTGTAGGTTCATCAGATTGGTGTGCTGTGAAAATTGCATTGGCAAGGGATATGGGCATGATGCAGAGTGCCTTGGATTGAAGGAATTGCATTGCAGCTCCTATGTCTTCTTCCATTAACTTGGCTACTTGTTGCTCTGTGCCATCGGTCCACTTTTCCCAAGGTTGCTGACTTGTTCCACTTCCACCTTCCATGCCTTCTCCCTTGGTTACAAAATGATTTTGAAGTCCAAAAAAGTGATAAGGAACACAGAAATAGAACATGCTATCGATACTGTAATGATGAAGCCAATAATTCCAACCCATTAATGAACTCAATAATGGCATGCATAGAAATACGCAGGTAAATCATATGACTAACCATAGCAAGCATCAATAAGAGGGACACAGCCACCAGGTTTTGTCCTTGACAAATACACATACGGGCGTGTTTGATTGAAATTTACATTAAAGACATTTGATGCATGAATAGGATGCCAGATGAAATACACAGAAATATGATACAGGTGAAAACACCCCAAAAATTTTCCAGTTTAGATACCTCAACTGATGATAGGGGTATCTCAGATACAAGCTGAGCAACTGCATGGGCTCCGCCCAATCTACTCATGCTCAAAACCTGATCAAATTTACCAAAGAGGATAAGAAACATAAAAATGTTGAGAGTAATAATAAGAACCTCGAATGAGGGAGGGTAACCATAACTGAAAGGGATCGGATAGTAAATTTGTTAAACCATTATGCTTGGATATGAAGAAAAGAAACCAACACTTGGCTGGCTTTTGATAACAAGAGTATTCTTCTAACAATATACACTATTTACACCAACATATGCGTGTATTGCTTACATGTATCTAGCAAATACATGTATAAGAAAACTCACAACTCAACTCAACAAAACATTGTCCCAACATTTTTGGGATAATCATGTATAGGAAAATTTGAATACATAATTATTAATCCAAAAATGCCTCCTTATCAAAACTCACTTTGACACATCATCAAACACTTCATTAATTTAAGATTGCAACTCCTAAAAATGCCAACATGACTACAACTATCCAATACAGGGCACATTTCTTGACTTTTTTACATCTAAATTTTAATTCAGTTGTGAATCCAAAATTATTTGTCAACCCGAAATAGCTGGGACAAGGCTCTGCTGAGTTGTAGTTGAGCTTCAAAATTATTACTTTGACTATGCATTTGATATGTTTGGCACTCAAAAAAAGGAAAGCAATCTGAATACTTTGCAAGACATATCCAGCACTAGAGCCACATTTCTAATAAATTCTGACATTAATGACTAGTTTGCTGAAGTGCTTTAAACAATTCCCATTAAGGAAGTAGGGCATTAGAAACAAAGAAAGCCATAAAGTAGCTAAAAAATAAAATGTCTTAGATTGTTTAAATCAAAAAATACCTTAACTTGGAGCCTTAGAAACTTCACATAATCCACAATTTCATCAAGCATGGCTGCCCTATCCGTCTACACGAATAATTTTGGGTTATCAGCAATTATGAATATACAACAATAACTAGTTGTTTTTCAACATAATCTAAGAAGAAAACATATTTAGGATGTTTTGTCATGTAACATGCAGCACATAAAAACCATAAGATAGGATGCAAACAGACTACTAATTATTACATGAACAAAGCAACCTTGCAAAACTTCCTGCAATCCAACTCAGTGTATAAGATTGAATGCAGCTTCGTCCCCACAAAATATTATTTTATATGGGTAAAGGAAAGATCAAACGGATATGGTTTTCAAGCAGAAATTGTGTTCACTTCAATAATATATCGGAAATATTTATTTCATAGACAAGATTTACCTACTTCATCAAAGCCCTTAACAGGTAGTAATCAGAACATGCTCATCATGATTAACCTTCTGTTTTGATGATAAACAAGTAGAAATTCCAGGCTAAATCATCATGTTGAAGCAGAAACACAGATGACATGTGCCGCTCTTGCAAGATAGCAAAGCAATAATCTTAGAATATCAAGATATGGAAAGTTGCAAATGGCAGAAGCCTGCCAAACTCAAGCTTAGTTATGTTCAACCTGTTCTTCCTTCCCTGATCACTGCGATGAATTTTTTTTCCTGAACAAGGCTGTCTGCTTATCAAAAAACAAAATACTAAAAACCCACCAAGTATAATGCCGATTATCGTGATAGGATTTTGTGTACGCCTATTATAGTTGTTGACTAAACTCTATTGAAATTCTTGCATCCACCATTTCACTGGCATATGACAGAAATATAAGGCCAAATTTTCTACCTCTGGCTTTTCTGCTGGTAGTACTTAATACTATATGTTTTTAGCTAGAAACTGTTCACGGCCCTAAGGTATTCTCGTTTACCATATGTTAAATGAGAGTGCCCGGTGCCACTGTGGCCTAACCGGCTTCAAGCTTCATAACAAAGACGTCAATTTCTCTGACATAAAGTTAAGGAAAGTTTGTAGTGGACCATAAGTCTCAGGAAGGTTGACTCTTACCAAAAGTAGAAGTTGCAGCCTTGAATGCTGCCGCATGTGGTAGAACTTGCATGCAGGGCTAAGCAATATTGTGTCATTCTCAGTCAGTCCCAAAGCTTATCCAAATCAGTGATAAATCTAAATATGGGCATAAGAATAAAATAATGCTGAAATCCAGAAAAGCAAAGTTATCTGTCTAGTGAACCAATACTTAGATGAGATAAGTCAAAACTGCACTGCACAGAACCTGTTAGAAGGTTATTCTCCAAGCATGTTACACTTTAGGTCTAGAGATGTGTTTTAAAACAAATAATGAGTCCAACTATTTTGTCAAACTTAGTACATGTTTAGATTTTTACATTGACAATAGTGCAAATAATGTGTTACCAGAACAGGCCGAGACAGATTTCAACCCTAATGCGTCATTCACAGGAAGAAGCTTTCCACACTCACAGAGAGAGATAGAAAGATTTATATAATTAAAGTTTATGTGATACGATGTTCCCTGAGTTGATTCCATATGAGCTTTATTTTCCCTTTTACTATCACTTTATATTAGAATCCGGAAACACTGGATCTTTATTTCAGGTATGAACAAAACAAGAATCACTAATATTTGTGCAAGCTAGGAGCATATAAGTACAAATTCAAATCTCAGAATGAGTGATATGAAAGAATCAAGAATCTTACAATATGTCAAGAATATAAATTATGTGACTTAAGCTTGAAATTCAAGAGGTTCCTTTGAATGGTTAAAAAATAACCTGCTTCCACTGCAGGTATTTAAAAAGTAAATTCCTTGAGGAGGCCCTCACCTTGTTGCAACTAGGAACCAAATCCTGCAAAGCCTTCACTCTTTCTGTGATTCTTTCTCTGCGTAACTGCACCCAAAAGAGAAACCAGAAATCTATTATGCAATAGCCATAAAGATGCAGCCATGACAGATAGAAAATACATAGCAGAAATAAGTGTGCTTGTCAGGGACGATAATATTCTCCAATTGCTCAACCTTTTATAATACACCAAAAAGCTAATGGCAAAAGACCCTCTATAAGGATGTATTCTTCATACATCAATTGATTAATTATCTATGGTTGTGAACTTTGTGGTGTCTCTTCCTACATCATATGATAAGCAATTCAGCTGCTTTAGTGTTCTACTAGTGATGCAAACATTTTGCCAAATTTTGTTGGATAAAATCATACTCCTTGAATTGAGAACAAAAACTAAGTTTACCCTCTCAGCGATACTATGGGGATCTGTGGCCTGCCCTCGTCTTGCTCGCACCCTTGGTCGTAGGGCTGGTGGCTGTGGTGCGGCAGCCACTGCTCTAGTTGTCGGTAGGCCGTGGAAAGGCTGCCAAAGAATTAACAGTCAATGCAAATTTATAATTATAACATTACAGGGTCTTCTTTAATATTGGACCCATTGAAGTCATAACATACGAATGAAAATAGCATTTCAAAAAAAAAAAAAATCTGATAAATTAACCAATCAACAGATCCATCTGCATTAGCAAATCCAAAGGTTTCTTATCATGTTACCAACAAAGCATCTCATTTTTGTAATATGCATCCTTAAAACTAGTCCCCTAAAAATGTTCGCATTAGTTGCACTCTGGTCACTATCAGTTTTTTCATAGGTCCCTTCATTATGTTAATTGGTTTCGCACTGCCTCAATGCAAATACATGTTAGACTCAGATTTGTATTGATACCAGTGACACTAGGTGAGACAATTGAATTTACAACTGATTGATAAAAATGTGATTGAAATCGAGAAACTCTAAAATTTGAAGGATCCTGCTCGGACTCTAAGACTAGTCAAACACATGGCAGCTGAAGAAAATGAACAGAATCCAAAGAAAAATCTCACTATCAGTATTGTCATTTCATATCCAAGAATCAGCGGGACAAATCTTTTTTCTTTTACTGAGAGCTCTAGATCATTCTGTTAGAGCAATTAATTAAAAGATGCAAAGAGAAACCCTTTTATAGCAAGGCAAAATAATTCAGGAGAAATGACTATACTATCCCTCATACTAAAATACTCTAATACATTCCAATTTAGCTACAAATCCTTTACTAACAAAAAATAAGAAACAATCAATCAATGCATAGATATCTTCATTATAAATGTATTAATCTCAGTGGTACCTGGTGGAGTTGTGGAGGACTGGGTGCTGGAGGCCGAAGTGACTGAGGTGGAAATGGTCCAAAGGGTGGAAACAAACTTGTCAAATTCACCGAATCTCGTTCGTGCTACCCAGCAAAACAAAAGACCAAACTTTACTAAGGGGAAAAAAAAAATAATTAAAAGCTTTATTAACAAAGCACAATAATAATTTCCCCAATGTTACAAGTAGACCATCTCCTCCTTATTGGTTGCTTCCCATGGTAGTAATTGCTCTCCGGACTCCAGCAAAGCTTTTCTCCACCAAAATTTCTTTTAAATCTTCATGTCATGTAATTCTAGAGATGGGATTAATATTCATACTTCTCTTCGTTGGCCCAGATAAGATGAGAGATACAGTTTGCATATCTATCTAACCATAAGTGTCACTTTTCATAACCCACAACTAAGCAGGAAAAAATCTAACTTTTTCTGAGCCATCAAACGAAAAAAAAAAGAAGCAAATAAGAGCTTAACTTCATTAGATCCGCTAATGAATTCCTTTATAAACAAGAATGTTAGGACCACTAACTTTATATGATTGAGAGCCGCTTCATTGCCAACTAATTTTTAGCTAAATTAGTTTTTAGTTAGAATGTTTTCACATGGATCTTGGCTGATTAGTCGAGTCTCTCATTCATTTGAATTTCCTACATGCATGCCTGCCTATAATTTGTTTATTAGTGAGCTAGTCTCAAATCTCAATGGATGTGAAAAAAGATGTGAAGGGAACTTGTATTCCCATTGAAAGACTCAGGCCAATTAATGGTGATTTTATCTTTGGTTGGGTACTCTCAATTTCCATAAATGAAGATTTATTCATGGATTCTCAAATACAGCCAAAAAATGTATTCTTCCAATTTAAAAAAGGAAAAAATAACATCAGAAAATAAAATGTCAGAGAGAGAGAGAGAGAGAGAGAGAGAGAGAGAGAACTGACGTTGATTCCAGTTGAAGAAGAGGAAGAAGGACCATTGGCAGTGGTGGACCCATCCTGATGATGATGATGCTCCAAGTTCAAACCCAGCGGGGGTAAGACAATTTCCCTGAACCCGCCACCTCCATCTCCACCACCGGAACCCAACTGCAACGCCGCCATCGCCGGTGTTGCTGCAGCCAAACTGCTATCGTTTGCGGCATAACCACCAGAATCGTCTCCAGTTCCTGTACTGTAAGAAGACGGCACCGATAAAATTTGCTCGAAGAAGTCATCCCCTATTCCCTCCCCCTGATTACTCGCCATATATACAGTATAAACTACAATTTCTTCGCCTGAGATCAATTATGCATGCAGCAACAAATTGGAGAGTGAGAATGAGGGGGGAGAGAGGTGGGTTGGGACTAGGGACGCTGCAGGCGAGGAGGGAGGTTAGAGAGAGACGCGAGAAACGAAGATGTTGGAAAAAGAGGGGGCAGACCGATAAACGAAAAGAGGGAGTGTTTTTGCTTGTTGGGTTGTGGGTGTTTCCAGAGAGAGATGGGTTTGTTCTGTTTTCTCCTGCGTTGGTGTGGGGGCTGTGTGGAATTTGTAGAGAATAGAATGAGAGGAAGAAGAGAAGAGAATGGAGAAATAAGATATATTATATGGGTAAATTACACCCGCCACCCCTGAATTTTGTTATTTAATCACTTATTCCCTCTCACCTTTAAAATATTTACATTTACACCCCCTACTAGTAACGATTACTTGACGGACCAAACGAAGTGAATCAAAAGACTAATGTGGTGTTTGACAAAACTGAAAACTGAAAACTGAAAACTGAAAACTGAATATTGAATACTGAATTTTAAGTAATAAATGCTGAATTTTTAATTTGCAGACTGTTTGTTATCAACTAAAATTTAAGTATTGAATTTAATTAAACTGTTTAACAAATATAATGACGTGAATTATAAAAATTATTATTATTCTATTTAACCATCTCTCTTCAACTGACTTATTCCTATCACAACCATCACAATGGTGATGATAGTGGTGGCGGTGGCGGTGACGGTAATGGTAGTGGTGACATAATGGTAGTAGTAGCGACAATAGTGGTGGTGGTGGTGGTGGCAGTAGAGCAATGGTAGTAGTGGCCACAACGATGGTGATGGTGATGGTGATAGTGGTGATGGTGGTGGCAACAACACTATGGTAGTGGTGGCGGTAACATAATGGTAGTAGCGGTGGTGGTGATAGTGATGGTGGTAGTGGTAATGACAATGGTAGTGATGGTGGCGACGACAGTAGTGGTGGTGGCACAATAGTGGTCGTGGCGGTGACATAATGGTAGTGGTGGTGACGGTGACGGTGACACAATGGTGGTGACGGTGGTGGTGGTGGTGGAACAATGACAGTGGTGGCGACAACAATGGTGGTGGTGGTAACGGTGGCACAATGGTGGTGACGGTGGTGGTGGTGGTGATGGTGGTGGTGGTGATGGTGGCACAATGGTAGTGGTAGCGGCAGAGATGGTGGTGGTGACGATGACACAATGGTGGTGGTGGTAGTGGCGGCGGCGGTGTTATCGATGGTGGTGGTGGCGGTGGTACAATGGTGGTGGTTGTGGTGGTGGCGATGATACAATGGTGGTGAGGGTAGATTTGTCAATTATGAGAAATTGATAAAATCCTTACTGACTAATATTTTCAGCATTAAGTGATAAATATGTGACTTGCTATTTAAAATTTTAGCCTACTTTTAAGAAGTGCTTAAAATATTAAGTAGTATGAGTTTAGGTTATCAAACGAATTTAATTTATTAAGTGTTTAAAATATTCAGTTTTAAGCCTTAAGTGGTGTTATCAAACAGCCCCTAATGAGTTAAATGTATTTCATCCGATTAGGTTTTCTTCAAAACAATCAAGGTTTTCTTTTGAAAAATTAGGGTTTTCTTTAAAAAAAAACTTGGTTTTTTGTTTCCTTTTTGTTTTAGTACAGTATTTGGCCTAAATCAATGTGTATGGTTGTTTGATTAGGGTTTTGGGTTTTTGATTTGTCTATAATAAATTAGGGTTATTCTAGAAAAGATTTGAGGGTTTTGATTGTTTCCTATGTTAATCATGTACATGATTTAATCTCTATGTGATTAGGTGTTTATTTCATTTAACCATTTTATTTTGTCTATTATTAGTAGTATAAATACTTATGAAAATCAGGGTTTTATATCTACTAATTTAGTGTAATCTCTATGCAATCTATCTACTGATATTTTTTTTTCATTTGTTTGAAGCTTTTGTTTTGTTTGTTTCATTACAAGATGAGCACTATTTGCATTCATGACCTGGTTGTGCATTACTTAGCCAATGAATTTTATGTGAACAATGTTGATTTTTGAAGAGTACTCTTACTTGAATATGTTAATTTGATGTGTGTGATGTAGCTTTAAAAGATGTTCCTATTGGCATAAACACTTTCATTACATTGAGTTATGCTATTCCTGGATCTGATCAAAGAATGAATATAAGAACAGATGCAGATGTCTTAGAGATGTTCAAGTTGCACAACAAGTGTGCAGTGATTTATGTATATATCATAGATATTCAGTTTCAGCCGCCATCAGTTCCTAACCGCCGCCCCTCTACTGATGAAGGAAGTAATGGTGACAAGAGGAATGAAGGAAGCAATGGTAAGGGGAAACAAAAAAGTAATGATAATGATGAAGAAGTTGGGGTTGATGATGAGGAGTTACAGTTCAGCGACGAGGATGGGTGGTGTGTGGAGACTAAAAGTGATTTTAATGGCGTCAGTTTAAGTTTTGTGGAGCTAGTGAATGCAGATCTAGATAGTAATAATGAGGCAGATGGTGGAGATTTGTCAGACTATGAATCCAATAATGAGGGTGGTCAGCATATTGAATCTGATGACAAAGATGATGATCGTGTGGATGACCCATTTGCTGGTGCACTTCGTGGTAAAGTATTCAATGCTAGGCAGGGTGAGAAAATTGAATTTGAGGTAGGAATGCTATTTTCTGACATCAATGCATTTAGAGATGCTTTGAGGGAGTAGGTGATTCAAGGGAGATTCCCACTGGTTAGAGATAAAAATGAAAAGAAGAGGGTTATAGCACATTGTGGAGTTGAGGGATGCTCTTGGAGGATACAAACATTTCCTTGCCGGATATGGTTACCTTTAAGATAAAGACATATAGCAGTGTTCATAGTTGTGTCAGAAATACCAAAACCTAAAGAAGCAAATGGTCCATGGATTGCCAAAAAACTAGTAAATATGTTAAGGGCTAATCCTAACATGAAAGCTTCAGGAATGAGGGAAGAATTGAAAAAGTATGTAGTTCAACCTCCCAAGATGCAATTATATAGGGCTAACAAGAAGGCTTTACAATGGATTGAGGGTAATCATGGAGATTCATATGAGAACTTGCCTACATATGCTCATTTGGTGAATCTGACAAATCGGGGCAGCATCATGAAGATACATTTCCAATTGGATAACTTGGCAAGTTCTCCATCTTTTAAGAGAATCTTCATTGGATTCTCTACTCTTAAGCAAGGTTTCTTGAAAAGGTGCAGGGCATTCCTAGGTTTTGATGGGTGCCACTTGAAAGGCCCTTATGGAGGTGTGCTTTTGGTAATTGTTGGATTGGATGGAAATAATGGTTTGTTTCCAGTTGCATTTGCTATTGTGGAATCAGAGACAAAGGATAGCTGGGGTTTTTTCTTTCATTGGCACAGTGAAATGCTAGCTAGGGTTCCACATATTAAGCAATGGAACTTCATGACTAATAAACAGAGGGTATTGTTTTTTTTTTTTTTTCCTATTAAGTTCATTGTTCACTTTGATATGTATTTATTGTTCCCACCTCATTTTTTATTTTAGCAAACTGATGCAGGGTTGTAAGGAGGTCATTAATCAGTTTGTGCCACATGCCATAAATAGACATTGTTGTAGACATTGTTATTTTGGAAGGTTGAAAGGGCATACACCTCACAATATTTCAATTATGCTATGGATAGAATTAAGGAGGTAAATTCTGCTACATTTGATTGGCTTTTAAGAATGCCTTCCTCAATGTGGGCAAGGCATGCATTTGACACTTGTATTAAAAGTGACCATGTCACAAACAATTTAAGTGTATTAAAAGTGACCACGTCACAAACAATTTAAGTGAATCTTTCAACAATTGGGTTGGAGAGTTAAGGGAAAAACCTATTATAACCTTACTAGAAAGTCTTAGAACCAAACTTATGAGTAGGTTGCAAAAAGGTTTGAAAAGGCGTGTACTTGGCACAAGTCTGTGACACCCAAAATTGTGGAGAGGCTAAATGCTGTGAAACATGAATCAATAAAATATACCCTCTTACTTGCTAGTCATGAAGAATTTAAAATCACAGATGGATCACTTCATTATATAGTTGATATTAGAAAGAAGACTTGTGAATGTAGGGTATGGGATATCAGTGGTGTACCTTGCAAGCATGTTGCTGTAGACATTGCGTATAGAAGGCAAAACCTTGAATATTTTTGTGATCCATGTTACTACAAGGATACATACCTCAAGGCGTATAGTGAAATGATTCACCCCATTCCTGATGTTAGACTATGGCCCCAGTTAGGTGGTATCTTTCCATCTCAACTTCTTCCTCCACCATGAAGAAGGCTCCCTGTAAGGCCAAGGAAAAATAGAAAAGGAGAGGTAGATAAACTAGCACCATCCACTCAATCTAAAAGATCTTGTACAGTTCGATGTGTAAAATGCAATGAGTATGGCCATAACAAGAAGACTTGTCAGAGGGGTCCAATCAAGATAAGAAAAGGCCAAAGAAAAAGATGGGCTTCAAATGTGAGTACAATTACTAGTTGAATTCAGTTTGTTTGTATGTTTTAATTCTCACAAAATATTGTTGTGTGTAGGTGGGATCAGGCACTAACACTGGGTAGTGCAGTGGTAATGGTAGTGCACAAATGGTATGCATTTTAATGTACAGTTTCTATTAAAAGATATTTTTTGTTACTGAACAACGGTTATTAATGAACAGTTTCAGCAAACGATGTTGTCTTAACTTCTGTTTGTACAATTTTAGCATTTTAATTTACAGTTTCTATTAAATTTTTTGTATATGTATCTGCATAATTGATGTTAAAAGTGTTTGATTCTTGGATGTTTTATTGAATTAGATGTTGAGATGTGATGTTGAATTAAATGTTGAGAGGTGGTAATGTTGCTTGTGTGTCACATGGGGTGGAAGTGTAACGACCTGATTTTTGTAGAATAAAAATTTGGACAAGAACGAGTGCAAGTATGATTAGGGGTTCGGAGTACGAATAAACCGGATTGTGAATTGATGACTCTAGAGTGTGTGTGTGGGTGTTTTGGTCATGAATAAGGTGTTAAATTGGGGTAGGAATGTGACTGGTGAAGATAAAACAAATCGGAACGCAAATCCGGACGAGTAAGGGCTAGCGCATAAAGGAGAGTTAGGGGTGCAGGAATTTTACTTGCGGATCAAATTGAGGGTCAATTCGAAGTCCCAAAAATAAATCATAATTTTCTAGTGGTTGATTTAATATTTATATAATTTTAGAAAAAAAATATATTTTTCTAATTAATTTTCAAAATTTGTCCAAAAGGGTGAAATTACCAAAATGCCCTTGGAAGCATCTCCATTCTCCACCCTTCTGGCATGGCAAGTTGTCCGATGGAAGCTCCCCCAAGGCATGCAGCCTTCCACCGTGCTGCTTGGGGCTTAGTCAATAGAGCTGGAAGGTTAAAAACCTAGGAAAATTGTGAGAAGAGAGAGAGTGAGAGAGAGAAAAGAGAAGTGTAGAGAAAGAAACCTTCATTGGATTTTTGGGTTTTCTGTTGGTGTGAATTCGAGCACTAAAAGATATACTTCTAGACTAATTAGGATGCTAGGAACTCATTTATGCTATTAGTTTTCTATTTGGTTAACTATAGTTGCATGAATTTGTTGTTTAAAGTTTTTGGGTTTTAATAGATTTGAAATGGGTTTGAAGTTTGTGGAAGTTTTGGCTTAATCTAAGGTTTGGGGTTGGTTTCTGGGGGTTAAAGATGAAGTTTGGTGGTTGGTCGTGGTTTGTGGAGGTGAAGGTGAAGCTTTGGCTATGGATGTTTTTGATCTCCATAGTTTTGATGCTTGAGCTTTGAAGGAGGGTTATACCTAGCTAAAATGGACCTTAGGAATCCATTGGTGACTTAAAAAATGAGTTTAGAAGTCATTTGTGGGCCTAGTTTTTAGGGGGGGGGGGGGTTCAAGCTTAATTCGAAGCTAAAAACCTATGGGGATCTAAAGAAGGCCATGTGGTGAGTGTTTGGGTTCTAAAAATAGAGCAAATGGTGTACTGTGGAGTGAGAAACGGAGGAGAGAAGTGGAGTAGTTGGAGCTGAAATGGAGAACCTAGGGTTTTGGTCAAATTGGCCATAGGAAAAAGATGAAGTGGGGTAGTTTTGATTTTGGTCTGGTTTGGTGGGTGCCAAAAGTTTTGTAACGTCCGTGCGGAGGGCCCGGTAAAATTTAAGGTCAATCCGATACCCGGATCAATATGTTGTGTAAAATATCTGTTTTGCCCTCCATGGGCAATTCAATCTAGTTTTTGGGTGATTTTTATCAAATAAATTTTATATTCATTCTTAGGTAGCTTAATTGAGTATGCATGAGTCATTGAAAAATAACATCGTTTTATTTTTGCTATTTCAGATCAAAATACCAAAACTGATAGGGTTTCTCAATTCCGAAACAGGCGATACTTTTCAAAATTACTTTTAATTTATTTCATATTTTATTTATGATCATTTAACATGCTTTGAAATATATGATTGGACGTTTTGATAATGGCTCAAAATCCCGACCCGGATTAGGATTTATGAGTGCAGTTCGCACTAATGTTTTAAATGATCGTATTTATTGTATTACTGGTACTATTTGGAACTTCAGAATCCTTTTAAATGAATGTAAATGCACACAGGTTTGAGTGATAGAGGGTTTACATTCCAGGTTAAAGCTATAGAGGGTTTCTCATTGAATTCGTAAATGCCTGGATAACCCTGTTGGTCTTCAAACTTGGGTACCGAATTGATTTTAGGGAGCGTATCTTCCTCCGGTGCAAGTCCCCCAAAAAGTTGGATCGTATGTTTGGATGATAGCTCACTGGTGTGGCATCGTATACGATGTTCTGAAATATCTTTTACAATTTAACTGATACCGTTTCACATGAAATGACATTGTTTTTCTTATATATGTATCAAATGTTTTTTATGCTTTCACCCAATCATGTCAAGCTATGTATTTTCAAACTCGTTTGTCTAGTATTGAGTTATTCTGCTGACCTGTTGATGCTCACCTTACATTATTTCACCTTTTTTCAGATTAGTAGGTGGTGGGAAGTTCGTGGAAGTTTGAACTGCCAGTTTTTAGGGTTTTTATTTTAAGTGTTGGATTATGTTGTTGAGACATGTAAATTGTAGTGAGTATGTCATACATGTGTAGGTTATAACAAGTCTATGACTGAGTCGTATCATAATTGTGTAAAGTAAGTTGATCTGTTGAGCTTAATAGCAAACACTTATTATGCTTATGGATTTGGTATCAAAGTTTACTCATTATTTGGAGGTTGTATCATTTTAGTAGTTGTGAAGGTTATTAGCGCTCTAGATTATATGGAAATGTGTGGAAGTGCTCCTAGTGCTTCGCATGCAGGTGGAAGTGTTGTTGGTGCTCAAGTGGCTTCGTAATCTTCTCAAGTAAATGTGACCCAAATGTTTGGTTCAACTAGGGCATCTCAGCTCCTTGGAAGTGTAGGAATTGAGGGTTTGGAGGTTGTGAGAACCAAGAAGGCGTGTACATTTATGATTAACCTTACTTTTATGATTAAATTTAATCTTTAATATGCTATACAAATTTCTGAACTATGCTAAAACATTTGTTAGAGACGGGAAAAGAAAAAAGTTGTGTCTTCAAGTCGTGGAATAGCAGAGAGTTGTTCAAGAAGGGAGTGTACCTGATGCACCTAATGTGCCTGTGAGTCTGAATATGCAATGTTCTAGTATTCTGTTGCACATAATTATTGTTAGGAAAATAGTTTTTGTTTTTGGCATGGTGTATTTTGAATAGGGCAGGGTTTTTTTTTTTTTTGTGGCAATGTGTCTTCTTTTCAGCCTTCTAGAGAATGCCTAGGTGATATTTTTTGGATCCCTGCACATTTTGGATGCCTATCTACTTGATGTAATATGCTAACATTGGGGAAATATCAATGAAACTTTCTATTATATTATGAAAATACAGGTCTTGAATCCTGTTTTTCACTTGAACAGAATTACTTGAAGAGAATTATCACAACAAGCATAATCAGATTTATATCTAATAATGATAGTGTCAAACCTGCACGTATGAGCTATGGGACTGGTTTGTGTGGAATTTATGACCTGTGTTAATATTGGTATGAAATCCGAGCTACAAGGCTCGTGAATTGGCGGACGGATACTCGAATCAATCGAAGCGTAGTGTGTGAAATGCAGCAGAAGTATAGTGGTTCACCGGCTAAAGAGCTCGGCTAATCCACTCTCTAATGGAGGCTCTTGCTCCCTTTTCTTTATTAATGGAATCCACTCTGTTACAGCAAAATACTCAGGATACTAGGGTCTCTCCCCCTTCGATGGGGGTTCCCCCCCTCTTTTATGGCCTTATCCCCCCTCTAATACGGAATTACTTCCTATATTGAAGGGACCGTGCCCTATCTTCCCCCATAATTCCGGAGTTACCCAAACTCCTTATGGCTGGTTTCTGATGGAGAGATCCTTGCCTTCTTCTATGGGATTCTCCTTAGTTTTAGGAGGGGATCATGGTTAATTACGGGTTTTCTGCCTTGGATTGGATCTACTTCCTCTATAAGGGTATCCGCTGTCATCTCGTTGTCCCCTTAGCATTCCTCATCTCGCGCCTTTGACTAGGAGCCCTTAGCGCTGACTGGATGAGCCCTGCCCATGGCTAGGGGAGCTCAGCTTATTTTGCCTGAGCTCCCGAGCTGAGCTCACTTACTGAGCACGTGTCCGTTTTATTCTAGGTATCATCAGTTGCCCCCCAGCTCTTGCCTTAAGCTGGCTTAGGTAAGGGCTGACCTGCAATCCAGACTGAGTTAAATATTCACGTGGCTAGTACGTGACTTGGGGATTTTTGACGGTTTGCAGTAATCATGATTTCTCCTCGATTCCCGCGCATGTCTCAGCCCACGTCCTTCAAGCTTTAAATACACAGAAACGGCTACATGAACCGTTTTCTTCACACTGTTCATCTTCTCTACTGCTCTTCGTCTCTATTCTCTCTGCGATTTTGGACCATTGAACCTTTCTGCTTCCTTGCTTGAAATCGAATTCCCAGCCCTCGTTTCGAAGATTCGCCTCGCCTCCTTCCTCCGATAGTGCTCCAGGCTTCCGTTCACCGCTGTTTCTGAGTTAGGTACGCACTTTGCCCTTTTTTCTTCCTCATTTTGCTTTGGATCCCTCGAACTCGAGGTGGTTGTTGCACTTCTGGGCTTTTCGATTCTTTTACTTTTGGAATCGTGATCACTGCTTAGCCCCCCTTCCTCATTTCGTCGATTGGAGCTCCATAGTTCATATCCTTGCCGTCGGGAGTTACTGTGCTGACCCAAGGGTTATTGCAGAGTGCCTGACCTGTGCCCCTCTGCTTTATCGTTCCTTTAACCTCCCTTTTTCTCTTCCTACCATGTCTGCCTCTTCGGGAGCCACTCGCTCCTCTGTTTCACTTTTAGGGTCTAGGTCAGCCGAAGAGGGTACTGACTTGGGGGAGGTAGGTGACGAAATAGACAATTTTCCCGGTGTGGAGGCTGTGGAAACCGAGGTGGGTATCGAGGGTCCTCCCTCTGTCTCTTCCCCAAAGCCCCCCAGACCTGACAAAGGCAAAGCTAAGGTGAGTGGAGTCGGGGTTGAGGAAAAAACCTCGTACTTGGGGCTTGCCTTTAAGCATGCCGAATCGGTGGGGTACAGCAAAGAGGCTCCTGGGCTAATGAAAGCTTATAAGGTTCGGTACGGTTTTCCTCCTGGGGTCGAACCCTGGTGTCCAGACCAGTCCGTCTACTATGTAGAAAAGGTGCACAATAGGGTCTGCTTCTTTCTGGCTGCTTTTGACAATGACCTTCGCTTTCCTGTGCACCCCTTCATCAAGGCCGTTCTGCAGCATTTTCATGTGTGCCCCTCCCAAATTTCCCCCAACTTCTTCGGCGTCATGGTCGGTTTTCTAGTCATTTTCAAGGAGCACAAACTTGGGATTCCTAGTCTTCCCTTGTTCCTAGAGTTCTTTAATGTCAAGCCGACCTCCGGGGGCTTCTTGTATGCCTCTAAGCGCACCAGTGTTAGGCAGCTTATCTCTGACATTCCGTCCTCTCATAAGCATTGGAAGGAACATTTCTTTTTTATCGGGGGCACCAATTGGGAGTACAATCCTGTTGATAAGACAGATACTCTCGGTATTCCCACGGCTTGGGCTGAACCAGACAATTTGCGTGAGTCTCTACTTGAGCCGACTGAGCTCTGATTTGGAATTTTTGGGCCCCTTGTCTTTTCTTATTCGCATACCTCCTTCTTTTCAGGTGAGCGTTTTGAGCTCAGCCCTGAAGATAAGAAAGTGCTAGCGAAGTTGGATAAGATAAAGCCAGAGAAGTACGCTGACCTGATTGAGTCACGAAATTTGGTGCAGCTAGGTCTGAGTCTTCCTGTGGTGACCTTGGCGATTCCATTATCGGTTTTAGGGGCTGACGAAGGTACTTCCCTTCTTTTCCTCTTCGTCACTCTTCCTCCCCTTCTTCTTCTTACATATTCTTGTTGCATTCAGATTTTCCAGGCCCTTCTACCATGAAGTCTACTCCGGAAGAGATTCAAGCTAAAGTTGCGAAGCTGATGAGAGGTAGCAAATCTGGGAAGCGCAAGGCCCGGGTCAGCTCTGGAAGTGGTCCAAACACTCGAGCTAAGATCCTCAGATTGGAAGTGCCTTCTGTCTCTTCTGCTACTACAGAATCGGTTCCTACAAAGGCACCGCCTTCTTCATCCGGCATCCCTTCAAATGTAGTCATCTCTCCTCCTCCAGTGGCCCCTCCTGGGTCGGGGGCTATTCAAAAGGGGGATCAGGCTTCCTCTTCCTCTTCTGAGGTTAAGGAAGCTTTGAGAGTGATCCCTGACCTCCAACCCAGTAAGTTCTCATACACTGCCTCTGGGAAGACCGAGAGAAAATCCGAAGAAGATGAGGATTCCTTTTTTGACAACATGGATCTCGCTGCAGGGGCTCTTTCTTCTATTTTCCCTGAGTCTGATGTTCTGAAGGCTGCTTCTATGCCTCTCGAGGAATCCGTTTCTTCAGCTCTTCAGGGAGCAGCTGCTGTAAGTACTACCACTTCTCCTCCTTCACTTATTTTTGTTTCGTGGACTCATGTGTTTTTTGCATTTTCAGGCTGTCCTTCATGTGAATGGTCTACTGCATCGGGTTCGGTCCCAAGAAAGCTCCTTTCAGGTTTTGAAGAAGTATAAGACCAAGGTTTTTGAATTGTCTCTTGAGAACGAAGACCTCAGAGCCCGGGTGGAGAGTCTTACAACGCAGATGGAGAGCCTCAGCGAGCAGACGGTGAAGCAAGCCTCCGACCTCAAACACACCCTGACAGTCAAGGTCAGAGCTGAGGAGGGGGAAAAGAAGGCTCGGGATGAGCTGAGGTTGGTTAAGGAAGACCTGCAGCTTAAGGTTGAGGTGTGGTCCAAGGCTAATCAGGAGGCCTTCGACGCCAAGAAAGAGCTCATCCAGGCCAATCAAGATTATCTTACCCTCAGTGAGGCTAACGGCAAACTCTGTGAGGAGCTCGAGGAGCAGAAGGGTTTGGTCCAACAGAAGGACAAAGAGATCGCCGAGCTGAGAGATGAGGCCACCACCTTGTGGGCTACCGGATGGCTTGCTTTCAGGCGCAAGGCTATCAAAACTTTTCCAGACCTTGACTTCAATTTTTCTATCCCCACCACAGAAGAAATGGAGGAGTCTAGCTCTGATAACGAAGAGGATACCTCAGTTTCCCCAACTGCTACCTCGAGTCAAGACATACCTGCCCCCGGGACCTCCAGAGCTCTTATCGTGCTTCCTGAGCCTCCAACAGCGATCCCTGAGCTCCTTGGTGTAGATCCTGCTGTTCCTGTTTCTGCACCAATTTTTGCTAACTTGGTGACTGAAACCCTTGCCCAAAATCCGGAATCAACGGAAGCGGGGTCCCAAGACATTCCTGGTAGCTCTCCCCTTGCTTCTATTGCTGAGGGCTCTTCTGCTGAGCTGCGAGATTCTCCAATTACTCCCCCTCCAGAAACTTAAATCTTTTTAATTGTAATTTCTTTGTAAAGGATTTTTTTTGTGTACCCCTGACTTGGGCTAGGACCTCGTGCTACTTTGTGACCTTTATCTTGTTTTTCCTTTTGCTGGTTTAGCATCCATATATATACATATCTTTGAATTTTGATTTCAAATTGCTCACTTGCCTGCCTTGCTTTATCTGCTTATTTGCTTTATGCAGCATATATTCCCTTCCCCCCTTTGCTTTGAGAGGTGCTGTGCATTTCTTGAAGCAGAATTGCTAGATTTGAGGATTTATAGAAGACCTTGTGTTATGCCCCGTGGCAGAGCTGCTCAACTTGATATTTTGAACTGGCGTGCTCCTTCTGAACTTCATAGCTATAGTTTGTTAGCCCATGAGTTCTTCCTGAGCTGTACAGCTCTTCTAGTGAACATAAAAGCTGTTGCTGAGCTTTTTGGTTATTTCTGTGAATTTAAGTGCTTTTTCTGAGCTTCTTGGCTCTGCTTGTCTGGACTCGAAGGTTCTTTCTGAGATGGATAATAAATTCCATTGCTCTATCTTTTCTGAGAATAGAAGAGTTCTTCTACATTTCACATCTCTTTTTCCCCCATCTTGTTTTGAGGGATGCTTCAGACCTTCTTTAGGCAAGGTTATGAACTTTCAGAGGCTGTTGAGTTCCTTTGATGAATTCTTCTTCTCTAACGTGAGGAGGGCTCTTAGAATTGTAAGCCTTAAAGACTTGCTATACAAGTGTTCTGTTTTTGACTGGGCTGAGCTCAAATATGGAGGATACGTTGCTTGGTGGGGTCAGAATTTTTGTTGGTTGTTTTGAGTGCAAATAGGAGGGGTAGTATCTGATTTCTTTTCCCGCGTTTTTCTCTCAACCGCTTCCCATAACCGCCACGTCTTTCCCCTTTCCATAACCGCAACCACTTTCCATAACCGTAGCCACTTTCCATAACCGTAGCCACTTTCCATAATTAAGAAACTAAACAGGCCACTTGATTCCCTCTTTCTTGGCTCTTAGTTTCCTGAAAAGCTCCCAAGTGCATGACCTATTCTTGACTTTCTTCTTGATTTCTTGCGTCTTTTTCCTTACCAGCATTTTCGATGGCTGCTTCTGCATCTTCTTTGTTCCAGGAACGATCCTCCTTTGGAATCGAATGGAAGTGGCACTGTCGCTATCTGTTCCCTTCCATACTTGTATCTTCTGATTTGGTGGACATCAAAAAACGGTTTTTCCCTGATCTCGACTTGCCTTTGCGAGTCTCTTCTTCCGACGAGCCTTGCAACTACCACCCCCGTGGGGAAGTTTGTTTCTTTGAAGGTGCTATGGACATGGGACTTCGCCTTCCCATTCATCCGGCCATTGGGCGAGTTCTTGCCTATTATGGCCTGTGCCCTTCTCGCCTTTCTCCACGAGGATGGGGTGCTATGGTAAGCTTCTTCTTGTTCTACCGCCTGCATGCTCTTGGCAGGTTCCCCTTTGTCTCTGAGTTTTTATACTTCTTTGAGATTGAAGAAGATGATGCCCCCTGCTTCAGTTTCTTCCGTTGGAGGGATTTCAATTTACGCCATTTGGTTCTAGATCTTCCCTCCAACCCTGAAGGGTGGTCTAAGCGTTTCTTCTTCGCTTCTGGAGAGGCTTGGAGGTCTCCTGAGGATCGCTGTCGTAAAGCTAGGATTCCTCGGTCCTGGAAGAGCTTCTCTTGTATTGGTAAGCTCGAGCATAGCCCTTTTGAGTATTCCCTTTTAAAGATATGCTCTTATTATGTCCTTGCTGTGCAGATCCACCTGACCTGGGTTTACCAGGGATGGTGAATATCAACGAGTTGTTGCTTGTGGAGTCTAAGACTTATTCCGAGCTGATGACGAGCGCAAACCTCTATTTGCTTGGGGCTGAGGCTACTGAGTTTGAGTTTTCCACTATTCCTTACTCTTCCTGGACCTCTTTCTCTGATTCTGATGAGGACGGGGATTCTGACAAGGACGGAAACACCGTCACGAGTTCAAGGAAGCGTAAGAGGGATGATTCTCCTTCTCCTGACTCTCTGTCCACCATCTTCCTTACCTCCATTGGTCAGAAGCTTCTTGACTCGCTTCACAAGGCTGAGCAAGAAAGGGATGAGCTGCAAAAAGAGAATGCTGGCCTGAAGGGAGAGGTTGCTGAGCTGAAAGCTGAACTTAAGAAAGACTAGGATTTTTGTTCCCTTGAATCTTTCTTTCTTTTCTTGAACGATGCCAGACTATGACCCCCTTTTTTTTTTTTTATACTTTTTCGCACGTTTATTTTTTTTTGGATATTCTGAATTCTAGGTTGTTCATTTTTGAGTGTGCATGCCCTTATACGAGCTCTTGGTGTTCGGAACACGAACAGAAGATCATGTTTGTACTGACCTTAGTTCTTGATTAATCCCAGAGATCAGACCACGAACATCGATGAAAACAGAAGATCATGTTTGTGCTGACCTCAATTCCCCACTGATTTCCATAGGTCGCACCACGGGCGTTGATGGAAAACAAAATGTCATGTAGGTACTGACCTCACTTCCCATCTGACTTTGTGAGTGCTCTCTGCCGTACTGGACATTTTAGGGTCTTCGAGGGTGTAGGCAGTGCATAAGGACCATTAGTCGCGGGGGAAAGACTGTTGATGTCTCCAAGAAGAGCTCGTTCTTTAATTTTACGAGCCTAGAAGCTTGTATGTGCCGAGGAGCTGTAGTACTCATCTTGCTTTTGGTAAGCTTGGAAGCTTATTATTTGTTTATGAGCTGAAGAGCTCATCTTGTATTTATAAGCTTTGAAGCTTATCGTTTGTTTATGAGCTGAGGAGCTCATCTTGTATTTATAAACTTTGAAGCTTATCGTTTGTTTATGAGCTGAAGAGCTCATCTTGTATTTATAAGCTTTGAAGCTCATCGTTTGTTTATGAGCTGAGGAGCTCATCTTATATTTATAAGCTTTGAAACTCATCGTTTGTTTATGAGCTGAGGAGCTCATCTTATATTTATAAGCTTTGAAGCTCATCGTTTGTTTATGAGCTGAGGAGCTCATCTTATATTTATAAGCTTTGAAGCTTATCGCTTGTTTATGAGCTGAAGAGCTCATCTTGTATTTATAAGCTTTGAAGCTTATCGTTTGTTTATGAGCTGAAGAGCTCATCTTGTATTTATAAGCTTTGAAGCTTATCGTTTGTTTATGAGCTGAGGAGCTCATCTTATATTTATAAGCTTTGAAGCTTATCGCTTGTTTATGAGCTGAAGAGCTCATCTTGTATTTATAAGCTTTGAAGCTTATCGTTTGTTTATGAGCTGAAGAGCTCATCTTGTATTTATAAGCTTTGAAGCTTATCGTTTGTTTATGAGCTGAAGAGCTCATCTCTTTACTTTGGAATCCATTGAAGGGTGAATAAAAGACTTGCTCTTTCTTATTCAAAAATAGCTATATTACAAGTAACCCTTACTGGAAAAACTTCTTGAGGTGCTCGGCATTCCACGAGTGAGGTAGAACCTTTCCTTCCTCTGTTTGCAACTCATAATTCCCCGGTCTGATTACCCTTGACACGATATAGGGCCCTTCCCAATTGGGTCCCAATTTCCCATGCGTGGGATCCTTTCTTGCAAGCAGAAGCCTCCTAAGTACCAAATCTCCAACCTTGAAACTTCTGTGTTTTACCCTCCTGTCATAATACCTCGCAGTTTTCCTTTGGTAAGTGCGGACACGGTGCAGAGCTCTGTCCCTCTTTTCATCCAAGAGATCGAGGTTCAGCAAGAGAGATTCATCATTGTGCTCAGAATTTGCAAACTCCACCCTTGGTGATTGGAGCCCTATCTCTACTGGGGCCACTGCCTCGGTCCCAAAGGCCAAAGCAAAGGGGGTTTCCTGAGTCGCAGATCTGGCGGTGGTCCTGTAGGCCCACAATACCTCCGGGATGTACTCCACCCATTTGCCTTTCAGATTTTCTAGCTTGGTCTTCAAAGCTGACTTTATGGTTCTTATTGTGACCTCTGCCTGCCCATTAGACTGGGGATGGGCTGGAGCTGAGAAATAGTTCTTGATTCCAAGCTCAGCACAAAAACTTTTGAACTTTGAATTATCAAACTGCTTTCCATTGTCAGATACGAACGCTCTGGGAACTCCAAACCTGCAAACTATCGACTTCCAAACGAAGTTTTGAACTTTTTGCTCTGTGATCGTTGCCAAAGGTTCGACCTCTGCCCATTTAGTAAAGTAATCCACTCCTACGATGGCAAACTTGCACTGCCCCACACCGGTGGGAAGGGGTCCCAGAATGTCCAACCCCCACTGCTGAAAAGGCCATGGGCTTACCACCGAGGTTAGGAGCTCGGGAGGACAGTGGGACATATTAGCATGCTCTTGGCAAGTTTTGCATTTTCTTACTAAGTCGGTGGCGCTTTTGAGCATGGTGGGCCAATAATATCCTTGCCTCAGTACTTTTCCTGCCAAGGCCCGAGCTCCTATGTGATTGCCACATATCCCCTCATGTACCTCTCTGAGTATATAATTAGCATCTTCGTCTCCTATGCACTTAAGGAGAGGCATTGTAAATCCACGTTTGTACAGTTTCCCTTGCATCAGGGAAAATCTGGCTGACCTGGCCCTTAGCTTGGATGCCTCATTGGCATTACTTGGCAAAGTTCCATTCTGAAGGTACTCTACGATGGGATCCATCCAGCTCGGCTGAGCTTCAATTGATAGAATTTCCTCTTCTTCGATGCTTACCGAGGGCTTTGGAAGGTGCTCTACTGGAATTAGCCTATCCAAATCCTCTTGCGAGGCAGTTGCTAACCTTGCCAGAGCATCTGCTCGTGAGTTCTCCATTCTAGGCACGTGTCTGACCTTAACCTGCACAAACTGTTTCATTAGTTCTCGTACCTTTTTGAGGTACAGGACCATCTTCTCGCCTCTTGCCTCGTAACACTCTTCTATCTGCTTCACCACCAGCTGAGAGTCACTGTAGATCTCCAGCTGCTCTGCTTCCATAGAATAGGCAAGATTAAGCCCAGCGATAACGGCTTCATATTCTGCCTCATTATTTGAAGCTTTGAACCCAAATCTGAGGGCATATTCGACGTCTAT
Source organism: Ilex aquifolium (assembly GCA_951799425.1). NCBI lineage: Eukaryota > Viridiplantae > Streptophyta > Magnoliopsida > Aquifoliales > Aquifoliaceae > Ilex > Ilex aquifolium. Next base: position 13,219,309 of record OX637395.1, read on the forward strand.
TCCTTCTGGAGAGGTCAGGATCATTCCTGCACCGCTTCCCTGAGCATTGGCAGCTCCATCCACTGAAAGATTCCATATGGGAAGGTCCGGTACTAAATCCGTGGTTTCCATAGGCGCTGCTGTTGTGAATTCTGCAATAAAATCTGCCAAAATTTGCCCTTTGATGGCAGTTCTTGGCTTGTACCTGATATCAAACTCACTGAGCTCTACGGCCCATTTAACCAACCTCCCCGAGGACTCCGGCTTGTGTAGCACTTGCTTCATTGGCTGATCTGTTGGAACCTCGATAGTATGAGCCTGGAAATAAGGTCTAAGTCTTCTAGCTGTTGTAACCAGAGCTAGAACGAGTTTTTCCATCTTTGGATATCTCTCCTCTGCCCCCCCTCAGAGCTCTGCTACAGTAGTAGACTGGTTGCTGAGCTCTGTCTCGCTCCCTAACTAGCGCTGCACTTGTTGAAAAATCTGAAACCGCTAGGTAGAGGGTGAGGACTTCCCCTTCTAGAGGGCTCACCAGAACAGGAGGAGAGCTCATATATCTCTTTAGGTCTTCGAATGCTTCTTCACACTTGGCATCCCAGCGGAATGCCTTCTTCAAGATCTGAAAAAATGGCTGGCATTTATCGCTGGACCTAGACACAAAACGGCTCAGTGCAGCTATCCTGCCTGTCAAACGTTGCACTTCTTTCGTGTTGGATGGTGATTGCATTTCCACCATTGCTCTAACCTTTTCTGGATTGGCCTCAATCCCTCTGCTGCTGACTATAAAACCCAGAAATTTTCCTGCCGAGACCCCAAATGCGCACTTCGCAGGGTTTAGCTTCATTTTGTACTCCTTTAGAATTCGGAATGACTCAGCTAAGTGCTCGATGTGGAGCTCTGCTTTCAGTGACTTCACTAGCATGTCATCAATGTAAACTTCCATGGATGCTCCTATTTGCTTCTGGAACATTTTATTCACTAACCGCTGGTAAGTGGCTCCAGCGTTCTTCAATCCGAAGGGCATGACCTGATAACAATATGTTCCCTGTTCAGTCACAAAGGAGGTCTTCTCCTGATCGCTGGGATCCATCCTGATCTGGTTGTAGCCTGAGAAGGCGTCCATGAAACTGAGGAGCTCGTGCCCTGCAGTGGCATCCACTATTAGGTCAATCCGAGGTAAAGGAAAACTGTCCTTGGGGCATGCTCGGTTGAGATCAGTGAAGTCGATGCACAATCGCCACTTCCCATTGGTTTTCTTTACAAGAACTACATTTGCTAACCAAGTGGGGTAATGAACCTCCCTGATAGCCTTGGCATGGAGGAGTTTGCTGACCTCCTCATTGATTGCCTTTTGCCTTTCAGAAGCAAAGCTCCTCCTCTTCTGTTTGATGGGTTTGCAAGTTGGGTTCACGCATAGCTTGTGGGTAATAACCGATGGGTCAATTCCTTCCATGTCTTCTTGCTTCCAAGCGAACACTCCTATATTCTCTTTTAGGAACTGGATGAGTAGTCCTTTGAGCTCAGCGTTCAGTTTGGAACCCACATAAACGAGGTGTTATGGCTTCTCATCAAGCTGAACTGGTTCCAGCTTTTCCGATGGCATTGGTCTTGTCTCCATTTCATCTCTCATGTCGAGCTCATCCAGTTGGATGTTCTCAACCTCCTTCCTTTTTATGGAAGCCATGTAGCATTCCCGTGCTACGCGCTGGTCTCCTCGGACCACTCCGATTCCATTTTCTGTAGGGAACTTCACGACTAAATGATAGGCAGATGGGATTGCCTTCATAGAATTTAAGGATGGTCTTCCAAGCAAGATGTTGTACGCAGATGGTGCATCGACTACTAGGAATTTGACAGTGGTAGTGGCTTGGCAAGGTGGGTCCCCCAGGGTGAGCACGAGCTGGATTGAACCCAGGGGGAGCACTCTTTCCCCGGAGAATCCCAGTAAGTGAGTGCTTACTGGCTCAAGTTTCTGTCTTCCTATGTCCATCTTGTCGAACGCAGGTGCGAAAATAATATCTGCCGAGCTCCCGTTATCAATTAGAACCCGATGAACTGTTCTATTTGCCACCACAGCTCGTACCACCAGTGGATCATCATGGGGGTATTGGCACCCTTCTAAATCAGCATCTGAAAAAGTGATAACCGTATCCAAGCGTGGTGCCTTGGATACAGCGTACACTTCGAGAGCTTCTTCGGCTCTGATCCGCCGGAGGTGCGCCTTCCGAGCTGAGCTTGACTCTCCACCTCCTGCGAACCCTCCAGATATCACCCTTATTTCCCCTAGAGGCTGCTGGTGCGGCGCAGGTGCCGGCTGCCGAGGTGGTGGATGCGGAAGAGCTTGGTTCTGGTTGTCGTTGGCGACAAAACGACGCAGCTGACCTCACTGGATCAAGAACTCGATTTCCTTCTTTAACTGAATGCAATCATCAGTGTGGTGTCCATGATGATTGTCACAAAAACGATACCTTTCCTAACCCCTAATTACTATCCCTCAATGTATGCAATGTATGGACGGTGGAGAAGAATTTCTTCCCCTAAGGATAGAGTCAAAAGAACGGGTAATGAGGAAAGGGAAATGGGACGATGTAAATATGGGAATGTATGCACAAAAATGCTCCCCAATCGCAAGGAGACTTTCGTGTGTTGTGAGTTACTTGGAAGAGTATTCCAAGGTCGTATCCACAGGGAAGGTAGTGAATCAAGATTGAAGTGATTTGGTGAAACACGGAAATGTAAAATCTTTTGTCTTGAGAGTTGATTGGTGAAGTGTGTGCTAATGAAAATGTAATGGTAAAAACAAGTGTTGGCAATTCCAAGAGATCACTCCAATGGGTATACCACCTCAACTCAAATCACTCCTCCGATTGAGCATGAATGAACACTTGAATCACGGAAAGCCGAGGATGACATCGGTGAGTATCTAAGCATAAACCGTGACTAGGCCTACGGTTTATCAAAGACTCATCGTATCATCCATCTTCTATCCGGTCAAAATGAACCATTTGACTCTAAAGGGAGAGAGGAGAAAGAGTTGAAATGGGATCCCCAAAGGAGATCCCTCTTGGTCTTGCCAACTAGAGAATTTAGCTACTCATACTAGGAATGGAAATGATTAGGTAATGGAAGTGCATTGCAAATCTATGAACTTGTAAAGCTACTAAGTGTAAGAATTTATGAACTAAAATAACATGCATTTAAACCCATTACATAGATATGAAAGTGGAGACTTGAAGCATTAATGGTGAAATATTAAATGAGCATTCAACTAACCAAACATGAAGGGAAAACAACATTCATGGCATTCAATGAACTATAAAAATCCTTCCTCAAGATTACAAGACAAATGCAGTAGAAGAAAATGCAAAATCTCAAGTTTATCTCTCTAAAAACTACTGTTCATCATCTTCTCCGCCCAGAGCTTCTCTCTCTAAAAACTCTTCAATAATATGCTGAATGAATAATAATAATGCTCTTGTCTTTCTCCCTCCTGGTATATCCATCCTTGGAGAACTTTTCTTCTTTCTCCGAAATGTGCCTGGTCAATCTCTGCAACTCCCTTAGTCACTCCCTGCAGTAGAGCTAAGTCTGGAAGGGGGAAGTGCAGACTTTGTCTGCAAACCCAGCAGGTCCCCAGCAGGTCCCATTCTCTCTCTTTTATTTAATGCCATCTTGCAATCCATATCAATGCAGGGGTGAGGGAAGCTCCAGGGTGTGTAAGGGATGTCAGGAAGCATGTAGTAGAAGTGCATGTGGGACCCTCCAAGCTGCAAAGTTGAGTTGCAGGCTGTCTGGAGAAAAGTGCAAAAACCTTCCGGAAGGTAGACACACACCTACCGGAAGGTCGCTGAAAGACAGTTCAATGAAAAGAATCAAATGCAAGAACTTCCGGAAGGTCGACATCAGAAACAAAAATCTTCCGGAAGGTTCATTCCAGTAGCCAAAACCTTCCGGAAGATTCATTCCAGTAGACAAATCCTTCCGGAAGGTTTTACTCCAGTAGCTTAAATCTTCCGGAAGGTTCATTCCAGTAGACAAAACCTTCCGGAAGATTTTGGCAGTCAAAAAGAAACCCAAGGCAAAACCTTCCGGAAGGTTCATTCCAGTAGACAAATCCTTCCGGAAGGTTTTACTCCAGTAGCTTAAATCTTCCGGAAGGTTCATTCCAGTAGACAAAACCTTCCGGAAGATCTTGGCAGTAAAAAAGAAACCCAAGGAAAAACCTTCCGGAAGGTTCATTCCAGTAGACAAATCCTTCCGGAAGGTTTTACTCCAGTAGCTTAAATCTTCCGGAAGGTTCATTCCAGTAGACAAAACCTTCCGGAAGATCTTGGCAGTCAAAAAGAAACCCAAGGCAAAACCTTCCGGAAGGTTCATAGACAAGTTCAGTACAATGTGGGCATAATCACAACAAAAAATGGCCAGAACTTAAGGACACTTCTACAGGCCGACATCAAAGAGAGAGTAACCCTAATTCTCTGCCCCACCCTTACCAGACACAACAAACAAAAATAAAGAAACACAACCAAATCCAGCCTCTACTTCTCACCACCACCATCATCATCATGATCAGGAGGTAGGTCAAAGTCACTCTCCCCCTCAGTCTCATCTTCCGACTCCTCATCAGTGTCTCCAATCTCAACCATGGTAGAGGCAGAAGGATAGGGGGAGGTTGAGCTACCCTGGCCCGGAATGGGGTTCCCTGGGAACTTACGCTGAAAGAGCTGTGTCATCATGGCAGCGATCCCCTGCACCGTCTCTTTCATCCCACGCACCTCATTCTTGATTCCTTGAACTTCTCCCTTAATTCCCTGCACTTCACCCACCAGTGCATCGAGGCGCTGTGGAATAGCATGATCGGGGGTAGGTGCAGGGGCTGGTGCCGTAGGAGGGGCTTCAGTAGAAGTTCCAGCATCAGACGGCTGTGGCTGTGGCTGTGGCTGTGGCTGGGGTCCTGGATCCCTTCTCCTCTCACCCTTAGCCCTGGCAGCCCTTTTCTGACTGCTGGCCATCCCAATTGCTCCAAACTCTGGAGAGAGCAGCTTTTCCTGGCCATAGTGCTTCACATTCGTCTGATCACACAACTTAGTGACCAGGTTGGGAAAGGGTAGGTTCGCCTTTGGCTTATCCATCCGGGCAAACTCCCGCATCTCCAACCAAATATAGTAGGCCACATCAAACGCCACCCCTGTCATAAAAGCATGCAGTAGAGACAACTTCTCCACGTTTGGATTTTTTTCCGAACCCCGGGGCATCAAGTTGTAATGTAGTACTTTGTTCATCACCCCATAAGTGTGCTTGAGGCCCCCGACGAATGTCGTTCCCTTAAACGTTGTCGGATCCTCATACGTGAGGTTCACATACTCCTCAAGTGTTTTGTTCGCATCCACGTTGTGTGGGTAGACAGGGGTGGATGCGGGAGGTCTAGCATACCCCATTGCCATGGCAATTGTATCAGGGGTGACCTCAAATGATTTCCCCCTCACATTAGTTTTCAACTTACTCCCATCATCCCCAAAAACAAACAATTTCTGATAAAATTCTCGACACATTCCCAGGTTGTACCCCTTCACCTCAACAAACCAAACACCCAAACCCCGTTCCTCAATAATTTTCACAACCTCATCTGTAATACCAAGGGAGATTCTATCAACATACCTCTCACACGTCATACCTTTTTCCTCAATCCTTTTTCTTCGTTCATCATGCCTTGCCTTTGTCCTCCGCTCCGCCTTTTCCTGAGAGCTAGGACCTTCCCCGGTCCTTTTCCTAGAAGCTGAGCCAGAGGGGGGTGGAGACTCGGGGCCAGTCCTCTTTGTCTTGGCCATGAGTGAGACGAACACTCCAAACCCCAAAGCGATCATGAACCACCACCATATGTTTTCAAGGGTCCCCCATGCGTCCATAGTTGCCTCATTCAATCGAGCCATGGTAGGTGAGTAGGGTGATTTGGAGAGGGGATGGAAAAGTGGTGAATTTTGGGGGAAATAAACCTTAGGGTTTTACAAGAATTCCTTGGGATTTCGGCTCAAAAGTTCCAAGATTCACCCTTAATCAAGGGAAAATAGAAGGTAAAGATGATTGGAGCGGGGTTTCGAAGCTCAGGAAGGAGAAGGAGGAGAGGAGAGAGTTTGGGGGAGTTGTATTTGAGAAAGGCAATGAAAGGGTTCCCGAAAAATTTAGATTTAAAACCCTTGTTTTTTTTTTGGTTTCAGACTCGATCTTCCGGAAGGTGTATGGGAACCTTCCGGAAGATTTTACTTACTGCCTATTTTAAAAAACAGTCAGTAGGTAAAATCTTCCGGAAGGTCTATGAGAACCTTCCGGAAGGTTTTACTTGTTGACTGTTTTAAAATAGTTAGTAGGTAGTATCTTCCGGAAGGTCGATGTATACCTTCCGGAAGGTTTCACTCACTGGACAATCGAGCACTTCCAGTAGGTAGCATCTTCCGGAAGGTCGATGTCAACCTTCCGGAAGGTTTTACTTACTGGCAAGACCTTCCGGAAGGTTTTGCTTTTCCAGCAAAACCTATCCTTTATTCAACAGAATCACTTCCAAACCATTCTTCCTCCATTCCAACCCCTTAAGTGCCTATCTAAGGACATCTAAGCCACCCACAACTTGGATCACATCAATCAACCACAATTGATCATCCCCACAGTCATTTCCAAACTTGCAATATGATTTAAGATTTTTATACATTCAATGTTCAAGGATTTGATTACAACCTTTATCAGTCAAAATGACACCTAAGCATGTGAATCAGACAATTAAAGAACACTCACGCATCCCTACATTACTTCAAATATCTGAAACTTGAGAAATATTTCCTCATTCTTGCGAGCATGGAGCTTTTTAAACAAATTTCTCAATTGAATGAACTAGATGCACATGAGTAAAACCATAGTCCACAATGCTAGTCAGAAGTATGCACGTACCAATTAATTTTCAACTCGTGTGCATGTGAATTTAAACAAGTAATTTGGGCATTTACGAAGTAGAATTCACATTCGACAGGCTAGACAAACTCAGTTTCAATGCAAAAACTCACCAAGGGACACTCTTAAGCAATAACCGCACTCACGTTATACAGGTATGCACTCCATGTGTACATGTGATGTAGAATCTTGTATTCAAACCAAAGTGCTCACATGTAATCCAAAAATGAAGTTCATATGTAGAAATAAAGCGACCTTGGCATAGTCTCATGAATAGGATGCTAGTGCATTAGGTAGTAAGACACAACTTGTCATTTTCTTTGAATTTATGCGCCTCCCATGCTTCTCTAGATCACCTAGGGCTTTTAAAGGTTATAATGGGGCCTTGGGGTGATATATATAGGTAAAAAGGAATGAAGGATTCAGGGTACAAAAAGAGTTGTTCCGAGTGAGAGACTTTAATGTTGGAAAGAACACTTCCTTTTTCATGGGATTTTGATTTTCTCACCATCACTACACTCCTCGTTTATTTTCTTTATTCTTCTTAACATCTTCCTTTTCTTTTTGATCATTCTTTATTCTTTTCACCCCTTTTTTCTCCTTTTCTTGGATTTTCATTCAACTCTTTGAATTTCAAATCATTCATCCCTTTTGTTGGAGTTTCCACACCATACTTTCTTCACTTTTGCACTCACTCATATTCAGCTCTAGGAACAACCACGGTGAGGTAGATTTTTATCATCTTGCATTGGTTTGGTCAAATGTGTGGCATAGAAACGAATTTTAAACTGGGCTCAATCATGGCACTAGGGATAAAATTTCCTCAAGAAAAAAGGGCTAAGGCTCAAAGTATTCAACAATGGCCTAAGATCACTTCCAGGTCCACATGGGGAGAGCATTACATGATTAAGACAAATCAGTCTACTAACGAAATGCAACTAACCAAAACAAGCATAACGAGACTATTGAACAACCTTGATATCAAAAATTGTTCTTTGAGTAAACGTAAGTTCCCTCCAAAAAGGTTTGGCACTAAAACTCTCATGGGTCTTTACTCATCTCCACTACTTATGTGAAGCTTAAAACATGAATCCAACCCGTAAATCACTGAAATTACAACTTCAGAAATCACATACAGATGAGTTCGAAAATCAATACATATGTGATACTTATGCATAGGATCCATTTCTATAGTAAGCTCATGTGCACAAGGTTCACAACAACGATCAACATGTCATCCAGTTCATACTCGCTTCATAAGGGAATACAGATCAACTTAAAGGTATTTTTCATCAAAAATTTTCAAAATTTCTCACATATTTGTACTAATGCGACAAAAGCAGAATACTTCCCAGCAACCTTGGTGTAGCATACAAATGGTGCACCTCACCCCCCAACTTGAATCATGCATTGTCCTCAATGCAACAAAAGGATATACTATGCAATGGAAGACAATAAAAGATAAATAAGGTAAGAGAACACCTCGCAATTGCGCTTTTGACAAAAGCACCAAGATCTGGATTCAAGAGAAAACAAGCTATACACCAACAACAAGTAAGTGACATGAAATAACAGAAAAACATGACATAATTAAAACAAAAGAAACTGTACATGCAAACAAGGGTCCAATTGTTATTCCTCAACCACATCCGGATACACCGGGTCGGTTAACTCTTCCTCCACCACTTGGTTTTCAAAACCCTCAAAGAATGGCTTAAGTCTTTGGCCATTGACCTTGAATGTTTGGCCATCTTTGAGGTTGGTGATCTCAACAGCTCCATTGGGGTAGGCCACCTTGACAAGATAGGGGCCATCCCAACGGGATCTTAACTTTCCGGGAAAGATGGAGAGGCGGGAATTATACAAGAGTACCTTTTGCCCGGGCTCGAATGATTTCCTCACTATGGAGTTATCATGAAAGATTTTCGCCCGTTCCTTTGAAATTTTTGAACTCTCGTATGCATCCCGCCGAATTTCTTCCAATTCATTCATTTCCAACATCCTATGTTTACCCGCCATTCTCATATTGAAATTTAGAGTCTTGATGGCCCAATAGGCCTTGTGTTCCATTTCTACCGGCAGATGGCAAGCCTTTCCATAGACAAGCCGATAGGGGGACATGCCCAAAACTGTCTTGTAGGCAGTACGATATGCCCACAGGGCATCAATCAATCTCTCAGACCAATCCTTCCTATTGGGGTTAACTGTTTTCTCAAGGATGGTCTTGATCTCCCTATTGGCTAGCTCGGCTTGGCCATTTGTTTGTGGGTGATAAGCGGTGGATACTTTATGTGTAACGCCATATTTGAACACTAACGATGCAACTGGCCTGTTACAAAAGTGTGATCCACCGTCACTAATCAAAGCACGAGGCATCCCGAACCTCGAAAAAATGTTCTCTTTCAAGAACTTGACTACAACCCGGTGGTCATTAGTCTTTGTCGGGATAGCCTCCACCCATTTGGACACGTAGTCCACTGCCAGCAGAATGTATAGATAGCCAAACGACATAGGGAAGGGACCCATGAAATCGATGCCCCAACAATCGAATATTTCTATCACAAGTACAGGGGAGAGGGGCATCATATTCCTTTGGGTCACGCTACCCAAATGTTGGCATCTATCACATTCTTTGCAAAATGAAATGCAATCCTTAATCAGAGAAGGCCAGTAGAAACCTGATTGGAGAATCTTGGCTGAGGTCTTCTTAGCAGAGAAATGCCCACCACAGGCTTGGGAATGACAGAAGGCTAGGACGTTCCGCTGTTCGGTTTCAGGCACGCATCGCCTCATGATCTGGTCTGGACAATACTTGAACAGATACGGATTATCGAAGTAGAAGTACTTCACGTCGGCCATAAATCTCCTTTTATCCTCAGGGCTCCAATGTGGTGGAATTTGTCCTGTTGCAAGATAATTGCAAATGTCAGCATACCAAGGACAATGAGAATGAATGGACAATAACTGCTCATCAGGGAAAGAGTCTGAGATAGGGATGTGCTCATTTGTCTCTTGTGCCACCAGCCGGGATAAGTGATCCGCCACGACATTCTCAACTCCCTTCTTGTCTTTAATAGTCAAATCAAATTCTTGCAGGAGGAGAATCCACCTAATGAGTCTTGGCTTTGCATCCTGCTTAGATAACAAGTACTTTAAAGCAGAATGGTCAGTGAAGATAACAATAGGTGAACCAATGATATATGAACGAAATTTATCAAGAGCAAACACTACAGCTAGCAATTCCTTTTCAGTGGTAGTGTAATTCATTTGAGCCTCATTAAGTGTTTTGCTAGCATAGTGTATAACATGCGGTCGATTGTCCTTCCTCTGACCAAGCACTGCGCCGACCGCGTAGTCACTCGCGTCGCACATAAGCTCGAAGGGTAGATCCCAATTGGGTGGTTGCATGATGGGAGGCGTGACAAGCATGCTTTTTAGTTTCTTAAAAGATGCCTCACACTCATGCGACCACTCGAAGGGAACATCCTTGGACAGTAAATTGGTCAGGGGTCGGGCCAATGCACTAAAATTTTGAATGAACCGGCGATAGAAACCTGCATGACCCAAAAATGACCTGATCCCTTTGATGGCCGTCGGCGTGGGGAGGTTGGAGATGGCCTCCACCTTGGATTTGTCAACTTCTATGCCCCTTGCCGACACTATGTGACCCAACACAATCCCTTCCGTCACCATAAAGTGACATTTCTCCCAATTCAGCACAAGGTCCTTTTCTTCACATCTTCCCAACACTTTCTCCAAATTTCCTAAGCATCCGTCGAAGGAATCACCAAATACGGAGAAATCGTCCATAAACACCTCCACAATTTCCTCCACCATATCACTGAAAATGCCCATCATACATCTTTGGAAAGTTCCTGGAGCATTACAAAGTCCAAACGGCATGCGTCGGTACGCAAAGGTACCGTAGGGGCATGTAAAGGTGGTTTTCTCCTGGTCTTCGAGGGCAATCTCGATCTGATTATAACCGGAGTATCCATCAAGGAAACAGTAGAAGAGGTGCCCCGCCACTCTTTCCAGCACTTGATCAAGGAACGGCATTGGGAAATGATCCTTCCTAGTGCATGAGTTCAATTTCCTGTAATCGATGCACACCCTCCATCCCGTAATCACTCTTGTAGGTATCAATTCATTCTCCTCGTTTTCTACCACTGTGACTCCGGATTTCTTGGGCACCACTTGCGTGGGGCTCACCCACTTACTATCAGCAATTGGAAAGATTATGCCCACGTCAAGTAGTTTAAGAACCTCTTCCCTCACCACCTCTTTCATATGAGGGTTCAATCTCCGTTGAGGCTGTCGGGAAGGTCTTGCATCCTCCTCGAGGTAAATGCGGTGAGTGCAAATAATAGGGCTTATTCCCTTGATATCCGCAATGGTCCACCCAATTGCTCCCTTGTGTCTTCTCAAAACCTCCAAGAGTTCTTTTTCTTGCTCATTGTTCAATGTGGAACTAATGATCACCGGAAATGTATCTCCCTTGCCAAGATAGGCGTACTTCAAGTGTGAGGGTAACGGCTTCAACTCCAAATTTGGCTTTTGTTCCTCCGACCGGAAAATCTTCTTTTCTTGCTTAGGCAACTCCTCAAAGGTGGGAATCCATTTTGTTACCCCTTTCAGCTCTTCCATGCTCTCTTCCTCATCTAACTTTACAAGTTCAACAAAGTCCTCCTCCATGCAGTCCAACATCCCTTCTAATTCCACTTGCTCCTCAATATAAGTGTCGATTATATTGATCTCGTTCACCTCCACATCATCCCCGGGTTGTTTTGCTAAATTGAAAACATTCAGCTCCATGGTCATGTTCCCAAAAGCCAACTTCATTAGACCATTCCTGCAATTAATCACAGCGTTAGCGGTAGCAAGGAAAGGTCTTCCAAGAATAACGGGAATTTGGGAATTAAGGTTAGCAACCGGGTGTGTATCTAATACAATAAAATCGACTGGAAAGTAAAAATTGTCAACTTGGACAAGCACATCTTCCACTACTCCCCTTGGTATGCGTATGCTCCGATCCGCCAGTTGAAGTGTAACTGAGGTGGGCTTCAACTCTTCAAGCTTGAGTTGTTGGTACACGGAGTAAGGAAGAAGATTGACGCTCGCCCCCAAGTCAAGCAATGCTTGCTCAACCCGGCAATTTCCAATGGTGATGGCAATTGTTGGACAACCGGGATCCTTGAATTTTGGAGGAGTGTTGGTTCTCAATATGAAGCTCACTTGTTCGGTGAGAAATGCCTTCTTTCGGACATTCAACTTCCTTTTCACCGTGCATAGGTCCTTCAATATCTTGGCACATGACGGAATTTGCTTGATGTCATCAAGGAGCGGGATGTTGATTTTTACCTGCTTAAACAAATCCAAAATGTCAGAATAATTAGCCACCTTGACAGGTGACTTCAACCGATGGGGAAAAGGGGCAGGTATAGAAGGAGAGCATAACCCATCATCAATCAAATGTTCTTTATCAACCCCATCTCTTTCACTCGACTCACCCTTGTCGACCACACTTTCTTTGGCCTCACTCTCAATTTCTTTCTCCTTTGGCAATGTGGCCTTTGGTGTTAACTTTGGCACCACCATCTTTTCAATTTGTTTACCACTCCTAAGTGTGGTGACGGCTTTGAGTTGCTCACAACTCTCCTGGGAAGTTTCGGCCAACTCAACCACATTTTGACCTTTGGGATTTTGTTGGGGTTGAGAGGGAAATTTTCCCTTCTCTTGTTGAGACAACCCAATGGCATTGGTGATCTTGGTGAGTTGGGCCGAAATGTCCTTATTGAAGGTGGTTTGGCTTTGAATGAAGGCATGTACCACATCTTCTAGACTCCGTTTATGAGGTGGTTGGTAGCTGGAAGAACTAGATGGGCCTTGTCCGGAAAAATTCTGTGGGGGAGGGTTGGATTGGTATCCTTGTGTATTGGACCGTGGGTATTGGGAGCTTGAAGTTTGCCCCTGACCTTGATGTTGGGATTGGTACGGACCTTGCTTGGGAGGTGCAGGAGGTGTATATGTGTTTGAGCCATAAGGAATGGGGTTCTCATTCCTCCAACTGAAATTAGGGTGATCACGATACCCCGAATTGTAAGTGTTGGGATTTGGAGGAAATGATTGCCTTGGTTGGTTGAAGGCATTAACTTGGTCATGGTATGCCTCCTTAAGTGCCGGGATGCTCGGACACTCCGATGTGGAATGCTCGACACCACCACAAACAGAACAAACCTCCTCGGCTCTTGACACATGAGAGACATTTCGTCTCCTCTCCACCTCAAGGCTATCCACTTTCCTAGACAATTTGGAAATTTGGGAAAGTAGATCCTCACGGTCTTTTAAGTCATACATCCCCCCCGTGGTGGTTGACTACTACCCGGCATTGTCCTAGGTATGTCATCCGGATCCTGAACACCCCAAGTTTGTGTCTTTTCAACGAGGGTACCAAAATAGTCTAGGGCCTCATCGGGGTCTTTGTTCAAGAATTCACCATTGCACATCATATCTATGAATTGTCTATGGTCTGGGGTGATTCCTTCGTAGAAGAAAGTCACCAATTGCCATGAGTTAAAACCATGATGTGGTATGGAGTGAAGTAGATCCTTATAACGGTCCCAACATTGATAAAACTGCTCATTGGGTTTTTCAGAAAAGTTTTGGATTCCCTTTTTCAAAAAGGTGGTTCGATGAACCGGGAAAATTTTTTTTAAGAAAAAGGAGACAATGTTATCCCAAGATAGCATAGTCCATGGTCCCATGGAATCAAGCCACACTCTTGCCTTCCCATCCATAGAGAAAGGGAACAATTTCATCCTGGCTATCTCTTCCAAATTGTGATTTGGGAGAAACGTTGCAACCATTTCCTCGTAAGACCTTATGTGGTTATACGGGTTCTCATTTTCAACCCCCCTGAATTTGGGGATTAGTTGCAACATCCACGGTTTTAACACAAAAAGGTGATGTTGGACAGGGAGACGGATGCATGATGGTGTGGTGCTACGGGTCGGTTGAAGGTACTCTTGCATAGTTCTTGCCTCAAAATCAAGTGGGATGTTCCCTTCATTTCTTGGTGGGGGAAAATGCGCTTGTTGGTTGGGCATTCTAGGTGGTTGCACTCCCCCACCACCTCGCATATTTGGGTTGACACCCACATTGTCAAATTGATCGGGAGGGGGATAGTGTAATCTTGGGTCATGCTCCCTATGTTCGGGCATTCCCCCACCCCTTTGGTCATTTAGGTTTGCACCTACATTGTCAAAATTCCCACCCCCTTGCATGTTTTGGTTGACAGCTATATTTTCAACATTGTCACCCACATTCTCGGGTGGGTCTTGGTCGATATTCATGTTGGGGCCTAAGGGTTGTCTCACTAATCGATGATAGTCGTCCCTTCCCCACATGCAACAAAATATCTATACAAATGAAATTATCCAAAACCAAGAAGATGTACACGAGACAACGTACCTCAGCCCGTGATGAAGATCACGGGACTTACCTTGGTTGTTCGGAAATCACTTCCTTGATTTTACACTTGCCTTCCCCGGCAACGGCGCCAAAATGATTGTCACAAAAACGATACCTTTCCTAACCCCTAATTACTATCCCTCAATGTATGCAATGTATGGACGGTGGAGAAGAATTTCTTCCCCTAAGGATAGAGTCAAAAGAACGGGTAATGAGGAAAGGGAAATGGGACGATGTAAATATGGGAATGTATGCACAAAAATGCTCCCCAATCGCAAGGAGACTTTCGTGTGTTGTGAGTTACTTGGAAGAGTATTCCAAGGTCGTATCCACAGGGAAGGTAGTGAATCAAGATTGAAGTGATTTGGTGAAACACGGAAATGTAAAATCTTTTGTCTTGAGAGTTGATTGGTGAAGTGTGTGCTAATGAAAATGTAATGGTAAAAACAAGTGTTGGCAATTCCAAGAGATCACTCCAATGGGTATACCACCTCAACTCAAATCACTCCTCCGATTGAGCATGAATGAACACTTGAATCACGGAAAGCCGAGGATGACATCGGTGAGTATCTAAGCATAAACCGTGACTAGGCCTACGGTTTATCAAAGACTCATCGTATCATCCATCTTCTATCCGGTCAAAATGAACCATTTGACTCTAAAGGGAGAGAGGAGAAAGAGTTGAAATGGGATCCCCAAAGGAGATCCCTCTTGGTCTTGCCAACTAGAGAATTTAGCTACTCATACTAGGAATGGAAATGATTAGGTAATGGAAGTGCATTGCAAATCTATGAACTTGTAAAGCTACTAAGTGTAAGAATTTATGAACTAAAATAACATGCATTTAAACCCATTACATAGATATGAAAGTGGAGACTTGAAGCATTAATGGTGAAATATTAAATGAGCATTCAACTAACCAAACATGAAGGGAAAACAACATTCATGGCATTCAATGAACTATAAAAATCCTTCCTCAAGATTACAAGACAAATGCAGTAGAAGAAAATGCAAAATCTCAAGTTTATCTCTCTAAAAACTACTGTTCATCATCTTCTCCGCCCAGAGCTTCTCTCTCTAAAAACTCTTCAATAATATGCTGAATGAATAATAATAATGCTCTTGTCTTTCTCCCTCCTGGTATATCCATCCTTGGAGAACTTTTCTTCTTTCTCCGAAATGTGCCTGGTCAATCTCTGCAACTCCCTTAGTCACTCCCTGCAGTAGAGCTAAGTCTGGAAGGGGGAAGTGCAGACTTTGTCTGCAAACCCAGCAGGTCCCCAGCAGGTCCCATTCTCTCTCTTTTATTTAATGCCATCTTGCAATCCATATCAATGCAGGGGTGAGGGAAGCTCCAGGGTGTGTAAGGGATGTCAGGAAGCATGTAGTAGAAGTGCATGTGGGACCCTCCAAGCTGCAAAGTTGAGTTGCAGGCTGTCTGGAGAAAAGTGCAAAAACCTTCCGGAAGGTAGACACACACCTACCGGAAGGTCGCTGAAAGACAGTTCAATGAAAAGAATCAAATGCAAGAACTTCCGGAAGGTCGACATCAGAAACAAAAATCTTCCGGAAGGTTCATTCCAGTAGCCAAAACCTTCCGGAAGATTCATTCCAGTAGACAAATCCTTCCGGAAGGTTTTACTCCAGTAGCTTAAATCTTCCGGAAGGTTCATTCCAGTAGACAAAACCTTCCGGAAGATTTTGGCAGTCAAAAAGAAACCCAAGGCAAAACCTTCCGGAAGGTTCATTCCAGTAGACAAATCCTTCCGGAAGGTTTTACTCCAGTAGCTTAAATCTTCCGGAAGGTTCATTCCAGTAGACAAAACCTTCCGGAAGATCTTGGCAGTAAAAAAGAAACCCAAGGAAAAACCTTCCGGAAGGTTCATTCCAGTAGACAAATCCTTCCGGAAGGTTTTACTCCAGTAGCTTAAATCTTCCGGAAGGTTCATTCCAGTAGACAAAACCTTCCGGAAGATCTTGGCAGTCAAAAAGAAACCCAAGGCAAAACCTTCCGGAAGGTTC
The DNA here is from genome assembly GCA_951799425.1 of Ilex aquifolium. NCBI lineage: Eukaryota > Viridiplantae > Streptophyta > Magnoliopsida > Aquifoliales > Aquifoliaceae > Ilex > Ilex aquifolium. The sequence goes on from OX637395.1 coordinate 13,235,719, forward strand.
ATTCCAGTAGACAAATCTTTCCGGAAGGTTTTACTCCAGTAGCTTAAATCTTCCGGAAGGTTCATTCCAGTGGACAAAACCTTCCAGAAGGTATTAGCTGTGACAAGGTCATCCAGGGCTTTTAGCAAAACCTTCCGGAAGACCGACATACACCTTCCGGAAGGTTTTCAGACTGTGAGCACAATTTGGATTTCTTTCCTCTCCAAACCATCCTTAAAACTACCCCATACACTCCATTAGCCTCATACAACAACATGGGTGTTTAAGTCATGTCATTTACATCATTTTACATGCATTCACCCAAAATTCCATCAAGCCATATTCAAAACCAAAACACTCCCATTTATTGACAAAAAGGAGTGAAACAAAAGCACTTTAGCACACAATACATGTCATTGTTCTGTGCTAATCACATGATCCCTGTGATAATCACAGTACTTCGCGGGGTCTCTCTTTGCCGGGTCTACCTTCATCCGAGGTGGCCATCTCAAGAACTTTTCGTTTTGGACCTCATACAATACTTGTGACACAGCGGCAGTGAGAGGGGTAAATCGCTGAGGTCCGTATCTGGGCTGTAGTTCTGGCTGCATGGGACCCAAACGATCTCTGACATTTCCTCTCCTCTTGGGTGAGCGGTCTCTATCCCTTCTTGGGGACCTTTCCCGCCCTTTCTCCTTCTTGGGACTCCGGTCCCTTCTCTTTTCTTCTTTTTCCTTCTCCTTTCGTGAAGATGTACCTCCTACCTTAGAAAGGAGTGCCTCTTCTCCATTTATATATTTCTCTGCCTTGGCTAATACTTCAACCATACTTGCCTGAGGGTTCTTCGATATAGAGAACATCAAGTCCTTTGACTGCACTCCCAATCCAGCAATGAAAGCCGTTATAGCAAATTTTTCATCCGGAATGTCTACTTTCAATGTCTCCGAGTTAAACCTTTGGACGTATGACCTCAGATTTTCTTGGGGCCCCTGTTTCACATTTAGTAGGTGGTAGCTCGGCTTTCTGTATATCCGAGCTCCTATAAAGTGAGATACGAAAGCTATGGAGAGCTCTTTGAAGGATGAGATAGAGGCTGGTGGGAGCCTGTTAAACCAGGCTAGGGCAGAACCTTTCAGTGTAATGGCAAAGGCCCTGCAACGCACAGGATCCTGGTATCCATGCAACTCCATCTGGTTCTTGTAAGTGTTGAGGTGATCCACGGGATCTTTCGTTCCGTCAAAGACCTCTATTTGAGGCATTCTGAACTTAGGTGGGAGAGGGAAGTGTAGCACTCCCGTGGTGAATGGGGACTCAGTTTGCTGAACCAAGATATCCATGGTAACCGGAGCCTTGCTTTTTACAGCCTCCTTCATGTGGCTGAGCTCTTGCTGGATGTCTTTGAAGCGTTGTTCCCAGCGCTGCTCTTTCCTGTCCTGAGGATAAGGGAAAAAATCATCCCTATCCCCCCCGTCGTTCTGACTTTGCACCTCGTCGTTATGGCCATTCCTAGGGGGTACAAAAGGAGCATACCCCCTGGTATGGCTGCTTTCTCCTCCTTCGCCGACCTCTCTGAGGGGGTCCCAGTGTCGCCGTTCTCTGTAAGGGGGATTACTCTGGCCTTCTTGGGCCGGTCGTGCCTCCTGTGGGCGTTGTACGAGCTTTGATAGCTCTTCATTTTCTTTTAGTAGGCGTTGGTTGACGAGGCGAAGGGCCTCCAACTCGTTATTAATGGGGGAATTAACCTCTGGGATATTCCTGGGTTGTCTGCCGTTGGTAGCTTCCTGTGGGTGTTGCATTCGCGGTATGTTTGTTTGACTTCTGCTCATATTTCGTGTCGTTACCATCAGTCACTGAAAGACCAGCTTATTTGTAGAAGGAACAGTCGTTCCCACAGACGGTGCCAAACTGATAGTGTCAAACCTGCACGTATGAGCTATGGGACTGGTTTGTGTGGAATTTATGACCTGTGTTAATCTTGGTATGAAATCCGAGCTACAAGGCTCGTGAATTGGCGGACGGATACTCGAATCAATCGAAGCGTAGTGTGTGAAATGCAGCAGAAGTATAGTGGTTCACCGGCTAAAGAGCTCGGCTAATCCACTCTCTAATGGAGGCTCTTGCTCCCTTTTCTTTATTAATGGAATCCACTCTGTTACAGCAAAATACTCAGGATACTAGGGTCTCTCCCCCTTCGATGGGGGTTCCCCCCCTCTTTTATGGCCTTATCCCCCCTCTAATACGGAATTACTTCCTATATTGAAGGGACCGTGCCCTATCTTCCCCCATAATTCCGGAGTTACCCAAACTCCTTATGGCTGGTTTCTGATGGAGAGATCCTTGCCTTCTTCTATGGGATTCTCCTTAGTTTTAGGAGGGGATCATGGTTAATTACGGGTTTTCTGCCTTGGATTGGATCTACTTCCTCTATAAGGGTATCCGCTGTCATCTCGTTGTCCCCTTAGCATTCCTCATCTCGCGCCTTTGACTAGGAGCCCTTAGCGCTGACTGGATGAGCCCTGCCCATGGCTAGGGGAGCTCAGCTTATTTTGCCTGAGCTCCCGAGCTGAGCTCACTTACTGAGCACGTGTCCGTTTTATTCTAGGTATCATCAAATAACAACCTCATCAATTTTTATCTTTGATGATGTAAACCTGCGTGAATGAGCTATGAGACTGGATTAGGTGGTATGAACGATCGGTGTGGGGCTTGATATGGCATCTGAGCTACAAGGCTCGTGTATCGAAGGACGAATGCTCTAATTAATCGACATGTAGTGCGTGTGATACAGTAGAAGTATAGTGGTTCACCGGCTAATGAGCTCGGCTAGTCCACTCTCTAATGGAGACTCTTGCTCCCTTCTCTTTATTGATGAATTGAATGTGTTACAGTAGAATACTCAGGGTATTAGGGTTTCCAGTTGCCCTCCTCCTTTTGTGATGGAGGTTTCCCTCCCCTTTTATGGCCTCCTACTTATTTCTAATCCGGAATTACTTCCTATATTGAAGGGATTGTGCCCTATCTTCATCCATAATTCCGGAGTTACCTAAACTCCTTATGGCTGGCTTCAAATGGAGAGATCTTTGCCTTCTTTCGTGGGATTCTCCTTAGTTTTAGGAGGGGATCGCAGTTGAATACGGGTTTCATGCCTTGGATTGGTTCTACTTCCTTTATAACTGTATCCGTTGTCATCTTGCTGTCCCTTCATCATTTCCCAACATGTGTCCCCGGCTGGGAGCTCTTAGCGCTGACTAGACGAGCTCTGACCACTGCTGGATGAACTCTGCTTATTCTACCGGAGCTCCCGACCCGAGCTTATTTCCTGAGCTCGTGTCTATTTATTTTAGGCATCATCAGTTGCCCCCCAGCTCTTGCCTTAAGCCGGCTTAGGTAAGGGCTGACCTGCATTCCAGACTGAGTTAAATATTCACGTGGCTAGTACGTGACTTGGAGATTTTTGACGGTTTGCAGTAATCATGACTTCTCCTCAATTCCCGCGCATGTCTCAGCCCACGCCCTTCAAGCTTTAAATACACAGAAACAGCCACATGAACCGTTTTCTTCACACTGTTCATCTCCCTTGCTGCTCCTCATCTCCATTTTCTCTGCGATTTTGGATCGTTTTACTTGAGCCTTTCTGCTTTCTTGCTTGAAATCGAATTCCCTGCCCTCGTTTCGAAGATTCGCATCGCCTCCTTCCTCCGATAGTGCTCCAGGCTTCCATTCACCGCTATTCTTGAGTTAGGTACGTCCTTTGCCCCTTTCTCTTCCCCCTTTTGCTCTGGATCCCTCGAGTTCGAGGTGGTTGCTACATTTCTGGGCTTTTCGATTCTTTTACTTTTGGAATCGCGACCGTTGCTTAGCCCCCCTTCCTCATTTCGTTGATTGGAGCTCTATAGTTCACATCCTTGCCGTCGGGAGTTACTGTGCCGGCCCAAGGGTTATCAAAGAGTGTCTGTCCTGTGCTCCTCTGCTTTACCGTTCCTTTAACCTTCCTTTTTTTCTTCCTATCATGTCTGCCTCTTCTGGAGCCACTCGCTCCTCTATTTCACTTTTAGGGTCTAGGTCAGCCGAAGAGGATTCCGAATTAGGGGAGGTAGGTGACGAGATAGATAACTTCCCTGGGGTGGAAGCCATTGATTCTGTGGTTAATACCGAAGAGCCTCCCTCAACGTCCCCCTCCCTGCCTCCTAAGCCAGACAAAGGCAAAGACAAGGTCAGTGGAGTTGGGGTTGAAGGGAAGACCACATATTTGGGGCTTGCCTTTAAGCATGCCGAGTCTGTGGGCTACAGCAAAGAGGCCCCTGAGCTAATGAAAGTTTATAAGATTCGGTACGGCTTTCCTCCTGGGGTCGAACCCTGGTGCCCAGACAAATCAGTCTACTATGTAGAACAAGTACACAATAGGGTCTGCTTCTTTCTTGCCTCCTTTGATAACGGTCTTCGCTTTCCTCTGCACCCCTTCATCAAGGCTATTCTGCAACATTTCCATGTGTGCCCCTCCCAGATTTCTCCCAACTTCTATGGTGTCATGGTTGGTCTTCTAGTCATCTTTTAGGAAACATAAACTTGGGCTTCCTAGTATTTCTTTGTTTTTGGAGCTCTTCAACGTTAAGCCGACCTCTGGAGGCTTCTTGTATGCCTCTAAGCGTGCCAACGCTAGGCAGCTTATCTCTAACATTCCGACCTCTCATAAGCACTGGAAGGAACACTTCTTTTTTGTCGGGGGCACCAATTGGGAGTATAATCCTGCTGATAAGACGGATACTCTCGGTATCCCAACAGCTTGGGCTGAACCAGACAACTTGCGTGAGTCTTTCCTCAAGTCAACTGAGCTCTAATCTGGAACTTGCAAACCTTTAGCCTTTTCCTTATTGGCACACTTTCTTTTTTTTCAGGTGATCGTTTTGAGCTCAGCCCTGAGGATAAGCAAGTGCTAGAGGAGTTGGAGAAGATCAAGCCAGAGAGGTACGCTGACCTGATTGAGTCACGAAATTTGGTGCGGCTAGGTCTGAGTCCCCCTGTGGTGACCTTGGCGATTCCATTATCGATTTTAGGGGCTGACGAAGGTACCTTCTTTCTTTTCCTCTTCGTTGCGCTTCCTTCCCTTCTTCTTCTCCTTACATCTTCCTACTCCCCCCAGACATTCCAGGTTCTTCTACCATGAAGTCTACTCCAGAAGAGCTCAAGGCCAAGGTGGATGAGCTGATGAAAGGTGGTAGATCCAGCAAGCGCAAGTCCCGGGTTAGTTCTCGGAGTGGTCCAGGTATCCGGGTTAAAATCCCCAGATTGGAGGTATCTTCTCCCCCTTCTGTAACTGAAGAACAGGTTCCAAGCAAGGCTCCGCCCTCCTCCTCTGGGACTCCACAAACTGCGATCCCCTCTTCCCCTCCAGTGGCCCCTTCTAGGTTGGCGCCTGCTCAAGAGGGGGGTCAGGCTTCCCCTTCCTCCTCTGAGGTCGAGAAGGCTTTGGAATTGATTCCCGATCTCCAACCTGGGAATTTCAAATACAGTGCCTCTGGGAAGGCGACTGAGAAGGAGAGAAAATCTGAGGAGGAAGGTGAGGACTCCTTCTTTGACAACATGGACCTTGCTGCTGGAGTTCTTTCCTCTATTTTTTCTGAATCTGATGTTCTGAAGGCTGCTTCTATGCCCCTTGAGGAATCCATCTCTTCAGCTCTTCAGGGGGCGGCTGCTGTAAGTGCTCGCCCCTGTTCCTCTTTGCTTGTTCGCATTTCGTGGTCTGATGTGATTTGCTGTATTTTCCTTATGTTCTCAGGCTGCCCTTCATACGAAAGGTCTGCTGCACCGAGTCCGATCTCAGGAGAGCTCCTTTAAGGTCTTGAAGACATATAAGGCCAAAATTTCCGAACTGTCCGTTGAGAACGAAGGCCTTAGAACTCAGAATGAAGACCTCAGAGCTCAGGTGGAGAATCTCAAAGAGCAATCGATGAAGCAAGCTTCCGACCTTAAGCATACATTGACCGTCAAGGTCAGAGCTGAGGAAGGAGAGAAGAAAGCTCAGGACGAGCTGAGGCTGGTTAAGGAGGACCTGCAGCTTAAGATTGAGGCGTGGACCAAGGCCAGCCAAGAGGCCTTTGACGCCAAGAAAGAGCTCAGCCAGGCCAAGCAAGACTATCTCGCCCTTAATGAGGCAAATGGCAAGCTCTGCGAGGAGCTTGAGGAGCAGCAAAACTTGGTCACACAGAAAGGCAAGGAGATTGCCGAGCTTAAGGATGAGGCCACCACTTTGTGGGCTACTGGATGGCTTGCTTTTAGGCGTAAAGCTATCAAAGCTTACCCAGATCTCGAATTCGATTTTCCTATCCCTACTGAGGAGGAAATGGAAGAATCTGACTCAAGTGGTGAGGAAGACACCTCAGCTCTTCCTCCTGGAGCTCTACTCCAAGATGCCTCTGCTTCCCCCTGTACTGTTCTTGCAGTGGCCTCATCTGCTGACCTGGTGACCGAGGCACTCGAACAAACATTATTGCCTGGTACGGCAGAGGCTCCTGGGGTCAGTGTTCCCGGAAATTCCACTCCTCCAGCATCAGGATCCTTGACCCCTGAGCTCCTGGGTTCTGCTTCTCCTGCTGATGCTGTGTCTGCCGAGCTACAGGGTCTTCTGTCCATTCCCCCTTCAGAAACTTAGGTCTTTTTAATTGTAATTTCTTTGTAAAGAATTTTTGAGATGTAACTTTGACTTGGGCTAGGACCTTGTGCTACTTTGCAATCGTTCGTCATTTTGTTTTTTCATTGCTGGTTTATCATATTCATATGTCCCTTTGAATTTCAGCACCTATATATTTTTGAATATATCTTTGAATTTCCGCACCTGTATGTATTCAACTTTGTATACTTCCCTGGCCCCCTTTTGCTTTGAGGGGTGCTATGCACTCCTTGAAGCAAAATTACTAGATTTGAAGAAGACAGGAGGCTTGGTGCTATGTTCAACTGCTTCTCCTAAGCCTTTTAAGCTCAGTGGTTGGTACCCTAAGGATCCATTCTTATCCTTTTTCGTTCTGAGCTGCTTAGGCTGATATTCTGAACTGGCGTGCTCGTTCTGAGTTGCATAGCTTGTGCTCGTGAATTCCTGCTGAGCTATGCAGCTCTTCTTCTGAACCTAAGAGCTCTTACTGCGCTTTTTTAGCTTTTTTGTATCTTAAGAGCTCCTTCTGAGCTACTTTGCTCTGTTGTCTGATCTTAAAGGTTATTTCTGAGCTTCATTGCTCTTTCGACGGATCCCTTTCTGGAATGAAAAAATTTCGTTGGTCCAAAAAATAGAAGACCTTCTTCTACGTTTTACCTCTCTTTTTCCCCCATCTTGTTTTGAGGGATGCTTCAGACCTTCTTTAAGCAAGGTTATGAACTTTCAGAGGCTGTTAAGTTCCTTTGATGAATTCTTCCTCTCTAGCGCGAGCAGGGCTCTTAGAATTGTAGGCCTTAAAGACTTGCTATACAAGTGTTCTGTTTTTGACTGGGCTGGGCTCAAATATGGAGGATACGTTGCTTGGTGGGGTCAGAATTTTTGTTGGTTGTTTTGAGTGCAAATAAGAGGGGTAACATCTGATTTCTTTTCGCGCGTTTTTCTCTCAACCGTTTCCCATAACCGCCACGTCTTTCCCCTTTCCATAACCGCAACCACTTTCCATAACCGTAGCCACTTTCCATAACCGCTGCTATCTTCATTAATTAAGAAACTAAACAGGCCACTTGATTCCCTCTTTCTTGGCTATTAGTTTCCTGAAAAGCTCCCAAGTGCATGACCTATTCTTGACTTTCTTCTTGATTTCTTGCGTCTTTTTCCTTACCAGCATTTTCGATGGCTGCCTCCGCTTCTTCTTTGTTCCAGGAGCGATCCTCCTTTGGAATCGAATGGAAGTGGCATTGTCGCTATCTGTCCCCTTCAATACTTGAATCTTCTGATTTGGTGGACATCAAAAAACGGTTTTTCCCTGATCTTGACTTGCCTATGCGAGTCTCTTCCTCCGACGAGCCTTGTAACTACCTCCCCCGAGGGGAAGTCTGTTTCTTTGAAGGTGCTATGGGCATGGGACTTCGCCTTCCCATTCATCCGGCCATTGGGCGAGTTCTTGCCTATTATGGCCTGTGCCCTTCTAGCCTTTCTCCATGAGGATGGGGTGCTATGGTAAGCTTCTTCTTGTTCTGCCGCCTGCATGCTCTTGGCAGGTTCCCCTTTGTCTCTGAGTTTCTATACTTTTTCGAGATTGAGGAAGATGATGCTCCCTGCTTCAGTTTCTTCCGTTGGAGGGATTTCAATTTACACCCTTTGGTTCTAGATCTTCCCTCCGACCCTGAAGGGTGGTCTAAGCGTTTCTTCTTCGCTTCTGGAGAGGCTTGGAGGTCTCCTGAGGATCGCTGTCGTAAAGCTAGGATTCCTCGGTCCTGGAAGAGCTTCTCTCGTATTGGTAAGCTCGAGCATAGCTCTTTTGAGTATTTTCCTTTTAAAGATATGCTCTTATTATGTCCTTGCTGTGCAGATCCGCCTGACCTGGGTTTACCAGGGATGGTGAATATCAACGAGTTGTTGCTTGTGGAGTCTAAGACTTATTCCGAGCTGATGACGAGCGCAAACCTCTATTTGCTTGGGGCTGAGGCTACTGAGTTTGAGTTTTCCACTATTCCTTATTCTTCCTGGACCTCTTTCTCTGATTCTGATGAGGACGGGGATTCTGACAAGGACGAAAACACCGTCACGAGTTCAAGGAAGCGTAAGAGGGATGACTCTCCTTCTCCTGACTCTCTGTCCACCATCTTCCTTACCTCCATTGGTCAGAAGCTTCTTGACTCGCTTCACAAGGCTGAGCAAGAAAGGGATGAGCTGCAAAAAGAGAATGCTAGCCTGAAGGGAGAGGTTGCTGAGCTGAAAGCTGAACTCAAGAAAGACTAGGATTTTTGTTCCTTTGTATCTTTCTTTCTTTTCTTGAACGATGCCAGACTATGACCCCTTTTTTTTTATACTTTTCCGCACGTTTATTTTCTTGGATATTCTGAATTCTAGGTTGTTCATTTTTGAGTATGCATGCCCATATACGAGCTCTTGGTGTTCGGAACACGAACAGAAGATCATGTTTGCACTGACCTTAGTTCCTGACTAGTCCCAGAGATCAGACCACGAATATCGATGGAAAACAGAAGATCATGTTTGTGCTGACCTCAATTCCCAACTGATTTCCATAGGTCGCACCACGGGCGTTGATGGAAAACAAAATGTCATGTTGGTACTGACCTCACTTCCCATCTGACTTTGTGAGTGCTCTCTGCCGTACTGGACATTTTAGGGTCTTCGGGGGTGTAGGCAGTGCATAAGGACCACTAGTCGCGGGGGAAAGACTGTTGGTGTCTCCAAGAAGAGACCAGTCTTGACTTTTACGAGCCTAGAAGCTTGTATGCGCCGAGGAGCTGTAGAACTCATCTTGCTTTTGGTAAGCTTGGAAGCTTATTATTTGTTTATGAGCTGAAGAGCTCATCTTGTATTTATAAGCTTTGAAGCTTATCGTTTGTTTATGAGCTGAAGAGCTCATCTTGTATTTATAAGCTTTGAAGCTTATCATTTGTTTATGAGCTGAAGAGCTCATCTTGTATTTATAAGCTTTGAAGCTTATCGTTTGTTTATGAGCTGAAGAGCTCATCTTGTATTTATAAGCTTTGAAGCTTATCGTTTGTTTATGAGCTGAAGAGCTCATCTTGTATTTATAAGCTTTGAAGCTTATCGTTTGTTTATGAGCTGAAGAGCTCATCTCTTTACTTTGGAATCCATTGTAGGGTGAATAAAAGACTTGCTCTTTCTTATTCAAAAATAGTTATATTACAAGTAACACTTACTGGAAAAACTTCTTAAGGTGCTCGGCATTCCACGAGTGAGGTAGAACCTTTCCTTCCTCTGTTTGCAACTCATAATTCCCCGGTCTGATTACCCTTGACACGATATAGGGCCCTTCCCAATTAGGTCCCAATTTCCCATGCGTGGGATCCTTTCTTGCAAGCAGAAGCCTCCTAAGTACCAAATCTCCAGCCTTGAAACTTCTGTGTTTTACCCTCCTGTCATAATACCTCGCAGTTTTCCTTTGGTAAGTGCGGACACGGTGCAGAGCTCTGTCCCTCTTTTCATCCAAGAGATCGAGGTTCAGCAAGAGAGATTCATCATTGTGCTCGGAATCTGCAAACTCCACCCTTGGTGATTGGAGCCCTATCTCTACTGGGGCCACTGCCTCGGTCCCAAAGGCCAAAGCAAAGGGGGTTTCCTGAGTCGCAGATCTGGCGGTGGTCCTGTAGGCCCACAATACCTCCGGAATGTACTCCACCCATTTGCCTTTCAGGTTTTCTAGCTTGGTCTTCAAAGCTGACTTTATGGTTCTTATTGTGACCTCTGCCTGCCCATTAGACTGGGGATGGGCAGGAGCTGAGAAATAGTTCTTGATTCCAAGCTCAGCACAAAAACTTTTGAACTTTGAATTGTCAAACTGCTTTCCATTGTCAGATACGAATGCTCTGGGAACTCCAAACCTGCAAACTATTGACTTCCAAACGAAGTTTTGAACTTTTTGCTCTGTGATCGTTGCCAAAGGTTCGACCTCTGCCCATTTAGTAAAGTAATCCACTCCTACGATGGCAAACTTGCACTGCCCCACACCGGTGGGAAGGGGTCCCAGAATATCCAACCCCCACTGCTGAAAAGGCCATGGGCTTACCACCGAGGTTAGGAGCTCGGGAGGACTGTGGGACATATTAGCATGCTCTTGGCAAGTTTTGCATTTTCTTACTAAGTCGGTGGCGCTTTTGAGCATGGTGGGCCAATAATATCCTTGCCTCAGTACTTTTCCTGCCAAGGCCCGAGCTTCTATGTGATTGCCACATATCCCCTCATGTACCTCTCTGAGTATATAATTAGCATCTTCGTCTCCTATGCACTTAAGGAGAGGCATTGAAAATCCACGTTTGTACAGTTTCCCTTGCATCAGGGAAAATCTGGCTGACCTGGCCCTTAGCTTGGATGCCTCCTTGGCATTACTTGGCAGAGTTCCATTCTGAAGGTACTCTACGATGGGATCCATCCAGCTCGGCTGAGCTTCAACTGATAGAATTTCCTCTCCTTCGATGCTTACCGAGGGCTTTGGAAGGTGCTCTACTGGAATTAGCCTATCCAAATCCTCTTGCGAGGCAGTTGCTAACTTTGCCAGAGCATCTGCTCGTGAGTTCTCCATTCTAGGCACGTGTCTGACCTTAACCTGCACAAACTGTTTCATTAGTTCTCGTACCTTTTTGAGGTACAGGACCATCTTCTCGCCTCTTGCCTCGTAACACTCTTCTATCTGCTTCACCACCAGTTGAGAGTCACTGCAGATCTCCAGCTGCTCTGCTTCCATAGAATAGGCAAGATTAAGCCCAGCGATAACGGCTTCATATTCTGCCTCATTATTTGAAGCTTTGAACCCAAATCTGAGGGCATATTCGACGTCTATTCCTTCCGGAGAGGTCAGGATCATTCCTGCACCGCTTCCCTGAGCATTGGCAGCTCCATCGACTGAAAGCTTCCATATGGGAAGGTCCGGTACTAAATCCGTGGTTTCCATAGGCGCTGCTGCTGTGAATTCTACAATAAAATCTGCCAAAATTTGCCCTTTGATGGCAGTTCTTGGCTTGTACCTGATATCAAACTCACTGAGCTCTACGGCCCATTTAACCAACCTCCCTGAGGACTCCGGCTTGTGTAGCACTTGCTTCATTGGCTGATCTGTTGGAACCTCGATAGTATGAGCCTGGAAATAAGGTCTAAGTCTTCTAGCTGTTGTAACCAGAGCTAGAACGAGTTTTTCCATCTTTGGATATCTCTCCTCTGCCCCCCTCAGAGCTCTGCTACAGTAGTAGACGGGTTGCTGAGCTCTGTCTCGCTCCCTAACTAGCGCTGCACTTGTTGAAAAATCTGAAACCGCTAGGTAGAGGGTGAGGACTTCCCCTTCTAGAGGGCTCACCAGAACAGGAGGAGAGCTCATATATCTCTTTAGGTCTTCGAATGCTTCTTCACACTTGGCATCCCAGCGGAATGCCTTCTTCAAGATCTGAAAAAATGGCTGGCATTTATCGCTGGACCTAGACACAAAACGGCTCAGTGCAGCTATCCTGCCTGTCAAACGTTGCACTTCTTTCGTGTTGGATGGTGATTGCATTTCCACCATTGCTCTAACCTTTTCTGGATTGGCTTCAATCCCTCTGCTGCTGACTATAAAACCCAGAAATTTTCCTGCCGAGACCCCAAATGCGCACTTCGCAGGGTTTAGCTTCATTTTGTACTCCTTTAGAATTCGGAATGACTCAGCTAAGTGCTCGATGTGGAGCTCTGCTTTCAGTGACTTCACTAGCATGTCATCAATGTAAACTTCCATGGATGCTCCAATTTGCTTCTGGAACATTTTATTTACCAACCGCTGGTAAGTGGCTCCAGCGTTCTTCAATCCGAAGGGCATGACCTGATAACAATATGTTCCCTGTTCAGTAACAAAGGAGGTCTTCTCCTGATCGCTGGGATCCATCCTGATCTGGTTGTAGCCTGAGAAGGCGTCCATGAAACTGAGGAGCTCGTGCCCTGCAGTGGCATCCACTATTAGGTCAATCCGAGGTAAAGGAAAACTGTCCTTGGGGCATGCTCGGTTGAGATCAGTGAAGTCGATGCACAATCGCCACTTCCCATTGGTTTTCTTTACAAGAACTACATTTGCTAACCAAGTGGGGTAATGAACCTCCCTGATAGCCTTGGCATGGAGGAGTTTGCTGACCTCTTCATTGATTGCCTTTTGCCTTTCAGAAGCAAAGCTCCTCCTCTTCTGTTTGATGGGTTTGCAAGTTGGGTTTACGCATAGCTTGTGGGTAATAACCGATGGGTCAATTCCTTCCATGTCTTCTTGCTTCCAAGCGAACACTCCTATATTCTCTTTTAGGAACTGGATGAGGAGTCCTTTGAGCTCAGCGTTCAGTTTGGAACCCACATAAACGAGGTGTTCTAGCTTCTCATCAAGCTGAACTGGTTCCAGCTCTTCCGATGGCATTGGTCTTGTCTCCATTTCATCTCTCATGTCGAGCTCATCCAGTTGGATGTTCTCAACCTCCTTCCTTTTTATAGAAGCCATGTAGCATTCCCGTGCTACGCGCTGGTCTCCTCGGACCACTCCGATTCCATTTTCTGTAGGGAACTTCACGACTAAATGATAGGCAGATGGGATTGCCTTCATAGAATTTAAGGATGGCCTTCCAAGCAAGATGTTGTACGCAGATGGTGCATCGACTACTAGGAATTTGACAGTGGTAGTGGCTTGGCAAGGTGGGTCCCCCAGGGTGAGCACGAGCTGGATTGAACCCAGGGGGAGCACCCTTTCCCCAGAGAATCCCAGTAAGTGAGTGCTTACTGGCTCAAGTTTCTGCCTTCCTATGTCCATCCTGTCGAACGCAGGTGCGAAAATAATATCTGCCGAGCTCCCGTTATCAATTAGAACCCGATGAACTGTTCTATTTGCCACCACAGCTCGTACCACCAGTGGATCATCATGGGGGTATTGGCACCCTTCTAAATCAACATCTGAAAAAGTGATAGCCGTATCCAAGCGTGGTGCCTTGGATACAGCGTACACTTCGAGAGCTTCTTCGGCTCTGATCCGCCGGAGGTGCGCCTTCCGAGCTGAGCTTGACTCTCCACCTCCTGCGAACCCTCCAGATATCACCCTTATTTCCCCTAGAGGCTGCTGGTGCGGCGCAGGTGCCGGCTGCCGAGGTGGTGGAGGTGGAAGAGCTTGGTTCTGGTTGTCGTTGGCGACAAAACGACGCAGCTGACCTCGCTGGATCAAGAACTCGATTTCCTTCTTTAACTGAATGCAATCATCAGTGTGGTGTCCATGATCCCTGTGATAATCACAGTACTTCGTGGGGTCTCTCTTTGCCGGGTCTGCCTTCATCCGAGGTGGCCATCTCAAGAACCTTTCGTTTTGGACCTCATACAATACTTGTGACACAGCGGCAGTGAGAGGGGTAAATCGCTGAGGTCCGTATCTGGGCTGTAGTTCTGGCTGCATGGGACCCAAACGATCTCTGACATTTCCTCTCCTCTTGGGTGAGCGGTCTCTATCCCTTCTTGGGGACCTTTCCCGCCCTTTCTCCTTCCTGGGACTCCGGTCCCTTCTCTTTTCTTCTTTTTCCTTCTCCTTTCGTGAAGATGTACCTCCTACCTTAGAAAGGAGTGCCTCTTCTCCATTTATATATTTCTCTGCCTTGGCTAATACTTCAGCCATACTTGCCTGAGGGTTCTTCGATATAGAGAACATCAAGTCCTTTGACTGCACTCCCAATCCAGCAATGAAAGCCGTTATAGCAAATTTTTCATCTGGAATGTCTACTTTCAATGTCTCCGAATTAAACCTTTGGACGTATGACCTCAGATTTTCTTGGGGCCCCTGCTTCACATTTAGTAGGTGGTAGCTCGACTTTCTGTATATCCGAGCTCCTATAAAGTGAGATACGAAAGCTATGGAGAGCTCTTTGAAGGATGAGATAGAGGCTGGTGGGAGCCTATTAAACCAGGCTAGGGCAGAACCTTTCAGTGTAATGGCAAAGGCCCTGCAACGCACAGGATCCTGGTATCCATGCAACTCCATCTGGTTCTTGTAAGTGTTGAGATGATCCACGGGATCTTTCGTTCCGTCAAAGACCTCTATTTGAGGCATTCTGAACTTAGGTGGGAGAGGGAAGTGTAGCACTCCCGTGGTGAATGGGGACTTAGTTTGCTGAACCAAGATATCCATGGTAACCGGAGCCTTGCTTTTTACAGCCTCCTTCATGTGGCTGAGCTCTTGCTGGATGTCTTTGAAGCGTTGTTCCCAGCGCTGCTCTTTCCTGTCCTGAGGATAAGGGAAAAAATCATCCCTATCCCCCCCGTCGTTCTGACTTTGCACCTCGACGTTATGGCCATTCCTAGGGGGTACAAAAGGAGCATATCCCCTGGTATGGCTGCTTTCTCCTCCTTCGCCGACCTCTCTGAGGGGGTCCCAGTGTCGCCGATCTCTGTAAGGGGGATTACTCTGGCCTTCTTGGGCCGGTCGTGCCTCCTGTGGGCGTTGTACGAGCCTTGATAGCTCTTCATTTTCTTTTAGTAAGCGTTGGTTGACGAGGCGAAGGGCCTCCAACTCGTTATTAATGGGGGAATTGACCTCTGGGATATTCCCGGGTTGTCTGCCGTTGGCAGCTTCCTGTGGGTCTTGCATTCGCGGTAGGTTTGTTTGACTTCTGCTCATATTTCGTGTCGTTACCATCAGTCACTGAAAGACCAGCTTATTTGTAGAAGGAACAGTCGTTCCCATAGACGGCGCCAAACTGATGATGTAAACCTGCGTGAATGAGCTATGGGACTGGATTAGGTGGTATGAACGATCGGTGTGGGGCTTGATATGGCATCTGAGCTACAAGGCTCGTGTATCGAAGGACGAATGCTCTAATTAATCGACATGTAGTGCGTGTGATACAGTAGAAGTATAGTGGTTCACCGGCTAATGAGCTCGGCTAGTCCACTCTCTAATGGAGACTCTTGCTCCCTTCTCTTTATTGATGAATTGAATGTGTTACAGTAGAATACTCAGGGTATTAGGGTTTCCAGTTGCCCTCCTCCTTTTGTGATGGAGGTTTCCCTCCCCTTTTATGGCCTCCTACTTATTTCTAATCCGGAATTACTTCCTATATTGAAGGGATTGTGCCCTATCTTCATCCATAATTCCGGAGTTACCTAAACTCCTTATGGCTGGCTTCAAATGGAGAGATCTTTGCCTTCTTTCGTGGGATTCTCCTTAGTTTTAGGAGGGGATCGCAGTTGAATACGGATTTCATGCCTTGGATTGGTTCTACTTCCTTTATAATTGTATCCGTTGTCATCTTGCTGTCCCTTCATCATTTCCCAACATGTGTCCCCGGCTGGGAGCTCTTAGCGCTGACTAGACGAGCTCTGACCACTGCTGGATGAACTCTGCTTATTCTACCGGAGCTCCCGACCCGAGCTTATTTCCTGAGCTCGTGTCTATTTATTTTAGGCATCATCAATCTTCATTATGTTTCCTTTTACTCGGAACTTCAATTGCTTGCACATTTTCTACCATATTCAGGTTTTCTCTCAACTCATTTTTTGCATTATTTGGATACCACCATTCAAAAAAGTCACATCCTTAGCAACTAAAATACAGTTACCCCGGGTTCTTTAATGACTCGGATATTCTTACGATAGCTTGTTTTCCACAGTTGCACCTTCAATTTCTAAATTTCAGCAATTGACCTTCGAATTTTTTATTTTTATTTTTTTTTCCCTGGGCTAGCGATGTCAAAAACTCTATTGAATCCATTGTTTTTTGGATATTCCATTTTCCAAACCTTGCAAATACATAGAAAAAA
Organism: Ilex aquifolium; assembly: GCA_951799425.1. Classification (NCBI taxonomy): domain Eukaryota; kingdom Viridiplantae; phylum Streptophyta; class Magnoliopsida; order Aquifoliales; family Aquifoliaceae; genus Ilex; species Ilex aquifolium. The sequence continues at coordinate 13,252,132 of OX637395.1, forward strand.
TTGTTAGTTAACAATACTTAATTTCTAAACAATAGATCTACAAATAGCAAAAATAATAATAATAAAAAAATGCCCAATGTTGTAACACCTCTTTTCAATATGCTGAGAGAATGGCCTCTAAACTGGGCTGAGTGGTGTTTATATAGCCACAGCTTCATCTCCCAACAGTAACATGGGTAACAACGGTAAGATGGTCAGTTGGTAAGCTGACAGTGGACCCCATGGTAAAAATGGTAGTTTAGGGGTAATTTCTGCATTTTATGATGGCATCATCAATTTCTCATGGATACTTCAACAGTCATTGATGTTAGGGATTTATGTGTTACATGCACACAAAGTTCGGAGGTGCAGATCTAATATTTTAAAAGGAAGAAGGTCTAAATGATTAAGTGACAAACTTCAGAAATCTATATCTATACTATTCTAAAATGTCTAAATACTTGAAAAACATTTTTTTTCCATCATTGTCCTTCAAAACTACAACTATATCATCCTTATCCCTCATAATTAATACTGTAGACTCCAATTGCTTCTCAACCGTTAAGTCTCTCTTAATGCTACACACTCCAATTGATTCTCACCCATTAATTCTGTCTCTCCCTCTCCCCCAATTTTCCAGCCGTTAGCCCCTCTTCCATCGCCTCTTCGACGGAAGTGTGAAAGATGAATCCCCACCCCCACCCTCACCCTCATCCTTCATCTCCTACTTCTCCCTCGCCCTTCTCTTCTCCACTTATTTGCCTTCGATTTCAACCAACCACTATGGGACTACGGAGGACGACGACCGCCTACAATTCACTTGCAATAATTTGGATTTTTCTCACAGTTCGCTGCCTGTTGATCCCCTCGAATTACTCTAGCCTTCTCCTAAAAATTGCAACTACGAGAGAGACAGGGAAGAGATTGCACGCAATATCGTAATTCGTTCCGCGAGATCCAGTCAAGTAGCTGACAATTTTTACGGGGTTGGTTCTACAACTTTACCCAAAATATTAAAGGGTAAAATAATGTCAAAAAAAAGGGTTATGTATAATTTTGTGTTATGTGGACTTCAAATTAAGCTAGGTATTTTAGCACCTGTTCATTTCTCTACATGTTTGCACAAAAAATTTGACGTAAGTTTTAATGCATGTTAGTATCATGTTGCTTGCACATCTGTAACATCAAGTCATCTGTGGTAGGTGAGCCAGCAGTGGGCTATGGCTTAAAATCCTTTTCTATTATAATTGAATCCTAGCATCCTTGGCTCATCTCTGCTCCTCATGGAGAGGATCCTTTAGGGTTCTGGTTTACAAATATTGACAAAAGTTCTTAAGTTTGTCTATTCCTGCAGAGGTTATCAAAGGTAATGGGAAACAAATTTCTCAAGTTGTTAATATATGGGTTGAACAATATGAGAAGGATCCAAAACCTGCCATGGTAGAACTTTTGGTGATGCTTTTTGAGGTATGTAACATATTCTCTCCATTACCACTCGAACTTGCTGCTTAAATCAGTGATTGGAAGACCAAATCCTTATCATCCTGTCAAATGTCAATTATGGACCTTATAACCATGCAGGCTTGCGGAGCAAAGTATCGTATTCAAGAAGAGTTCCTAGATGAGACTGATGTTAATGATGTAGTAGTTGCTCTTGTTAATCTGGCTATGAAAGTATCCTCCACTGCTCCAGTATATATGTTTTCCTTTATATTCCTTTCTGGGTTGACTTATACTCATTAGCCATCATTGTCATGCATTTTGTCTGTGTGTTTCTTTATATCATTCATTTTTGGAAGACCTCATTTCATAGATTTGAGTAAAGGTATGTCCCACGGTCCACCACTTTCCTTTTTCTTTCCAGACTAAATAAGCTTTTGAAAGTATCATTGCCACTTAAAAGAATGTAGGCAATTAAGATGTGAATTGGTTGGTGAGAAAATGAAGTTAACAAAAAGAAAAAGGATAGAGGGGATATGTGATATGTAGGACACTCTCATGTGCTGGAATTATCTTTTATATGTGAATTTATTTTTCCTCCATTTAGGCTTGCATGGTTTTTTGTTTGATTTTAATTGTCAATATGGCATGGTCAAATATTGTTTTGTCCGATGTGATCTCAAAGTGGAAAAGATTACTGGCTGATGGCAACCCCATAATTGTTATCTCTTCACCGACATAAATTACTGTAGCCTTGGTAGTTGCCAATGAAGAATACATGTAAGATGCACCCGGTGAGAGGAACGGAGTCGAATATCCAAGATTAAGATACCCTGAAATGAACAAAAATATGTTAACTATGTGTCTTAATGAATGGCAACTCTTTGTCCTTAGAGTCCCTCTATAATTACATCAACCATACGGAGTGAGCCTATATTACGACAACTTCGGAGGAGTGCACTAATTGAAAGCTTTTGCTCTAAACCTACAAAAGAAGGCATCTACTTTAGGCTATTATATAAAGAAAAAAAATAGAAATTTGTAGGTTCCTTTCTCTAGCATTTAAGGCCCTTCCGGTAAGACTACATTGTTTCCATGAACCAGTTAAAATTTAAATATAGTTTAATAAATTTATCTAATATTTAATTGCAAGGATGGAATTGGATTCTAATTTTTAATATATATTTAATGGACTTAAGTTAAATATATATTATGAACATGAATTCTATTGGATATTTATCTAATATTTAATTTTGATGCTTTCCTTTTCCATTTAAACATCCAAATTATTATTGTATCCTTAGCGGTCAAAAATCTTTGAACAATTCTCTAATGTCATATTTGTAAACTCGTACCTTTTTAATTATATTCATAATCATTGAGATAATGGTATAATTATCGCATTGTATAGTTGCAGTATCTGTCATCTTTCGGTTTTTTGGTGTCCATACCCGATATTTATTATGCTGACAAAGTGACTCTTAAACTTTCAGTTATCTTCCTCATTCACTTTCTCTCTGTCGCTTTATATTACTTCACCTTTTCAAATCTCTCTCTCTACTGCACACTTTTATTTCTCTCTCTCTCTCTACGTGCTAAACGGGCAGCTAAAACATTTAGAATCCAACGGCCATTCCTCCATCTTGCTTAATCACATTGTTCTTGATTGCAAGTTCCTCTATTCTTTAGTCAACAAGGTCCCTTTTCTAATTTTTTTTTTGTTTCGTAATACAACTAGAAGTGTTTGAAATTAAAATTTTATTTCTATGAAATTATGTTTTCAAATATTTAGGTTTTTGGGTCAATTTAATTGTTTCTTGTTAATTTCCTTTCGTAGGATTGGCCAAACTTATTGGACTTGCAGGTAAAATCAACACACAGGTAATTTTTACAAGTAATTTTAAAATTTGTAATCATTACCTTCCATTTTGTGCTTAATTATAAGTACTTTATAATACATCAGTGCAAATTTTGACATTTATCAATGAGTCTAATAATGTCAAGTAGTTCATGTTGTTGAACAATGCTTAAGGAACTTAATTTGCATACTTAATTAGCTAGCCTAATAATTGTTGAATTGATGATATTCTCAATATTAATAGGATCTGCTACTGATGGATTAGATCTACCAAAAGGTTCAATTAGCATTGTGGAATAGACTTAGAGACCTGACGTGTTAGAATAATTTGCCCACCAAGCCCAAATTCTAGATAAGCCCCTTTTTGTGGCATTTATGAAATTTTATGTCTGGTGATTCAAGTGGGAAGAGCAAAAGAATTTGTTGTGTACTTTGATATGATGTTCTTACTAAGGCTTTCATTAATTGTGGCTAAATGGAAAGTTAGCCGAGACTATTAAAAAAAATTATACAATAACATCAAGCAGAGTGTAATCTTTAAAAAATTCACACTTACTCAAGAGTGTGAATCTTTTTCATGTGCATCCTTGTTTCTAAAGAGGATGAAGAAGCAAATATTTGTGGAGTCATCTAAATGTGGAAAATGTGTACTAATTGTTGGATACTTGTACGTTCTCTGTAATTTCAAAAGAAAAATAGTTATTCTTCTTCGATTTTGTTAATCTTTCCTTTTATTTTGGCTCTAGCATATTTTGGTCTTACAAAAAAGATGGCTAACAATATTTATCATTTATAAAAAACACTTTAATTTGAAAATGGTCCATGTGCAACACACGAGTGTACCAACTAACATTTCCTAAAACATCTAAATTACCACATTAATAAATGAAGAGAAATTGTTATACATTGTACTGCATTACTCTGCAGTTGTTTGTTTATTAGAAGGTTGTGACTCTTCCATCTCTCCCTTTGTTTTCTCACTATTCTCAATAAATCCAAAATAATGAATTACTATTATGAGAACGGGTACGAATGAGATGGGGAAAAAGAAAAGACTTAACTATTAACGGCATGATTTCTTGTATATTGGTATTTCAATAGCAAACCCCCCCCCCCCCCCCCATCTTCTAGGTGTCCATTCATAACGACAACAAAGGAGCAGGGGATGTGGGCTTTCCAGTCCGGCTTCATTACTATTCTAAGTTTCCCTTATTTTAAGGTACTAACATCCCCGCACAAACTCTAATTTTACAAAGATTTCAGTTATATTATTATGTATTTTGAGTTCACTACAACACAGTTCCCATTGTTTTTCCCTACTTCAATTTTTCTTACAATGTGTTTGTCTATTTCTTTGTGCTATTGTTATTCGTTGTTGCTTGGTGGTGTTCTTTAATGTTATGAAATGTTTAATTTAGGATTTTATTGATGGAATCAGTTTATTGAGATATATGGATCCTATCTCTTTTTTTTTGTCAGTTTTACTTTTTGTGTACATGCAGTGATTTTGGATTAAATGATTTGTGGTCTTATCAATTTCTTTCTCTTTCTAATCTATAGTTGTTGTAATGTTTTTTATCAGATTTCGTAATGTAAATAGATATATGGGCTCACATTTCATTTAAACTTTACAGGAGCACGACGATATTTACCTTCAATGGCCCAAGAACAATGGGACCCATCAAGATTCGAGCCATGTCGGCTTGATTGGAGGAGACCGTGAAGAAGACAATCACTTAAAAACCAAGTCTAATCTAAAATTTGTGGTCTGTAAGTACCCAATGCTTTGTTCCTACATGCTCTCTTTTCTTTATTGCTTGTTACCAAGGTGATGATCTCTGAGTTCTTTGATGACACCTACAGTAGTAAACAATGATTATTAGTGTTTAGCTAGACGTTATCAATGTTGATCAATTATGTGCATGAATGAGTTATTTTGGAGTTAAGAGTGGTTGTGATGTAACTTGAATTATATGAATTAGTCTATGTGGTAAAAGAATCTACAAGCCTTTGCACTTAAGTTTGGAGGTGTGCCAAATTTAGAAGTTCATGTCCCTTGTCTTGATTTTTGATTGTGAATTGCTTCTTTGTTGAAGGCATCTTTGAGGACCTAAAATTACATGAGATAATCTCATAACTATTGATTCGAATTCTTTTCAAGAGTACTTTGTGACGAGGATAAAGTGTGAAATCCAACGATTTTTTTTGTTGTTTCTTCCTTTTTATTGAGTGTTTATTGAGATAATTGAATTGATAGAATTGTATTGATGGTTGGAGTTCAAATGAGGTTCAAACGCTTCAATGAATTTTGCTGTTGGATAAGGTCATGCAGTTGAGCGAATTATATTATATATTACATTTTTTTGCTTGTGTTCTTTACCATGGTGTTTCTTTTTACTTAAGTTATATTCCATGCTTTCATTAATAGACACACTAAATGGTTGACCAGTTAACAGTTCTTGTTCCACATCTCTGCAACTGCCTAAGTTCCTCATCTGTCCCTTTGATGAATTTATTTCATCATCAAGCGCAACGTAGAGGCCTTGAAGGATTACCATTGAAGAAGACTATTTGTAGTTCTGTATATATTTCTTTTGATGATATGGTGTTGTGTACATTCACTAAATATACTTGGTTCCAAAAGTAACTTTTGTGATGTGCCTTACAATTTAGAACTGCATGTTTCATGACATGCAAGTTTAGTGAGAAAAAAGAATCAATTTTTGATGGTAAAAATTGTTGATCAGTGGGCAACCTAAATTGACATCGATGTTACTTGATTTTGATTTCCTGTGTTATGCTTAGTGAGAGTGTAAGGAGGATAGTCCTGTTAATAGATAGAATTGAAATTTTATTTATCAGAATAAATTTGGAAGATGAAGCGTTGGGATTTGTACTACAAGCATACTCGAATAAATATAGGTTCTCATTAATTAAGTATTTGAAAGTAAACGTTGATGATTCGTTTCTCGGTTTGTACATGAAATCAACCTGCAACTCAGCTTCACTAGAGTAGAACAATTGGCCAGAAGTTTTTCAACCATTGTAGTTGTGAAAGAAATTAAATCTGTATGAAGTGATTGCTAAATGAAATCTTTTCGGGGAATGAACTTTGTTGATATTATGACGTACTAAAAGGAGGGTGGGAAGGATTTTAATTAAAGGTTACTGTGGGGATGTTAATATTTGATGTTTATGTTACTTTGATGTCAGATTTTTTGTGCTTATTGTTTTGGCTAATATCATTGGTTTGCATAATTGAGTTTTAATTCTTTTGATATTGGTTAAAACTTGATGGAACTAAGGCTTTCTCTGATTATTTGACTCTGAAACTATAGAGATGATACATGAAAACTCTTCAAATGGCCAGAATCCTGCAAGTACAAAGGCCCAATTAACCCTCTCTATGTTACTAGGGGCAGTGATATTCCCAGATTAACTGGTGAAACTGTTTGGGTTGGTAATGAAGGCCAGGGGGGAGTGTTTTTTGTTTTTTTGTTTTTTTTCTGTTGGGAAGCTAATTGTTTTTGGTTCTATTTTAATATATTGACTTCCGTAGCCTAATTTCACTCAACCCCCCCCCCCTACCCCTATAAACCTAGCTGTCCCTTATTTTCACCCAATCTTACTTTCTCTCCCAAAGTGTTTCCTATTTTACTCCATTGCAACACCAAGTCCATCGAGGTTCCTTTGTGTTGGTTTTTTAGAATAATTTTCATCGAAGCTGGTTTTTGTATTTTGGTCCTAGCTATTGGTGCAAGCTTTTGCCGTGCATTATTAACGAGTGTATTATGTTAGGTTACTCTTTTATTTACCTATTGGTTCTCTGTACATTCAAAGCCATTTTCTCAACTTGCTCAACTATTGAACAAATAAACTTACAAAAGAAAGGAAAAGAATAAATTTATAACACACAATGGTTCACGTGCAACGCACGTGTGCAACAACTAGTATTATATATAATTGAATCCCTTATTACAGGTAATCCATCAAAAAAAATAAAAAAGTGTTGAACAACACCTCATTTCGAAGACAATGAAATAATAATATAGCCCACGGTAAGCCTACCAATTGTGACGAGTGAGGTGGATCAATTCGGTTCTTAACGGGTTCGTGTTAAAAAATATTTTACTTATACTGGATTTGTTTATTAATTTGTGTCTAACGAAGTATGTTATACTGGGTTTGCATCATGTATGAATCGTGTATAACTGATATATAAACGAATCATGTCGTATATTTTTTGATTGACTTTATTCATACCCAATTCACTTATTAATTGTGTCGTGCCGGATTAAAAAAAACTAAAATCTTTTGATTTTGTGTCGTATTACCGGATCATATCATATGTTGACACCTTTAATCCACATTACCCTAGCCGGTATGGATTTGATTGTGAGTTATAGATGTTGATTATAAAAATAACAAATAAAATACCATAATAAAATGTAAATTTACATGTATTTTATTTTGATTGATAAAAAAATTGTTTTTAAATACCATTAGCTTAGCTTTTCAAATTATTATAAAATATAATATTGTTTTTGAAATTAAAATATTTTTTTAATCTAAAAAAATATTGTACTCAAACATTACTTTTTTAGTATCGTATTCTTGGTGGTGACTAGTGAGTCTTGTGACTGCAAGTTTGTTGTGTTCAATTTGTTAATTGGGTATTTACTTTAGTCCTCCAGGTTTACCATACGTATGAGGGTCCATCTTCGAGATTGAAAGTTCATTTTCTAATATTAATTTTTTTAATAAAAATTAAACAAGTAAATTTTTTTTATTTTTTTGGTCAGGGTATGAAATTATATTATTATATTCTGTTATTCACACTATTATTTTTACGATATACAATCACAAATAACAGAAAACAAAATTTATGACTAAAATTTATTTTTTAATAATATAATGCCAAGAGATAGCTCAATTGATAACAAGAACGACCTGTAAACGTAAACACTTTGTGTTCAAATCTTAGTAACCCCTTTGGGTCAGGCCATGAAAAATTTATCCCTTATGAATACTTTAGTCTCGACATGAATGGTTTGTCTTTGATCAGACTGAGAAAAAGATTAATCGAGGTGTGCGTAAGTTGGCTTGAACATCATGATCGTTGAAAAAATATATATCATCCGAAAAGAAATTTTCGGTTATTTTCATTATTTTTTATATTGTTGGTCGAGAAGGACGACGAGATTCAAATTCGTGACCAATAGTGGAATAGTGGTTATTTAGGCTAACCACTAACCTCAAGGATTTTATTAGTAAATTGGGTCTAAACAATATTACTTCATGAAGGAATATTATTTTGACATAATTTATTGACATAATCTATATTATAGATGTTGGATGTATGGTGGGTTCCATTCAACATTGAGATACAATAATTGTAATGAATTAGATCAATAAATTAAATCAGTAAATTAAGTTCGAATAGTATTACACTTCATTATTTAATACTCAGTTGCATCCAAATTTATGAATTATTTAAGACAAAAAAATCCCAATAACCTCAAAAACAAGATTCAAAAATTTGACCACGTCAATTTTGTCACGTTTTATATCCGTCCAATGACAACTCAATAATTAGACAAAATAGATCCTATTTTCAAATAACTCTTCCATGTAAGATGTAACCGTCACATATTCAAAAAATGAGATTTACTTGCTTAATTATTGAGTTATCATTAGGCAGTTACTGTTGGAAAAACGAAATCCGAAAAATAAAGTGAACGGTAGGGTAAAGCGCAGACTAAGTCGCTCTTTTAAGACGATTTGCGCCCCTTTATGAAAGAAACACAACGCAAGAGATAACAATGTGTTATCCCCAGAATATAACAACCCAACCTATTGATTGTTGTTTCACTCAGATCTGTACAATCGAATGAAGCAGAAGCTTCACACGATACCTTTTAATATTGTCCAGAAACTTATACAATAGAGAAAAATATATAAGATATTCAACTTGTATATATCTATACTAAAATATGTAAATATATATATACAAAAAATATAAGTGTTTAATATTTCGTAATTAATCCCATATTTAATCAGATAATAACTATTAAAATTAAATAAAAAATAGTTGTTGGGAAACTAGCCGTTAGAACCTTTCGTATTTAGAAACTGAATTTTTCATATAGAAGTTATGACAGAAAATAATTAAATAAAATATTAAACCCGGGTGTGGACTAAGCTGGTCAGTGTGTTTCATAAATATTGGAAACTCGTATCTCCTCAGCTTGTCCCACCCCTACGCACATGAGAGTCTCAATGTCTCACTTTAACTCAAAGGCTAAATAACACTAGCATATAAATATACTCAAGTACTTTTTAAAAATTTAGTTGATGTGAGATTGAGTTCTCACATAAAAAACACTATTTTGTTTAAAATACTCTAACAATCTTCCACTTATTTTAATAAAAGATACACTACATAAGTAACCAAGCAATAGATAGAATATTACGCATTATAAAAGTGGCAATGTCTTTAAACCTTTACTTTGTATTTCAATGTTCCCGTACTAGAGTCAAAGTCAAAGTGGACTTCGCTTTTAAAGGATGACTATTTGTGGGTATGTAGAACCATATCACGCACATGATATTCAAGGTGTCCTAAACCAAGCTTCAAAAATCAGCACATTTTGGGCCTTGTGTTTTATCCCAGTTTCTTGAGTGCTCTAAAGAATTAGCTTTAATTCTCATAGGAAGAGACCGGTCTTCCACACTCATATAGGTGAGTCTGTCAAGGATGTTCTTGTAACGAAGACACCCCGCCCAAAAAGGGCTATAGAACTTATTAAGAGATATTGATCTCATCCTCCATATTTTCATTACGAGATCTTTTGTACTTTACACCATAGAGATGGGCAATCAAAATAAAATTTCAACAATGATATAAATTTCATTGGTACATGTTCCACAAACCAAGTCATTCTATGATTCGTTTGTCTCATTAACCTAGTTCTTGGGATCTCCAGTCCCTAGGTTGGGTATCTTCATATGCAACTTAATCGGATTTGGGCTTGAGTTCATTCCCCCTCGATGTATTTTAGATCTTTTCTCTAATTAGAGCTTTTGTTAACGGATCGGCAAGATTATCAATAGATCTCACATAATCAACATCGATCGCACCATTATTTAGGTATAATCTCAAAGTACTGTACTTTCTTCTCACAAATATGGATTTCCATTATAGTACTTATTACGTACTCTACCTATTGCGGCATTATTGTCACAATGAATTAACACAAGTGGCATTGGTTTAAGCCACAAAGTATATCAAATAATAAATCACAAAGCCAACCAACTTCCTCACTAGCTGAAACTAGCATAATCAACTTTTTTTATTTTTTTTGGTGGAACCTCGACGGTGCGAGGGAGATTTTATTGATTAAAAATTAAATTACACCTAGTTAGGGGGGGACGTATGTACCTTACTCCTCGATGCAATCTAATTACAGTGCAATAAGGAATTAAAAAATTCTAATGCATGCTATTACATGGAAATATTAAAATATTCTAGAGAGCATAATTTCCTAAAATAATCCTATCCAATGCAACTTGCTTGAAATATGCCAACTGAACCCACTGCCGAAGAAATGCTGAGCTGAACAGTCACGTGAATAGTAATATGAACAGTCCAGCTGTGACATAAAATAATGCTGAGAGTGGTCAGCTGCTTCATCCAAAATATTAAAACTACTCTGTAAAAATAGTCTGCCACTTTGTCTGCCAACTGCTGTCCGAAACAAATGAGCTGTGAGAGTAGTCGTTGTCTTAAATTAAGGCCAACTGAAAATACTAGCTGAGATGAACTTAAATGAACCACAAGCATTAACAACCAGAAGAATCCAAAGAGACATAAGGCCAAGAGGAAGTATCTGAAGAGGAGAGTTTCAAAAACCAATTAAACCAAGAGCTTTCAAAATCTGATGCATAATCAACTCAGCTTCCATTGTTGACTTGACAATAATTTGCTACTTCTTTGATTTCCAACTTATGGCTCTACCACCTAAAGTAAAAACATAACCTATAGTGGACATAGAATCACTCGATATGGTGTTTTAATCTGCATCACAGAAACCTTCAAGGACAGCAGGATAATTTTTATAGAATAAACCAATATGCGTAGTTCTTTTGAGATATCTTATAAGATGGTATATCACATTCCAATGATCCATATTAGGTCTACTAGTGAATCTACCAAGTACACCAACCACATAAGTAATATCAGGTCTAGTACAATCAGTGACATATCTAAGACTACCAATTATGCTTGCATACTCTATTTGATTGACTACATCATTATCTTTTTTTGTTAGAAATAAATGAATGTTTGAATCAAAAGGTGTGCAAGCATGTTTACAATAAAAAAAGTTATATTTTTTCAAAAAAATTTATATATAATGAGATTGATCAAGCATAATTCCATCAACACTCTTTGTGATTTTTCATGCCAAGAATCACATTTGTTTGACTCAAGTCTTTCATGTCAAAATTTCTGTTTAGTAAAGTCTTGGTAGTCTCAATCACATATAAGCTAGTGCCAAATATCAAAAGGTCATCAACATATAAACAAATAATAATATGTTCACCATTTTCAGATTTTAAGTAAATGCACTTATCACTCACATTAGCCTTAAACCCATTAGCTAAAATACACTGATCGAATTTTCCGTGCCATTGCTTGGGCGCTTGTTTAAGGCCATATAAAGATTTAGTTAATTTACAAACTTTATTCTCATGACCTTGTTGAATAAACTCTTCTGGTTAATCCATATAAATTTCTTCCTATAGATCACCATTCAAAAAAAGCTATTTTTTCATCCATTTGATGTATTTATAAATTATGTATAGCATCAATAGATATTAGCAATCTTATGGATGTAATTCTAGAGACAGGAGAAAACGTATCAAAGAAATCTAAATCTTTTTTTTGTTTAAAGCCTTTAACTACTAACCTTGCCTTATACTTATCTATCGTTCCATCAGATTTGAGCTTTTTCTTTAACACCCATTTGCAACTTAACTAGGAGGTAAATCTACGAATCTCCATGTTTTGTTTGTTGTGAGTGAATCATATTCATCATATATAACTTCTCTCCATAAGTCTGAATCGGAAGATGTTAAGGCATCTTGCAAGTTGGTTGGATCCCCTTCAACATTATAAACAATGTAATCTGGACCAAAATCTTTTTCTATTCTACTCTTTTTACTCCTCCTAGGTTCAGATTCTTTTTGTACTATATTATCAGTTAACGATGAACTAGGAATACCACTAGACTTTAGTATATTATCATCACCCCCACTATATTTATATTTAAAAGGGAATTTATCTTCATGAAATATAGCATCTAGTGATTCAATCACCATATTATTCTCTAGGTCTAAAAATCTATATGTTTTACTAGCTAGTGCATACCCAATGAATACACATCTAATTGCTCTTATTCCTAATTTAGGAATTTTAGGATCAGTCATCCTAAAATAAACTAAACAGCCCCAAACTCTAATGTAATTCAAGTTATGCTTTCTTTTTCTCCACATTTCATAAGGAGTAACTAGATTTTGTTTACAAGGAACTCTATTCATAACATAATTTTCAGTTAAAACTATTTCTCCCCACAAATTTTTAGGTGCACTAAAACTAGCTAACATAGCATTGGTTAAGTTGATGAAAGTTCTATTTTTACGTTCAGCTACACCATTAGATTGAGGAGAGTATGATGGTGTAGTTTCATGAACTATTCCTAAAGACTGTATATGTTTAATTAATTCAAGTGATTCATACTCTCTACTTCTATCACTTCTAAATCGTTTAATTTTTCTATCAAAACAATTTTCTACCTCTTTAATAAAAATGGTGAGTTTTTCAAAAGTATCACTTTTATTTTTCATAAGATAAACATAAGTTTATTTTGAAAAGTCATCAATGAAAGTTATAAAATATCTTTTATCACCACGATTCAAAATTCCTTCAAATTCACATATGTCCATATTTATCAATTCTAATAATTTAGAATTTCTTTCTACTTTGATATGAAGCTGTTTTGTTATTTTTTTCATACTACAATATTCACATTTTTGAAAATCATTGTGTAATTTAGGCAATAAACCTATATGACTTATATTTTTTAGATATTTGCTATTAACATGAGAAAGACAAGCGTGCCACATATTTACACAAGAAACAATGTAAACGGAAGAAGTAGTTTCATTCATTTCAACATTCAACTTAAACATACTATCACAAACATAACCTTTACCAACAAATGACCCATTCTTGATCAACACAAACTGATCAGATTCTATGGTTTACTTGAAACCAGCCTTATTTAAAAGATAACTAGAAATCAAAACAAGTACCATTATTTGATTGATTATTTTTGTTATACAGTACTTGTTTAAAAAGGGGTCATTGGTTCCATTTCTTTTGAAAATGGTTTCCTATTGAACTTTTTCATGTTATTACCTCTAAGCTTCAAATAGGCAATGTTTATATTATTTTGACCCTTAGAGACATTATCATTGGACGTGATAAAATGTACCTTATTGTTGTTTCCATTACCATTGAGATTTCCGTTAGTGTCATTGTTCTTTTCTTGTTTTCTGGCCTCCTCCTCAATTCGAAGCCAAGCCATCAGATTCACCATGCTTAATTCTGATTGCTTATGACGAATATCCTTTTGGTACTCCTTTCATGAAATCGGCAGTTTGTCGATAACTGCTGCAACTTGCATATGTTCATCCACCTTAATTCCTTCAGACACAATTTCGTGAACAATCATCTGTAATTACAGATTTGTTTTCCAACATTTGAAATTTAAAGTAGCGGCTACAAGCATATTTTTTCTTCCCTACTTCTTCTGTATCGTACTTCATCTCCAAAGTTTTTCATATCATCTTGGCAGAAGAATAGGAATTGGAATAGTAATCATATAGCTCACCAGAAAGACAATTGAGCAAATAATTGCGACAATTATCTTCGTCAATCTCCCATATTGCTACATTCTTTTTATGCTCTGCTAGATCTTTTGTAGTCATACCTTCCATGTTCACCTTCTTTGGATTTTTTGCAGTGAGAATCCATGCGACCTCTATCAATTTGAAATAGAACAGAATTTTCTTCGCGCAACTTTTGAAGAACTATCCACTAAATCGAAACAGTTTGTTAAGATCGTTTGATCCAGCAGATGAAACAATAGAAGTAGTTATCACAGAATTCTCCATCGGGTATGATTCATCTTAAATTATTGGAAAAAAGGTATCCGAAAAATAAAGTGAACGGCATGGTGAGGCGCGGATTATGTCACTCTCTTAAGACGATTTGCGCCCCCTTATGAAAGAAACACAGCGCAAAAGGTAACAACACGTCATCCACAATATACAACAGCCCTGCCTATTGACTGTTGCTTCACTCATATCTGCACAATTAAATGAAGCAAAAGGTTCACACGATACCTTTCAATATTATCCAGAAACTTATATAATAGAAAAGAATGTATAAAATATTCAAATTGTATATATCTATACTGAAATATGTAAATATATATACATAAAATATAGGTGTTTAATATTCCAAAATTACTCCCATATATAATCAGATAATAACTATTAAAATTAAATAAATCGTATTTCCTCTGCTTGTCCCACCCCTACGTAAGTGAGAGTCTCAATGTCTCACTTTAACTCAAATGCTAAATAATACTAGCATATAAATATATTCAAGTACTTTTAAAAATTTAGTCGATGTGGGATTAAATTCCCACATAAAAAATATCTTTTTATTTAAAATACTTTAACAGTTACACTATATAGTAATACTGACACGGTGTAACGTCACACTCAATATTTAGTCCATGACTAAAGCTACCATTTTCCTTGTCCGAATCAACACAGGAAAGAACAAAAGCAAGCTTTCACGATATGGCGATTTCAATAAACGTCATTGATGGTCATAGCACACAAACCAACTCTTATTATTCTTCTTTTTTTTTTTAACCAAAAAGGTTAAAAAAAACCTTGCCAAATATAACACATTTTATTTTTCGTCAACTAATAGTTTTAAATATATTTTCTTAATCATTGGGATTACAATCAATTATAGTCTCACAGTTTTTCTTTATATGGACGATACTTCAATTTGAATGACTACAACATAAACTCGAGATTTTGTATAAGTGTAGAGATGGACTATGACAGTTTATTATGGTCAGGCATTGCAGATTGTGTAACGATCTGCTAGTCTTCTTATATGATCACAAAGTGCCCTCTTTTGGTTTATGTGCATGCTTTACTAATAGGGGCATAGTAATTGTGGTTTGTTGGGTGAGTTTTGCTCTCTACATTCTCACGGAGGGTATACAAACAAGAGAGATCAACTGTCATGGAAGCTGTAAGGTTATGAGATCAGGTCACTTGTCTAACATCTCCGAAAGTTTCTTACAAAATTATCAAACATCTTAATCTCAATTGTGTCATTTCTAATGACTTTACATAAAGCATTATTACACATTAGAACAGCATTACTATTGGCTGAGATATGTGACAACCATAGACCACTCTAGACATGTGATAAACCAATTCATACTAGATCACTCCCTCACCTCCTCCATGCCCCATCAGATGGAACTTTTGGAATAGAAGTCCTCAAAATTCTAGACCCCCATTACCCACCCTGCCCATAAGGACAAGAAAAATACCCCACGAAAGAATAGATTTAACCATCCTATGTCAGGGTTTTCGCCAGGAAAAAAGCATTTAGCATTGCATTGTTGTGATTGAAACACTACAAGGACCACCAGCAACAGTTCAAGGAAACCTTAGGACAAAGCACAATGCAATCCAATTCTATCCTCTGCGACAAAGAACAATGCACTTTCTTGCAAGCAATTGGGATCCACAAATGTACCCAAGAGCTGAAAAATATATAAATACTTATGTTTCACCCTCCAACCAAAGGGACTTCCGCGAGCTTGACCTAAAATCTAGTCACATGAGAGCAAGTTTTTTTTTTTTTTGGTCAGGAGGGCATATGTTGGAACATGCAAATACTTAAGTTACAACCCCTCTAAAAACTTAAGCTTGTAGAAGAGATGGTGATTCAAAACAATGTATACAGTTCTAATCCTTCTTAGAAATGGATTCAAGTCGACCTAGTGATTAAATTTCCTTAAGGTCCTCATAAAGTGAAAGAACAACTCAACATGATTCAATACCTCAGGGTACGAGACCCCCATGCTACTGATCCACACTAGAAATGAGTACATGTTCTACAACACCCATAACAACATTACTTCTACAAGTTCATAAACTCTCCTGTGTGGTTGAGACCTTCACGTCGGGCTTTTCCTCTTCACTTATTGCTTTAGCTTTCTCATCAGGAGGTTCCACAGCAGAATTAGGGTCCTTTTTCAGCTCCGATTCAAACTCCTTTGCCGCCTGCATCAGTTAGAACACATATCAACAATCCTTGTGCAGTATGATGCTAAATAGGCTAAGCATAGAACCACTAATTAGATAACATCAAGCCCTGGCAAACTTTGATCGGGACAGATTGGATTCTAAGAAGATACAGATCCAAACGATTTATGATCAAATATTGGTAAACTCAACTAGTCAATCTACAGGAAATAGCTTGATTAAATTTTATTATCATTCTGAATTCTCTCTTTTCATATACTTCGTTAATTTTGAAGGTTTCAGTGGTGGGTGACAGATATATCTGAGGTATTTTCCTTTATGTAGCACCTGCATACACAAGTGAGCAGTATGATATAGAGACAGCACCGAAAAGGCATCAACAATTGTTTAGAGACCACAACATTCACCATTAGTATAGAATTATTGTATTAGTATAGAATTATTGTGAAATACTAAAATAAAACAAAAAACTGACATAAATAACTGAGGGAAAGGTCTCAGCTTTCAGCATATGTTGCTCACAAAGTGGATATTGATAACTAAGAAAATCAAATTAGTAGCCTGGGTGTCCTATGAATGCTGACTTCATTTGTCATACAGCATCAAATATTTACTTCCTGATATAATTGTTTCCAGGTAAGTAATGGGGCCAGGGCATTTTCTTTCCAATCATGAACTTCCAAACTCCCTTCTCCCATTCCCTAAGAGAAGGAAAAAAGAGGAGGGGAAGAAGGGGGGGGGGGGGGAGCTTCCGTTGATAGGGGCTTAACAAACAATATAGTCTTCTTCAACAAATTATGTGAATTGATAATGCAAAGGAGAGGAAATAAGAAATTCCACATTAAAAAAAAGGGAGAAAACAAATCTACAAGAATCAAAAAGACAGAGGGCGGCAATCCCATACATGTAAACAACAAATAGAGACAAATAGAGACAAGAAGAGACCCCTAGCTCTTCGATGCAAACACTACTCTAATTACTGTTAACAAATGGACCCTTGGTCCAGGAACCTCAAAAATCAATTAGCCATGATCTCACCAAACATAGAACAAAATCTCCAAAGACTTTGAGAAGCCTTTTTTTGACGGAGTAATGAAAGGTGAGTAAACTTCAATGAGCATTTTCAATGGAGCAAAAATTTGACTCCCAAATTACAACACCTCTCAATTGCCCAAGCTTTATAACAGTAAAATAGTCAGAACTGACCTTGAAAAAGCCAAAAAGTAAAGCAAACCGTAAAAGAATATAATGCTTTGAAGCATTGACCAGATACAAAGTGAGATTCAATCTCAACTACCAAATGAAAAGGAAACTCTTAGCATTAGACCCAGGTAACGGTATGACTAGTGTGTACAACAATTGGGAGGAAACTATTGGCCTTTGTAGGTTCAAGAAATAATCACCAACTCAGTTGCAACGAAAGCCAATCCCACAACACTCTAGAGCTGCCATCTTGCAGGCGCAGTAGGACTGCAAACTGCATCAAATGCGGCCTGTGAAATGCCAGACACATATATTCTGAGGAAAACATGGAGTTTGTTTTGAGGTCAGCCAAGATTGTAGGGGCCACAAGAATATTGAAGATGCTTAAAACAAGAAAGAAAAAGGATCATGTCCATCCAAGGTCACCCCAAAATTAACAAGTTGCCCTGCATGATGGATCTCTCAAGCTTACAAAACAAAAAGGCCTTCATTCATTTCTCTCAATGGATAATGATGATTCTCACTCCTTTCCCCTTCAAAGGTCTTTCCAAATTAGCTTTAGTTTGAACAGTTGAATGATTACAAAATAATAGTTGGATGAAACTTAACTTCAATCCTTTATCGAGATATCATTTTTCGATAGGATAAGGATTTGGAAACTACCAGCTTATAGCAACAAGTTGACTGATACATCATACATGTGCTCATTTCATATTTCTTTTTCGAGAAAATGAAAGTGATGTAGATTGGTCAGACCATCCGGTATCCGGAGACCACATTGGGCCCCGACTAAATCCGGATTCGAGCCGGGTAGGACCCTTTCGGGTGGCAAAGCTCTCCCTCACAGGTTTTAAGGCTGCTGCGTTCCCAAAGGCTCGAAACCGAGACCTTTGGTTAAGCTAGCAGAGCGCCTTACCAACTCTGCTAATACAGACTGATGTAAATCAAGAAAAAGGAATTGGGATGAGAATAGAAAAAGAAGAGTCGTGACGATAGGAAGAGGAATAAAGAACAAGAAATTAGCAGAAATTCGGGAGAAGGATAGAAATTCAATTTCTCAATGAATCAATCAATTGCAGTTTGAGAGTTTGTCAAACATTTGTACACCCATCCTTTCATATACTAACAACAAACCCTAAAAATCATAGCATCCTAAACTAACTCTACAGTCTAAACTTATAAGATAAAGACAAATAATATCCCAAAAATAAAATCAAATATTCTATTTCAAGCTCTATCGAATTCCTCTTTGCTCCCTATGAGCAAGTGTATTGATTTTAGGAAGCATAAATTATTGGGAGAAGTATATTCAGGAAAGGATCAACCAGAAACAAAGCACTATAGCTGTATTTTTGCACTGATTGCTTCAATTATGCCGCTACTCTGGCTATACAAAGGAAAGCAAGGAGGATATAACTACAGAACTGTGGCAAGCTCTCGAGCTTCTGTTCATGTTGGACCAAAACATAAGGGAAAACAATGATTCACAAGACATATTGTGGGAACCCATATTGTCTGAAACAGCTGCTGACTAATAAGGAAATGAATCTTCTGCTTGAAAATCATCAAATAAGGAAATGGTTCAGCAACAAAACCTCGAGTTTACCAATAAAATAAAAGGGGGTACACTGGAGTAAATTTCTGATCAACTACACCCCCAGATTATCCACCACCAAACAATTTGACTTACCAGAAAATCAGAACTCCAAAAATCAAATTTATCATGCAAATTATGGATTGTCCATATTTTAGAGAATGAACATAAAGTAAAAGATATCAGGTTAGCAGATACCGCATTATATTGGCCCTAGTTAAAAACATTGTACCCCCAATATATTAAAAATCTTTGAGTGCATTTTTAAAATCTTAGCCAGAAGAGAAGCACAAAAAATATTCTAGGGAGATGTAAGTGTTAAGTCAACTTCCACCGAAAACTGTAGTAAACTTGACAAAGATGAAAATTTTCAGCATTTACCATTATTATATAAAGGCATAGAGAGGGAATCAGACATTACCAAAGAAAAGGCGGCATCCAAATTTCTTCTATAGAATAGCTACATTATGAGAAAGACCTCCCTACACCCTCTCCTGTTTCATATTTCTTTACTATTTTGCTTCTCAGATTTCATCACTACTTAAAACAAAGAGGTTAATAGAAAAACATCACAACATTACAAACACAATCAGTACTAATTTTTCTCAACACCAAATATTATTAGCATAAACCAGCCCCAATTTCAAATGTATATTGAATTAAAAAAAATAAGACAAAATACAGATTTTTTCCAAACATACCCTAATCAGTAGATACAACCCTATAAACACAAAGTGAAGCAGAGGAATACACAACACAAATATAAATAACATCAGCACTTTTTTTTTCTCAAAAAAGAGACTCTTATCACAACATAGTCCCAGTTTCAAACCTATATTGAATTAAGCCCATCAAACCCAGAAAAAAAAAAAAAAAGCCCCAATTTTCCCAGACCCTAGTTAATGGAAAAAGAGAGAATGGACCCTCCTTAGTATAAAAACTCCTATCTACAATTATTCATGTCATATGAGGGCCTCATACACAACATGCAAACATGTTGACAAAAGAATGCACCAATTCAAAGTATAATGCAGAACCAATTTGGTAGTTATACTTAAAGTGATGGAATTTTACTTCTCAAACAAAAAAAAAAACAATGAAATTTAATCCTATCATTGCAAGACAAAAATTTTGGGAATGATGCAATTAGGGGTGCATCTAGAGTCGGTTAACCCAAACTCAACCCGAAAAGTTCAATACTTGGGCAAAGATGTGAATACTGTGATTCAATTTAAGTTTGGACAGTACTAAGGTCCCAACCTGATATAACCTGGCTCTTGAACATTTGATTGAAATAAAGCTGAAATCCACAAACAAATGGCCAATTCTGCTATTCATTCAGTAATTGATTATATTTGATGAATACATTTGAAAATAAGTTGTGATATTAGAGCTCTCTCACATAACATTCATTGAACACCAGGACAGCTTTATTTCAGTCAATTTATAGGCATACTAAAATTCTGTTGTCTTAGGAATTTTGCCCAACGCTTATGGGGCAGCAATTTTGGAGATTTTAGTGTAGTTATCTTTCTGATATAATAAAAGATTATAGAAAGGAAAATAGGAAGAATAGGGATTGGTGAAAGAACTCTTGAAAGAAAGAAGGAATGGGAGAAAATGCTAGAATACCATGGGGAACCTAGAATCCACAAGGACAAAGTAGAAAGGTAAAGAAATTGGAGAAACCTAGAACCCTCTAAAAGCCTTGAATACACAAGGAGAAGAACAGGAATAGGAAAAGGAGTTCCATTAGAGATAGATGAGAAGAGTAAAGAGAAAGAGGGAGCAAGACGGAGAAAGAGGATAGGGAAGGGAAGAGGAGAGGTAGGGAGCCACACAGGCTCATTACAACACTTCACAATCTCACATGTTAGAACTGCATTTTCGTGTAGCAGCTTTGAAGCACCTTTAATTTTATAGCATCTCCCAAACCCTAAAAATGCCCCTTCACTCATTATTCTGATATATGAGGCCTTCAAACTCACTCTTGAACACTAAAAACTACCCTAAAACTAAAAACAAAGCAAACTTTTTCTGTTAACAGAAGCACTATAAGACTCTAATAACTAATATGGTGCAATTTGTTTTCTTTTACGTAACCACATTGCATCAATCCCACTCTTGTTGGAGAAAACAGGTCCTCGAGTTTTTCAAAAGAGAGATAAGCATCGAGTAATCTTGTTATCTTCAAGGATCTATCGTTCGACGCCAAACTAACGTAACCTGGCACTAATACCGCTTAACATAACCCTAGGACTAGAATAGACATAGGAGAACTTTTGGAGTTAAAAGTACTACAAAAGAACCAGAAATAACACACACACACACAGAGTAACCAAATGCAAACAAAGCTGTCAAAGGCAACCATCAAGATGCAAAGACAAGTTTCTAGTAAAAGCAATAAGTTCCACAATTCTAAAGAAGAAAATAATTGCCCTATAACCTCAATAATGTCTCAAAACATCCCACATAGGCACAATAGTTTCAGGATATAATAACTCTTTTGATTAGTCATGGAAAGTATGGTATTTTGATATATTATTACTGATGAATTGCATTGATTTCTTGTTAATAATGTCAATTATAATATCATTGTATTTTATGCTCTTATGGATGTGTGTTGGTATGTTGCAGGTAAATAGCATGATTTATAGAGTTTGAACATGCAAGGGGACGTGCATGCATATCAAGGATGATTGCATGGGAATTGACATGAAGTAAGAGGGAGAACCAGAGATATCAATGGCATCTATCCATTTGACAAAAGGATCAATCCAAATGTTGCAAGAGAAAAAATGTCAAAAGTTTTATAGGGATCGATCCCTTTGCATTGTGGATCGATCCATTTGTGGTGAAATTAGAAGAATGCAGTAGAAGATAATGGGGATTGATCCTCATGAGCAATAGATTGATCCATGTTGATGAATTGAAGAAAAGCCAACAAAGATTAAATAGGGATTGATCCCTATGAGTATGTGATCGATCCGAATTGAAGACGAGTTGACAGAAAATAAAAAGGGATCAATCCTTGGCAAAGTGGATCGATCCAATTGATGAAGAAATCGACATAAGTCTTAAGGGAATCAATCCTTTGTGTGTAGGGATCGATCCACATCATTAATTAGGGAGGTTGAAGACAAAGGATCGATCCCTTGCTTGTGAGGATTAATTTGGGGGAAGAGTTCAGCCTAACTTCAGAATCCTCCTTTGTTCCAACTTGTACCGGTGCCCTACTATAAATATATCCTCTCATCATTGAGAGATCCCCTTTAGCAATCCCTTAACCTATTTTCTGATTTTTCTTTTTCACAATTCTTGAGCATCCAAATCATAAATTGTGAGTAGTCCCTTTGTACTCTTTAGTTGGGGTTGACCATGGTTACCAGAATGCACTAAACCAATGACGACCCACGATCTAGGTACATCGATCCCAAACAGGGTGGGTTCGCGATCTAGATCACCAAAATGTACGACCCCAATTGTAATACTAACCCTAAATCAATTCGCATTCGAATATGTAGAACAAATATAAAATACATATTAATTGACTACATGTATATAGATTTATAATTATATATTATTTTAGATAATAGAAAATCAAGCACAAATATAAAATAAATAGCAACTGACTTAATATTTATGAATGTTCTGTAACATATAATGTTGTATAGTAGTGAAAACAATCTAGATAAGAGTTCTAAAACGAATTGCGACCCAAAATAACGTACCAGCTAAGCCTACCCCTATCGTACTGCGTACCTAAGAAAGTGTTGTATCGCGTACCCGTACCCGTATCATGTACCGAAGCGACCCACGATCTAGGTAACCTTGGGGTTGACAGATTTGCAAGTATTTATTCGGATATATTTATGCAGTTTGTAATTTATATTTTGATTTCAATGTTGAATATGTCATTTACCCGATTGATTGTTTGTTTTTAGCGAAGTTTTATACTTTGTAAAATTGTTTGATTGCTTATCAACAAGATTGAATTCTTAGTATAAGTAATGCTTATGCTTCCCAGCAAATATTTAAATTCGCTCTTCAAATCTTATTTTCAAATCAATCCATTTAATTGTTCTTCAAATAAATATTTTTCGATTAACTACACTAACATTAAAAATTAATCGAATTATCCACTATTGCATAAATATAATTATTTGATAAATATGAGCAAATCCAAATTCAGAAACTAAAGATTCATTTTTCAACAATTATTTTTTTTCAAATTTATTTTTACAATTACTTTTCAATTATTCAACCTTTTCAATAAAAACTCTGTTCTTCTTTTTATTTTGTTCAAATTATCATTTTTCCTATGGATCGACCTCGGTCTTACCGAGTATTTACTACTTCTTGACCGTCTGCACTTGAATGTATCTTAAGAGTTTCATCATCTTTCCAGCCCAAAAATCATGTTATGCACAAGGAAAAGAAAGGATGAAAGGGCAAATAAGGAACAATCTCACCCAAATTGCTATAAGAGTTGCTAAACCCAATAAATCTGCGACTGGTTGTGCAAAGAAGCCTTTAACCATCGGCTATATAAGTCGAAAGTAATAGTTAAAAGAAGAGAAACTATACTAAAAAGAAGTGCAAGAAAGAGGAGAGAAGAAGGAGGGAAGAACTCAAGAAAGAGAAAGAGAGAGAATAGGAAAGTGGTAGCCACCAGCATAAAGTCTTTCCCCAAAAATAGATGATTTATAAGACGAAAACCCTAGATCTCAACCATTCATTTCCCCTCAAGCTTAGGTGTCACCATCTTGTTTAATCTAATAGTCATATCATTTAAACAATCATGTGCTAGGCATGTGACTATCAAAGCTTTGAAAAAAATGTAGATATCCCTCACATCATTGGACGAAGACTAACATAACATAAAATGAGAATAATAACCAAACTATATATATAAAGAATAGGTTTCCCATACCTAGGCTTGATGATGTGCTTGATATATGGAATGGTGCAAATTTGTTTTCAAAGATTGACCTTAGGAGTGGTTATCATACCCGAGGATGAATGGAAGACAGGTTTTAAGACTAGAGAGGGTGTTTATGAGTGACTGGTCATGCCATTTGGTTTGTCAAGTGCACTTTAGCATGTTTGTGCGTGTGATGAACCAAGTCCGCAAGCCTTTCTTAGAGGATTTTGTGGTTTTATATTTTGATGATATCTTGATATACAGTGCTTGCCAAGAGGATCTCTATCACATTTAAGGTGGGTATTACAAACCCTAAGGCATGGTGAGCTCTATGTCAATCTTAGAAAGTGCACATTCTTCACCGATAGTTTGGCATTCCTAGGTCATTTACTTCAGATAGCACCACCAAGTCTATGAGTCATTTTTGGAGAACTTTATGGAGTAACCTTGGTACTACCTTACAATTTAACAGTGCTTATCATCCATAGAAGGAGAGGCAAATAGAGGTGGTCAATCATAGCCTAGGTGATTTGCTTAGATGTCTAGTAGGCAAGCATCCACATCAATGAGATTTAATTTTACCTCAACCTGAATTTTCTTATACTCGTCGAACTAAACAACGGAAAAATCCCTTTTGAAATCATGTGGATACCCTATTTCACATATTCTTGATCATTTGTCCATTACTGCCTTGGGCGCCGTAGTGTCAGAGCTTATGAGCTTATTAAGCATATAAGAGCAACAAGTTGTGCTTGAGAAGTTGAAGACTACCAATGCCAAGTACAAAGAGTCAATAGATCAACACTGAAAAGCTATGACGCACGAACACGGACACGACATGACATAGACAGACAGATACGTAAATTTTTAAAAAAGTAAGACACGGACACGTCGATGACACGTTGAATAAATATATTCAAAAATATATTTTATAAGCCTATATAATCCAAACCCAACATTTTTTGATCAAATTAGAAATTAAAATAACCAAACACCACCACATTATCACTAAATAGCAAAGTCATTAAATAACAGTGAGTCAGTGAGAATAACAAAAAGTTTTTTGTTCCATTTAATCATCATCCAACATTCACGGTTCAACTTTTTTACATCAAAATAGTAAGCATCCAACACTAGAAACCTTTACAAATATACCAAAAATAAAAAACATTGTTCATCCCATTCAAACAAAAGGTCCCATTTTGATCAAGATCATTAAACTTCAATTGCCTCACCACCACTAGGTCCACTACAACTACCACGGACACCACTACCTCCTCTATTACCATCCTCAGTAAAGACCATGACCTCCAACTTCGGTTCATCAAGTGAAAGTTGTGCAATCTTAAGCTCTCCTATATCTTGAAATGAATCAAAAGCATCTCCGGCAATATCCCACATCTTAGTTTCTCCTTGCATATATTGTGGGGTTCTTCTTGATAGAAGACGAAGATTGCTATGAATGAAGACCAAGTCTTCAGGGCGTTTTGGTGTCATCTTATTCCTTCGAACGGAGTGCACAAAAGAATAAGTACTCCAATTTCTCTCACAACACGATGAAGAAGAAGGTTGCAAAAGTAGCTTCAAAGCTAAACTTTGAAGCTAAGGTGCACTTGCCCCATAGGCAACCCACCAATTTTTAGGGTCCATTCCATAACGATCATGGATTGAGTCAATATCCCCAAACTTTCCGGACTTCGTTGAGAAATTGCCAAATTCCTCATGTACCTTTACACGATCCTCCGGATTAGAAAAATAGTTTTTTTATACATTTCACTTTTTCTAGAGAAACCTCCATATCTTTGTGCGGGGGAATCAAGTAGGATCCTCATGAAGCCATTGATCACTATAGTACCTTAAATAAGAGAAAAGAAGAAAGTAAGAAGTAAGAAGTAGTGCATGATTAAGAGGGGGAAAAAAGTTTAAGAATTAGAAATCACCTTGAATTCAGTGGAGGGGAGTGTTGTTTTTATTCCAACGATCAATAAGAATTTTGTGCACCACATCATAAAACATGGATGACTCCTCCACCCGCTTTCCTTCATGCCTATATGTTGTAATCTTCACTTTTTCTATCATTGTATCCCACATGTCATATACCAAGTGAAGACAACGCTTGTCCGTATCACAAGCCATAAGCATATCATACATAGGAGTGGTAAATGCAAGTATGTAATCAATAGATTCCCACCAAATGTCATCCAACACCTTCTCTTTCACAAATTTAGCTTTTCCCACATCATCTTCTCTATAGTTACTCCACCTCTCACTAATAACCAAGGCTTGAAGAGAACCTTTTATGAGTTTAAATTTTTTAAGCATTACAAGCACCGAGGCAAAACGTGTAATTGCAATAGAAAGCAATTTCAAAGGGACACATTCATTGAACATTGCCAATCTCATAGAGTGATTCATGATGAAAGTCTTAATAAACACAATATCATCCGCAATATCCGTAATCCAAGAACACTCATCAAAGGTTACTTGATTATTTTCAACATTCTTTGCCGCACAAATATTTTGCAAAGCAAGGTACAATATTAGGATATATCCCTTTAATGAGATGGCCCGCCCTCGAACAATTCTTAGCATTATCGGTAATCACTTTAATCACATTATCAGGGCCCACATCATGAATTACTTCATTCATCAAATTGAAATAAAGAACTTATCTTTAGTTTCACCCGAACAATCCACGGATTTAAGGAACATAGGCTCACCTTCCGTCACGACCATAAAATTAATCAAGGGCCTCCTTTGTGAGTCACTCCATCCATCACTTACAATACTCACACCTTTTTCTTTCCATGTCCTTTTAATGGGTTGTAGCAGTCTCTCAATATTAGCATGTTCTTGTTGGAGTTAAGTAGTCCTCAAAGAATTATACCCCGGTGGCAAATAACCCGGAAGAGGATTAGATGCGGCAAATGAAAAAGCACTAACAAAATATGAATTCCTTGCAAGGTGAAAGGGTAAGCCTCCGAGTAGAACATTCTAGCAATAAGCGCATTTAAATGATCACGCGTCTTCAAGTTGAATGCCTTTTCAATAGCCGTAGTACGTCCACTTCTAGTCACCTTTCTTTTCTTTGATTCATAACCCCCTTCATCAAAGCCTATGAAGCACGGACACTCAATTTTGGTTCACGTATCCGTGTCCGACACGTCTAGGACACGGACACATCCGAACACGTGTCACACACGTTAATTAGAGTGTCCAATTTTTTTTTTAATTTTTCAAATTCAGACACTCAGTGGACACGTTTAAGGGCCATTTTGTAATTTTAAAATTAAAACATGGGGTCTTTTTTTGTAGTTATTTAAAAGTGGAAAAGCCCAAGGACTAAGAGTTAAAAAAAAACATATATATTTCTTATTCTCTCTCTATGAGAGAACAGATTACACAAATAAAAAAAAAAAGAAGAAAACACTGACGTTTGGTTCTCTGTAAAGCCAAGAGAGGAGAGCCCAACCACTCCGGCGACTTTGGTTCACTTCGGTGACGTTTCTTCTCTCCAACAAGTTGACAGGAGATTTCTCCAGATTTCTTCTCTCCAATAGATTTTTCCATCATAGGTAACCTTCAATCTGAACTACCCATGATATTTTCTTCTTATTTACACCATTTTTTCTTCAATAAGATGTGATTCTCATCTCTCTTTAGGACTTTACCTGTTAGGGTTTTCAAATTTCTCCTGTCTGCTATTTTTTGCGGCTGCAACCTATTGTTTTTGTGGCTGCCTGCTGTTTTTGTTATTGCAACCCTGTTGTTTTTGTTGATGCAACCCTGTTGTTGTTTTTTTTAACCCTACTATTTTTTTGTCAGCTGTTTTATTCTTGTATGCTATTTTTTTTTGTCTACTGTTGTAATTTGTGTTTTTCCTTCTATTTTTATGCTGGTTTATTCCTATATGAGTTGCTGCAACTCTGCTGTTATATTCCTGCATACTACTGTTTTTTGTCTATTGTTGTAATTTCTATTTTTCCTTTTATTTTTCTGGCCTTATTTAGAATTGAAGAAAATGAGTTCTATGGGTGCTCGCAGTGCACCATCTACTGAAGAAGATAAAGTAAACCTCTTTGGAGGTACATTACAATATTCGAGAAGTTGAGTGATGGTGGGGGAAATATTTCTTGGCAATGTAATTTTTGCAATCAAACTAAGAAAAGCTCATACACAAGGGTACGAGCTCATTTATTGAAATTGCTTGGTCATGGGATTAGAGCATGTCATAAAGTTACAAGCCAAGATATTGTAGATATGCAAAAATTAGAGGATGAAGCCAACGAAAGATCGAGGAAAGTTGCATCGAAGAAAGTACCATTGCCTCCTAGTGTCTCATTTGGGGATCATTTGGATAACTTTGATGAAGGGGGTTATGAATCAAAGAAACGAAAGGTGACTAGAAGAGGAAGTACGACGGCTATTATAAAGGCATTCAACTTGAAGACGCATGATCATTTAAATGCGCTTATTGCTAGAATGTTCTACTCCGGAGGCTTACCCTTTCACCTTGCAAAGAATCCATATTTTGTTAGTGCTTTTTCATTTGCCGCATCTAATCCTCTTCCGGGTTATTTGCCACCGGGGTATAATTCTTTGAGGACTACTTAACTCCAACAAGAACATGCTAATATTGAGAGATTGCCACAACCCATTAAAAGCACATGGAAAGAAAAAGTTGTGAGCATTATGAGTGATGGATGGAGTGACTCACAAAGGAGGCCCTTGATTAATTTTATGGCCATGACGGAAGGTGAGCCTATGTTCCTTAAATCTGTGGATTGTTCAGGTGAAACTAAAGATAAGTTCTTTATTTTCAATTTGATGAACGAAGTAATTCATGATGTGGGCCCTGATAATATGATTCAAGTGATTACCGATAATGTTAAGAATTGTTCGAGGGCGGGCCATCTCATTGAAGGGATATATCCTAATATTGTACCTTGCTTTGCAAAATATTTGTGCGGCAAAGAATATTGAAAATAATCAAGTAACCTTTGATGAGTGTTCTTGGATTACAGATATTGTGTTTATTAAGACTTTCATCATGAATCACTCTATGAGATTGGCAATATTCAATGAATTTGTCCCTTTGAAATTGCTTTCTATTGCAATTACACGTTTTGCCTCGGTGCTTGTAATGCTTAAAAGATTTAAACTCATAAAAGGTTCTCTTCAAGCCATGATTATTAGTGAGGTGGAGTAACTATAGAGAAGATGATGTGGGGAAAGCTAAATTTGTGAAAGAGAAGGTGTTGGATGACATTTGGTGGGACTCTATTGATTACATACTTGCATTTACAACTCCTATGTCTGATATGATTAGGGCTTGTGATACGGACAAGCCTTGTCTTCACTTGGTATAAGACATGTGGGATACAATGACAGAAAAAGTGAGGATTGCAATATATAGGCATGAAGGAAAGCAGGTGGAGGAGTCATCCATGTTTTATGACGTGGTGCACAAAATTCTTGTTGATCGTCGGAATAAAAACAACACTCCCCTCCATTGCATTATCCATTCATTGAATCCAAGGTGATTTATAATTCTTAAACTTTTTTCCCCCTCTTAATCATGCACTCCTTCTTACTTCTTACTTCTTACTTCTTTCTTCTTTCTTCTTTCTTCTTTTTTCTTATTTGAGGTACTATAGTGATCAATGGCTTCATGAAGATCTTACTCGAGTTCCCCCGCACAAAGATATGGAGGTTTCTCTAGAAAGAGTGAAATGCATAAAAAAATATTTTTCTAATCCGGAGGATCGTGTAAAGGTACATGAGAAATTTGGCAATTTCTCAACGAAGTCCGGAGAGTTTGGGGATATTGACTTAATCCATGATCGCTATGGAATGGAACCTAAAAATTGGTGGGTCAGTGCACCTTTGCTTCAAAGTTTAGCTTTGAAGCTACTTTTGCAACCTTCTTCTTCATCGTGTTGTGAGAGAAATTGGAGTACTTATTCTTTTGTGCACTCCGTTCGAAGGAATAAGATGACACCAAAACGCGCTGAAGACTTGGTCTTCAGTCATAGCAATCTTCGTCTTCTATCAAGAAGAACCCCACAATATATGCAAGAAAAAACTAAGATGTGGGATATTGCCGGAGATGCTTTTGATTCATTTCAAGATATAGGAGCGCTTGAGATTGCCCAACTTTCACTTGATGAACCGGAGTTGGAGGTCATGGTCTTTACTGAGGATGGTAATAGAGGAGGTAGTGGTGTCCGTGGTAGTGGTAGTTGTAGTGGACCTAGTGGTGGTGAGGCAATTGAAGTTTAATGATCTTGATCGAAATGGGACCTTTTGTTTGAATGGGATGAACAGTGTTTTTTATTTTTGGTATATTTGTAAAGGTTTCAAGTGTTGGATGCTTACTATTTTGATGTAAAAAAGTTGAAATGTGAATGTTGGATGATGATTAAATGGAACAAAAAATTTTTTGTAATGCCCACTGACTCACTTTTATTTAATGACTTTGCTATTTAGTGATAATGTGGTGGTTTGGTTATTTTAATATCTAATTTGATCAAAAAATGTTGGGTTTGGATTATATAGGCTTATAAAATATATTTTTGAATATATTTATTCAACGTGTCCTCGACATGTCCGTGTCCTACTTTTTAGAAAAATTACGTATCTACGTGTCCGTGTCCCGTGTCTGTGCTTCATAGATCAAAGCTATCCAAATGACCCCCAAATGAGACACTAGGAGGCAATGGTACTTTCTTCGGTGCAACTTTCCTCGATCTTTCATTGGCTTCATCCTCTAATTTTTGTATATCTACAATATCTTGGCTTGTAACTATATGACATGCTCCAATCCCATGACCAAGCAATTTCAATAAATGAGTTCATACCCTTGTGTATGAGCTTTTCTTAGTTTGATTGCAAAAATTACATTGCCAAAAAATATTTCCCCCACCATCACTTAACTTCTCGAATCTTGTAACGTACCTCCAAAGAGGTTTACTTATGTCTTCTTCAGTAGATGGTGCACTGCTAGCACCCATAGAACTCATTTTCTTCAATTCTAAATAAGGCCAGAAAAATAAAAGGAAAAATAGAAATTACAACAATAGACAAAAAACAGTAGCATGCAGGAATAAAACAGCAGAGTTACAGCAGCTCATACAGGAATAAAACAGCATAAAAATAGAAGGAAAAACACAAATTACAACAGCAGACAAAAAAAAAATAGCATACAAGAATAATAAAGCAGACAAAAAAAATAGTAGGGTTCAAAAAAATAACAGCAAGGTTGCAGCAACAAAAACAGCAGCAAAAACAACATGTTGCAGCCGCAAAAAACAGGGAAAAAAATTAGCAAACAGGAGAAATCTGAAAACCCTAACAAGAGAAGCCCTAAAGAGAGATGAGAATCACATCTTATTGAAGAAAAAACGGTGTAAATAAGAAGAAAATATCATAGGTAGTTCAGATTGAATGTTACCTGAGATGGAGAAATCTGCTGGAGAGAAGAAATCTGAGGGAGAAATCTCCTGTCGACTTGCTGGAGAAATCTCCTGTCATCTTCTTTCAAGGCTTTGAAATAGTCACATGTCTAGCACATGACTATTTAAATGATATGACTGTTAGATTAAACAAGAAGAAGAGACCTGATCTTGAGGGAAAATGAAGGGTTGAGATCTAAGGTTTTGCCTCTTATAAATAGTTTAACTTTCTGTAGTAGAGGCAGATTTTTGGGGAAAGACTTTACCTCGGCAGCTGCCAGTTTCTTCTTCTCTCTCGCTCCCTCTCTTTCTTGAGTTTTTCCCTTCTTTTTCTTTTTCTTCTTCTTCCATTTCTTTCACTTCTTTCCCATATAGTTTCTCTTCTTAAACTATTTTTTTCTCTTCAAAAGCTCATTTAGCTAGTGGTTAAATGCTTCTTTCCACAGCTGGTCGCATGTTTCTTGGATTTAACAGCTCCTACAACATTCCGGGTGAGATTCTTCCTCATCTTCCCTCTCATGATGTACATTGTTTCCAAATCCTTCTCCTCCAAGTTTTCAGCAACATAACATGATTTTTGAGATGGAAAAAGACTATTTATATCTTGAAACTCTTCTGTCCACCTCTGATTAAAGTCAAAACAGAACCATGAAACTAAAATCTAAATCTTTAGCCCTCCCTTCTTGCTTATTGTTGTCTATGGCCTGTTTTGAGACATTATTGAGATTGTTATTCGCTTTTTACACTTGCGAAACATACTGCTTCACTAGAAACTTGTTTGAGCGTGTCTGTTATTGTTAGTTGTCTGGTAGCACTTTTAACTCCAAAATTCTCCTACATCCATTCCAACCCTAATGCCGCATTATAACTTGAGCCTGAACTCGAATTTAATACTCAGGTTCATCTAGGGCTGCAACTCGAGTAGGTTAGGCGAGTTGAGGGGTCAACTCAGCCTCTACCCAACCTATAAAACCTTCAGCTCGATCCCATCTCGAACTCAACATTCAACCCAAGGTACTCAACCCGAGTATTACCCATATTTTTTTTTCAAACTCGTGTTGAAATCGGGTTAGTAAATTTGCGCTCAATTTCGGATTGACACGTGAGATTAAGGGTCTATTTATTTAAAAAGAAAAAGATAATGGCAATTGAAAATGACAGAAAGTTAAGTGCAAGAAAAAAATATACTGCTTCCACTAGAAACTTGTTTGAGCGTGTGTGTTATTGTTAGTTGTTTGGTAGCACTTTTAACTCCAAAATTCTCCTACATCCATTTCAACCCTAAAGTTACATTATAACCTAAGCCTGAACTCGAATTTAATACTCAGGTTAATCTAGGGCTGCAACTCGAGTAGGTTAGGCGAGTTGAGGGGTCAACTTAGCCTCAACCCAACCTATAAAACCTTCAGCTCGATCCCATCTCGAACTCAACATTCAACCCAAGGTACTCAACCCGAGTATACCCATATTTCATTTTTCAAACTCGTGTTGAAATCGGATTAGTAAATTCGTGCTCAATTTCGGGTTGACACGTGAGATTATGGGTCCATTTGTTTAAAAAGAAAAAGATAATGACAAGTGAATATGCTAGAAAGTTGAGTGAAAGGAAAAAAAATATTTTTTTCTAGCATGAATTTGGTTAGAATGAAACTTTTACAAGAAAGTTATAAAAAACTTCTATTCTATAATTTCAAAAGCATGAAAGGTGTACAAAAATAGTAATGATTGTCTAAATTACCCCAGTCCATATTAATCACCTAGCTTATTTTGACTTAGTTTATTCTTAACCTTCACCAAATCTCATAATCACCTTCGTTTTCACTGGTCCAACTATAGTTTCGAAAATTGACACATGTAATTTTTTTTTTAATTTAATTAATTTATATTATTTTATCATTTTCACTATAAATAATTATAAATTAATCAAAACAAAATTTAGGACTATAGAATATAGATCAATTTTGGTAAAACACTATTTCTTTTCTCGGTGTCGTAGCCATATCCGGTTTACAAAAATACACATACCAAGCACTCATGTCCAGGGCTTCCTTGTTATACAATACGAAAAGCTGAAAAAAAAAAAAAAAAAACTTTTTGATAAACCTAATGAGTAGGTATTGAAATAAATTAAACCAGTGTTTCCAATAATAAGCAAATGAGGGAAAGCAATTTTAAAAAGGAGAAACAGATCCCCAAAAAAAAAAAATTTAAGAAAGAAGACGAGAAATTGAAGTCGAGAAGAAGTAAAACTCTGTTTAAGTAGGTTAACTGTTACCAAACTCCAATGGTTGTAGAATTGATAACAATGGATGTAGTGGTGGGGAATGGACAAAGTAGTAAACAGGATAAATGTTATCCAACTTTCACGGGAAAAAGCGAGTTTTGCATACAATCTGCGGAGAAATAAGAGGGGAGGTTAAGTGCATATATGGGTTGTACAAGAAAGTTAAGGGCCTGTTTGGTTTGCGTTTCAAAAAAAAGGTATCCAAAAACAGTTTTTGAAAAGAGTTTTAAGAAAATGGTTTTGATATTTTTTGAGATAAAAAACTTGTTTGGTTAGATGATTTCAAAAACAATTTTACAGTACAGAAAATAGTAGAACCTGTTTGGACAACCTAAATATATATTTGAACAGTAATTCAAACATTAATAAAAAAATATAAGAAAGTTATTTTTAGATTGATAATTTCATAAAAAAAACTTCAATAAACCAAACTTTATTATTATATAATATTTATTTATTATATAATAGTTATATATTACAATATATTATATTATAATATATATTATATAATATTTAGTTATTATATAATAGTTATATATTATAATATATATATTATATAATACTTATATATTATAATATTCAATTATATTATATATATTATATAATAGTTATGTATTATAATATTCTATTATATTATAATATATATTATATAATATTTATGTATTATTATATTATATTATATATTATAATATATATTATACATTATAATATATTATATATATTATATTATAATATCTATTATATATATATATTATATATTATGAGAGAGAGGAAGAAGTAAAAAAAAAAAAAGGAATGAAGAAATTTGTTGCTAAGGAGACTCGAATGGCAGACCTCATTAAAGTCCAAAATTGTTCTCCTTGTTTTCAAAATTTTCAAAGAAAACTCTGAAAACAAGCTAGACTTGTTTTCTGTTTCTTTGACTCAAATCTCATTTTTTTCTCAAAATTTTGAGAACAAAAATGTTAAACAAACAGGTTTTGGGTGTTTTTGAAATTTTGAGAACAAAAAACAGTTTCCGAAAAGCTAACCAAACATGGCCTAAGTTTCTTGTATTTCCCATCATTTTCTATCTAAACAAGCACACAAAAAAAACTAAAAAAAAATCACTATTCTTTCATTTTCTCACTTACTAGCTAACCAAACGGAGCTTAAAGGAATCCAAATACAAAACAACATGATATAACACTGGCAAAAACATCATCAACTATTGATTAAACCAAAATAAAATTGATTCCAACATTATAAACTAACTGATACCACTCAAAAACTAAAACAACCCTAAATTTCTAATGCCAAAACAGAATGTAAAGTTAACCCAAACAAACTGAAATGTTTGATAGAAGTATTAGAACCCCAAAAGAGATAAACACCCTAAATTTCTCATAACCCTGAACAATAGAAGTAGTACTAGAACTCATTGTTCTAATAGAGTAGCTATAGTCTTGGACAATGACTGCAATCTCTTGGGGGTGAACGATCAGAGGAGAAAAACCAAGAGGTGTAAACGGGAGAGATGTGTAGAGAGAGAGAGGATGAGTCTTTGATTGGTCCACATTGTTGTGGTGAGAGATGAGAGAAGGGATTGTGTTGTGATGAGAGCTGAGACGAGCAATAAAGAACACCTGAAACAAGAGGAGGGCAAGAGTGGCAGCTTAACACAAACCCTATCTCTTCCTTCTATATTTACACATATGGTTTCCTCATCTTATTATTTTCAGGTTGAGCCTGATTTCATAAATTCGGGTTTGGTTTATGTTGAACCCATCACCCCGAGGCCCCAATCTGAGTACTACACGAGCTTAATTTGAATTGGGATTTTTTTGCCTAACGTCAAGCCCAACACAAGTATTAAAAATTTCCACCATTTTTGTAATGCTTTTCATTTAATTTTAATAAAATTATTTCGTTTCCTATCCAAAAAAAGAAAAAGTATTAAAAACTTTAACCCAAGTACTGAAATTTTCGAGTTAGGTTCAAGTTAGTCCGCCCAAGTTGCACCTCTAGGCTCAACCCAAAATTTAAGACAAAAGAATAAAAATATATAGGTACTAGTAGGTGCACACGTACGTTACACGCATACTATTTTAATATATTTTTTGTGAATAAATTAAAAATTATTTATCATCCTTTCAACTGTCGATTTCATAACTTTACCCCTATCATTTCACAGTGTGAGGCTTACTATCATTGCAGTTTCGCGTAAATAATGTTCTCCATTAGACCATCGTTACTAGCCGGTCAAAGCAAGAGAAAAATAAGCATGTCACAATTGTCAACCAAGAAGATCCTGAGCTTAGTGAGCTAGGGTTCAAAAAGAGTCCAATATAAAATCCTTGAATCGAAATGGGATGAGAATATCTACGCATTTAATTAATCAATCAATTTATGTTTATTCTCAACATCTACTATAGGACCCTCTAATTGGCTCCAATTTTTTTATTATTCAAGTTGTATTTGTTATTGAATACGTACCAAATGATTTTATTAAAAGTTTCAATTATACTACTCATAGAGAAGTGCAACTAGAATGGTTCATTACCACTCACACTACAAGGAAAAGGGTCTTTAAAGGCGTTTGGTTTCGGCGTCGGGAAAAACGCCGAGAATTTCAGGCGTTTTATTGAAAACGTCGAGACCCATCCTTTTCTATTTGACATTTATTAACTTTTCAAGGCCATTCCGAAAATTCTTTTCTTGTAGTGTGACTTCCATTTTCCATCAACATGAACATACATACTTTATATTCAAAAGTAGATGAATAATTTATTCTTCTTTGAATAATTTATTCTTTGAAAAATCTCAGAAAACCTATATCCATCAATAATAGCTAACACATGTCAACGCAATGAGTGATTCAGCCATAAAAGTTGCCTCAAGCTCTAAAATCGACTATTATGCTACTGAAAAATTTTATCCTTTGAGAGAAAGAGATACAATTGATAGGTTGCCATCAGGTATCAAATGTTTTCCTAATAAAATCTATAAAATGTTTAGGAAAAAGTATCTCAAAAAGCAAAAAACCCTCAATAAGCAACCTTTTTCAAAGGTCATCTCAAGTTAAGTACAACATCCAAGGGGGTGCAATATTTTGCCACTACTGGACTACATAGATGTCCAATGTTCAAAGAGTTTCATCAACACTTTTAACAGTAATCCTACTTTCACTTAATGTATATACCTTTATCCGAAAATGTGTCATTGATCTACATCTCAACAAAATGTTTGTGTGTATGTGGGTGAGAGAAAGAGAGATCAAAGAGGGAGAACTAATTGGCTCAGCGTTGTAAGATATACAGTCCAAAACTTGTAATGACCAATCATACCCTGAAGATACTCTTACAAATGCATGCTTACTAAACTTTTAATGATCAAGACTTTTATTACTCACAAAAGATGAATACCAATCCAAACGTAATATAAACCTTCGGCATGGGCCTGTCCCAATCGCAAGCCTTAAAGGTCCGAATAGTGAGAATATTTGGGCATTTTTATAGGACCCAAAACTTTGCCAGCCAACTTCTCACCTATTATGAGTTGGAGTTATGAAACTCCAAGAGTTGTACAACAGTCATGCTTCCTCAATTGACAGTAACTCCCAATAATTATCCTTGTATTTTGGTATTAAATCTTCAATGTAAGCATAACTGTCCAATAAAATAATTAAAAAATATATAAATTGGATCAATTTTCTTTATATGGAGATGATTATATATTACATGATGGTTATTGAGTTTGTATGGGGTTCACTTGTCCACTTGTTCCTTTGTTAGTGAACGGTTACGCAAAGTGACACTACTGACATGGGGTAATTGTTATGCTCAAGATTTTTCACATATTTTGGGTTGTATGAACTGAATTGTATTGCATTTAAAAACTGTAATGTTTAACTTCAGTAAGTGATTGATTAATAGATGGATGACTACGGATTTCTTGGAATAATAAAAAGTTCCTACAATAAGTTATTATTGTCTTTTTATCTTTTTAAGGATAGTATTATCAATTAAGTTTTTTTGACAAGCATTGACATTCGAAAGTAGTGTGTAGATTATCAGATCTATTTAAATATTTTTTTTTTAGTGAATTTGGATATGCACTACGTACCTACAAACATATGATGTAATTTGGTGATTATTTAATAAAAATTGAGTGAAAATTCATGTGTTATATGTTAAAATAGTCTCTAGTAAACTTATTCGGATCAGAACGGATAACTATTTTAACAAATTCATATATACACTGTCAAAAATAAAATTCGTTGAATAATTGAATCGAATTCAGATCACATTGTTCAAATCTGATTTGGATCGAATTTATATTGTTTGGAAAGAAGATAATTAAAAGTCGAACAATGAATTTATTAGTTGAATTAATACAACTAAGTTTTTTTTATAAGCATTGACATTCGAAAGTAACATAGAGATTATTAGATCTATTCAATTATTTGGTTTTTAGTGAATTTGGATATGCACTATGTACCTACAAACATATACAAAAATATGATGTAATTTGGTGATTATTTAATAAAAATTGAGTAGAAATCCATGTGTTATATGTTAAAATCATCTCTAATCAACTTATTCAGATCAGAACGGATATCTATTTTAACAGATTCATATATGCACTGTGAAAAATAAAATTTGTTGAACAATTGAATCTGATTTGAATCACAATGTTCAAATTAGATTTGGATCGAATTTATATTGTTTGGAAAGAAGATAATCAAAAATCAAATAATGAATTTATTAGTTGAATTAATGCAACTAATAAAAAAATGAAAAATTCCTCAAAAAATGATAAAGTAGATATTATAGAATTTTTGAAGGATAAATAAAAAAATCAAAAGTTTTTTCTTAAGCCACTTTAAAAATGATAAAGTAGACATTATAGAATTATTGAAGCCTAAATAAGAAAATCAAAAGTTTTTCACTTAAGCCACTTTTATTAGTAAAATAGATATGAATAAGAAAAATAGCTTCGGTTTAATTAGAATCCTTCTCACTTCTCTCACCCAAGCACCATCTCTCTCATCTCAGATCCCTCTCCTTCTCCCGTTTGTTGTTCACCACTCTCCCTCGTTGATTATTAAACCCCTCACCCTTCCTTCATCTCTTTCATTCACGATAAAGAGAAATAAAGTGCAACAAGTAAGGTCTCATCCAAATGGCATATTCTACAATCATCAAAGCAACATTATTTTGGGTTTAGAGATGTTTGACTCAAAGATGAAAAAGACAACAAATACAGTTTTCAAGAATTGCATGATAGCTTCTGCCAAATGTAGTTTTCATATGAATTTGTTCATATATAAATGACAACGAAATTAGGCAAAGATTTTTGTTTCAATGACGAGTTATGTTAGATTTAGTCTCGGGGCACATTCTAGATAACTAATTTGGACAACCTGAACTAAACCTGAGTTTTTTAGCCTGAATTTCACCTCTGTTGGTCTACTCGGCCCCAATCCAAGTTCAAAAATCTAATCACAAACAGTAATCGGGTTGAAGGTCTAATTGGGTTGGGCTTAAGTCAAGGACTCGGGTAGAGTCTGTGTTGACTTTTCAACCCACCTAGTTGCAAGCCTGAATGCAGTTCATCTTGATTTTCAGGGTTTCAAGAAGGCATTTCATCTTCTACCCTCTCATG
Organism: Ilex aquifolium; assembly: GCA_951799425.1. Lineage (NCBI taxonomy): Eukaryota > Viridiplantae > Streptophyta > Magnoliopsida > Aquifoliales > Aquifoliaceae > Ilex > Ilex aquifolium. The sequence continues at coordinate 13,291,945 of OX637395.1, forward strand.
TAATCAAACGGGTCTATTTCATACTATATCCAAAAAATAGATGAATCACTTAAAAGGGGTGCTTGGGAACTTCCCCTTCCTGTAGGACAAACCGTTTTTTTTTTCTTGTTAAAGATAGCAGTCTCACGCAATTCTATCCTCTTGCCTAATATGCCTCAGACTGTAATTAGGAAAAAAAATATATCCTTACTTACAAACAATATTCCAAATGCAATTTCATGAGGATACGAATGTCCATGACTAATTCCAAATTAAATAATGCATGTTTGGAAGCATTTCCAGTTCCCCACTCACAATTTCTTGCACGTTTTGCTTTTGTTATTTATAATTACTTTCCCTACTTTTTTCCTTTCATTAACTCACAATCAAACACATAGCTTCAAACCCATTTTCATAAATTTCGTACCCAAACAAACATTAATAATTACACAACCACCCTACAATACATAAAAAAGTAAAGGTAAGGTAAATGTAACCAAAATAAGCCAAACCCACAATTTCAAAACCTAAGAAACATCGAACCCAGTTATAAACTTGAACAGAAAAGCTGACCTGTTGGAAGCTCTTGACAGTTTTGCCGATACTGCGCCCAACTTCAGGCAACTTCTTGGGGCCAAAAACGAGTGCGGCGACGCCGGCTATGACCACCAGCTCCGGCACTCCAAGCCCAAACAAGCATTTCGGAGAAAGACCCCTGTTGGTTCTGGTTCTGGGTCGACCCAGAACCTGATTGCAAATGGTCCTGTTTCTGGTCAAGCAAGCAGCGTTGAAGAACGATGAGTGGGACGAAGAGAAAGAGAGTGATGTAGAACTAGGTCTTGGAATTTTAGTGGAAGGTAGTGAGATAATTGCAGATGAGATTGCTATCTCCATTTTTCTCTGTTGGAATTCTTATGTACTCGATTTTGTATTTCTGTAAAAAATTTGAAAATGGGGGAAGTGGAAAGATTGGAGATAATGGGTGGCGGCTACTGAATTGTTTAGTTCTTGATGACTTCTTGGTCAGCTATGCGACAACCCACATTTTTTGCATGTAGAAATACACGGTCTTGAAATTGATAAAATTCCAGCTGGTGGTTGCCACGATTGGACTTTGCCAAGCCGTTCAGAAATACTAAGGCCCATGGTGCCTATCTGCCAGGCGCAATCTGGATGAAATTTTTTTATTATGCACGTGAAGTTAAAATGACACAATATCTTAACACGGATAATAATTTAAAGGGTAAATTCCAGTTTATCTCCTCGTAGTTTGTGTCTTGAGCAGATGATCCCCTTATAATTTGAAAATATGCACATCACCTCCTGTGCTTATGGACTAAACTGCAACTCTCACGTTTTTCGTTAGAACAGACGGAAGTGGAGTGGACACGCTGGTATGGCGATTGATGAACGAAGAAATCAGCTTCCCTCCAAAATAAATATACACAAATGTCAAAAATGACCCTTTAATGCTATGATAAAAGTTTGAGCTTTTCATTTCCTTCGGAAGGCTGGACTTGCTGCTTTCTGGGGCTGGATTTGCTGCTTTTTGGGGCTGGAGTACTGCTGGTTGCTGGAGAGGAAGGAAGCTACCATAAAAAAAGTAATTTATTTAAGCATGCTTTTTGAGTAATATAATGGCTAATAAATTACTATGATAAAGATTATGCTTTTGTTATTCTAATTATTTTTATTTAAAATGTGTGTAACAACTTCATAATAATGTTTTGTTATAATTAGATGTCATACTCAAGCAACTCAAGGGGGAGGGGAGCCTATGGATTTGAGGTTCAGTACCCAAATATGTGGGTGTGGGCGTAAAACGATAATCAAAGTGGTTGATTCTGAGAAACCGTCGAAGGGAAGATTGTATTATGTTTGTGGGACTAAAAATTGTGAATTTTGGGCATGGTGTTATCCCATTTCAGTTTCGGGCATCTCGACTGGTATGTTTGCCACTCCAAATGATGATGAAATTTCAAAAATAAGCAATAGGGTGATGATGATTGAAGCTAATTAAGAGGCCATGAAGTTTGACCAAGAGGCCATGAAGTCTGATCAAGTGGTCATGAAGTCTATGATAAGGAGAATGTTTATTATACCTATAATTTGTTTGGCAGTGTTGGTTTTAGTCTTAAGTAAGAACTAAAAACATGTTGTCTATGTTTTGAAGGACTACTTTGTCTTTAATGTAATGTGAAGGTGTTTTATCTAATGGAATGTCTATTTGACACAATTCAGACATTTTGGACACAAACATCTATGGATTGCTGGACATATAAAGACCAAATTCCCACAAGTCACAACCATCAGCTAGTTGTACAAAAAATTTCCAAAAGAGCAAAATGCTCACAACCATTTTCCCATATAACCAAAAAGGAAATACATGTTCAATACAATCAAAAGAGCACATAAACTATGCACAATCAAAAGAGCACATAACATACTTCCAAAAGGCTCTTTTGATATAACATAGACAAAAAATATTCAGACTGAATTATGACTTTTTCTTAGCCCTAATTCTATCCAATAAGTTCGATATACTTATTTTGTGCACATTCTTAGCAGTTTGAACAAGTTGGATATACTTGTCAACGACACCACTCCCAGAACCTCTCCCAACTGCACCACTCCTACAACCAACAGTGCAGGCTGCACCAGTAGTTGAGGCTTGACCAGCAGTGGAGGCTGCAGCAGCAGTTGAGGCAACAACAGTAGATGCTGAACCAGCAGTGGAGGTTGCAACAACATTAGAGGCAGCAGCAGTATTGGAGGCAGCAACAGTTGAGGTAGCAGCAGTAGAGGCTGGACCAGCAGTGGAAGCTGCAGCAGCATTGGAGGCAGCAGCAGTATTGCAGGCTGTAGTAGCATTGAAGGCTGCACCATCAGTGGATTTCTACAATACCAAAAATGTAATTTATAATTAGTGTATTTGAAAAAATAATGCACAAATTATATTAAAAAAATCACTCTTACCCTCAATAACTTTGATTTAGGATGGATCATGTTCTTGCATGATCGTCTATTGTGACTAGTCTTCAAGTATTTTGCACATGTGACATTAAGTTTTTTCCTAGAAGCCTTATGGGGGTTTCTAGGCTCATTTGTCTCCCTTCTTCTTAATTTTTTTGGCCTTCCAGGTAGTTTCCATAGTAATGGGGGTTTCAATGGCTGTATTCCACTATGAACATAATCATGCATGCCAGGGACTGAATGTATCATGTGTGCATATGTTGCCATATATATAGTTTTGGTGTAACATCTGTGCACATATGTCTCTGGTAGCTCATGATTTTCTTGTATGGCACCTATCGCATGGCAGCAAGGTAGCCCAAACAACTCCCACATTTTTGCAAGTACACGTTCTTGCTCTAAGATCCACTATGAACACCCTATCAAAATGGTCCACCTCAAACTCAAGCTCACCACACCAAGTAGGAAAACGATTCCTCGAATCAACCTTGTTTTGTTCCAATTTTTCCTGAATACGAGGACATATTACACCAGGATAATTTTCTATACCCTTCCTCCTTACTTTTATTATGTTCATCAGTTTCCTCCGAATCCACTCAAACATAATAATTATGGGCATATCTCTTGCTTCAAGAATATATGAATTAAACGATTCAGATAAGTTGTTCACCAAAATATCACATTTACTTCTCGTAGAGAAATGTGATCTAGTCCACAAAGCTGGGTTGACACGCTTCAACGACTCAGCAGCATTTTTGTCAACCTGCTTTATCTTAGCCATCCAATATTTAAAATCATTCACACTAGCAGTTGAAGCAGCTTTCCAGAAAAAAATTCTTCAACTCTACACCCTTATACTTGGCATTGAAATTGTTATACATATATCTAAGACAGTATCTATGGTGTGCTGTAGGCATCAGTTGATCAAATATCTCCACAAGGCCCTTTTGTCTATCAAAAATAAACTCCCAACCCATATCCTCATGCCTTCCCAAGTTTCTTGTCAATTCAGTTAGAAACCAACTCCAAGAATCTTTACACTTAATCTCAACAACTACTAGAGCAATTGGGAACATGTCATCATTTTCATCCCTACCTATTGCACTAAGTAGTTGGCCTCCATATATCCCTTTCAAATGGCAACCATCAAGACCTATAATAGGTCTACAACCAGCAACAAATCCTTCTTTTATGGCTCCCAAACTCCAATACATTCTCTGAAATGTTAGTTGCAATGCTCCACGTTCAGGTTTCAATAGAAGTGTGCTATTGGGGTTATGTTTCCTAACGTCTCACAGTAGTCCATAGTCTAACATATTGCTCAGCCACATCACCTGCTATAACATCTTTAGCTTCCTTTTCGCCCTGTAACATTGAAACCTGCTCGAATTCAACATTAAGTTTGTCTTTATTTTCTTGACAAATGAGGCAACATTTATGCTAGGATTATCTCTCACCTCATCCACATACTTGGTTCCCAAATACCCTGAGTTGGCTTGCTTGTTCTCATAGTGCCTACCACATAAATGTGAGCCTTTTAGTGTCTTCAACTGAAAAGTTATGCTCCCTCCAATTGGTGAAGCATGTATCCTCCAGTCACACCCATACTTGCAAATAGCATTGATTCTCCTATTCTCATTCTTCAAGTATTTGATGTCATACCCATTCTTCGCATTGTATTCCCTAAGCAGTTGTCTAAAAGCCCGAGGAGATGGAAATTTCATCCCCACCACAAGTTTGGGATCAAGCATCATTCTCTCACTGAACTCAGGGTAACCATCACCTTCTTCATCAGATGACCCTTTAAGACTGAGTAGCTCCTCTTCATTTCCTATCTCAGAACACCATTCCTCATCCGCTTGCACATTTACATTTGACTGAGATGGTCCAACATCTTGATTAACAGACGCTTCAGCCCCATTAGGTGGAAAGTCACTTCTGAAAATGTCAGCATCTTCTAGACCTTCTAGGTCTTCATAAATCCAACTAGAGTCCTCATGATACTCGTCACTGTCATAACATTCAGAGGTATTCACTACATAGTCATTGTCATTAGAATCAGTCTCAAGTGTATCACTGTTTTGAATCTGTTTGTTGACATTAACATCAACTTCATCATTCATAGTATTCACAGTATCCCTTGCACAATCTGGTGATAACACAGACAGTAGATCATCACCCTTGTCAATGTATATTACAACTACTGGCAGGTCTTCATAACATATTAGTAACTCGATAACATCACATTCTGACCTCATTTGCTTTACTCCCATGTCCAAACTGTACCCAGGAACCCTATAATATATGTCAAGATTCACCCCTTCTCCTCCTAATGATACTATATGTCTATAATCTCAAGCAAAGAAAATTTGTCTGGTTCGCAGTCTTCAATAATACTTACAGTACCACATTTGTAAACAATTTTTGGTGTCCACATGAACTTTCCCCCATGATGCAGTTCAACAACAAATTTGTCCCAACCATTCTGCATTAAAAGATGTATATTAATAAACAAAATAGTGGGAAAACCTCTGTCCCCTTTTACCCATCCAAAATCACCATACAACATGTGGTAGGACCATAAACTAGAAAAAAACACCCACAGATGGAACCGTTGGTATGACCACAAACCCAAAAAAACCAAATATTTAAAAGGAAAATCCTTCGTGGTAGGACCACTAAGGAAATAAACAACAAATCTATGCCACAAAAACAAAACAAAAATGAAAAAGTGATAAAGATTTTCACACACATAACTCGATGCATAACTTAGCATATAAGGAAAACTGGAAATAAGCTAACCTTATTTTTGGCCCTAAATCTTCTTAAAAAATCAAAATCTTCTGCCTATTTAACTGGTCAATCGAATCCCTAACTTCAAATCATCAAGAAATCGAAGCCCTAACTTCGATTCATAAGGAAATAGAAGCCCTAAAATTCCGTGGGTTCAAGGGCTAGTAGATAGAGAGAAAAGAGAGACTTCGTGCGTTCCTAGGTAGACGACATTTAGGGCTGAGATTCTTGGGTAGACGACATATATATTTGAGGGTATTGTGGTACTTTTACAATCACCGTTTAACAGAGTGAGAGTTGCAGTTTAGTCCATAACCGCAGGGGGTGATGTGCATATTTCCAAATCATAGGGGGGTCATCTGCTCAAGGCATAAACCACGAGGGGGTAAACTGGAATTTGCCCTAATTTAAATTTAACACAATAAATATACCTGAGTTTTGTAATTTTTTATTAGGCATTGACATGAATTCTTGTAAAATGACATCATTTTTTGCTTGTTTTTGCTTGTACGAGAAAAAAATCTTGCACCTTTGATGAAATGGAAACAACGGAATTCTAGCATGAATGGAACAAATTTGGGTACACCTTCCCTTGTAAAATGAATAAACTATCAAGGATTAGGGGTTGACCGACCGAAGTCACTTCAATGCTTGAGTCAGTAAAGGTCTGAGATCAAACAAGTAAATTGCACGGAAAGATCAAGTGAATACCTTAGGTGATATTTGATAAAACTGAAAGCTGAATTTTTTTATTCACACATTGTTTAGTATCCACTTAAATTCAAATATTGAATTGAATCAAACTGTTTGACAAATATAAGGATATAAAATTTGAAAATTCTTATTATTCTAATTTTATCCTTTTTTTTTTAACTATCTCACTGCAACTACCGTATTCCTACCACCATCACAGTGGTGGTGGTGGCGGCGGTGGTGATGGCGGCGACACATTGGTGGTGGTGGTGGTGGCACAATAGTGGTGGTCACGGCGGCACAAGGGTGGTGGCTACGGTGGCACAATGGTGATAGTAGTGGCGACACAATGGTGGTGGTGTGGTGGTGGCACAGTAGTGGCAACATTGGCACAATGACGACGATCGTGGTAGTGGTGGCGACACAATGGTGGTGGTAGTGGTTATGGGTAATGAAAAGTTAAGAGTGTAAAATATATTGAGGGTATATTTGTCAATTATAAAGAATTTATTAAAATTTTACTAACTAAGGTGGTATTTGATGAAACTGAAAGTTGAATACTGAAAAATGAATGTTGAATTTTAAGTGTTTCATGTTGAATTTTTTAATTTGCAGACTATTTGGTATCCACTGAAATTTAAATATTGAATTTAATCAAACTCTTTGACAAATATAATGAGTTAAAGTCTGAAAATTATTATTATTCTAATTTTTTCCTTCGTTTTAACTATCTCACCACAACTACCTTATTCCTACCACCACCACTGGTGGTGGTGGCTAGGGGTGTCCACGAGTCGGGTTAACCATAGGTCCCGTTACTCCGCCCAAAAAAAAATAGGGTCAAAACCCGATAGGTTCGATAGTTGCCATGTCCGAGCCCGAACTCAATATCCCTGAAAAGAGGTCTTGGGTCTGCCCCTAACCCATTACCCAGCCTGAAACCCGGCCCAATAGCCCACCCGCAAAAACTCAGCCCAAGAACTCACTCGCCCACCATTCATTTGAAAAAAAATTAGACTGTTAGACTATTGAATTTGAATCTTTAAAATAAATCTCTCAATATCAGAAGTTACAGTTTTAGAAATTTAGATACTATAAATAATGTATTATTTTCTTTTTCATGTATTAAGTATACACGTTTTAAAGGGTAGAGTTGTGCAAATGATAGATAGGTGGGTAGGTGTCAATCTAGTTGGGATGTGCTCATTTGATCGTGATGCAATTCCTTCCCTATTCATACATAAAATTATTCATTATTTACTTTTTGTCCATTTTGATTCTACTTTTAATTCAAAAATATAATTTATAAAAATATTAAATTATAAAAATATTCATTATTTTTAAATGAAATTGTATATAAAAAAAGCCCGCCCAAAAGGTCCACCCACAGGGCCGCGGGTTGGGCTGCTGGTAGCCTACCCCTACTCGAAGCCTGACTCGACCCGCCCGATAACTCATCTAGGTAAGGGCTTGGGCCTACGCTACCCAGGCCCAGGCCCAGGCCCAGCCTGACCCGGCCCATAGACACCCCTAGTAGTGGAGGTGGCGGCACAATGATGGTGGTGGCGGCGGCGACATAATGGTGGTGGTGGTGACGACGGTAATGATAGTGGTGGCACAATTGCGGTGGTGATGGCGACAGCACAATGATGATGGTGGTGGATGGTGGGTGCTTGATTGTTTTCCTTGCTTCCCACACGAACCCGATTATGTGTATGGCTTATAATGAAGGGTGAGTGTCATTCTCACTAAAGCTTGTGCAAGATGCAGGAAAATTGTGTGTGGATGAAAAAAACGTGTGAATTTGCAAAAATACTCCCCAAGCGTAGAGGGACTTATAATGTCGTGCTTTAACTCAAAAAAAGTTTTGAGGTCGTCTCCTCAAGGAATGAAATGTCAAGTGTTTCCGAAAGTGAATTGTGAAAGGGAAAAATGAAAAATATTGTGATTTAAAGTTTGGTGGTTTGTGTTTTGAGAAATTTGCAAGTAGAAAAAGGGTTGACTAATTCATAGAGTTCATTCCAATGGGTATGTCAAATCAATTCATTCCATTTTACCAATAGTGCCTAGGTGTTTGATTAATTCGTAGGAAGTGAGAGATGAATGTAATTGCTTGGACAAGAGCATACCCCGTGACAAGTCTATGGTGTATCAAATGCCTATAACCATATTCATCCACACTTAACCTAGTCAAACCAAACACTTTACACTACAAGAAAGAATGAAAGAGAATTGATTCCATATACCCAAGAGGAAATTCCCCTTGGATTAGCCAACTAAAGATTTAGCTACTCATAATAAAAGCAAGAACAAACATGAAAGAGAAAAAAAAGGTAATGAAATCAAACATGAACTTGCATTAATGTAAGAAGAAGTTCAAACTACAAAAGAAATAGCATTCAAACTTAAAATATAAAGCTTAAAGAGAAAATACCCAAATACAAGCAATAGGACTAGTAAACCCTAGCTAAGCTAAACACAACTTGAAATAAATGAGATTAATGTGCTAGAAAGAAGGTTTACATGTGGATTGAAGCTTACGAGAATGAAAATGGTGAAGGAAAAGCAAAAACCCTAGCTTTCTCTCTCTAGAACTACCTTCTTCTTCATTGGAGCTTCCCTCTCTAAAAGCTGAATAATGTGTCCAAAATCAAGTGTAATTTTTGTTCATCCTCCACTCTCCTATTGAGTGTCCAGAGATCAGTTGCTTTGGGAAGAGGTTATCCAAAAAAGCTTCCAAAGTCAGTCCAAAGCATGCCCCCTTTCCTTTTCCCAACCACTTTTTCTCCTATCATCTCATCATTGCCCCCTTTCATTCTTTAATGCAAAAGGCTAAATGCAAACTGTGGTGGAGTGTTGAAGTGGTCAAAAGCTTGATTGGATAAAAGGAAATGGGCCCTTGTAGCGCGTGGAGTCGTGGAGAAATAGATCTAGGATTTCTGGGCTTTGGGTACTGGTACCAGGTGATGAGGTACCGGTACCTCGATGACAGTAGACTCAAGTACTGGTGTCTAGTAACGTGGGTACCGATACCTTCTTCAATTCTTCATTTTTCAAAAAGTTAAGGTACAGCTCTAGGTACCGATATCTCCATTCCAGTAAGCTCAGGTGTCGGTACCTAGTGATTAGGGTACCGGTACCTCCTTTCCAGTAAGCTCAGGTACCGATACCTAGTGATTGGGGTATTGGTACCTCTTTGACTTCCTTGACTTTTCTGCATTTCAAGGTCCCGAGCCATTCGTCTTGAATTCTTTTCTTAGTCATTGTCCCCGATCATGTTGCAAAGTGATTAACACCTGCATTTACCGTCCAATCACCTACACTCAAACAATTCTCCATTAATTTTTTATGTAAACCATTTTCCAACAATTCATTACAAAAACAAGTTAAAATGGATGTAATAGGGCTATTAAATGTGCAATATTCCACACTCATCACACCCCCCAACTTGAGTTTTGCTAGTCCCTAGCAAATCTTATTCAAAAAGATAAAAATTATAAAGAGATAATGATACTTCCATCCATGTTAGTCATTTCAGAACTAAGTCAGAATACTCAAATCGCATTGCAATTATGCTAATGAATTCGGGACAAAGTTAAACGCAAAATTCTTGTTCTTTCATTCATAATTGTTTTCATTAAGTACAAGGAACACAAAAACCGACCTATTTTCCTAGAGAGTCTTCTACTAGGCCTGTCACTCCTAATCTAACTTGATGTATTCTAGGACTCCCAAAAACCACTATACAAAAAAAAAGGAATGGAAATTGGTCTCTCATTCCTCTACTCCTCCCCATCATCATCATCCTCATCTTCCTCATCATCATCCTCCTCATCATCTATAGACTCTACAACCTCAAGAACATTCAAGAGGGGTGGAGCAGAAGGCTAGACAAAAGTGCTAGTAGTCCTAGGAGCCGGTGGTGGAATATCTGATGTGGTAGCTAGTAGTGGTGGCATCTCAGGGAGAGGCTCTCATGGGAACGTCTGCTCATAAACCTTTTTCATCATCAAAACCAGCAGTTGCAAAGTTCCCCCAAACTTATCCAATCTCCCCTCAATCCCAGCAAACCGTTGGGGAACAATCATCGGTGGGGTGGATGCGGACGTAGATGGCCCAGCCGTCGATGGCTCAGCCCTCTCCTCACGGTTCTCGAGACCCTGATTCATATCCTTCCTTTTCTTGCTACTTTATTTGCCTATTAGGTCATACTCAAGTGGGGACAACACGTCACTGGGGTAGGCTTTGATCTTGCTCTTAAGACAAATCTTGGTGACCAAATGGGCATATGGTATGTTCACCCTAGGCTTCATAACCTGGGCGTAGTCCTTCATCACCTCCCAAATCATCAAGGCAATGTCCATCTGTGAGCCGGCCATGAACTCATAGAGTAGAGCCATCTTTTCTACCCAATGCTTCTTATCTGCTCCCCGGGGTAGGACATTGTAATGAAGAATCTTGTGCATCACTCCATAAGCATGCTTGAGCCTCCCGACTTGAATTTTGCCATTGAATTCTACAGGGTCTTTGTACATCAATCACGCATACTCATGGAGTTGCTTCCTCCTTTCAGTGCCATGGGGGTAGTCGACTCTATCAGTAGGAGGCCTTTGGTATTGCAGTGTCTCAGCTATGACTGTCAGGGTGACCTCAATCCCTTTTCCCCATACATTGGTCTTCAATAGCTCCAACTCAACATCCACCACTACCAATCTCTAATAAAACCCCCGACAATAAGGGAGCACATACCCTTTTACTTCTTGGAACCAAAAATGTAGACCAAAGTTCTTGATGGTCCTAACAACGGCATCATCTGGCCCCAAAATGGGTCTATCAACCTGACGCTCACACGTCACGTTTTTCACCCCGATGGTCTCCGTGTGGGGGGTCATTTTTTATTTTTTTCCTTTTTTCCCCACCACTCGGGCCCGTTTTATTTGCCTTTCTCCGGGGTCCCGTACCCGCTTGTTTCGTCAGGGTGCGACTCGCTTGTTTCGTGTAGGCCATCAAAGCCAATAACAACCCAAAAGCCAAGAATGGGAGAACCTACTCCCAAATCAAAGAAAATAAATCAAAGCATGCTAGGATTCATGTTTTGATCTAAGTAGTTAGAATTCTACTCATGCTTTTGAATTCTTGTTAATTTAGTAAGGATAAAAGCCTATTTTAATTAAGTTTGTGCGATGAGTTCATATACCACTTTTTAAGGGAATGGAATGCACAAAAATGGGACTAAAGTGGATCATTTTAAATTGTGTGGAATGAGATAATTCATAAAATACTCCGAAATTCTTTAGGGAAGTTAAGTTGTAGTGAATATGAAATGCCATGAGGAATACTTATATGCATTCATTTGTGTCTATTGAGTTATTTTAGAATCGATACTTACTTGCATTTGTGCATATGCTACTTGTTAGGGTCGGAGGCTACTACCTTAGTTACACCTAGGAATCAACCGTAAAGCAAGGAGGTGTGCTTTGTCGGTGGAAAAGGAGAAAGTGTACTGCTTCATAACAAATAGAAATAAAAGTATATCATATATTAAGTTTATTTTCTTGTATGTGAGAAATCAATTTTTGCCAAATTGATTTGGGTTGAGTTGCTTAAATTGTGGATCAAATGTGTTTTTATGAAAAAGTTTGTGATTTGAGTATTATCTACTGTGTCGAGTTGTTGATAGCTTGACATGACTTACATTTTATTGATTTTGGCATTGGGCAATTGTTTTATAGATAGTTTGACATTGCTTAAATGTTGTAGATAGTTTGATATTGCTTAAATGTTGTTGTTTGACTTGTTGCTCATGTGGATATGTATTATTTTGATATATGAGGTTGATTTGAGTTTCAAAGTGAGTTGAGTTCACTTTGGTTGTGATTTGCCGGTTATGAACATCTTTTTGGTGGAAAGATATTTGATCCATAATTTTTTTATATGTCCTTTGATTATGATGTTTAGTACACTCAAGAACATTATTAGTTTCGGGATATTGAAGTCTAAAGTTGAGTTCACAACTGCACTAGCATGGTAGAGATGGGGAAAAATTAAGGAAGCTAGTTATGTACATATTGTAAATCAGAGCTTGATTTTTTTCTTGCTGTTGTAAAGGGATGGAATCCCTAATCAATCTTTTTGGTACAAGGGGCACCGTTGTGTACTATGTTGTATAGTTTATATGTTTCATGGAATTATTAGGTGGTATTATTGGTTTTCCATGCATTCTAGCATTATAGGTGCAAGTATTGACACGTGTTGATTTACGCTTCCATCTTTTAGGGATACCAAATAGGTCTCATGGGATGGAGTATGACAGTAGTTGTTAGGGTTCTTGACTTTGAAGAGCCCCTCCTAGGTTCAAGGAAATCCATCTCAATTTACACAAAGGCCATCACGAAAGGTGGTGTAGATTGCCCAAACTTCTTTAGAATAGTGATGGGGGTAACATCTTTGAACGATCTCCTGGGCATCAATCTTAGCCTTTGCGAGATTCTTTACTACTATATGATTAAAACTTATGGGTGAAAATAATTAGTACTTCCACATTAGGAAAAATAACCCATTACTTGGTCACCCACCTTCTTGATTTCAACAAGAAGCAAGATAAAGATATAATGTTTGTATTCAAGACCTAGGAGCATAAGGCAGATGAAGAACCTCACTATATATGCCCGTTCGAGGATGGTGCTTCAAGTGCATTCCCGACCTTAGTTTTTTGGGTTTTTTATTTTCCTCTTTCGTATCTAATTTTGATTTTTTCTATAGCCAAGACTGTTAAGGAAAAGATCCTTGAGAGGTTGTTGAATCTGAAGGATCTGTAGAAGGCTTGGTCTTACAACACTCATTTGTTTTACCGAGCCACCCTTGTTTTTCTCGGCTATACCCCTACCTAACACTCTTTTATAGCAATCCCCCAGAGTTCCAATGCTCGCCTTGTTGAAAATAGGGAAACTACTAGGGTTCAAAGGACTTCAACTTCCTGACCTTGAAGCAACTAGACGGATGAGAGAGAGAGAGAGAGTGAGTGAGAGCAAAAGAGAGTTTTCAAAAATTTCATTGATCTTGTTCTGAATCCGACTGATGCCTCAGCTTTGAATATGTCATTGCTCGAGTCCTTCCTTTATGATCCACACCTTTATCATGTTGTTTCTCAATTTCTTCGTCCTAAACCTAAAGTTGCACGGCTTGATGCTACCAAGCTAAAGCCAAATCTTATGTCGAACGATGATGATCCGGTGATTAAATCTTTTGAAGTCCCCCTCTCCGAAGTTCCAAAATCTGAAATTCCCCCTTCTACTCCACATGCTTGTGCCAATCAACCTTCTATAGAGCAAACTGATGATGAAGCATCCCTCAAATTTAAAGTTCGGATAGTCTCTAGAAAAAGGAATATTAAAGTGGTCGGTTAATCTAATTGCATTGACAATACTGGTGTTCCCGCCTTGTGTCCCACCTTGAAGGCAAAAGGTAGGGAGATCAATATTAAAGACTTGAATGTGGATGTGAACGTTGATATTTCTATAGGCATGATTTTTTCCTTCAACCTCAAGGTTAATGAGAAGATAGGTGATGATGACGTCACCTAGAGTGTCATTCAAATGATGGTAATGGTATGTAACCCATTCATTAAGATTTTCTAAGATACTTAGCTTTCTATCTCTTACCATCTCTTCCCTTCTAGGGTATTTAGCAAGTCCATGAGGTCGAGCTCAAATCATGAGGAATATTAGGGCTATTAAGGAGGCCAACTATGAGTGCATGCTGTCGATCGAGAAGAACAAGCGCTTTGATTTGGAGATTTTCCAACTTTGCAAGGAAGTGCTCGTCCAACAAGCCTTGGTTGCCAACCTTGAGGAAGAGAACGAGTAGTTTGGTTCTAGGCTAGAGACTTTAGAATCTTTAGAGAAAGATGCCTAGGCCAAGCTTACTCAAAGTCAAGAAGATCATGCCTCCCTTCTGGAAGAGTTTGAAGTTTTCAAGGCTAACTTGACAAACATGGTTAGGATACCTTCATATCTATTTTTTCAAGGGATAAAGAAGGCCAAGAATGAACTTGACAAACATGGTTGGGATACCTTCATATCTGTTGTTGGTGTACCTAGGTCTTCTGAACTTTACTCCAAGTACTTGGTGACCATCCATCTAAGTGCTAAACCTTCTAGTGGCGCTTCTTTTTCCACTGCTCCAGCTGACAAAACTTCCCCAAGCTCCTAGAACTCAATTTCTCCTCCTCCTCCTCCTCTCTCTCTCTCTCTCTCTCTCTCTCTCTCTCTCTCTCTTGAATGTATCTCTTTTTTAAATGAATGGGAATGCCCCTTGATCTTTGTGTTTTCTCGATTTCATAGTCAACAAGATTTTTATTATTGCCCCATCCCTTAGTAATGGGGTCCTGCCACGATGAAGGGTTCGGGGCTTTCTATACGTAGAAAACTTTTGATCACTGCCCCATCCCCTAGCAGAAAGGCTCTGCCTCCTGATGGATTCAAGCTGTTATTGCTTAATGAAATTGGTTATTGCCCATGACCTAGTAACGAGGCTCTATCTTATGAAGGTTTCAGGCTTTCTATGCTCGACTAGTTGTAGTCATCGTACTACCCTGCCAATTTGATTGGGTTCAGATCTTTACCTGCTCGACACTGTCGTGCCTAGCCTTGGGCATGAGTGTAATCAGGTGGCTGTACCTAGGCTAGGTCTCTGCTTCTGCTAGGATTTTCTCATCCCTACCTTAGCAGTAGGTTGTTTTATATATTGTCGGAGTCCCCCCTAGTTCTTTTGCCTAACATCATTCTTGGGGCTTCCTTTTTTGCCTTGGTAAAGGCTCTTTTCTATTTGATCAAACTTTTGAATTGTTTCCGTTAATTTTTACAAAGTTACTTTGTAATAAAAATCTACAATTTTTATTATAGGAGTACAATTACAAAGAATTTGCTAAGGGTCTTGTAACTATCAATCTTGAAGGTACATCAAGTCTAGAAACTTGAATCTAGAGGCACTCTAGTGATCATGATTTGAAGGTACTTCAATCCTATTTACTCTCGAAGGTACTTCAGAAGTAGAATTTTCTAAGATTTTCCACATTCCTAGGTCGTGGAATTGGCTTCCCCTCTAGCATTTGAATTTTATAAGGTCCTTCTTAATTAGTGTTGAGCTTCCCCTCTGTGGGATCCTTGGCAGTTCCCATAGCTTTTCTCAAGACTAGGTCCCCGACCAAGAATCCCCTTGGTCGAACCTTTATGTCGTGTGCTTGGGCCATTCGCTACTAGTAGGATGCTATCCTCATGGATGCTAATTCTCATTTCTCATCTACTAGGTCCAGACCTTTCACGATCGACACCTTGTTTTTTTCCTATATCAACGAGATTGGATCTAATTGCCTGGATTCTGATCTCTAAGGGATAACTTCCTACATCCCATAAGTTAACACATATGGAGTTTCCCCCGTTGCTCGGCATGGGGTGGTTCAGTATGCCTACAGCACCCCGGGCTATTCTTCCGCCCACTTTCCCTTAGTTTTCTCCAATCTTTTCATTATCCCATCCAGAATAGTTTTGTTAAAGAGTTCTACTTGACCATTGCTTTAGGGTTAAGCCAAGGAAAAATACTAATTTCTGACCCGATAGTGTTGAGTCCCATTGTGAAAAATTAAGGCTCTAGGGATGTTGAACTTTGTTTTGATGTTTCTCCACATGAACCTCTTGGTATTTGTGTCTCAAATGCTTGCTAGGGGCTCGGCCTCCACCCATTTTTTGAAATAGTTGGCTGCAACAAGAAGGAACCTTTTTTTTCCAACTTCGGGCATTACCCCATAATGTCACAATTGGGTCCATCCAACATAGACCTTGTTCGGTTGCTTCCATCTGGACCTTGATCTCAATACTTGGATTTTCGTGGCTTTCCACCAAAATAGTTCTGGTTGGGTTGTCCTTGAGTCCTGAAGCTAAGGTAAGCTAAGGTAGTTAGAGCATCAACATGCATGTTCTTACCCCAAGCAACTTGTTGTATTGTTACCTTAGGGAACTTATCGAGTTCCAACCTTACCAATTGATGATATGCTGCCCATTCTTTTGTCTTTCGCCAATTATTCTCTAGCGATCTAGTTCACAAAAAGCTGAGAGTTAGAATAAAAATTCAACTGCTCAACACCCATATCTTGAGCTAGTCTTACTCCTGAGATCAAGGTCTCGTATTCGGCTTTATTATTTGATGCACCAAACTATAGTCTTATTGATTTTTCCAACATATCACCTTTTGGGGATTTCAGTATTATCTCGATTGCTAATCCCTTATGGTTTGAGGAACCATCAACAAAATAGTCCCATGCATTTTAAAGCTTTGGGGCGTCTCCCCCAACTTCATGTTCCAAGGCACTTGGGACTATCTTCTGTTCGGTCATCTTCCTCCTAACTTTAGGTTCCAAGGCACTTGGGACCTTTTGAAGTTTGTTAGTAACTTATGCTCCAAGTGTGAGCTCAACCAATAAACCTTCAATTATATGTCCTTTGATTGTGATTTCGGGCTTATGGGTGATGTCGTATTCACAGAGTTCCACTATCCAATTCGATATCCTTCCAGACAAGTCAGCCCTTCTGAATACGGCCTTTAGGGGTTGATCGATCAAGACCTTCACTAATGTGCTTGGAAAGAGAGCCTTAGTTTTGTAGTCGAGTTGACCTTGGCTAGGGCCAATTTGTCTAATGGCAAGTGACTTGATCTCAATCGTACGCACCCAAGTATAAGTTGTCAAGTTGTAATATTCTCAGTGAAGTCTGAGGTCGATTCCACAGGGAGTTATCTGTTGGAAACTTGAAATAGAAAAAGATTGTGAAACAGTGGATTGGGGTGTGAGCTTAGTGATTTGAAAATAACTTGTTTAAAAACACGAGTTTGAAACAAATGGAAAAAAATGGCATTCTTTAGCTTTGGGACCGGTACATATATGCCATTGCTTGAATTCATGATATTGTAACCATACCACAATTAACGCCAGTGTCAACAACAAGTTAATCGAAAGGTATTTAATATAAAACCATAACATAGCAACCATCAGGTTAACTGGAAGGTATATGCACCATACCACAACCAATTTACCCTAGCAAACCCGAAGGTACAACCATTCAAAAGTTTACTTTGATAAGTTGATTGGAAGGTCTTTGCATTAATGAAAAAAAAGCTCCAGATTATGTATTGAATCAAAAGCATTTGATATGCCGAGATTAACCCGTCTATAACCAATTTCCTAACTGTTACATAAAACCCATCTTAGTATTTTATTAATGCATGCATGAAGTAAGTAAAACAATAAAGATGGTATGGAAATAACAATAAACCCTAGCACAATACTTGCATGAACCATGAGCATAGCCTAGGTAATACAAAGTACAGAACGTTAAAATATGTACCATCCATCACTTAAGGGAGGTTTAAACATTAGAGCATAAAAAAAATGCAGCATATCATAATTCAAGCAACGGTTACACACGTTCTTCCCCTCTTACTAAAGAGCTAATGAAAAACTACCCACTCTTCATAGTCATAGACAACCGAAAAAAGTGGGAGAACTTCATTACTTAGAGCAAGATTGGAATTATAATACCAGTAAAACAAAATAAATAAAAGCTCCTAACTCCTCCCCAAGGTTAGATTGAAACACTGCCACACTTCCTTTACCAAGTCAAGGCTAGGAAAAGTGAGAGATGTTCAACCCTCCAAGTAGGAAGAGGTCTTCAAGAAATGTAGAAGAAAGGGTTTGGCTAGGAAAGCCTATTTTCTAACCCGAAAAACATTATAATCAAACTAGTATGGGGTTGTTTATAGGAAAACAAGGGTTGATCCGGTGGCAGAACTGACCAATCAAAGTGCAGTAGTCACCAAGCAGACCAATGAGGAAGGACTGTCATTTAAGGCGGTTTAAGTACCGTCCGAACGCTAGCACACTATCTGGACGGTGGCCTATCTCTGGTTTTTCAAGAAATTGCTCCTTGGGACTTGTGCCAGCCACTTGCTTCACCCTCCGGATGCTCCTCAACGTCCGATGCTGGCAACCTCCAATTTTTCTTCTTTTGCACTTTTGTCCTTCAACTTTCCAAAATTGCTCCTTAGCCCTGGATTTTCAAAATATTAAATTTTCACCCATTAGTAATTATATCATTTAATCTTTACCTTTTAATTATTAAATTGATGGAATTAACCCTCTAAACATATACAATAAAGGTCAATTTTTAGGGTTAATCAACAAGTATACAGTCTATGCGTCAATGAGGGTCTACCTGATGTAGCAAACTGGTTTCATACTCCTTCCGAACTTCTTCATTAATGTTCACTCATTGTATGTTTAGAGATTGCCAAGTATATGTACAATAACTCATTTTGCTCGGGCGTTGTTAAGAGTGGGGGCTTGGCATGGTAAGACTTCAGGTCTTTAAATGACTTCTCACATTCTTATGTCCAAATACCTCATCCTTTTGTTTTAGGGCTTGAAAGAATGTTTTGTACCTATTAAATGACCTGGTCATGAACCGGTTAAGTGTAGCAACCATTCTTGTCAGCCTTTACATCTCCTTCCTTGGAGGCTCTAGCTCGATCAAGGCTTTGATCTAATTGGAATTAGCCTCAATTCACCTATTGGTTTTCAAAAAACCCAAGAATTTCCCAAACCCAACTTGAAAATCACAATTTGAGGTATTGAGCTTCATTCCAAACTTTCATACCCCATTAAAATTCTTTTGCAAATCTACTAGGTGGTTGGAAGCCTTCTAGTTTTTGACCAACATGTAATCTATGTACACCTCCAATCGTATGACTAAACTATGGTAGATTTCCCCTACATTCTTGAGCCCGAATGATATAACTTTGTAGCAGTATATGCCCAATGGGGTTATGAAGGAGGTCTTCTTTGGGTTAGTTTCAAAAAGGGAGATCTAATGATGATTCCTATAAGTATCTAGGAAGTTCATTCTCTCGTGCCTAGACTTGGCATCCACCATCTGGTCAATCTTTGGAAATGAAAAGTTATCCTTCGGGTTTGCATTGTTAAGGTCAGTGAAATCCACATAGACTCTCCACTTCCCATTTTTCTTCTTTACCACCACGGTATTTGAAAGCGAAATACCTCTTTGGTACACCGAGCCTCCAATAGCTTGCTGACCTCTTCATTAACAACCTTAATGTGCTGAGGTGTTGACCTATTTTGCTTCTATTTTACTAGCTTGAAGCTTCAGTTTACATGCTACTGATGAGAAATCAACTCTAGGTTAATGCCCGACACCTTGTAATGTGTCCATGCGATCACATCCATGTTCTTCCTTAGTAGGTCCTCCAGGACCTCCTTTTCTTCTTGCAGCAGTGTGGAGCCTAGTAGAAAGAATTTCTCACGGTTATTTATGTCTATGCGAATAGTGATCAAATCCTCCACTTCTCACTCGGTCGGGCCTATCTACAGCTCCTCCAAGCCTAAACTTTCATGCTTTGATCGCTATTTTGGGCTTGGTTCAGGTACCTTCTCGGCGTCCCCGTCTTTGTTCCTGATGCTCTTTCCTCTTACTGATGCATATAAACAACTTCTTGTGCAGACCTGTTCCCCCCGAATGTCAATGATTCCCTTTTCAGAAGGGAACTTTAGGATCTGGTGATAGGTGGAGGGGATTGTCTTTATCTCATGCAGCCATGTACACCCTAGTATGGCATTGTAAGATGATTGCAACTGGCCCTACTCACATTGGTAGGGTGACTTTCCCCTTCGATAGTACGATCTCGCCACTAAATCCTACTAGTGGAGTGTAAACCTTCTTGAGGTTATCCTTCTTTAAGCCCAATTTTTTGAACTGTCCCATGTGCATGACCTCTGAGGAAATCCCATGGTCAATTAATACCTTTTTCACATTTAAATTCGCGATCCTTAGGATTAGAATTAAAGTGTAGTTATGGGGGTGGTGAATCCTTGTCAAGTCTTCATTTAAAAACTTGATCAGTGCATCCAACTGATTGGTTCGTTGTTTCTTTTGGACATGCTCGGTTGATCAGTGAACTTGGTTAATTTCTCCAACCTGTGCAATCTTCTGTATGTGGGCTTGGGTGGCCTTATTGGTAGCCATATTTGGATTTTTAGTGGTGTGAATCACATAAACCATGCCAGTCAAGTCTGGTACTTGACCACTTGTATCTTCCTTGGTGATCGCCTCTGTTTTGGCATTTTCCTCATCTATGAACTGAGCAAGATGGTTAGCTTGGTGGTAGGAACACTTTAGATTTGGATTGCTCTTCTTTGGATCTCTAGTCAACTTGTTGGTCATCGAAAATAGGGTTTTAAAATCTTGTAGATTGGTTCCTTGCATACCTTGTTTTACCCCCAAAGAATGATGAACGATACGGGTAACCTCCTTATCCTTACCTTTTACGACCAAGTGTGGCTGGACCTTCCTATCTTTGTAGTTCAGCTTTCAACTCGTTGATCCCTGTGGACCTCCCTGCCAAGCTCGTCATCTACCTTTGCATTCTTTCTCACTCTAGCCATCAATTCCTCCATATTGATGGCTGGGTATCAGGTCAAAGATTGGTATAGTGGGTTCTCTTTTGGTAACCCAATCTTGAATTATACGACTGAAATATCGAGATTGTAGCTCTCTATATTGTTCATTGTCTCTCAATAATGATGGACATATTCCTGTAGGGTTTTGTCCTATTTTTCTTCAAAGAAAGCAACATCCTAATGTCTTTTGGGTGTCTGCTACTTGGAATGAATCACATTTTAAACTGCTCTGTTAGTTGCACCCAACTAGTAATTGAATTCTTTAGGAGATGATCATACCACTTCATTATCGACTTCCCCAAGCTGCTCAGGAATGTTGTATACATGTGGGTTTCATTTTTCTTGGTGCATCGCCATGAGCTATATGTAGCGATAGATATGGGCAACAGGATCCATCTCGCCATAATAGAGTTTAAAGTTTGGCACTATGAACTTGTTGGGTATCCTTTCTTCCTCTATCCATCAGGTGAAGGTGGATTCCCCCCAAATATTATTTGTGGCCCTCCTACCCATGTCTTGAGCAGTTTGGTGCTTGGGACACTTTAGATGGCTATCAAGTTTCTTGGTAATAAAACACTTCCAGTTGTCTTCCTAGTCTTTGATTCGAGTAGATTTAAGTCTCCCATATCCATCAAGTACATCATATCTAGGCTTGTATCTGTGTTTGGTTGGGTTCCGCCTACAGTTGGCATGATAGGTGTGACGCCCCTAAAATCGGGGGTCCTTTGTCAACTCGTTGATCATCCATCTTTTTTTTTTCATTGATCATCCATCAACCAGCAAAAATACCCGTGAATTTCGCATAACCCGACACCACGGCACAACATCCCGTTTACCGGGATCACAAAAACACAAAGTTTGGGCAGAGTCTCCTTTGTACTGGGCACTCCCAAATGCATAACATGTGTACACTTCGATCACATGACCCCATCCGAGGTCCAATATACAACAATTTATTCTCATTTAATGTTCATTTATATCATTTGAATAAAAGGACATAAAGCCCGAAAGCATGGCAAAGCATTCTTAAAAATTTAGATTTTAGGAAAACCTACCGGTAGAAGATGACCATGTTCTATCGGTAGGAAAACCCTCTGAAAAAGTTTTACCAGTAGATTTGTCATCATTCTACTAGTAGGAAAACTCACTGGAAAAGTTCTACCGCAAAACTTGAAGTTCTACCGGTAGGTTTTGCCTACTGGAAAAGTTCTACGGGTAGAAGAACTCGTCGTTCTACCGGTAGATTTTAACAGTTTTCCTACGATTCCTTCCTTTTTCAATTCCAATTCATTCCAAACTTATACAACCTCATACCAAACTCATATAAAATTAATTTTAAGAAAAATACAGTTCACATGAGTTCACTTTACAATCCTTTACAATATCACATGTCCAAAACTAAATAACATAAAAGTTTTTGTTTTTACAACACATGTTTCAAAAGCCACAACTCGGCTTTTCTTCTAACATGAGGGCCCAATTGAGAGCCATCCACTGGCGCATATCCCGCACCTGAAATTTTGTCCCCATAAAGGGTGAGTCACGCTCAATAGGGTATCTCCTAAAGAGACTACTCCCCAACCTAAATGCATATGAAATGTCCATATGCGAGTTCAACAAACAAAAATTAATCCATTCAAGAATATGCAATTCATAATGGATTCTCTATGTCAAGCCATGTTATGAGATGAGACTCACATATGCAACTCAACCCGAGCCTTTATCAGCTCCTATCACCCATGCAATATCATGAGTATAAAATCGAGCATTCCAAGCCCTTGCCATTGATATTGCACATCCAACGGCCTTTTTTAAAAAAATAAACCATGTGTTTTTGTTGCGTATTGGGATTTTGGTGTTTCACCGTCGGTTCCGCACACCGATAAACTTTTTTGAACTTTCACCGGTGGAAGTGTATAAACCAATAACCAGGTCTTGCACCCGAGGGAGTATGTAGCCCTTTTTGCTATACCCGACACAAGTTTTTCATGCAACCGTGAAACTCTGTCGAACCTTGGTCCGACTGTACCGAGCCCACTTATCAACGACCAAGAATGGTGTTTGATCCAACCATGCACACAGGCCCACACTCATGTTAATGCCCACAAATGCGATGTTTCCCGTGTATATGCAAATGTATATGTACAATTGTAATTCTCAACTTGTTCAATATGTCACAAAGCACAATATGAACAATTTCAATCTCCAATCAACATACTACATGGTCAATTACATCAATAGCATATAACCACCATCAATAGCTTCAATGTTAATATATCACATACATATACCAACATTTTTCAACATCAATTTTCAAGCATGTTACAACATAGTCAATGTAATTAACACACTTAATCCACATTGGCATTTAATCAAACACCTTCAAGGCACCAAATCATGTAATCATATAAAATGTCAAATTTCATCACATAACTCAAGAAATCACCTCAAGTAATTTCTACATACTCAATTCAAGCGAGAATTGATTTTTACCCATTTCATTATCCATTTTCCACATTTCAACAACAATAGGGAAGTCCTAAACATGAGATTACATCTCTAACACCCTATCCACTCCATATAACAACCCTAGGTTGGAAATAAACCTAGTTAGGATGAAAACCTACCTCTTGAAGCGTAAAACGAAGGTAGAAAACTCCAAGAATCCCAAGTCACGCCTAAAACCCTTGATTTCTCCAAGCTCATTTTTGGAACTTCACCTAAATTCGTGCTTCTTGGTATGGTTGTGTATCCCTCGATGAGGAGAACAACTTTTGTTCTTGGGTTGAGTCGATTTGAGCAAAGCTTGGCTCTAGATCGTAGAGAGAAGGTCTGAAACCCTTCCTCTTTCTCTCTCTTCTTTCTCTCTCTTTTCTAACGGATAAAGACTGAAGAAATGGGGAAGAAAATTTAATTTTCTTCCCTTTTTATACTCTCTAATTACTTGGTCCACAATTCGCCACACGTTCTTCATTCCCGGGTCCGATTTCGTCCCGAAACGATTAAATTTCATCCCGGTTCAAGTTCAAAATATTTTTATATGAAATTCCTTTAAATTATTTTTCAACTTTTGAAATTTTATTTCATACCTCATTTTTAGATCACGCGACACCCGGTCGCCTCGTAAAACATGAAAAATTCGACTATCTCGAAATTCGATGAAAATTGACTGGGTAACTAAACTTCGCGAGACGAATCCAACGGTGAGGTCCGTTTCGTCATCCGAGTTCTAGAAAAAATTAAGTTTTCAAACCGTACCGCAGTGACAAATTACCGTTTTGCCATTTTTCATAAAAATTCAAATTTACCCGGGTTTTACAATAGGATTATGCTTGGTCGTTAGTCCCCTCATGGCAAAATCTTTTAGAGACTTCATGATCTTAAGAACTCCTCAGAGCTTCTTTTCACTCCTGGTTCTCCTTTTTCAATCTTTCATCCTCCTTCTAGGACCTTCGAAGCATGGCA
This sequence comes from Ilex aquifolium, assembly GCA_951799425.1. NCBI lineage: Eukaryota > Viridiplantae > Streptophyta > Magnoliopsida > Aquifoliales > Aquifoliaceae > Ilex > Ilex aquifolium. Next base: position 13,316,369 of record OX637395.1, read on the forward strand.
TCCTAAGCATTCAATCGGTCGTAGAAGGATCGTATCAGCTTCATGAAGGCCGAAACTTCTTCTTTTGTTTGGGGGACATCATCTTGGGGGTTTATATTATTCTGGGGATTGTATCACCCCGGGGACGTGTTCTCACGATCTCTTTGTTCTTCATTTGAAATTCTAGCAGTACTATACCTCATGTCACTCTCCGAGCATAGAGGCACATGGTAGTTACATTCAAGGTTAGACTTATCCGAGTGTTGGTCATCACGTGGCGATCTTAGTGTGCTTTGTAGGTTTGACATGGTTGAATCTCTCTTCGCTTCCCACATACGACACCAATTGTATGAGGGAAAAATCTCACACCTTCTGATGAAGTGGAAGCAAAAGGAATTCTGGTAGGAATGGAACAAATTCGGGTGCACATTCCCCTACAAAACGAACAAACTGCCTGGGATCAGGGGTTTACTGACTGGAGACACTCCGATGCTTAAGTTAGTAAGGGTCTAAGATCAATCAAGCAAATTGTAAGGAAAGAAATGTGTACCTTAAACTTAAACTAATTCGATATTTATAGGCACTCGTCCCTACTTTTTACGGTTTAGATTCACAGTTGTTGCTTAATTTGTGTTGGAATCTTTCTAGACTTCCTTTCTTATTGATCAATTATTTAGGTCACATGTTTGTAATGTGCACTTATGATTTAGGAAATTTCCTTATTGGCGGCCTAACACCGCATATGATTATTCGGGATAACCAAGCTATCTTTTTGTTCAATCTTAGTCGTTATCAAGAGTTCTACTCAAATTCGAACTGTCATATGCCTGCTCGGTCTTTATTGACTGCCCGGCTGCAGTATTGGCTGAGTCGCTCGATGATAAGGATCTATTTATAGTCGGCTTGTCCAGAGCTTGTTCGGCTACTTCATTCCTAACTCGGTCAGAGGCACTTTGCCTTCGCTATATTGTCATTTCTTTCTTTCATCACATGTCATGGGCCCCTTCAACTATGGTATGGATTTATTGGAATTTTACTTGTGAAGAAACTATAAACGCTAGGTTTGGTTGGAACAAATTGGTGTCTTAGCATTTTTTAATTCGCAACTTACATAGGTCAACCTGAACATGACATGCCAATATTTATGTTGGGTCATTGTAAGACATCCGACACTATTAATTAAAAGGATTGGGTAAAAAATGGAGAATGATTGATGCAGGATATTTCAGCCACCCATCTCAACTAAACTGCAATACAAGAAGCACAACCCAAAGTACGGGTAGGCCAAACACTCCAATGGACACTCTCTTTTAGATGACCCATTAAAAATGTCATTACACATGAATGAGTCAATTAAGGAAGACTTCTAAGTTAATCATATATGGTTAGATCTGGGTTACTTTCAGTTGATCATCAACTAGTTACCATATATCTCTCTATAAATCTTTAAAGGGCTGACTTTAGATTTTCATCTATAACTGGGGATCCACCATCCATGAACAAGTGTGGAATCAATTACTCTTACTCAGACGACATAGAAACTCAACAACATCATTATTTTTCTTTCATCCTAAGCTCATGTAATCCGAGTTGGAGTGCCAAACAACCATAGGTCGGCACCACACTATTGTCCCCATACATCTAAGAGCTTTATTTTCTTGTCCTCTTTTTGCAAATCCTAAGAATCTCACACAACTAATAATTTGTATTCATCAACAACATCAATCCAGAGAGATGTCCAATTAAAATGAACGATAAGGGCCTACATAAGGAATTTATAGCCCAACCTAGCATAGACCTTTTCTAGGTGTATTTTGAGGATTTCTTTTTATTGTGTCGGGTCCCACTACGATACCAAAAAATACTTTTTTCGGTATCGTACCTCTACTTTTCACTAATGGAAATGCACCACGTATACAATTCACTTATTTTATAATTTTTATAATTTTATTATTTTTCAATCAATAGTTGCAAATTATTCAATTCAAAATCGATGACCGAGATTAATGGAGGCATGGTATTGACTTTAGTACCGAAACCTTACCCTTTTGTGTTAATGATTTCTAGAGTTGTCAGATGTTAATCTTCCAAGAACAAAATTTCTATGAAATTGGTCAATTAATTCTCCAAATCATGTCTTAGTATCTCTACAATTAGATAGTATTTTATAATTCATATCACATATGCTTATAGCTCTAAATTGGTGTTTTTACAGTTTGTGACTTCAAGTCTTGTGTGTGCTAGATTGGCTTCCATAGGAAACCTTCTTGTCTCATAAGGTTTCTTAATCATTGACATGCCAATTGCCTGGATTAGAAAGAGTATTGTCCCAGGATGGGGAGATATGTGTGGATCTTCCCTCAAGATTATAAACGTGAATTGCATGACACTACCTAGAGGGGGTGAATAGGTTCTTAAACTTAAGTTTGGACAACCACCAATTTTAAACCTATTACTACCGCAATTATCTCTTCTCACAAAGATTAATTGATTATTATTGAGAACCTCCTTTTAGCCACAATGACCCCAGGAAACCCATGATGATTAGTGTTGTTAATTTGTCAATTAAACACTCAAACACTCACGGGGATCCTAACCCAATGACTCAAACCCTTTGATGCACAACTATGGATGATAAAAATATTCAATCAATCACATAGTGTGCATGTTTGCTCAAATCAAAAGTGTGTATGTAAAATAATAAATAACACAAATAATTTGTTGACGCAGAAACCCTCAAGAAAAATGGGGAACCTTCTTGGTTCACCAAGTACTCAAGTACTTCTTGGTTTACTACCCCAAAATCAGCTTACAAGTACTCAAGTCTTATACCTCAACCAATACTATGATTATACGTTCATTTTCTTCAATAAGCCTCTCCATCGGATACACCCACCAATAATCCCCAGTATACACACTCCAATGAGTTTGATCTTCAATCGATCAAGATATTCTTGTCTAAGTTGTGAGGTTGGATGAGAATCACTAGACGGTAGCCTTGGGTCTTAGGGATCTAGGGTTGTGAGAAGCCCTCTAGGTAGAAGATAAGATTTCTCTCTCAAAATACTCACAAGTGGCTTACCCTAGGTGTAGGTACCAATGGGCCTTTGGTCCAATGGTACTCCTTGTCTTATAAAAACTTTGTTTTCTTGAGGTCAAGGGTTCAAGTCCTCCTCCCCCTTCTCCTTCCCCTTCCCTTTTCCCCTCCCAAAAAAGGAAAAAAAAAAGGTGTAGGACAGGTTTTCCATATTTATAGGTCCGAAATAATGGCAATCTTGGTCAACAAGAAAACATAAATTCGCAAATGACAGCTCGAGCTGTGGGAGGGCAGTCATTGGGCAGTGGTCATTAGAATAAAAAATGAATTTCAAACTGACCTAGGAAAGCAAGACTAGTCAAGCGACCTGGGGATTGCTCGAACGACCTCTGAGGGTGACATTTGTTATCCTCCATTTAGCCTTTGCCCGATATTTTTCTAAAGTCATGAAGAGACCGTTCTAGCGAAGCCTAGTGAGTATAGGGTGGTCCCTACTGGCTTTTTAAGCCTAAAACCAAGCCAAAAACTTGTCATCTTGAACACTAAAAGATGTTTCTCAAGAGGAACCTGATGATGGATCATTTCTATGTCTTCTAAACACACAAAAAGTTTAGAAAAAAATTTCTTTAAAGAACACCTAGAAGCCATTCTCGGATCTAACACCACTTTCATTTTAACACTAATCCTCCTAAGTCTATTAAACCAATGGATCATCTTAGGTCTCTAGGTCATTACCTTATCCTAAGCAAGATGGTGTGTACATAGTGATTTTGATGTAACTTTGACAGATGATCTCTTCCCTTCAAATAATGATTTTGGATCTTCATCATTGTAACATCATGACTATGGAATAAGTTAAGATTTACAAAGGACTCCACAAAAATAGCCAATTACAAAACATGATATAACAAAGAGTAATGTTATCCTTCCCAAATTGTTTATCAAAAAACACATCTCAAATGATATGGCATTTGTCAACCTCATAAAAATGGAACTCTTAAATGAGATAAAATATGGATCATCTCAAATGATATACAACGCAACATTATTTCGGATTTTCTTTTTGGTAAAAGATTTTGGATGCATAGCATAATTCAAATAAAATACAGCCCGCACATTTACAATTAGCTATTCTAGCCTATATATTTTGATGGGTTTGCCTTATAATGTGTTTGATAGGGTGGATGAAAATATGAAAAATAAGGGTGATACATTTCTATCTTTTAAGTGATGAATCCTTTCTTCCCTCCTTTTTGTTTGGTAGGAGGGATGAAAAGTAGGAATAATTAATTTTTATTTTTATTTTTTATTATTTTTTTTTTGTGTTTTGTAGGATAGAAAAGTGAAATAATCAAAAAATATAAATGCATATTTTACCATTATATCTATATATGAAATTAATGTGCACATAATATGTAGTAGATAAATAGGATATATGCATATATTAAAGGATATAAAAATAAATGACATATATTTTAACACACATAATTAACTTTTCATCCACTTCTCCTCCTAATTTTGAAGGGACATATCTTGGGGCGTTGAAAGGAAAACTAATCCATGTCTGGCTAGAGAACCAATCACCCTTCAACTAAAAATTCCTCAAATTACGAGCTCCAATTACCCGATGACATGCTTCTTCGAGAAAGGCAGAGGCGCCCAGAAGAGCAACACCCTCCCCGCCATAACCTACCGACCCTTGGTGAACGAAGCAAACCAGCTATCAAGGTTGCCTATCAAGAAGCAATAAGAAAAAAGACGGAGGAGCTAAAAACCATCAAGCAAGTGCTCGTTCTCCAAAGGGGCAATAAACTTGCTAGTTAGGTCATACGTCCACCTCGTCAAAGTGACCACCACAATGATCACTCACATGAGGCTCAATCCACCCTCACAAGAATAGGTCACTGACAAGGAGCTATTCCACCCATGATCGGCGTCAAGGCAGATATTCACCAAGACGCACTACTTCTCAACTCTTTCATAGGGACCCTTCACCCAGACGACATCCTCCTCATTATATAGAGAGGGGAGGTGAGTCGCATAGGAAACGCCGCCCTAGGGAACGTAGAGAAAGGTATGGAAGTTCAACCCATCACTTTGCAGGAGATGATTGGTACGACGATTATTGAAGAATAAAGTGTAGGTGCTCTGAACCAGCCCATGAAGTGGCCATCCGACTGCAACACAACTTCGCTCAAGATGACCTCATATATTCAGCGAAGGAAAGGGCAAGGCACACCCTTGTAAAAATGACCACTACTAATTTTGTTTGTTCCATATGAGAAGTCGAGCCCAAGTTCTCTCCTCCATCTTTAGATTTCTATGATGGAAAGTCTGATCTCATTATTCACATTGGGGCCTTTACTAATAAGATGGTTGTCTGGATGAGTAACGATGCATTGATGTGTAAGTTGTTCCCCTCTAGTTTGGGGAAGTCAGCTCTTAAGTGGTTTCATGGGATGCCCGTGAATTTGGTCTTCTCTTGGGAACAGCTCGTAGGGGAGTTCATCTCTCGATTCATAGCCAATAGTCAGAAGTCAATGACCATTGACACACCCTTGGAGCTACGTCAAAAACATGGAGAGATTATCCGTGAGTATGCCACGAGGTACTTGGAAACCTATACTAATAGAGAATAATGTGATGAGAAGACCGTCACTGTCTCTTTCTGTTTAGGCCTCCCTAAGGAAAGTGAATTGAGGAAGCACCTCACAATATGGCCGCCTCGGAGTATGTCACACTTGAAGGAGTATATCAGGAGGTACGTGAAGGTGGAGGATGACGAGGGACCAGTCGACTGGTTGCCAAAGAAGAGCTAGATGGAGGCAGACAACGCTTCTAACCAATCAAGGAGAGACGGGTCATCCAAGGGAACGAGAGACTCCTGTCAAGAAGCCAACACTGTCTTCAAGTAGCCTATTTATCAACTCCTGAACCAAATCAAAGACAAGAAGTATTTTAGGTGGCTGCCTAAGATGATAGGAGATCCATCAAAGCGAGACCAAAACCTCCATTGTTCCTATCACAAGGACAAAGGCCACCGGATGAAGAATTGTCAAGCAATCAAGCGCCACCTAGAAGAGTTGGTCAAGCAAGGCCACCTCTCTTGGTACATTGACAAGGAAAATACTCCCAGGGAGTAGGAAAAGCAACAAATTCAATCAAATGACCAACCAGATAATTAAGTTTTACTTTTAGGTTATTCGACAACGTCTTATTATTTCAATAAGTCTTTAAAGACATTTGTTTCTTGTTCTTAGTCATTGGTAAATAGAATTTTGTTTTTCACAACTGTAAGTGTTCCTCTATTTGTGATTATTGCATTTATTGTAGCCTCCATGGTTGCACCTCCAACCGACCTCCATGGTTGCACCTCAAAGCCAACCTCCTTGATTGTATCTCAAGCCAACCTTCGTGATTGTGCCTCAAGCTAACCTTCGTGGTTACACCTCAAGCCAACCTTCGTGGTTGCATCTCAAAGCAAACCTCATTGGTTGCACTTCAAGCCAACCTCCTTTATTGCACCATAAGCCAACCTCCGTGGTTGCACCTCAAGTTGATCTATTTGGTTAGACAACAAGCCAACCTATGTGGTTGCACCTCAAGACAACCTCCTTGGTTGCACCTCAAGCCAACCTCCGTGGTTGCACCTCAAGCCAATCTTCTTAGCTGCACCTCAAGTCAACCTCTGTGGTTGTACCTTAAGCCAACCTCCGTGGTTGAACCTCAAGTCAACCTCCTTAGTTACACTTCAAATGGACCTCTGTGGTTGCACCTCAAGCCAGCCTCCTTGGTTACTCCTCAAGCCAACCTCCATGGTTGCACCTCAATCCAACATCTATGGTTGCACCTCAATCCAACCTCCATGGTTACACCTCAAGGCTACATCGCCTTTAGCCAACCTCCATGGTTGCAACTCAAACCAACCTCTGTGGTTGCCCTTCAAGGCTACTTGGCCTCCATGCAACCTCTAAGGTTCCCCTCTATGTTATTCAGCCTTCGACAAACGACCAGCAACTTCTATAATTGCTCAGCAGGTTACTTAGCTTTTATTAAGGATTTGTCATCTTCGAGCATCAGACACCTCAACTCATGTGTTGAATGACAAGGGATTGGTGATGAGGTCCATCCTATCGCAACCTAGAGTTTGGGCTCCTTTAGAACACAACTTCCTACCACTATAAAGAAAGGCTTCTGGGTACTAGGTAAGACATTCAATCCAAACCTACTCAATACATACTTTCCTTGACTTGCAATTTGACTTCATAATCAGAGTTTTTTTGGCCGCCTCTAACCATCGGTTCACCAAGGTGTTCTCTTATGTCCGTACGAGGTGAAGAATCATAGTGCAAAATTATCCCCGCACAATTGGTGTCGTCTGGGAAAAATGACTAAGTTTTCTAGCAAACTAGAAGCCTTGAACCATATTTGGCGAGAGAACTAACCACCCTTCAACTAGTTGTTTGACACTTACACTACCTTCAATCCTTAAAAATCCCTCAAATTATAACCTCCAATTGGCTAACGACATGTTTCTTTGAGAAGGTCATAAGTGCCTAGAAGAGCAACACCCTCTCTCTCATAACCTACTGGTACTTGGTGAAGGAAGCGACCTAGCTACACGAGGTTGCCTTTCAGAAAGCAATAAGAAAAAATATGGAGGAGCTAAAAGCCCTCAAGCAAGTGCTCCTTCTCTAAAGGGGTAATAAACTTTCTAGTTAGATCATACATCCGCCTTATCAAAGTGACCACCACGATGATCACTCACATGAGGCTCAATCCACCCATCACAAGAGCAGGTCACTAGCAAAGAGCTATTCGACCCATGATCGACGTCAAGGCAGATATTCGCCAAGATGCACTACTTCTCAACTATTTCCTAAGGACCCTTCACCGAGACGACATCCTTCTCGTCATGTGGAAAGGAGAGGTGAGTCGCATAGGAAATGCTGCCCTAGGGAGAGTAGAGAAAGGCACGAGAGTTCAACCCATCACTCTGCACGATTTGATTAGTACGACGATTATAGATGAACGAAGTGTAGGCACTTTGAACTAGCCCGTGAAGTGGCCACCCGACTACAGTACTTCACTCAAGATGACCTCATATATTTAGTGAAGGAGAGGGCAAGGTAGAACCTTGTAAAAATGACCACTACTCATTTTGTTTGGTCCATACAAGAAGTTGAGCCCCCACGTAAGTTTTTTCCCCCAATTTTTGATTTGTATGATGAAAAGTCTGATCCAGTCACCCATATTAGGACCTTTACTAATAAGATGGCCCTTTGGACAAGTAACAATATGTTTATGTGTAAGATGTTCCCCTCCAGTTTGGAGTCAACTCTTAAGTGGTTCCATGGGATGCCCATGAATTCGGTCTTCTCTTGAGAAAAGCTCGCAGGGGAGATATAATCTTGATTCATAGCTAACATGATACTTGGAAACCTATACTGACAGAGAAAAGTGTGATGAGAGACCATTGTTGTCTCTTTCCGTTCGGGCTTCCCCAAGGATAGAGAATTGAGGAAACATCTCATAATGCGGTTGCCCTGGAGTAAGTCACACTTGCAAGAGTATATCAAGAGGTACGTGATGGTGTAGAAAGACGAGGGACCAGTCGACCGACTGCTAAAGAAGAACCAGATGGAGGAAGACAACACTTCCAACCCATCAAGGAGAGACGGTTCATCCAAGGGAACAATAGACTCCTACCAAGGAGCCAACATTGTCTTCAAGGAACTTATCTATCATATCTTGGACCAAATCAAAGACAATGAGTATTTTAGATGGCCACCTAAGATAATAGGACATCCATCAAAGCGGGACAAAACCTTTATTATTCTTATCGCAAGGACAAACAAAGGCCATCAGTCGGAGAATTGTTGGGCACTCAAGCTTCATCTAGAAGAGTTGGTCAAGCAAGGCCACCTCTCTCGGTACATTGACAAGGAAAATACTGCCAAGGAGCACGAAGAGCAACAAATCCAACCAGATGACCAACTAGATAACTAAGTTTTACTTTTAGGTTAGTCGATAACATCTTATTATTTCAATTAAGTCTTCAAAGACATTTGTTTCTTGTTCTCATTGATTAGTAAATAGAATTTTATTTTTCACAACTCTAAGTGTTCCTCTATTTGTGATTATTGCGATTATTGCAGCCTCCGTGGTTGCACCTCCAACCAACCTCTGCTGTTGTAACTCAAAGCCAATCTCATTGGTTGCATCTCAAGCCAAACTCCTTGGTTACATCTCAAGCCAACCTCCATAGTTGCGCTTCATGCCAACCTCCATGGTTACGCTTCAAGCCAACCTCCATGGTTGAACCTCAAGCTAACCTCTATGGTTGCACCTCAAAGCCAACCTCCTTGGTTGCACTTCAAACCAACCTTTGTGGTTGTACCTCAAGCCAACCTCCGTGGTTGCACCTCAAGTCAACCTCCGTGGTTGCACCTTAAGTCGACCTCCTTGCTTGTAGCTCAAGCCGACCTCCTTGGTTGCAGTTCAAACCAACCTCTATGGTTGCATCTCAAGCCAACCTCCTTGGTTACACTTTAAGCCAACATCTATGGTTCCACCTCAAGTCGACCTCCTTGGTTGCACCTCAAGTCGACCTCCTTGATAGCACCTCAAACCAACCCCCTTGGTTGCACCTCAAGCCAACCTCCTTAGTTGCACCTTAAACCAACCTCCATTGTTACACCTCAAGCCAACCTCCTTAGTTGCACCTCAAACCAACCTCTGTGATTTCACCTCAAGACAACTTTCGTGGTTGCACCTCAAGGCTACCTCGCCTCTAGCCAACCTCTATGGTTACACCTCAAATCAACATGTGTGATTGTCCTTCAAGACTTCTTGGCCTCTATGCAACCTCCATAACTGACTTTCAAGCTATTTCACCTCCATGAAATGTCAAAGATTGCCCTCTATGCTACTCAGCCTTCGAGAAACAAACAACAACTTCTCTAATTGCTCAGCATGCTACTTACCTGTCTTAAGGATTTTTCATCTTCGAGCATCAGACTCCTCAATGCGACCCTCTCCTTTTGTCAGAATGGGGGACATAACTGTTAGAAGACTTGATCCACCACCACTAAGAAACATCTCCATGATCTCAGGAATCAGGAAGCCACTCTCATGTCATGGAACGTCCTCCAAAACTGGATATGACCTATTAATCCTGGTTGCCTTGAGAGCTCATCCTTAACCATCTCCGAAGGATAGTAACCTTCTTCTTCAAGAAGGCATTCTCCACTTTGGAATCCTTAAGTTGCTTCTTAAGTATGTCTATCCTGACCCTATCAGACACGACTTGACTCTCGAGCAACTCTTATCGCTCGACTAGTTCATGAACAAAGTAAGTCCCCTATAAGAGCAACAATGAATGCTTCTCCTTTCCCTCTATCAGCTAAGCCCCAACCTATGAACCAAGTGAAGTAAAAAAAAAGGAAGTAAGTAAAGAGGAGAAGAAAGAGAGAGAGAGAAGAAAGCCCTAAGCTCCTTAGGCAATTGAAGCCCTAGTTTCCTAGGAAAAAGAAGTCCAAACTCTTCAAAAACATGTCTTAATTAATTTGATCAATTAAAATAGGAATGCGCAGCAATTTTGAGGCGTAAAGTAACCCCAAGTTAGTGGGAAAGGCATTTGGCAATTGTGGGGGTTCCTTTTTGTTAATGCAGTGCCGACTCAATTCTCCGTCGTCCTTTGAAAGGAAGAAAAAGGGAGCAGAATGAAAGATTCAACAAGGAAAAAGCCTGAGCTATTTCATCTCCTAGTTCATCGAGTGCTAGATAAAGAAATAGATGTTCCAGCAGATCTTAATAACAAGAGCAGATCGAAGGAGAAAGGTTGTTTACCCGAATTTAGATGACGAGTCTACCGGCAAATGGTAGCTGCCAAAAAGTTGCTGACCGGTAGGCACTATACTTGCCAAGAGGTACTTTACGAAAGCTCCTCTTACTTGCTCGCTTCCATGGGACGAGTCCTATTCAGCTAAGGTTCAGCCTAGGACCTAGAGTCCTAGTTAAATGCTACTCCGAACATCCAGTAACTAATGATAAGGACCTAAGAGCAAGTGACCTAGTCTAACTCTATCCCGAATGACTAGGGATTGGTGATGAGGTCTATCTTATCGCAACTTAGAGTTCAAGCTCCTTTGGAACACAACTTCCTACCACTATAAATAAAGGCCTCCGGGTACCAAGTAAGGCATTCAAGCTAAACCTACTCACTACATACTTTCTTTGACTTGCGATCTGACTTAAGCATCGGAGTCTCTTTGGTCACTTTTAGTCATCGATTCACCAATTTGTTCTCTTGTCTTGTAGGTTCCTCAAGGCTTTCTCACCGTCCTCTCCGTCCGTACTAGGCGGAGACTCATAGTGCAAAATTATCCCCGCACAAATCTAATATTGTGGATGATTCTAATTCATCAACTTCTGATGAAAGGTATTTCTATGCCAATTATAAATCATGTGATTTAAATAATACATTACAAAAAATGCAAGATGTGACATATCAGTTGGTCATATTATCAACTCTAGCATTTCAATAAATGCACCAACTATATTTTTCATATGTGACTTATGGGTCTCGTAATCTTAATTAGTATTCTTCTAGAATAAATAATCATACTTTTGTTTCAATGTTGTTATTGTTGATGTGTGATATGAACAATAACAATTAGTTGCTATTAGTGGTAGAACCATCTACTTTAAAGTAGGAAACCTAATAAAAATTAATAATTGAAATATAAACATTTAGTGGATCAAATAAAAAGTACACAAAAACAATTATACAATCTTTAATTTTTGAGACTTGCCCCCAAGACCCAATGTAAGACCCCGTACTATAAATAAATATGGATAAGATTCTTTGAAGATTTCTTCTAAAATAACTAAAATGGTGAAATGAACTTTGAATCGTTGTTGGAATAATAGCCGTGAAGTTTGAATTTCGCATGTATTGACTTTTGGGTCAAATTTAATTTTAGAGGCGTTTAAACTTGATAAGGGTAGTTAGGTAAGTTTTTAAAATTTTTTAGGCCAAAAAAATGCTTTCATTGAATTCAGTAGGTCGTGAACCATGGGATAGACGTTCGACTTCTACAGTCGTCCAGCAGAGTACAATGATAATTTTGGTGTTTTGGGTACTTTATTCTTTAGGAAATCAAGAATCGTTATTGATTTAGATGTTGGTGATTCAAGGTGAATCTCAAATGTTCCAAGATCACTTAAGATGGTTTTATAGGTTTGAAGTTGAAGAAAAGAAGTTTGGAGGTGTTCTGGGGCTTAAACACATTTTGGAGAGAATTTAGAAAGGAAAAACTTTGACACTACTTCAGTATTTTAGTGATAAATTTTTACATCGATATTCTGTTGAGTTGATTCTTAAGACATTAGAAAAAAGACTTCAAGATCTACAAAAGTGTATTTAATGAAAAGTTATTGGATCGACATATAACTAGGTCAAATCCGAGTTAAAATTTTGGATAGAAAAATAGGTCTACCTAGAAGCAAGATTTGAGTCCAAACGAAAAATAAGATTTTTTGCACAGTAAGTTTAGTTCATCCAGATGCACTATTTTTGTTTGGACACTCCTTCCAAAATCGGGATTCTCATTTAGCATCGATTAACCTATTTTTAGCACTATAAATACCCTAGGGACTTTGTTAGATATATGTTTGTAATTAGCTAATTTCATGGAGTACATTATAAATCTCAACCTATTTCATGGTCATGATGCTATAAATATTGAATATTCGAAAGCGTCATTGAAGAGAGGAGATCAAGCAATAAAACTACATCATTCACATTCTGAATGCACCTTCAAGCTTAGAATAAATATAATGACCTAAATACCTAAGATGATCCCTTGGTAAATAACTTAGGATGATTAGGGTTAATGGGAATTGGAAGCAATCAGTGTATGCAGGTATTTTTCAACGAAAAGTTTTTCTAAAACTATTTCGTGATTTTGTAAACATAATTTGAGCCATTATCTGTCCTCTCTTGAGCAACACCCTTTAGTGATCAAGAGGACACATTTTTTTCTTGGTTTTATACTTCAAAAATCAGTAGGGACTAATATATACTCGTTAGCCTTCATTAGAGTAGTCTCTTGATAACTTAGTAAAAAATAAGGGAAAAGGCCAAATGGAGGATAACAGGGATTGCCTTTTGGGGTTCAAGCAGTCTGTTCTCCTAGGTTGGTTTTAAATTTGATTTTTATTCCAGTGACCACTGCCCTATGACTGTGTTCCCACTGATCGAGCAGTCGTTCGTGAATTTGAATTTACTTATTGACCAAGATTACTCTTATTTTGAGCCTATAAATAGAAAGGGCCTTTCCTACTGCTAGGGTAAGCCTTTAGACTAATTTTTGAGAGAGAAATCTATCATATACTCTAGAGATCTTCCACTACAGCCCTAGCTCCCTAAGACCCAAGGCTACATTCTAGAGATTCTACCCAAGCTCACAACTTAGTGTTGAAGATCTTCAATAGTTTAACCCAAATCCATTAGTGTATGCATTTCGAGGATAGTTGGTGCACCCAAGATTGCTCAAGGCCTAGAGGATCCTTTGCGGAGGTGGATCCAAGTGAAGCAATTCAAGACGTCGAAGGAGGTCCTTTGGCGGAGAGATCTATTGGAGGAAAGGAGCATCTAACCATAGTATTGGTTGAGGTATAAGACTCAAGTACTTGTAGATTGACTTTGGGATAATGAATTAGGTTTTGGTGAAGCAATAGAGGTTCCCCGTGGTTTTTCCCTGGGAGGATTTTCATGTCAACGGATCACTTGTATCATTTTTTTTTTTTTTTTTACATATACACTTGTGATTCTTAACACATACGTGCACTATGTATTTGATGGATTAAATCAATAAATCATCCATAGTTGTGTATTGGGTTTAGGTTATGGGATTTGGGTTTCCCCATGTGAGATTGAGTGTTTGTGTGTTTAATTGCTAAAATTAACAACATCAATCCAAATGAGTTCATGGGGTCATCATGGTTAAAAAGGGGTTCTCGCCATTGATTGCTATATTCAAGTGAGAAGAGGTAATTGAGGTAGAATTAGGTTTTAATTGGTATTTGATTATGCTCAAAATTAAAAAACATATTCACCTCCTCTAGGTAGTGTCATGCGTTCTACATGTATAATCATGAAGGAAGATCCACATCATTTCTCGCACTCCTGAAATGACAATTGGAATCAAAGCGTGGTTGCCTTGAGTTGCACGTAGACACTTGTAGGCATATTTTGTAATTTGGTTACTTGCCTAGTTGTTTACCTTCTACGAGATCTATTATTACTACTAGTTAGTTTCAAATGGAGTCTAAAAAAGAAGGAGGTTCAATTGTATGACCACCACTCTACGACAGGTCTAATTTCTCTTATTGGAAAGCTATTATGAGAGCGCTTCTAAAATCTATTGACAAGAGATTTTGGGTTTGTGTGCAAGAGGGTAGGAGCCCTCCCATTGCCATCACACCGATCGAAGGTAGTGAAGCGTTGGTTGAAATAAATTTCCCAAAGACTTAGTCAAAAATTGAGTTTGAATAAGTGGGGTGGAACTCAAAAGGTTTGAATATGATATTCAATGTCGTGACACTGAATGAGTTTCGGATGATCGCTAATCGTGAGACGTCCAAAGAAACTTGGGACATCTTAGTTGTTTCCCACGAAGGGACTTTCTTGGTAAAGATGTCCAGAATCCAAAGGTATTTCCGTAAGTTCGAGACTTTGAAAATGCAAGATGATGAAACGTTTAGTAAATTTTATGCTAAATTGTCTGACATTGTAAATTCATCTTTTACATTAGTTACCAAAGTTGACAATGCTTCCATAAAATAAAAAATCTTGAGATATGTACACGAGAGGTTTCATGCAAAGGTCACGTCCTTAGAGATAAATGTCAACATGGAGTCGGTGTCGATAGAAGACCTAGTTAGGTCAATATTGACTTTTTGAGACAAACCTTCTATCCTTTAAGAAAGCAAAGGGCATTTTTTTAAGATCAATGAGAGAAGAAGGAGGTAAATCTGAGTCACCCAAATTAGGAGAGGATGACTTAGCCTTAATTGCGAGAAAATGCAAAAAGTATTTCAAGGCCAGCAATGTAGAGTCCTCAAAGTTGAAAGGAAAACCTAGTAAACCTACTACTCCTAAAGAGGGAAGAGAGAAAGGGGAAGAAGCTCTTGACATGAGGTTGAGATAAAAGGGCAATGCTTCCAATGCTTCGAGTATCAATAATTTGGACACATGATTTTCGGAATGCCCGAATCGAACAAAGAAAGATTCTTCCAAAGAAAAGAGGAGAGCCTTGAAAGGTCAAGTGGAGTGACAGTGAAAGTGAGTCCACATCGAGTGATAACTCCTCTTCTCAAGATGATGAAGAGAATTTCATGGGCTTTGTAGGTCCACTCTCCTCTCCCCCTCCACCTAGAGAAACTTCGCAGAGTAAAGTTGAAGCAAGTACTACCAAAAAGGTAGAAGACTTGGAAGAAGAAATTCTCACATGTGTGGAGGATGAAGAGTGTTTTGAGGATATTCACGATGTATATGACTAATTATATGTATAATTCCTCAAACAAAAAAAATATGGTGTTTTTCTTGAGTGATTGGGTTAACTCCAGTGAAGAAAATAGAAAAGCACTTCATATGGACTTGGTGAAGCCCAAGACCCAAATATGTAGGCTAGAGAAAGAGAATAAGTCTCTCCTCGATTGATTGAGCTTTCTTGAGAGAGAATGTCATGAGCTTGTAAAGTCAAAGAAGAATCTTGAGTCAAAATGTGCAAAACTTGATAAAGATCTTCATGATTCAAATGAACTCTCTAAAAGACCTTCCCTAAGCAATGAAAATTTTAATAGAATATTGTCTATGGGTAAAAGTGTGGGTGACAAGCGTGGTCTAGGCTACAACACACCACCAACACTTCTTCCAAGACCGTGTTTGTGAAGGGTAACCCCAACCTATCACCCCACAAGTAAGCACAAGTCCTAAAAAAGCTAAAAATGTTAAGGGTAGACATTTAAAGAAGAAGATTATTAAGGAGATCCAAACTAACCATGATATGTGTTACACTTGTGGAGAACATGATCATCATAGTAGACATTGCATGAAAAATAGGGATGTCTTAAATAAGAAACTCTTGCATCTAGTCAACCAATCCAAAGCTTTAACCAATCAAGTTTTAAATTTTTCTAAGATTTTGGAAAGGTATAGTGAGTCCAAGCATATGCATGTATCATCATCCAATGGACCACATGCTAGAGTACACAAATCTCCTTCTAACCTCAAGGTCAAGGTTGATCTACACACATCTAGGGAGAAGAGAGCTAGTCTTCCACCCATTCCCCAACCCAACCCGAGTTTTATGAAGGAAAAAAAAAGTTTGAGTGATTAGGGAGGACTTCAAGAAATTCAGCATTTCAACTAATTTGGAGGTTCCGAGTGCTTCTAGCAAGGTCATAACTCTTAAGAAGTAGGAGAGGTGAGAGTATGGACCTTGGTGTATTATTCATGCATTGCATTAAACACCCTAGGGTCATACATTGTACATTTTTTTTCTTTGTTTATTTTTGATTTTTTTTTCTATATGAAAAATTAAAAATAATAGAAAATTAAAAAACCCCAAAACAAAAGAAACTGAAAAAAAAAATCAAAAAGAGTTTTGATGTCAAATTTGACATTATTTTTTTAGATTTATGCTAATTGCTTTATTTGTTCTTTTATTTGTTTATTCCATGTTTATGCATACTTTTATTAGTATTTGTTTATTTGAAAAATACAAAAATATTGAAAAAGAAAAAGTAAAAAAATTTCTTTTGTTTATTTTTCTTGTTATTGATCATAGTAATTCACACTTGGTTTGCATTATAATGATTACATCCTTAAATCAAAGTTGACATGTGCATTGCTATGAGTCATATTAGGAGATTGAGAACTTAGTGGTATAAATCTTATTGCATGATTAATGAGCTAAAGTCTCTTTCACCCTTGCGTGCTTGTATAGTATTTGCCTTTATTTTATTAGATTTCATGATTTAAAAAAAAAAAAAGCCTTGGGACAATAAGGATATTTTTTAAAAGATTTCAGTAAATATTTAAATTTGTCCATTAAATCATGGTTAGAGATGTTCTTATCTGATGACATGATAAATCATAACCATTAAATTGATAGTAAGTTCCAACTAATAACAGGTCTACTGCCAATCTAATTTCATAGAATCATAAGGTCATTAAATAAAGTTCATATATGATTGTCCTATTAATAATGCTATTAAGACATAAAAATTTGAGGTAATTTACTATAAATTAATGATGTTGTTTCATGCGTAACAATGGAGTAACTCAAGTTACCATGTTTGAAATTCTTTTATGCACAATGCATAGCACTTCTGAGTTGAATATCGAATGCGCTGTCCTTATATCCACTTCAATCCAACAGATCACTAACTTCCACATGCACATCCACCCTAGACTAAGGTATCTCTTCCTTCTACAACACAAAACCAGGTCCATAAACTACGTCAAACAGATTCACGCTCATTTGATCACCAACGGCCTCAAATCGCCTTCCATTTTATCCAAACTAATCGAACACTACTGTGCTCTAACTTCCCCACGAGGCACCGACTATGCCCATAAAATTCTCACTTTCTTTTACCCTCCAAATGTATATCTCCTGAATGTTTTGATCAGATGTACTCTCCCCAGACACTCGATCCATGTTTTCGCCAAGTGGGTCTCTAGTCATGACCAAGTTCTCGACGATTATACGTATTTGTTTGTACTTGGGGCCTGTGCTCGATCCTCCACAACATCTGCAATATGGGAAGGAAAACAAATCCATGGTAGCATAATAAAGCATGGCTTTTTTTCGAGTATAAGATTGCAGACAACTGCTATACATTTTTATGCAAACAATAAGGATGTTGGGTCTGCACGAATGGTGTTTGATGAAATGGCTGACAGAAATGGTGTTACTTGGAATGCCATGATAACGGGTTATTGTTCACAAAGAGAAGGGATCAGTGAACATGCTTGTGGCGCATTGTTATTGTTTCGCGACATGTTGGTTCATGTTAGTGGAGTGAAACCGACGGATACTACAATGGTTTGCGTTCTTTTGGCAGCTTCTCAATTGGGTGCTTTGGAAACTGGTGCTTGTGTTCATGGGTTTATAGAGAAGACACTGTATGCGCCTGAGAATGATGTGTTTATTGGTACTGGTCTTGTGGACATGTATTCAAAATGCGGGTGTCTTGACAGCGCTTTGTGTGTATTTGATAGAATGAAGGAAAGGAATGTCTTGACTTGGACGGCTATGGTGACTGGACTAGCCATTCATGGGAAAGGAAAACAAGCCTTGGAGCTTTTGGATAATATGGAGGCTAATGGGGTAAAACCTAATGCAGTGACCTTTACTAGCTTTTTTTCTGCTTGTTGCCATGCAGGGCTGGTTGAAGAATGCCTTTGTTTATTCCCCAGCATGGAGAGCAAGTTTGGAATATCCCCTCTTATACAGCATTATGGATGCATTGTCGACCTTCTTGGCCGAGCTGGGCGATTAAACGAGGCCTATGAGTTCATAAGTGGTATGCAGGTTGAGCCTGATGCAGTATTATGGAGGAGTCTGCTAAATGCCTGCAAAGTTCATGGGAATGCTGTGCTGGGTGAGAAGGTGGGAAAGATCCTTATCCAGATGCAACCAAGACAAAGATTTGTGGATTTAAAATATTCAAGCGAAGATTACATTGCTTTGTCAAACGTTTATGCTTCTTCAGGAAGGTGGGAGGATGTTGAGATGGTGAGAAAGGAAATGAAGGTTAAAGGAATTGAAACGAAACCTGGATGTAGTTCGGTTTACTCTTTTGGCAACTGCCTGTTAAGTCTATGAGAGGTTGTAGCTTAATTAAACTGTGTGCAGACCTGCAGTAGGAATCACTTGTCAGCTCTAATGAGCTTAAAGGTTTAATTAACTCATGGAAAAAGAGATTTAAAGGGAAATCATGTTGAAGATCAGTCTTCACCTTGGGCTATCTCGCAATACCTTCTGTAGCTTGGCCTGCAGCACTACCTTGACCAACTCGAGGTCCAATAGAAGCAAGCCCTACAACTACAAGGCTTTCACTTGTAAATTTTAAGGAAGGCGATGATGGAAAAAGGCATAAAAAAACTAATAGATTGAAACTTCAACATTCCAGGGGATTGCTTTGAAAGAAATTTAGAATATCCAGAATGTGGATGCCTAGATTCATGGTCTATCTTGGAAAGGGTAAGAAGAATCCTCATAAGAATATCTTGCACTTTTTTTTGTTGAAACTGAGGTTGCAGAGACTTTACATATTGAGAAAGGCTGCAACAAATATGAGGTGGCACAAGAAAGCGCTAGAACGATGGAATGCGTTAAGGCATTTAGACGGTACTGAAGCATGGAAAGGCTTTGATTTACAATATCCATATTCTGCCCAAGATGCTCGTAATGTTAGGCTAGGGTTGCGTACTAATCTAGGTGGAGTACAAAGGGTTATATGACATGCCAAACTTGTAACTATGATAAATTATTGCAGCAGTTGATAAATAAAATGTTACATGGGACGTTGTTACTTGCCTTAAGAGCATAATTGGCGTCAAAACAAGTTGTTTGACAGTGACTATGAGAAGTGGTTTGAACCTAGCAGAGCCATCGGAGGATGAGATTTCAGAATAATTAGTGCTTCATCCAGAAGCATTTGAGCAACAAAACAAAAAATGTACATCCAATGAACTTTGTTGTGTTGAAGTTTGTTATGGTGTTTGACTTAGTCATTTGGTTCTATTAATAAGTCTCTGGTATTTGGGAGTAGGTTTAGGAGTTTGACTCTTTCTTTGCATGTATTACTGACATCAGTTAGCACTGAACGTGAGCAGTTTTCCCTTCCCATTTGTAAGGCTATAAGTAGCCACTTTCATTCAATAAACTTCAAGTTGTTGCTTCAAACACTTTTACTTATATTTAACATTTGGTATTAGAGCCAGAGCAGCAGCTTCCTGACTTGCAGCAGCAGCAACAACAATGGCATCAGACGAAAATTATGTGCAGCCAGCAATTCCTCGTCTTGACGGCCATTATGATCACTGGTCCATGCTTATGGAAAAATTTTTGCGTTCCAAAGAATACTGGAGTGTGGTGGAGAAAGGTCTTCCCGAAGAAGTCACAGGGGCAGTCTTCACCGTTGCACAGACCAAGACACTCGAAGATCAAAAACTGAAAGACCTAAAAGCCAAGATTACCTCTTTCAAGCCATTGATCGTTCGATTTTGGAGACCATCTTGAAGAAAGACACCTCAAAAGATATTTGGGACTCTTTAAAGAAGAAATATCAAGGGACAGCTCTTGTCAAACGAGCACAACTCCAAGCACTGAGAAAGGAGTTTGAGATTCTCCACATGAAGGAATGAGAATGTGTGAATGAGTATTTTGCTCGAACTCTCACCGTAGTTAATAAAATACAGATTCATGGAGAAAAAATGGAAGATGTTGTTGCGCTTGAAAAGATACTACGATCTATGACTTCCAAATTTGACTATGTTGTTTGCTCCATTGAGGAGTCTAATGACTTAGTCAACATGACAACTGATGAGCTCTAAAGCAGTCTTTTGGTTCATGAATAAAGGATGAACAGTCATGTTATGGAGGAGTACGCTGATGACACAGGAAGAAGAGGTCGCGGACGTGGTGCATATCGAGGCAGGGGCAGAGGTCGTGGCAGATCAGCTTTCAATAAATCCATTGTTGAATGCTATCATTGCCATGATCCAGGGCATTTTCAGTATGAGTGTCCAAAGCGAGGCAAGGAGTCAAGGGCACACTTTGCAAAAACAAGAGAAAAAATGTTTCTTATGGCATATATTGACGTACAGAAAGATCCCAGTGAAGAAGCTTGGTTTTTGGATTTAGGATGTAATAACCACATGTGTGGTAAGAAAGAATTTTGCAATACTCTGAATGAAGACTTTCAAGAGTCGGTAAAGCTTGGGAACAATACTTATCTCAATGTCATGGAAAAAGGAAGTATTCGAATGCAAATCAGAGACGGTCCACATATTATTACTGAGGCATATTATGTTCCCCAGCTGAAAAACAACCTATTGAGCATCGGGCAATTGAAAGAAAAGGGCCTAGCCATTCTTATTCAAAACAACATGTGCAAGATCTATCATCCAAAAAGAGGCCTCATCATGCAAACCAATATGTCTCAGAATCGTATGTTCATCTTTCTCTCAAAAATTCAATCTCCACAGTGTTTTCACTCTATCACCGACAACTTGGATTATCTTTGGCATTGTCGGTATGGTCATCTCAGTTTTGGGGAACTCAAGACACTCTATGGAAAGCAGATTGTGACAGGTCTACCTCAGCTTAAAGATCCTAAAGTGGTTTGTGAAGATTGTGTTATGGGAAAACATTCAAGAGATCCTTTTCCAAGGCAAAGCAAATGTCGAGTTACGGAGATCCTTCAACTTATTCATGCTGACATTTGTGGACCGATTTCTCCTACCTCCAATGGCAACAAGAGGTATGTCCTGACTTTCATTGATGACTTTAGTCGTAAAGTTTGGGTGTATTTTCTGGTGGAGAAATCCGAGGCCTTTGCTACATTCAAGCTATTCAAAAGTCTAGTTGAAAAGGAGAAGAATGCTTGCATTAGAGGTCTAAGAACAGATCGCGGAGGAGAGTTTTTATCAAATGAGTTTGTTACCTTCTGTTCCTCTAATGGCATACGAAGACAACTCACCAGTGCTTACACTCCCCAGCAAAATGGCATGGCGAAGCGGAAGAACCGTACAATCATGAACATGGTACGTTGTATGCTCCGGGGAAAACAAGTTCCTAGGACTTTCTGGCTAGAAACTGTTCGGTGGATTGCTCACATTCTCAATCGAAGTCCAACTCTTGTTGTGCGCAACATAACTCCTGAGGAGGCTTGGAGTGGGTCGAGACCATCAGTTGACCATTTTCGCGTCTTTGGCTGTATTTGTTATGCCCATGTAGCTGATCATCGACGCACCAAGTTGGAAGAAAAAAGTTTGCAGTGTGTAATGCTGGGAGTTAGCGAAGAATCAAAGGTCTATCGCCTTTATGACCCCGTTTAAAAAAAAATCATTGTTAGTAGAGATGTAATTTTCAGTGAGGGCGATGAATGGAATTGGGCTGAGAATCAAGACGGTCTTGTAACTGAACTGCACTGGAATGATATGGAAGATGACAGTGATGACAGTGAGGTATGGGAAGATGACAGTAATGTTGAGGATGTAGTCGTTGAGCAACACGAGGATGAGGAGGCAGCAGTGCAAGATCTAGATGCTGATGGAGATCTACCTGTTGGAGAGTCTTCTAGTCCAAATAGAAGAAGAACACGAAGACAACCAACCTGGATGAGAGATTATGTCACTGAATTAGAAGACTCAGAAGGTGAAGGTGAGAACTCTCTCTTGGCTTTGTTTGTTGATAGGGACCCGCTATCTTTTGAAGAAGCCGTGAAGAGTAAGAAGTGGAGATTGGTCATGGATGCTGAGATTGCTGCCATTGAAAGGAATTCTACATGGGAATTAACTGATCTTCTGGTTAGAGGAAAGAAAATTGGCGTTAAGTGGGTCTTCAAAACAAAGTTAAATGAGCATGGTGAAATCGATAAACATAAGGCGAGACTGGTCGCAAGGGTTTTGTCCAACAACATGGGGTTGATGTTTGCACCTGTAGCCAGGCTTGATACCATCAAACTTGTGATTTCTCTTGCGGCACAAAAGCACTGGAAAATCTCCCAGCTGGATGTGAAGTCATCGTTTTTACATGGCGAAATTGATGAAGAGGTCTGTGTTGCACAACCACCTAGATATGAAAAAAAAGGGCAATAAACAGAAAGTGTACAAGCTAAAAAAGGCATTGTATGGATTACAATAATCTCCACGGGCATGGTATAGCAAAATAGAATCCTATTTTGTGAAGGAAGGGTTTACCAAATGTCCCTATGAGCATATCCTATTCACCAAGACCTTACTAGAAGGTAAGTTTCTAATTGTATGCCTCTATGTTGATGATTTAATTTTTACTGGCAACAATGAAGACATGTTCATGGTTTTCAAACAGTCTATGAAAAGGGACTTTGATATGACTGATTTGGGAAAGATGAGATATTTTTTGGGTATAGAAGTATTGCAGCAAGACGATGGGATCTTCATTTATCAAAAAAAAAATATGCCCTAGAAATTCTGGATAGGTTTGGAATGACAGAGTGCAACTCAGTGCTCAATCCCATAGTTCCTGGGGCTAAGCTTAGGAAAGACAGCGATGGAGAACCCATGAACAATACCTTTTTCAAACAGATGATTGGGAGTCTCATGTATCTAACAGCCACCAGACCTGATCTCATGTTTGTTGTTAACTTGCTTAGTAGGTACATGGAACGCCCAACAGATTTGCACCTACAAGCAACTAAGTCAGTGCTCAGATATTTGAAGGGGACAATGGACTATGGCATTTTCTATAGCAAGGGAGGAAACACAAAACTTATGGCGTTCACGGATAGTGATTATGTCGGCCATTTAGAAGATCGAAAGAGCACATCGGGATATTTGTTCTTGCTGAGTTCAGGAGCTGTGTCGTGGTCTTCAAGGAAACAACCGGTAGTCACGTTATCCACCACTGAAGCTGAATTTGTTGCAGCATCTTCATGTGTTTTTCAAGCTGTGTTGCTTAGAAGGCTGTTGGAAGAGTTAAATCATGTTCAAGAAGAGTCCATGGTAATCTACTGTGACAATAGTTCAGCTATTAAACTTTCAAAAAATCCAGTTTTGCATGGTTGGAGTAAGCATATAGACATGAGGTCCCACTTTCTTCGAGATCTAAGCAAGGATGGAATAGTGAAGTTAATACATTGTGGATCTCAGGAGCAAATTGCTGATATTTTAACAAAACCTCTTAAGCTGGATTCTTTTGAGAAGCTGCGCAGCATGATGGGAGTATGTAAAAATCCTACTCTAAATTGATTTGTATATGTAATCAGTTTAAGGGAGGAAATGTTGAAGTTTGTTATGGTGTTTAACTTAGTCATTTGGTTCTGTTAATAAGTCCCTGGTATTTGGGAGTAGGTTTAGGAGTTTGACTCTTTCTTTGCATGTATTACTCACAAAAGTTAGCACTGAACGTGAGCAGTTTTCCCTTCCTAGTTGCAAGGCTATAAGTAGCCACTTTCATTCAATAAACTTCAAGTTGTTGCTTCAAACACTTTTACTTATATTTAACATGTTGGACGAAGAAAATGATTTTCTTTGAGCTACCCTATTGGGTGAAACTCTGGTTTGGACTCAACCTTAATGACATGCATTAAGTGAAATATATACGACAATGTGCTTGGAACGTTTCTAAGCATAAATGGAAAGAGCACAAACACAAAATAAACTAATCTAAATTTGGGGGATTTGAATATAGGGAAAGAGTTGCACAAAGTACTGTGACTCTAAGGGCCTGTTTGGTATGTTTTTTGGGAAGAGTTTGGATTGGCTTGTCCAAATCTTTCCAAACCTAAAGATGGGATTCAACATTTAATATTGTCCATACCCATGTTTGGTATGCGCAGATATATATGACTATTATGATAATATATTTGTATATAAATGACTATTGTGCCCCTTAACCAATTTAATCCAAACATGGGTATGGATATATAAGGAGTATAAATGTCATTTGAATGTGAAACCTCCAAACTCACATATGAAACCCCCCCCCCCCCCCCAAATGGGTTTCATGAAACCCATGAACTTGGATTTCATGACCGGGGCGGATTTCAAACCCTAAACTACATACATAGTTACCAAACATGGGTTTAAGGGGGTTTAGTCTCCAACCCATGTTCCAAAACCCCCCTTAGGGGCTATTTGGTATGTGGGTTTTGGGGGGGTTTTGGAACATGGGTTGAGGACTAAACCCCCTTAAACTCATGTTTGGTAACTATGTATGTAGTCTAGGGTTTGAAATCCGACCCGATCATGAAATTCAAGTTCATGGGTTTCATGAAACACATGGGGGGAGGGGGGTTTCATAGGTCGTGACTCTAATAGTCTAATGTAAAACTCCATGTGTGGTACACATTGTCCCGAAGGAAAGAGAATGCTTTTGTGATTTCTTAAAATAGTGAAGTATCCCAAAGACTATTGAACAAACATCTCAAGGTCTATGGGTGTGTTTGGATAATCGGCAAGGATAGGAATGGATTTGATTTTTTGTATCCTAACCCATCCCACCCAAACCCATTCAGGCACTTAATTAGATGGGTTATGTATACCATCCAACCCAAACCATTGTTTGGCAAGAAACAATTGAATGTGATGGACTCCATTTGACTTTTGTAGATATTTACCATTGTAGCCATTGATGAACCAGACCTCTATAGTGATCGCCACCACCGCCGCCACAACAGAAATGCCACCACCGCCACAACAAAACCACCACTGTCACAATAGAACACCCAAAGCCACCACTGCCACAACAGAACACCCACCACCACAACCATATTTCTCTCTCGTGGTCAGACTGTTTACAGTGGATCTCCGGCGAATCTACCGATGTTCTTCTCCGATTTCGGCCATCCGATACCGACGAACGAGAATCGAACCGAGTTCGCTCTCAATCTCATTCGAGAATTAGAAGGCTCACCTGGTGGAACCAAAAGCTTAGTCGAATTCAACAAATCATGGCAGGATTTGAAGCGAAGTAGAGCTCGAGATAATGATCCAAATCAATCCCCAAGTTCAACCCATAATTTATCGTTGAAATAAGCAATCAGTGCAAGCATTTCACGAGGAAAATTGGTCTCTAGAACAGCAAACGATTCAAGTCCTTCTTCAATGGTGCCCACATTTGCAAACCCTCTCTGGATCGAAATGCCGGTTCTATCGAAGCGATCGTTCAAAAATTCTCGGCGAATGCCAGAGATTTTTGGGATTCGATTGGGTGCAGTTTTGGTTACTGGGTTCATCTTAGCTACAATCTTCTGGCAACTCGATAATTCACCCAAAGGCATTCAAGAATGATTCCACCACCACCACACAATAGAAACATCCACCACCACCACCACAATAGAAACATCAACCACTATCAGATCTGAGAGATAGAGAAATTAGGGTTTCAAAATCATCCACCATCGTGGTGGATAATTTTGACTGTGAATGGTCGTGGTTAGGGGTGGTGCTGGTGAAGATCTCTTCTTCATTCGGTCCACTCCGGCACCCAAACCCATCCCAGCAAAAACCCTAGGCTTGGGCTTCGTCGCCTTCTCAAAGCGAGAGAGAGAGAGAGAGACGAGACAGACAAAGAGTGAGAGCCAGAGATCTAGAAGCGAGAGAGAGAGCTCAAAAGAGGAAGGTGGGGTAAATATGTCATTACCCTTCATAACCCGTCGGCTAGGATTGAAACCCAGGGTGGAGGTGGATTAATTTTAACCCATGTAGCATGGTTAAAAAGCATTGTAGCATCCGGGTCAAGGATAGACCCGGGATTTATATCCTACCTCAATTTTGACTTCCCAAACAAAGGTTTTGTGGGACCCATTGTTTTATTACCCTATCCTTATGAAGTTAACCCACATTAACCCACTACCCAAACACACCCTATGAGCACTAAGGAGGTCTGGAAACACTAAGGATGATAAGGTATCGGGTCTCAAAAATAGTCTCATTTTTCTTCTACAATGTCTTATTTCGACTAAAATAGTGCACTTTACTTCCTTGAGTTTTATAAATGTCCACATAACATAACCCTCACAAGTTTTGTGGACTAATCTTTACCATTAACTCTGTTAACGGAAGCAATAAAATAACATTAATACCCTTTTGTCACTTCTTTCCCGTTTCTTCTCAATCACCTTCCACCTTTTGTCGTCATGAATGACCACAAATAGCTTCGACACAGTCGCTCAAATGGGGTGAAATAAAATTCTTATATCACAAAAATTGAGGCAGCCACTGAACTTCAATCTCTCCATTCACTAAAATGTTTCTTTATCATTTTTTTTTTAATCAAATCCAAAGAACAGACCCACAAAATATGGAAATAGATTTGGAACTCAAGTTCTCTAGAATCTTAGTTGATTGTCTTACTGCAGCACTCAAAGTATCAAATACAAACTCAATTGCCTCAAAATTTAAACAAAAACTTTAAATCCAACTGCACCAACCCCCAATGCGCACCAGATTCAAATAAAAACCATCAAAACCAGTCGGTGCATGAACAGAGACCACACCCACTCATCCTTGCAACGCTTTGAAAATTTGAAAGTCCAAGTCAGAAGTCAAAAACCTATTCTTCGTAATCAATATTTAAAAATCAGAACTGACATATCCCCAAATATTGTCGTCAATTCCTCTCCTAATCTAAATCGCCACTACCACCATCACAAATCGACCCTAATTGCTACAGTGACCAGCAACTACTCTGGCCCCCATCATCTTCGATCCTCAAACACTTTCGTCTCTAGTCTAGAACAACAATCCACTGTCGAGGGAAGTGAGGAAGAAGCAGAGAAACGAGACAGAATAGGTAAACAAATGAGAGAAGAAAGGAAGGGACGTTTATGGAGAAAATTAGGTGATTTCATATTTTTTGTAATTCTAGAAACATGCAAGGGTATTTATGTCTTCCAAAAATGTGTCGTACGAACCCAATCCTTTGAGGTTATGATCTATTTAGATGTGCGGTTGCCTGGGAAGGCTCTGGACCGGTTAACCGCCGATTTATGCCAAAAATATGGTAAGTGGAAAAAGAGAAAAAAGAAAAGACATACACCAAACATCATGGGAAGGAAAATGCCGTGAAAAAATTATAGATTAAGCTGTCTATGCAGCACTGCACATAATTAATCAAAGGCAAGAAGTTGGGTCTTATCCACCATGCATTAGACCATAAAGAATAGGACTGTTTGCAAGATAAACCAATAAGAATTTTCAAGTAGAATTGTTCTTCAGCACAACCCTTTTGACAAAATCTCCAATGCAGTTGCACTCTTCTGTTCATTACTGCTGGTCTCCGTTGCATTGCGTTCCACCAGAGTTTATACCCCCACGAATCCGCTTCTGCAGATGCTCCAAGCTAGCCACTCGCTGCATTGAAGAAGTTCGACCCATCTTGTTCACACCAACTGTAGCTGCAGCTGGATTTTGCGGTACATCATCCACTGTAGGAATGTTGACCAAACCATTCTGAATTCTTGCATCGTGACTGGACAGATGATTATTGGAAGCAGGTTGATAGAAGTGCTGCTTTGGGTCATCTTGCACAGGGACAGCAGCGTCTGTTGATGTGTCAGGACTTCCAGCAAAGGATGGCATACTCATTGTCGACATCTCAGACATGGCTTGGAACAACGGATTCAACCCAGTAACTCTTTTAACTGTCTCCTCAGCCATCTTCACCTGCAAATAATAAAAGCAATCACATGAGAAATTTTGTATAAAATATTCGTTTCACAGAAGAGGGTTGCCTACATTATGTCGTTTCCTGTCTACTTCACTTTATTTTCAGTCACAATAAAAACATGCACAGGCAGTTTCATGTTTGGTTTTCGTTTCATTTGTTTTTTGGGGTCTGGCACAGAGTTGTTTAACTGTGTCCAAAGATATATTTCCAAAACACCTTTCGGAGACGATGGGCAATGCACCCCGTCACAAAACTCCAAAGAACTGTTTACCTTTGCTCTCAATGTTTCAACATCAGCTTTCAGAACTCTATTGTCAACAGCCGCATCATTGTACTTCTGGCTTATGTCAGTTAGACGCTTCAATAAAGAAGAATTCTCAACTCTTAACTGAGAAACCTACGAAGAACCAAGAAGAAGATATCGTCAGTCAGACTAATTATGAAGATAATTCATAAATGAAGGCAATGGTCAAGTATGTGAAAAACCTGTGTCTCAAGTTCGGTCAAATGAGCCTGTTTTCTTCTTCTTGAGCGTCTTGCTGATTCCCTATTTGAAAGCATTCTGACAAACACTAGACGAATTAATTGAAGGGAATTGATTTTGACAACAAAATGCATGCACAACAAAAAACCCCATTTTTGGAAAGGACAGACAAATTCAGAAATATAGGAGCAAACATTTAAGGGTCTTATAATGCATGAAATATCAAAAGTGTAGTATGTTCCACAAAGCAATCATATAGTAGCTCTAAAGTTCACCTGAACAAGAAGAGAGTAGCTGCTGGTTTGATAGACAGCAGTCTTCTCCTTCAAAAACTCTTTCTAAAGTGAAAGAGTCAAGCATCATATCTGTCATAAACATGCAGATTTGAGCACCCAATTGGTTAAAATTAATTAGTCTTGGCACCTTGAACCTCATCTGTTTAGGAGTTAAACTTGTGATCTTTATGATCAGAGCATTTCTTATGATGACTGATACCCTATTTTTGACATTTCAAGTTTTAAAGAAGGTTGATCTCAATTGTTTGTCAAACACAATCGTAAACAAAGAACCCATAGGGCGCTCGGTCGAAGTGCAACTCTCCACTGTTGAAAAAAGAAAGTGTTTTGATGCTTCCTTGCTGAATAAGGGACTCAATTCTCCTTCACAACCAATTAAAAGGCTAGGCCCACTAGGTTTCTAGATACTTTGTTGGCTCTAGAATTATGGCACTTGTGAAATCCCTAGCGTAGGAAGTAATGTAATTAAAGCCAAGAAGATGAACAATGACAAGACAAATGAAAATTTTCTTCATTGACTAAGAATATTTTGTCAATAACTACAAGATTAATGCTATTTATCTGCTGTCTGCCGCAGGTTGTCTTAGGGGAAAAAGATTCATATTCCAGTAACTAAAATCATCCAACGGATGATCTCTTGTTAACAAGATTACCAGAGTAGACAATTTCTGATCATAAATTCTTGTCTTCCCATGGATTTGTTCGATGGAGAACAATGCCAGGAACAGAAGTTCCAAAACATGAATCAACAACCCTTTTTGAACTTTACATGCAGCCTATAAACATGCAAGCATTGTCTTAAAAGACAATTTATATTTTAGAATTCCGTGATTGAAGACTAACACTGGAAGCTTTTATTCTTCAACTAAATGTTTCCACCTACAAACTGATATGTTCACTAATCTCCCATGTTATGTATGATATAGCGAACTCCAACACCATAAATACCAATTTCTACATTGATAAAAACTATTAGCAACTTCAAAAGTGAAAAATGAGTACCTCCTGACACGTTTTGCATCAGCAGGGTCCCTATTCTGAGTTGTTTCTGTTTCTCCTTCCAGGTCATCATCATCTGACTGTTCTTGTGATGATCCACTTGTTGTTGACCTCAACTGAACCCCAGATTTCTTTTGCATGGCAGGCAATGAAGGAATTCCAAGTGGTCCGACAGCTTCCTTATCTTGTCCCTTGGAGGAATCGTACCCAGATCCTACATAGGTTATGAGAACACAAAAAGATATTATTTTACCAAGATAACTCAATCAACCCTCATGCTGCATTCCACAACGTATTTTCTGTGTAAGGATCCAAATACAGAAGCAGAGAAAACATAAAATACACAAATCATGTGATTAATACCCAGTCTGGTTCCCCGAAACCGAGGGCACTACGAAGGAAAGAGTGCTTCCAGACCTACATTTGGCTCTATTTGCACAAAGTGCCTACCCTCAAATACAATTTCGATAACCTTGCGGTTGTGCCCAAGCATTTTACCAAACCCAGCATGTGATTAATAGGTGGGGGACAAACTTAATTACATACTGCATACCAAGAACTAGAGATTGGCAAAGCAAAGCTTTGTAGGGCTTTCAGTTTACCATGTTATTAAATCTATTTAACCATGGATGTTCTAAAATTTTCTAGTTAACTTAGTATGCATACCAATTGGCGTCCTACTACACCACTCCATTGCCAATGGGTGGTAAAGAATGGATTCCCACCAATTATGTTAACCTAAAGTTCTTCACTTACACTATATATACCCTTAAATAAAAAGGACAGAAAATTCAAACCTAATGCTCGCAACTAATTCTCCATCCAACTTTTCCCATAACTTTACTCAGCTGTTATAAAGCCCAAAAGTGGAGTGCAAATCGAAGGAACTTTATCAGCAACAAAACAAGTCCACAGTTTGACCTGGAATGCAGTGAAATGGTTCACAAAAAAATTCGACCAACTCTTCCCACAAGATTCACAACTGACAAGACAACTCCAATCCCCCAATCAGTAACATCGGCTGTGACACAACAGGTACACTATACACAAATAGGTGATACATATACATACCTTCATACATATATAGATATAAACTTGGTAAAATTGATTGTAAACTACAATGACATGGTGCAAACTTCGGGATTTGTCTAACCACTTCTATTCTCAACATCTGTCTCCGAGAAGAGGACTGTAACTCTGGAAGACACAATCTACTGGCCATGATCAGGGCATTTATGCATGCACACAAGTTGCATGGTGCAGGAGCACACACAATGCATGTAGGGTTCTCAAATGCCAGGACAGTGCAGTTAGAGCATGGAAATAACAATATTCCATAATAACATCAAGATACTAACCTTTAGAAGGAATCTGAGATCCCAACTGTGAAGTATTGGAAGCCTGTGATGCATTGTCAGGTATGGCGGTAGATTCTTGAGGTTTCACATAAGATGCCTATAGACATGAATAAGAACATTAGTTAGTTAAACAGTGCCTGTGATCTTTCAGCACAAGGTTAAAGAAAGTCATTTTTTAAAATATATGTGCTGGTGGAATCACAATTAAGTTAATATGCACCTCCCTTCCCACCTCCAAAACCCAAAAAAAGAAAAAGATCAAAAATCCAAAAGAGGAAAAAGGTAACATAAGTTAAGAGTTAGCAAGGCATACATGTGAGGTACAAAAACATTAATCATTTCTAAGTCCTCTAGACAGAGTAGATAGAATTTGAGTATGACAACACCCTCATACTGCTCCATTATTGTAGCTTATGTTTTATCCTTTTCTTTCATTTACAAATCTTGTAAAACAGCATCTTATGCCCTCTGTTGCTCTACACAAGGAGTTAGTAGACAAATCTTTACTTAAGAACTTCACCTCTAGCAACCAAACATATAAAAAATCTCTGGTATTTTACGCTTTTTCCTCTTCCTTAAGCCCCAACCTCTCAAAAATCTATATATATATAAAACAAACATTATTTTTTTGTGTGAGAGGGCTTGAGAAGTCTTCCCTCCTCAAACGCTTATTTTCTAGATTTTTGAAATATTTAATTATCTCCTTCCAAGTCAAATTATTCTATTTGGTTTATTTAACTACTACCTCTATCTTTTGTAACCTAAGAAGTACAGATACGGATACGACACGATTCGGACACGCAGACATGAAATTTTTCAAAGAAGTAGGGCACGGACACGTTGACGATACGTTAAATAATATGTATGTACATATATATTATCATAATAATCTTTTAATTCATCATTTCTCTAATTCTAAAAATTCACATCATGATATCACTATGTAAAAGGTACAATATAAGATATACTGGTACACATTCAACATTAACATTCATGATCCAACAATCAATGACTACTACAACTTTTATTTTCAAAAATATTCTACTTCGTAACACTAATTTTCATCAATTTTTAAGAGCCCCAATTTTGTAACCCCGTTTTTCTCACATTACTTTCATATTAAAAATTTATTCTATTTGTATATAAGTTCGTATTCATATTCAAAATTATGTTACATTCATGTCTTATGCTCAATTTAATGATCATAACTTATTTTATATTATGATTCTGATTTATATCCCTTTAAAATTACAAAAATAACTCTTAAATATAAAATTATTTAAAAAGTTCTCAAAACGTGTCTCCAGCGTGTTGGTCGTGTGTCTCCAATGTGTCTTGAGCATGTTTGCCGCGTGTCCCCAACGTTAGGGATCTTCCACATCCTTCCTACCCGACCCTATCCAATTATTGGAATTCCGCAAAATTTCAGCTGGCCAATGGAAGAAATTTTAGTATTCCGCAAAATCACAGATAGGAATGCGGAATACCCATAAAAATTTTGCATTCCTATCCAATCTGCACATATATTTAATTTTTTTTTTAAATAATATATTTGGTATAAAACGACTTCGTTTTAAAGTTGATTTAGTGGTTGGGTTTGATTGCAATGGACTTGGAAGAAAAGGAGCTTGTGGACATGAATGGTGCTATGGGCAAACAAATTTGATTTGGTAGGTGGGTTTGAGTTTTTTCATTATAGTTTTGATGTATAATGAGTTATGTTTGTTGTAAGCCCTCTGCCATTGAAGATATTAAGGAGAGTCCAAGGGAGAGACTATCAAGTAAAACCCCCTCGGATTTGAAGGTGTCGAGGGCAATTTCATCAAAGAAGAGATGAAGGTTATAGAGTAAAGGATCAACAACAATGATAAGAGTAAAGGATGGGTATGACAACAATGATAGAGTAAAGGATCCGTATTTCGCACTCCTACCCGAACTTTCGAGTCGATTTTTTTGGACAGAATTCGACTCGGAACATTAACCTCGATCTGGTTGGGTCGGCCAAGAAATTGGCCTTCTGCAATTCATCAGTTCGGAAGATCAAATCCACTGGGGGCTGTTTCAGCCCTACCAAACATGTCCAAAACGTGTCCTAAAAAAAATTAATAATAAAAAAATCGGACACTCATTTTAACGTGTTCGACACGTGTCCAAGTGTGTTCGTGTCCCAGATGTATCCGACACTGACACTCTGCCCAAAATGAAGTATCCGTGCTTCCTAATTTGTAACTACTCCCATTATCTTTTTAAATTATTTCAAATTTAAATTTTCAATCATGCTTCTTCATGTTTTAACATTTAACAAAAAATTATTTTAACTCCTTAATGAGTAATTTTTCAGTAATGTGAGGATTAGAAAAGGTGGGATTGGGTGATGATGAGGGACACAAATTCCGTGCATCACACAGGACGGCCGCTAGTAAGCTACTAAAAGAAACTATGTTTTCTTGCATGCATCCAGAAGACAGAGGAATACAATAGATGCAACTTCCAATTTCAGACAGAGGAAATACTCTGCAGCTTAAATAGGATACTTGTTCACAAGGATTACTATTCCGAATAGGCCTTGATTGATTAGGCCTCACAATAACATAGTTGATGAATTCAAGACATATCTGCAGAAACAATAATTAGTTTTATAACCTTTAGGAAACTTGCTAAAGCCTCCATGCTAGCAAGTAATATCACTGAATAGATCAGAGTAATATTGTGGATGGACACTACAAATTATGGTGATACGGATTATAAATACAAAAGAACCATTATTTGCATTCTTCATGACTGCAGAAGTGATGCATTAAACCAAACCCATTTGAGGAGAAAGGAGAAAAGAAAGAAAAAGAACTAGGACAAGGTTAGACAATACAGATCCAAACTAGTTACTCATTTTTTTCGAAATCTCTTCATCCTCCTCCAAATCTTTTCATCCTCCTTACAAAGATATTAAAGAGTTGATAATAAGAAGGTTGTCAACAAATTTTTTAAAACATTCTCCGGGACAAAAGGATTGCGGAATTAGCCATCTTAATTTTCTTGAATCGAGATGGAACTGAAGACACCCACAATACGGAGACCTTCTAAACTAACACATAACTACTATGGCAAAAGAAAGATCAAATACAATTCAACCAAACTAAAAACAATAATGGGAATTTTAACAGAACTAAGCAAAGAATTCAATCTATTGCCTTACTATTTCAAAACCATAAGACCCAGTTAAGTAGCTGAGAGAATTGTGTGTGTGTTTGTGCCTGTCTGTTTTTGCAATCCCATATTTAGCATCAACCATAAAACTTATAAGCACCATTTTTTTGCTTTTCTTATTTCATCCATTCAATTTTCTCGGCAACTAAACAGAACCCAAAAACCAGAAGATGTCAAAGAAATCGTACCCGAGTTAAAGCCACAGCAGCACAAGCGAGATTGAGTCGACTCTTGAGAAAAGCCTGATATTCTTCCGAATCAACCGGCACATTTGGTGGTGGTGACCCTCCAAACGGCGCCGTGTTGGTCGAACTCGCACCAATCTCCGTTTGATCACGATTATGGTCACGATCTTTGACCTCGACGACGTCGTTCTTGATATCAGTCTGTTTAGACGACGACGAAGAGGGAATAGGCGGAGGCGGAGGCGGCGGTGGTTGGGCGGCGGATGAATTGGATGCGGACGCCTCCTGGAGGAAGCGCTGGAAGGCCCACTCGGAGGAGCTGCGGTTCATCATCTTTGATGCGGACGAGGATGAGTATTCGTCATCGGTAGCTTGGGAGAGATGAATCGGCGGCGGTGACCAAAATTGGTCGGCAATGTCGTCCACTGAAAACACCCTATCCATTTTGCCCCTCTCTCTCTCTCTCTCTCTCTCTCTCTTATTTCTCACTCAAAGACTAGTAAATACTTGTATTTCTACACCTGGGTTTTGCTAGGATACTCCTACTACGTTGTTTACTAAACATTATTGAGAATGATAGAATAAGAACATATTAGTTATAATTCGTTTTTGAAGGACGATGTAACATAAAATTTAAGTGTTTATAATTTAATTACATTTTAATATTAATTTTTTATTTTAATATTAATCTTATCAATTATTTTTTTTTAAAATAAAATAAATTTTTTTTCAAAGTATACGACCCTAAAAGAATATCAACATGTATATATTACTATCGTATAATGTCAAAATTAAACAATTCAACTTATAATAAAAATAGGTAATATGATAAAAATGAGTGTAAAAAATTTGTGAGAATAAAATTTAACATGTTAAATATCTTATTATATAGATGATAGGGTTTTGATATTATATATTGTTTTATTAGTTTTTAAAAAATAAATGTATTAATTTTTTTTTTTTTTGGGGGAGGGGTATGGATAAAAACCAAATATCATATCAATTGGTGCATAGCATTTTGGAAAGTAACAAACTTGTTGTTTTGCATGATATATATCTCAATTTTTGTGGTCTATGTTTTAGAAACTATTAGAAATTTGGAAGTTTTTGGTACGTATTATGCATTTATCTAATATTACAGTTATGAAATTAAATTTCAACTTATAAAAATATAATCACGGTTAAGATTGATTTAATTTTTATTTATTTTTATCTATTAGTATAAAATTTATCCCTAAATTTGTTTTTCCGCTCAAAAAATATCAATTTTTCAGCACAACTTTCAATGTCAAACAATTCAACCAACACACTTTCCAATATCAATTTACTCCATTAATTCACAGTTACCTTTCTATTCTCTCTCTTCTCTACCTCTATCTTATTTTCTCTCTGTTTAGTTTAATTTTAAATTATATAATTAAAAAATAAATATAAAAATTAATTATTATTAAAAATATAAATATCACGTTATTAATGTTCGATTTTTTTATATTATAGATTGTTTTCAGAGACAAAATTATTGCTAGTATTTATATGTTATGACAAGGTTTTTGTTTTGATTTTGACTAAGTGTCTTTTTCACCAATGTTCAACTTAAAAAATTCATCAGTTTCTAAATTTATTTTGGAAACTATTGTCATATACACAACCTTGCAAGTAGAGAGTTTCATTTTATCGCTTTTGATGGGTCAAGCCCAAATGACCCAATCTATATAAAAAGCCCAAATCCCCATTTGAGGAGCCCAACTTCATTTAAGATCCACCAAGCCCAATCAGGCTTCATGCTTAGCCACGTCATCAAGGGGAGAGCAGAGGAGCATCACCTGCACAGCGGAAGAAAATGGTCCACCCTCACCTTATCTTTGACCGCATCTCATGGAAGCTCCTCAACCACCTCGCCCGTTGAGGATAAGTCGTGAGCTCCACCGAAATGCTTGCTAAGTTGCTGAAGAGTAGCACAACCTGTTAGGGGACCCCTATAAATTGTAAGCCCCACCAACACTTGGGGGGCATCACACTTACCTGAGCACGACTCTCCCTCTTCTCTCTCAAAGCTTGTAAATTCTGCTCCCCGCTCCCTTGAGTTAATAAAAGCTCCCCGGCAACCAAAGCCATTCAAGAGTGGACGTAGGTCACGTTGACCGAACCACTATAACTTCTGTCTCTTCCTATTCTCTACTATTTTACTGCATTTATTAATTACACTTAACAGGTGGTGTGCAAAGCCATTTTTGTGCATCATCAGCTTTTATTTTATTTTATTTTTATTTTTTTGAGGATTTTCCAAAGACAATTAATCATAATGATTTTTGCTTGTGGAGAAGTCTATTATTTTGAAAGTCTTATCGATAGAAGTATGTCAACGGATTATTTTGAAATCTATGTTAGGATGCTGATGTGCAAGAAGACTAAAGGAGAGGAGGTTTAAAATTTCAAAATTGGACCTAAACCATAGAAAATGACTACTACAATACCAAAAGTTTTTTGTGGTATCGAATGAAAAATTATTATTATTAAGGGTCATGTTAAGGGACAAATTATAATTATTCTTGATCAAAATATTGTGATTGATTATAAATTGTTATAATTAATTGTGAATAATCTCAATGAATTATAATTAATTGTTAAAAGTTATATTTTTATAGATTAATCACAATATTTTTATGATTGATCATAAAATAAGCCTCTCAATTGAGCGGTTTTTTATCCAGGATCTGATATGAATCTGAGTCTATTTAACAGGATATGCATTATGGGAAAATTACAAATAATTATTACTTTTTTCCACAAAAATTCATTAAGTGCTATCATTTTTATTTTATATAGTCCTATTCTTGATTTTTTTTTTAACTAAGTCCTAAATTCTATTATATTTCAATTTTATCATTATCCTTTAATTATCAAAATCCTTTCATTTTTTTACATTCTTAGAACCAATTAAGAGGACACAAATTTATTGCTTACAAAACTAACATTGAAACCCCATTAAAAAAAAAAAAAAAATTCAACTAACATAAATTTCATGGCAAGATCTCGAGAAAGTCCACATTTTCTTATTTTTTTATCTCATTGAGATACCCAAGTTAAAAACCCGAGACAATATTTGTCGAGTATTTAATAAAATAAGAAAGGTTAAAAAAAAACTACATTGATAATGTTTGTCGATTAATTCCATTGTAATGTCATTATTGATTCAAACATAACAACTAAAATAAATTCCTAACTTAATCATTTTAAATCCAATATAAATTAATAGAATAATTTAAAACCAATGAGATAATGTATCAGTAGAATCTATAATATAATAATATTATTTTAATCGAAGTAAGAGTTAACTTGTTGTAAGAAAAGAAAATACATCACATGTCAATTGAAAAGTCTCAAGGATGTGCCGCCGAAGTTGACATACCAAAAAGAATGCAAAGTCACATAACAATTAAAAAGTTTCAAGGTTGTGCGGCTGAAGTTGGCATACCAAAAAGAATACAAAGTCACATAACAATTGAAATGCCCTAAGAGTGTGCCGTCGAAGTTGACATACCAAGCAAAGTCACATAGCAATTGAAATACCCCAAGAGTGTGTCGCCGAATTGACCTAAGAATGAAAGTGTTTTGATAACTAAAGGGTAAAGATAAAATTAAAATATAATTGAATTAGGACTTAATTAAAATAAAATATTAAAATAGGACTTCATTAATATAAAAAAATAATAATGGGACTTAATGGATATTTGTAGGAAAAAGTAATACTTATTGATAATTTTTCCTTAATATTTTAATATTTTATCCTAATTCGATTAAGTTTTTTTAAACAGATTTAGATTTGGATACATGTAAATCCGATCCAAAAAAATTCGATTCAGAATATATATAAATATAAATATAAATATATATATGTATATATATATATATATATATATATATATATATATATATATATATATATATATATATATTTAATTGAGAACTTTTTTTGTATATATATACATATTTCATTAGACTATTAATGAGATTGACATGAAATTAAATAAAAATTATTGAATAAAATGATTAGTTAATTAAATTAGGTTAACAATTAACTTAAATCTGATAAAATTATTATTATTTTTAATAAAATTTTGTTGGAATTCAAAATTTTATATCAGATCGAGTAATTAGATCGAATATCTGATTTTTCAAGGATGTAGATATGGATTAAGATTTTGAAATCTGCCGAGTAAACAAATCAAATTCGGAACTCAATTTTTTATCAATTCGAAAATGGACAGATCAATATCCTATCCAAATTCGATCTGTTAACAGCCATATTTTTAAGTGGTAAGTTATATCATTTTAAACTATAACTTAAGGTATGTTTGTTCACCCAAATTCAGCACTTAAAATGAATATATTCAGCACTTATTAATTAAGCATGTTTGATAATTAAAATTTAAACCCTCTTAATATATTAAGTGCTCCTCAAAAATATGCTACAATATTAAGTAGAAGATTTTTTACTTAATTCTGAAAGCTGAAAGCGCTCAGCAAAACTATCTTTAATATTATTTAACATATGACAATTATACTCCGAAATATTTTACATTCCTATTAAAACTCTAATTAGTCTTCTCTCCAAAACCCCTAACCTAATATATCCTACTTGTCGATTATTTTCTTCAACGACAGGTAAGTCTTCTTCAGCCGTCAACTTCCCTTGTCTTCT
Source organism: Ilex aquifolium (assembly GCA_951799425.1). Lineage (NCBI taxonomy): Eukaryota > Viridiplantae > Streptophyta > Magnoliopsida > Aquifoliales > Aquifoliaceae > Ilex > Ilex aquifolium. Next base: position 13,356,073 of record OX637395.1, read on the forward strand.
TCTTCTTCTTCTTCTTTTTCTTCTCTTGTTTGCTGCAAACACACATATACACCCACACATAGGCCTGTCAAAATTCGACACAACACAATTAATCGACATGAATTGACACGAATTAAGCGGGATTGGGTGAGACCTTAACGGGTTCGGGTGATAAACGGGTTAACCTGTCAGACACGTTTAATAAATGGGTCGTGTTCGGGTGAGACCTGTCAACCAGTTTATCACCCGTTTATCCGTTTAAAAAAAATAATATAATAATACCCGGGTGGAATACACACTCTCCAGAAGAAGACCTCCATCTCGAAATAGGTTTAGAATGCTAAAGCAATTCTTTGACATTAGATCAATCTAGGGCCAAGGTTGAGCTAACTAAATTGATTTTTCTTTGGTCTCAGCTCATCTTCAGAGGATGGTGACAAATCATCCAAAACCATCAAAGAACCTTTGAATCGGAAGAGGAAGAGGAAAACAAGGAAAAAAAACTCAAGTTATTTCTGGAGAATATGATGGGGAGAGTTATGCAAAAACAGGAGCAAATGCAAAAACAGTTTATAGATGATGGGACATTTCTAAGATAGAAGCAGACCACGACACGTGGCCTCGGCATTGCAAACATCCTTCTCCATGAGGAAGACACGTGGTCTCGGCGCCGAGGATATTGGCCTCCATGATTAAGACACGTGTCCTCGGACACAAAGTGTCCTCAAGAGATGAGGAACGTTGCACTCAGGCGATATCCCCTCGGCTCCAGAAGTTCTCCAATCTCTCAACTATGTACCCTCGGTGCCGAGGGTACATTCATCCCAAGATCCCCATTTGTCCTCAGCGCCGAAGGATACTAGCTAGAGTTGTGGCCTTGCCTCATGGCTCCTATTTCTAGAAAAGCTACTGACTGACAGTTGATCAGCCTTGGCTAGACTAGGAATCATGAGGACACTCTGAAAAAGGGAGTCAGAATGGCAGGTCCAACATGACATCCCACCAAGGGGAGTAGGGCACGTGGCATAAAATGCATAATGAGGGGCGGACGGACGAGAATACCCCTGCTGACATACGACTATTACAGGCATGCATTTAATAAGTCCTCAACTGATGGGACACCTACAATGATGTGAGAAGCTAGAAAGGGATGGAGTATTAAGTGCTCCAGTATTAGAGCATTTAATAGCTCATCCTTGAAGAAAGAGCATTGAATGATTTGGGATCCGAGCATTTAATGTCCTTGCATAGAAGGAAGAGCTTTGATTGCTCGGGGATCCGAGTAATTAATACTAGGGTCCTCCCCATACGAAATAGGGGGCACGCTGCCCCATCTCTGAACGCTACCTACTTTCTAGACTATCAGTAATGATGGGTCCGGGTGGGTATAAATAGCTTCCAGAAACACATTGTAAATGTACGCAAAACCATCTCTCAAGAACACAAACAGTGTTTTCTCCTTCCCCTCCCTCAAAGAACTGACTTGATCGTTGGAAGGGATATGCCGGAAAACACTCTGGCTCCCTTTTTAACCTGTTTTCTGCGTATCAGGGACCCTTATCGACCCGCCGGAAGGATCGAGCAACCATAGAAACAATTCATCACCACTCCTTAGGCCCTCTCAACCCTTTCCTTGCCAAAAGACCTTTGACGTTTGAGGCCGGCACGAGTTCACCAAGGGAGAGATCTGTCTTTTACATCTATTGTGCGAAAATCACCGCGCACAATGGACACGATAGAGAAGAAGGAACAAGAGAGAATCATCAGAGAAGAGGCTTGGAATCAGCAGGAGATGGAAAGGGCAAAGAAGGATGGGGTGATAAGAGCCCAAGAAACATCTCGTAGTCTAGCCCTCATATCCTTCATTCAGAATGTGTTAGGCCATGAAATTCAAATTCCCAAGCCATTGGAAATCTCATGCCAGAAAGAGATGAAGGTGAAATTCACAATCAAGAAGATTCCAAGTGTGATCCAAGTAATAAGAGAGGTCACTGCTGGATTAAACCAGGGCAAAAATTAGGGCAAAAACTAATTTTGGCTTGAATTCCACATCGACAAATTCAAATGAAGGAGACCTCCCATGCCTATAAAAAGATGCAACCCCCTCCTTTAATTATTAAACCTTCTCATTTGCCTTTGCAAGTGACAGCCAGCTGGAAATCTTTTAATTAAGATAGTACAGTTGGTGTGGGTAATTAATGGAGTTTAAAATTTTAATAGGATAGTTTTTTGCCGTGGGTTAAAATTTTAATAAAATTAAACGAGTTAAACGAGTCGTGTTATGTTACTCGTTTATTAAATGGTTTGTGTTCGTGTTTAGATTTTTTACCCGTTTATTAAACGTGTCATGTACGGGTTTACATATTTTTCACCCGTTTAACCTGACACGTAACTGTTTAACCATACACGTTTGACACCTCTACCCACACACACAATTACACACACAGACATACGAATTGCGCGCACGCGCGCACACACACACACACAGTTTTTTAAAGAAATTTAATTTATTATATTTTTTCAATTCGATTATTTATTAGTTGTTGTTTTTTTTTATCAGATGTTATTATTCAATTATTGTGTTATTCAATTTATTATTGTTCATTTATTGTTATTCGATTATTTATTAGTTATTATTATTTTTTTATCAGATGTTATTGTTCATTTATCGATTATTTATTAGTTATTATTTTTTGATTAGATATTATTATTCACTTATTGTGCATATTTTATAAATATTTTCAAATTAAATAGTGGAAGGGTAAAACTGAAAATTAATTTATTTTCAGACGTCAGCTCTGTGTAGTTATCAAACAGTTTGGTTTAATTAAGTAATTACATTTCAGTGGGTACCAAACAGTCTACAAATTCAGCATTCAGCTTTCAGACTTCAGTTTTCAGTTTTGTCAAACTCCACTTTAGTGCATCTACAATAGTCTCTATATTCCCACTCAATTTTCTATTAAAGATAGTTAACCCTTAAAATTTCTTCTTCAATTGACTATTTATTTAGATTCTGTAAAATAAAGAGTGCATTTTAACTATTTAAATTTGGAGAATCAAACTTACTTTGTACTCTATTTTTTTTGGAACAGAAAAAAGATATATTTGTCTTTTTATCCAAGATATTTAGAATAAAACGTATTTTATTTAAAATAACAGAGGAGAATTTATTACTAAAAAAGATAAAACATAAAATGATAAAAATAAAGAGTCCTATTAGAATGATGTATAAACATTTAATTTTTATTGTAATTATTTATTAAATATGTTCTCTGTTTTTTTAAAAAAAAAATACTCTCTAAAATAGAGAAAACCATTGGAAATGCTCTTAGACCCTAAAAACAATAACTTAACATGTAAAAATTATAATTGTTAGGTCGATAGCAAGAGAGTTACGTAGTCATTCACTAATCAACGAGTAAAATGTCAGTATGGTGGAAAACATATTTAGTGCGTCTGACGTACACCATAGAAGTACATTAACATTTCTATGGTGGCTGGTCATTCTTTAGTTGATAGGAAGATACGACTTTTACGTAGCTCCTGGTTTCCTATTGGATAATCTGCGTCGGATGCGGCGGCCCATTTGTAGATAATTATTTAATTCGGCCCCACAAATTTTGAGGCCCACCGTTGTCGGGGTCTAACCTTACTTTTTGTTTAAAGGCATAAAGTTCTGTTTGTTTGTGAGAAATTCTAATGCAAGTATGTGATGGGTTGAGTCACCAAAGCAAGTGTTTGGCCAACTTTTTAAGGAGATGGGAAAGGCACTAAGAAGGACGGATGTCAATCGAGTCACATTATTCTTACGAAATGTTTAATTAAGGGTTAATTATATTTGAGGTCCTTAAAGTATGAGGTTTGTCTCATTTTGATCCATAATATTTTAATTATATTATTTTGATCATTAAAATATTGAATATGTTTCTATGTAATTTCTCAAGCAGATAACATCTAAATTACTAACGATTTTTGATCATAAACTTATCACGTAATACTTAAATATGAACAATAAATAATTTGAGTAACTTAACAATATGGACTTTGACTTTATCTGTTTGAAAGACTATATATAAATATATTCAATACTTCAGGGACTAAAGAATTAAAATATTAGAGATTAAAATGAGATAAACCCCATAATTTGGGGACTTCCAATGTAATTAACCATTTAATTAATTGTGTCCAATAACTTGACTTTGACCCGAATTATTTATAAGTCGAGTTATATTAGGTTAATTGTAAAACATAAATCTGTAATTAAGATAATTTTTTCTCTCTGTCAAACTAACCGCTCATATTTTTTCATAAACTAAAAACATACTCAGTCTATATGCTTGCAAAAACAAGTAAAAATTCTATAATTTTATATTAATTTGTAATAAACTAGATGAAGATTTAAAAAATAAAAAATAAAACATTAGGAATTTCTTTATATTATACCATCTAAATATGCTTGTCAACATGATCAAATCATATGACATTTTATTATTGATATTAGCAAGTTGAGTCATTTTTCGTGTTTGTATTGAGAATTCGTTAATTTTAACTTACTAATTCATATGAAATTCGTTCCGTATTGATATGTGGACCAAAAAATTGACGCCCTAAAAAGTTATGATTTTCGGTGAGGGTTATTAGAATATTTTTGACAGCGGCTGTGTGCCTTTTGATGAGAAAACACTTTTGCACTCAAGGGGCGTCTTGATGAAAGTGGTAGTCCAATTATCTGATGGCCCATTCATGGTTCTTTCATAGACTTAACTTGCTTTTGCTATGCTTTGAATCTAATGGATGACAATTATAAAAAAAAAAGGGATAACTTGTGCCTGAAAGTACGGTGTAATGTGAATGGTTTTGAGATGAATGTTAGTAACTATTGGATGAATCTATTTGAGACCGTTAAATAAGTTTTTAAAGTCTGTCATTTTTTATATTATAGAGACACTACATCAAGTCCATTTAGTCACCACCACAAAAATTCAAAAACAAAATCCTCTACAATAATTTCCCAAACGTTAATGTGTGCGTGCGTGCGTGCATGCATGTGTGTGTGAGAGAGAGAGAGAGAGAGAGAGAGAGGTTTCTGGTTGGATGTGTTAGGAACATTGATTCCTTTTTCCTACACAACCCTCTTTTCCCTTTCTGTTTCTCATTCCTTACTGATGGGCCAAGCCCAAAGGCCCAACTCATATTATAAGTCCGGTCTAAGCTAATGGCCCAATTCCAAGAGATCCAACAAGTCCAACCCAAATGTGGTCCAAGCAAGTCAACTCATCAGACTCAAGGAGCTACTACATCAGCAGAGAGCATGCAATGGTCATCCAACAGCTTCCTCCTAGCCACCTTGGAGTAAGGGTCATCCAAGAGTCTCATCCTCGCCACCTTGGAAAGGGTCAACCCCTCACCTCATCCTTTGACCGAGTCTCATAGAGAGCACCGCAACTGTCTCGCCCGTTGAGAAGAAGTCGCCAGCTCCACCACAATAGCTATTTAGTTACTATTAAGTTGCCCCAGTCTGTTACCTTCCGAAAAAAAAAAGTTGCCCCAATCTGTTAGGAGACGACTATAAATTGTAAGCCCCACCACCACTTGAGGGACATATCAAATCACACTGAACGGAGCACATATCTCATCTCCCTTTCTAAGCTTGTAATTCTCTATTCTCTCTCCACACCGGAGTTAATAAAGCACCCGGCAATTCTAGTCATTTAGAAGTGGACGTAGGTCACATTGACCGAACCACTATAATTCTCGTCTTCTCTCTCTACTTTAATTACTGCATTTATTACTGTTACTTTACAGGTGTTGTGCAAACCAATTTGTGCATCATCAGTTTTGCGCCGTCTGTGGGAAAGACAAAATTCTCACTTCTAAAATACTTTCTCTGTTGAATCTATGACGATCACCACCAGATCGATGAATCAACCTGAGGATAATCCACCACAAGAGGAGGAGGTTGCTCCTCCACCAACCAATCATGTCCCAAATGCGCAGTAGATGTTGGAGACTATGCAGCAGCTTGTGGCTCAAAACTAGCAGATTCTGTAGTTCATGCTCGCCGGACAAGGAGAAGCACAGCCTAGAGGACCTCAAGTCAGAGGAGCTCCACGCCATGGGCGCCCCATATAGGGGAGCCCCGCACCATGAAGAGCCTCCAGCTCCCACTTCTCAAGGTGGAGACCCTCATTTCCAAGAGGATGAGGGTGAAAACCAAAACATGGAGCATGGGAGCCATCTCCACGATAATTCCAGAGGAGCTCCCATTCACTAGGAAGAAAAAATTAAGGAGGTGTAAAATCAACTGGATGACGTCTTCAACGCCATGAAGGCATAGGGACCTGAGACAGTGGACTACCTCGTAAGACAAACCAACACGCCTTTCAAACCTGACGTGGCGAACTACCCACTTCCTCAGAAGTTCAAGATGTCATTCGTCGAAACCTTTGACGGTACGAATGATCCACTGGACCACCTCGAAACTTACAAGACCTTAATGCAGCTGCACAACGTCCCCGATGTGTAGAGCATTCCCAACCACCTTAAAGGGATCTGCCCGACAATGGTTTGCCAAACTCATCCCAGCCTCCATAGGCTCCTTCGCCGAACTAAGCAGATCATTTGTGGCACAATTCATTGGCGGAAGCTGCCACCAGAAGCCTGTCACCCATCTGCTCAGCATAAAACAAGACCAGGATGAAAGTCTGAGGAGTTACCTCACTCGTTTTAACGAGGAGGTCCTCCAAATCGAGGAGCCCAATGACAAAATCATCATAACCGCCTTCTTGGGAGGCCTCCGATCATCAAGCTTCCTCTTTTCAGTAATGAATCGACCACCAAAGAACATATCAGAACTATTTGCAAAAGCTCAAAAATATATGAATGCTGAGGAAATCAACAGGTCGAGGCGAGGTGAATCATCTCGCGGATCACCAAAAGCTTGACCTACCTCTGCTTTGCTCTCAAACAGGCAGTCTTTATCTCCAACTTAGTGGTTCTCTCGTGGGTCGCCAAAAGCTTGGTATCTGCACTGTTCTCAAACAGGCAGCCTATATCTCTAGCTGAGTGGCTCTCACGCAGGTTGCCAAAAGCTTGGCCTCTGCACTGTTCTCAAACAGGCAGCCTATATATTCAGCTTATCGGCTCTATCGCGAGTCGCCAAAATCTTGACCTCTGCACTGTTCTCAAACAGACAGCCTATACCTCAAGCTTAAGGACTCTCTCATGGGTCGCCAAAAGCTCGGTCTCAAAAGGTGTAGCTCTCTCAGAAGCAATCCTCAAACTCTGTTTTTGCTCTCACGCAAGCAGCCTGCCTTTCTCTCCAAGTAATCATGTTAAATATTTTAATGTTTAGAATAACATTATTTTTGCCATCTCTAGGCAGGATCTTGAAACTTGGGTTGTCTACAACCCGAGGGACTACATTAGATCAGCGTACCTAGCTGCCTGGCCGCTTAGATTAGCGTACCCAGCTGCCTGGCCGTCCAAACCAGTTGCTTGGCCGCTCAGATCAACGTACCACGCTGCCTGGCCGCCCAAATCAGCCTCTGCACGCCCTTCTACGCAGACCTCCTCACCAAAATGCCACCTACTTCAGTGGAGCTCGCCAGGTCCCAGGCTCGCCCAAGCTCCCCAAAAGGCCTCATGCTCGCCCAAAGCTCCCATGGTAGCCCTAAGCTCGCCCAAGGCAGCCCAGGCTCGCCCAAAGCAGCCCCCAGGCTCGCCCAAACAGCCTAAGGTAGCCCCAGGCTCGCCCAAGGCAGCCCAGGCTCTTCCAAAGCTCCCAAGGTTGCCCCAGGCTCGCCCAAGACAGCCCAGGCTCGCCCAAAGCAGCCCCAGGCTAGCCCAAAGCGCCCAAGGTAGCCCCAGGCTCGCCCATCGCACCGAAGGAAGCCCCAGGCTCGCCCAAAGCACCTAAGGAAGCCCCAGGCTCGCCCAAGGCACTAGCCTGCTCGCCAAAACAACCCATATCAGCACCCCAGCTGCCTGGCCGCCCAAATCAGCTGTCTGCTCGCTATTTTGACTGCAACTTTTGCTTCGTTACTCCAAATGTGGCCCATAATATATCAAATCGAAGCTCTCGACGAGCCCTACAAAACACACTGCTTATAGCATTCATTGATGATGTTAAAAGTCCAAAAAAAGGCCCAGAAACAGCTATTTTGGCCTCTCGAAGTTTTTTTTTCTAAAAAAAAAAATTATGCTTGCTCAAAACAGTGCCCTGCTCGCCCAAACTGCTTGCCCAATTTTCTGCTCGAAATTTTGACCGTAACGTTTGCTCCCTTACTCGAAATGAGGCTTATAATATATCAAATCGAAACTCTCGGTGAGCCCTACAAAACTCACAGCCTTTGGCTGTGAGTGATGCTATTAAAATTCTAAAAAAGGCTTAGAAACATATGTTTTGGCCTCTCGAAGTTTTTCCAGTTGTGCGTTCAGCCGAAATTCAAACTCAACCGAATGCCCTCCTCTCCAAAGTTCCATTGGACACAGGGCATTGGGGGGCAAATGATGAACCAAGCCCAAAGGCCCAACTCATATTATAAATCCGGTCTAAGCTAATGACCCAATTCCAAGAGATCCAACAAGTCTAGCCCAAATGTGATTCAAACAAGTCAAGCTCATCAGACTCAATGAGCTACTACATCAGCAGGGAGCATGCAAGGGTCATCCAAGAACTTTCTTCTAGCCACCTTGGAGTAAGGGTCATCCAAGAGTCTCATCCTCGCCACCTTGGAAAGAGTCAACCCCTCGCCTCATCGTTTGACCGAGTCTCATGGAGAGCACCGTAACTGTCTCGCTCGTTGAGAAGAAGTCGCCAGCTTCACCATAATAGCTATTTAGTTACTATTAAGTCGCCCCAGTCTGTTAGGAGACGACTATAAATTGTAAGCCCCACCAACACTTGGGGGGCAGATCAGATCACACTGAACGGAACACATATCTCATCTTCGTCTCTAAGCTTGTAATTCTCTACTCTCTCTCCACACCGGAGTTAATAAAGCACCCGGAAACTCTAGCCATTTAGAAGTGGACGTAGGTCACATTGACCGAACCATTATAATTCTCGTCTTCTCTCTCTACTTTAATTATTGCATTTATTACTCTTACTTGACAAGTGGTGTACAAACCAATTTGTGCATCATCAATGACCCTTCATCTTTTTGTCACCTTTATTAATTAATAATGGAAAAGTTTACAAAGTATGGGAAATGGTACGAGATACAAATGAAGTTTTTTTAAAGATTCAAAAGAATGGTGGTAGTTGGTGAGAAAGTGGAAGAATAATTATACGAATTAAGTGTTAAATGGTAACTGGAAGAAATCTTAGTTTAGTAACAAAAAAAGAAAAAAAAAAAAGAAGAAAAAATCTAAGTTCAAAACATTTGGAAAATAGGGAGGAAGGCTTACCCCTCTCCTCTCTAATTTGGTATAGATAGATCTGTCTATCTATGTAAAAATGTTCAAAGAATTACAAACCGATATTAACGTTAAAGGGTTAGTTTTGTTAGTACTCATAGTTAACATTGTTGATAAGAGGTGTTAGTATAATTTTAGAACGAGCAACGCTATTGGGACCTAATTTAAAAATATGATGTATTTTGATCATTAAATTAGTAGTGGGTCTGAACATTTTAGTGAGACCGTTATCAAAAAATAATCATGTATTAAGTCCCTAAATTAAATACAAATAACGTTATTATTTAGAACATTTATAATCAGTGTGAGTATAACTTTCTCATACTAGTAATATCTCCCACAATCAAGCAAAAATACAGATGTCCCTGCATAGATTTAAAAGCAAATTGAATAAATAGTTATACCATTGAAAATCAATGGTCCAAAAGTGCATTGTTAATTGTACTCTCTATTTTGAAGTGTATTTTCTTTCCAAATAGAGAGGGTATTTGTAACACATATGATCCGAATGTTAATAAATAAGATGAAATTTTGTTATTTTGTGGTTATGAAAAGTTGTAAAAAAGGTGTTGGTCGAAACCACGTGAAAAAGTACTAGGGGACAAATTTTTGGATTTAACAAATTTATAGACACCTAAATTAAATTCTAGAATATTTAAAATTTCAAAACTAATTTTAAAATAAAATTTCAACATCTTGTTTACTGGTTACGATCTTTTTTTTAGCATTGTTGGTGCAAATAAGATGAAAAAAATTCCAAACTATAGTTTGGGCAAAAGCTTTTATGAAGAGAACTTGGACTTAAATCGTTCTTAAGATGGATATAACAAGCAGCAATTCATTGAAAAAGAATTTCCAAGTTCGATGGAATCATAGAGAAAATTATATAGAAACCCTAACGACAGTTCTTTGACACATAAGGTCCACAATATAATTCATGTTTTAACTAGTTACTTCTTAGGTCTAAGCTCAATCCTCTCAACAAGAAGCCCCCCTCTCAGATGCTCACCCTCAACCTCTTTTAGGCTCATTTTCACCTCTCTTTCACTTCCATCATTGTAGAATTCTCCCAGTTCAATCTCTAACAATCCGTCTTCTCGCTCACGAAGAACCTGCTCTTCCCCTTCGGAAACACTGGTTCTCAATGCTTCAATCCCACTCGGAATAAGATTGCACTCCAGTGATCGTTTGCAACAATTATTTTTCCACAGATATATTAACCCTCGTGATTGGTAGTTGCCAACTTCAACCGACACCTCGGAAGGGAGGGAGTCTAGCCCATAAGCACGATCAGCAATTTTTACAATGAGGTAGGCTACATAAACTGTGTTTGGTGACAACATCCGGGTGTTCATCTTTCCATAAATCTCTAGCCAACAAACCATTATGAGCTTAGCACATTCAGGGAATCTGTTGGAATTGACATAGAAAACGCAGGATTTTATTCTTCCATAACACACTCAATCTGATTTAATCCAACTAACTACTATTGACAACTCAATTTTAACTTAAGTTTATTTAATCCAAATTGAAATTTGAACTTGGGTTCCAATAAATTTCATTACAGGTTTATATTTGAATTCTAAGGTTACAAAACTCGAGTTGAAATTTAAGCATGTTACTAATTTGAGTCAAAGTTCGGAAACATGAAACTCCAATTCAAGTACTATCCAAGTTTAACTCAAATTAGATTTTATTGTCAAAATCCAATTTGGATATTGGAAATCTTTGTCTAAATACTGGATCTCTGGTTTGTCTTGCCCAAGTTGTACCTTACCTTTATCATTAGGCCAACTCAAATAAATTCAATACAAAATGATCGAACATTAATTTGTTTTCAGGAGGAAATGCAAACCTTGATTGCAGGAGGGGCTTCCTACTCCAACTAAGAGGATTGCTTGTCCATGTGATTGAAAGCTCCCTTGCACTTAATATGTAACATTTATTACTCGTCCACTTGTCAATTGAGAATGTCTTCATCAAGGAACAAATGAATCAGTACCAGTACCAGTTCGTGCATCAATAATGCAGGAAGCTAAAAATTTCTTTTCAACTGCGAAAGATTAACACGGTGAAAACGGGATGAACTAAAATTAAAAGCTTAATTGAGAGTACCAACTGATTTTATGCACGGGATGAACACTAATGTTGTAGCCATTAATCAAAGAGACGCGTGATTAAGATGATTTTCTAGTCACGAAAGAAAAAAATATAAAGCAACCGTCGCCATCTCTCCACTCTTTCATGCTTTACTTTACTATAGAATCCGAGAAGTCTAGAATCTAAATGCACTGGATCCCAAATTAAGTGGAGACAAATTATTAACTACATTTATGATTGTGCCACCCGTAGTTTTCCATGGCCTCGCTAATATTATGGGGAATTAAAAGAGCAACAGATGAACTCGATGAGGTTACCTTACTACCTCCATCAATGAGAAGAGGACTCGAGAGCTTGAGAAACAACTCTTTTTTGGATGTAAATGCCACTGGAAAAACAAGTCTTGACATAATTTCCCGATAATCAGGTGGCAGAAATTTCTCCCACAAGACATCCGATTCAGCTAAATCCCGAACCTCCAAAGAGATCAGCGACGCTTTACATGCATCTCGAGGAGACAGACAAGAGAGGACATGAACTATACAGTCTTCCGGCAAGAGATCAAGCTTCATCTCTATCGCGTACAAATTTTTTATTTTTTCCTGCTCGGCTATCGTGTAAAATCGAACAGGCTGAACATGAGGAACCAAAGCATGAAAGATTTCAACTGGAAGTCTGATTGAATATAGTAGTGTTATGAGGTCCATATGGTATGCATATGAAGACATGAATTGAAAACATGAGGACATCGTAATCTTTTTTCTTTTTCTTTTTTAACTTGGAGGACATTGTAATCTGAAAAAAACAAAGTTGTCAATTAGGGTGGATCCAGTTCAATGTATTTGCCTGTATATTATAACGACTTATATGCACCGAGTTATTTATTATCAGCTAATTTCCTTGTAAAAAATGTGTGGATATACATATGGAAGGAAAAGGACACATTATGTTGACATCTTTCGTGGGTTTTAAATAACTCCAAGAGATGTCTTTGTAGTTGAATTGAGATCTCTTTCGTGGGTTTTAAATAACTGCAAGAGATGTCCTCGTGGGTTTTAAATAACACTAATGCTATTGGGACATAATTTAGGGACATAATTTGGGGACTTATGCATTATGACCATTTGATTGATAGTGTTGGGACCCAGTCCTCGTGGGTTTTAAATAACTCCAAGAGATATCCTCGTGGGTTTTAAATAACTCCAATAGATGTCCTTGTAGTTGGATTGAGATCCCTCCAAGAGTCTTTTCTTATAATATTTTTTTAAGAGATCATCAATCATCCATGAGTGATGGGTTCACTTATATACAATAGAATCCCACTTAAATGCATGGTCGGTGATTAGTCAAGAAAATAATTGAAGAGAAAATATATATGAAGAGATCTCGATCCTTTATAGCTTTTGATGATACCAAGGATGAATTCGTTGAAATTTGACCCAAACCTTCTAATTATCATGAAGAAGAGTTTGTTAGATAATCAATGTAAGAAACTTGAATGGAATAGGAAATATATAGGAAGAGTCTTAAGAGCATCTTCAACCTTGACTCAAATGTAGGATCAAATTTAAATTTGAGTCAAAATGGCTCAAAAAACTTCTCCAACCTTGGACTCAAACCTATACCAAATTAAGACAAAACTTATTTTGAACCCAAATTGAAACAGACTCAAATTCTATACCAAATTTCTAATGGTAACTTTTTAAACTATCCAAAACTAATAGACTTATTGGACGATTTATTCTCTGCCACTTTTCTCCTTTCTCTAGTACGTTGCTTCCATCGCCGACCACCACTGAAGCTTTCACAAATCATTTGAAGGCTTGTAGGTAAGTTTTTTCCTTTTCATATTCCATCTTCTTGATTCTTATATTTTTCAAAACCCTAATCTCACCCATCTTCCATACTATATAAACCCTAAGCCTACCCATCAAATTTTTCTTTGATTTTTTCGACTTAAATACTATCAGTAATATAATTTCATGCCACTGATTCTTCTTGAAATTTTAAACCTTCGCTACCCACAAATTTATAAAATTTGTCATTTTATTTCTTAAATCTTTCATTTTTGTTAAAAAACTATGGGCCCGTTTGGTAATGTTTTTGTTTTCGCGTTTTCAAAAAACGCGAAAACAGAGACAATTTTTGTTTGTGTTTTGTAGTAAACACTGAAAACAAAAAACATGTTTGTGAGTCATTTGTGTTTATCAAATTGTGAGAATAAAAACAAAAATCATTTTTGGTAACTACTTCAAGTTATATACTAAATATAAACAGTTGGGCTTCACAGCCAAAAAGAGTTGATTCCCATCTTCAGGGGCCCTTGTTTATGTAGAAGTAGGTCCAAAACCCCAAGTATTCATGTTAACAAAAAAAACCCATTTGTGACCCAATCACACATGAGCTTTCGAGCCTCTAACGACTTTCATACATACCCAATGATTTTCAATACGACACATTATTTATTTTTTTAATGTTTGATATAATTTTTAATAGTATTAATCCATATTAATCCATCAAAGATCATCAAACTCATTCTATCTACTCATTAGCTTGTTAGCCAAAAAAAAAACATTTTGGGAATGGAAATTCAATCCCAAATGGCAATTCAATCAATCCCAAATGGCAATTCTATCAATTCCAAATGATAATTTAATCCCAAATGGCAATTAAATCAATCCTAAATGACAATTCAACAATTCCGAATGACAATTCAATCAATACCAAATGGCAATCAATCCCAAACACAACACACACAGAACACAATACACACACACATAGAACACAATACATACACACACACACACAGACTCAACACAACACACGCACACACAGACTCAACACAACACATACACACAGAGACTCACCAATCACACACACACACATACACACGCACAGATCTGTGTAGATATGCACAAATCTGTGCATATATATGCACAGATTTGTGCAATTATATGCATATATACACAGAGAGCGTCTTGGTCTTCTGGGTTTCACAAAGAGCGAGCAAGAGAGAGAGAGAGAGAGAGCGTTGTCTTCTAGGTTTCACAAAGAGCATCGTCTAGAGAGAGAGGGAGCATCGTCTTCTTCCACAGCGACAGAGAGATCGTCTTCTTCCACGCCATTGCACCACAAAAATCCACAAACTTGTGCATCGGTTCGTCTTCGTTCGTATACAGAGAGAGAGAGAGAGAGAGAGAGAGAGAGAGAGAGAGAGAGAGAGAGGCCTAAAGTCATGTTTTATACTTCCACACAAAAAAAAAAACACATTTTGTTGGTAATGAGGGTCGAATCCGACCTCATTAAAATTTTCAGCTGGGCTGCGCGCGTGTTTCGGGTGTTTCTTGGAACACAATTTTTTTGTTCCCATTTTTTTTGGCTTGTTTCCAAGACAACTAAGATGAAACCAAAAACAAAAATAATTACCAAACACGTTTATGTTTTCAATTTTGGCAAAAATTGAAAACAAAAACACAAAACAAGTGACAAAAACACCAAACAAACAAGCTCTATGTTTTTGTGTTCTTCAAACTAGGCCCATGTCAAAATAGTTATATTTTTTTCTTTTTCTTTTTCTCTATCTGGATTTATAAAAAATGATAAGGGATTAGAACAAATTTAGAATTCTGGGGTGGTGTCTTTATCTCATTTAGTGTTATATACATATTCATTTTTTTTGAGTTATCCATTTGTGGAGAGATATGAAAGTTTCATTTATTTTATCAAATATGATGATTTGAATGACACAAAAAAATGAGTTTTGGGACAATAAGGAAATTTGAGTTTGTCCATTGGAATACTTTATACCAAATCAAGTTTTTTACTCAAATTTAGACTCAAATTTGAGTCTAAATTTGAGTCATGGTTGAAGATGTTCTAATAAACCATGACTTGATAGGAAACATAGAGATTTGACACTATCCAATTACTAGATGACTAGTTTTTCGATGAATAATATATCGATGTAAGTTTTTGATCTGTGGATGTAGGTACAGTGTACCGGGAGGGTATACTGTATCGAACTACATTATATCTTTGTGTCATGTTTTTATTTTTTATCTTTGAATTTCTATTTTTTCAGCAAGTATTATTTGTATTAATTATCCACTGTGTAAAAGCAACAAGGGGTATCAAGGCAAGTTTGATGATCCTGGTGCAACAATTAAAACAAGTTGTTGGCGATCTAACAATCAAGTTGGTGCTCCTATTGTAGAAGACTCCCTTGACACGTGTATATAGTGTGGGGTGAAGATTGATTACGCCCTACATTAAGGATGTATTCTTAAAAAATTAGTTTATGCATATTTTTGTTTGGATCCACAAGGAAAAAAATTAAAATAGGTATGAAACCAAACAGGAGACTAAATTGGTTCTAGATTATTTGGCTTTCAAGAATTACCACATGTATTGTGTTGAAGATGTTTCTTCAGCATTTTGGGCTCTTAGAGTTGAAGTCACAATATTCTAATGGTTTGGGAGCTATTAGGCTGACATAAACCTAATAGTGATAATGTTTGTCTTGTGGGTTACGAGTCCTTGGCCTGGGCCTTTACCTTTGAATTTTGAAGCTTTGAGCATTCAAACCTCTCAAAAGTAGGTAAGACGCGGGCAAAAATGCACAGATAATCCAAACTAAGGCGTAGGTTCTTGAAAGACAGAGAGGATTGTGGCAACTCAGAAGAGCAGGTTTGCACGTAGTAATTGAAAAATATTAGTGGATTAGAATCAAGGTGCTAAGCCCGATTTTGGGCATGACCAAATTTGAAAAGTTTGGTTCAATGGAGGCTATTGAAATTTTGCCCGAACTCTCTAATTGTCATGAATGAGAGTTTGTTGGGTAACCAATGTGAGAATCTTGAATAAAATAAGAAATGCATTGAAAGAGTCTTAATAAACCATGTGTAGGTTTATTAGTGACTTGATAGGAAACATAGAGATTTGATGGTATCCAAATTGTATTGGTTTACAATATTTTATCCCTATAAATACAGTTAAGTATTATGTAATCAATTACCAGTTTACCAGTTTTTCAGTTAATAATATATCGGTGTAAGTTTTTGGTCCATGAATATAGGTACGTTGTACAGAGAGAGTATGTTGTATCGAATCACGTTATATTTTTGTGTCATGTTTATATTATTTTTCATATCTTTGAATTTCCATTTTTCAGCAAGCATTATTTAAGTTAATTATCCACAGTGTAAAACCAACAAATTCATATGCTAAACAAGTCTACAACACAATGGATTGATTGGTTGACCTAATCTTGGCATGACTAACCTGATCTGACATAATCTACTAGGATCCAAGTTAGTTAAGGAATGAACCAGCTTAGTCATGATAGAAAAACAACTCAATAGTATTTGGAGCAGTTTAGTTTATATTGGAAAAATGGCATACAGGATCTATTGTTCAAATTTCAGACATTGTCGTGGTCAGATTTTACAAAATCATCAAACTCTAGTTTGAAGCTTTAGGTTGATTTTGATGTGTCTTTGAAAAACGATGTCTTGAGCTCAGTGGTGGCCCATGCACTAGGCCATTGCCTAGGGGCCCCTGGGACAAAAAATTTGGGGTCCAAAACAAATTTTTGTAAAATTTATTAGACTTATTTTTTGGGCTTAATTTGAGAACTTAATGCATTTTGACTATTAAATTAATAAGAGGAACTAAAATTGAATAAGTTTATTAGAAATCAAATAACCACAATTTACTAGGGCCTTGTTTGGTACGAAGGAAAAGTGGATGGATGGAAAATGAAAGATAAAAAAGGAAGAGGAAGGAAAGAGTATCATTTGTTTGGTTTCAAAGGAATATCAAATGGAATAGAAAAGTGGGTGGAAAATGATTCCATTCAGCCTGCCATTTTTTTCCCATCCAAAAGCGGGAGGAAAGTGAGAGATAAGTGTTGTTGACTTTAATGTGGCTAAGTAAATTACTTTTATGCCCTTCACAATGTACATCTCTACATGGGCAAGATTTTTCTAGAAACATGCTACAAAGTCAATTTTTTTGTAACAAATAGTCTTTATTTTACACTTCATATTTTACCATTTCTTTGACTCTCTGTAAAGTGCAATTTTAAAATTTATAATAAAAAAATATAATTTATATTCAAGGGTATAATATTAAATTGAGTTTATATATTTTTTCATTCCATTCTTTTTATTTCTTTTACCAAACAATAGAAAATTTATCCCTCAATTTTTTCATGCATCATACCAAAAAAAATTAATACAATACATACTCAATATAATATGATCCAACTAATTGATTACAACCCGATTAATTTAAAAAATTGTGTAACATGCTTTGATGTTAAATCTATCAAAATTACAAGTCGAGTTCGTATCATACCATGTCAACAATTATCACTCTTATATATTAGACAATTTTTTGTTATATACCTCACTAATCAATTTCGATAAATTTCTCAAAACACACAAACATTATACTTTAGTTGATTCCACAATAAAGTGGACGAAAAAATATATATTTTTGTATATATTTATTAATTTTTATACCAAATTGGAGAGATTTTTAACATTTTCAAATCTTGAAAAGTCTACTTGCAATAGGAAAAAGTAATTTTTATTAGTGATGGTATAATGGTAAATTAAATTTGCATGTGTTTTCTTTCCTTTCATTTTTCCTCCGATACCAAACAATAGAAAATTAATCCATCCAACTTTTCATCCATCATACCAAACAAAAATAAAATAAAGTGATTTTCATTCCTCTAAGGATGGAAAGTCTATCCCTTATACTTTTCCATCCTTTCTATTTTTCATCTCTCATACCAAACAGACAATAGGTGTCAAAATTAGGTCCCTAGATTAAATACAAGTTATAGTATTGTAAAAGTTTTAGAATTTCTTATAAAAACATTTGGGGTCCTAAAGTTCGAGCTTATGTGTTTTATCTTTGCCCAATGTTTATGATATATGAAAAATATGTGTTATCACCGAATAAAATATTTTTCAATCTTATTATCAAAACAAACTGTTTAATTCATTGTCTATTAACTAATAGTTATAAATTATAACTTTATATTTTTTTAAATTAAATTTGTGGTTACTTCAAATTTAGGATAGATTTTTGCTTAATTGTTTTTTTAAAGCGTATAAAAATAACTATAGAATAGAGTGAGTAGAAGTATCTCACTATCTGAAACTAATTGTAACCATAGTTGTCTTGCTAAAATTTCCCTGTTAAAACATTTTTTTTTTTTTGGTTCTCTGCAGTATTAAAACATGCTCCACATATTCCAATACCATTTAACTTACATTTGTTTTGAAAAATTCATTTTATTAGCTAGTTTAAATTTTCATTCTCTTTCTCTTTATCTTCAATAGATAATTAGCTTAATTATATTTGGTCGAGGATTCGACTTTTGTTAATTGAATTTTAATGTAAAAAACTTGAATTCAAAATTTCAATTAATATTTTTGAATCTCAAAAATAAAATAAAAAATAAAACTATTTAATTTTTGATAATTATTTGTATTATTGTAAAATGTATTAATAGGGCCTAATTTAAAATTGGGTTTTTTAGGTGTGGGTACAATTTTTTAGACTTATTTAGGCAAAAGTGTATGAATAAGTTTATTCCATTAAGTACAATTTTTATAAAACTTTTTGTGTGTAGGTACAAAATTCAAATGAATTGAAATCCTTTTTACCTAAACACCCTTCCTTAATTTATGCAGTTATCATTGACAGTTATTTGAGGAAACAAATATGTAAAGATTACATATTTGTTATCATTCATTTTTGAATTTTGAATGAGCATTTTTTTTGTGGTATATCTGCAGTAAAAGTGTGTGTTCAACGGCTGAGAATTTTTTTCCGATATATCTCTGCAGTAAAAGTCTTCTTCAATGACCGGTATCATTGCGATTTCGTTCAACGTACGGCTTGACGATTTATTTCTCCGGTTGAGGTATATTATTAGTTTATTTTCTTTTGCTTCCAAAGTCTATTTTTCTTAATCAATAGAGGATTTCTTCGGAAAAAGAAATTGCAAATACCGATTACAATCATCGGCTTGAAGATAAGTTTTTAATAATTATATTTCTTCTCTTATTCGGTCATTTTTATTGGGAAATCGTAATTTCGATTTTGTTTTATATTGTTCGTTGTTGGAATGAAGGGAAAAAAAACTGCTTTGGTTTTTAATGGGTGCAACTGTTTTTTAATGGGTGTAACTATTTTTCGTATAAACAGTAACTGTTGTGTATCTGTGTTGAAAAAAAAAGACTGGTTTGGTTTTTAATGGGTGTAACTATTTTTCGTGTAGACATTAATTGTTGTGTAACTGTGTTGAAAAAATCAGAGTTATTTTTTAGTGTAACTGTTCTTGTATACAAGTTTTCAGCCAATGTCTATTTTGGGAGATCCTGTATATTGTAACTATTTTGTGTTTAATTTTTTTCTCCCAGTATGTGATTAATTAATTAGTCATTTGTATTAATGTATTTTATGATGTTTTCTGTAACTGTTTTTTTTTTTTTTTTTTGAATTGATACAATGTCTTTCATTTTTTTAATGTCTTAATCAGGAATGGAGGGATGTCCCGTTGCACTTCACAAAGTTAATCAGGAATGGAGGGATGTCTTTATCGGATGGGATGTCCCGTTGCACTTCAGTTTGCTGCATAAAATCATCATGAAAATCTCAGTTAACCCATACTGTAAACAATTACAAAAAATAGTGACATCACAAAGTTACACAAAAACAGTTACACAAACTGTAGGTTATAACTAAGTTTTATACCATGAATATATACGTGTAACATACCATTCGACTTAACAGATACTTAACACAGTTACAACCATTTAATAACATATACTCAACATAGCTACTCAATACAGTTACTAATAACATATATAAGATTGAAATACTTAAAATCACAAAATAGTTACTCAATACAGTTACAACCATTAATTTTTGAATATTAACTGTTTGTAATTTGTGATCACAAATAGTTACTTAAAACAGTTATGTAACTATTTTTTAATCAAAAAATTCTTGTTCCAAAGTGTTTTTTCATATGCAAATGCTTTAAATTTTGTAATTAGGTTACCTAATCTTTAATTACAAACCTGCAATTTGTTATTATCATTTCACCAAAAATAGGGTTTTATTTTTATTTTTTTTTCAAAATCAAACAACACAGATTGTGGAAAAAAAATTTTTAAGACAAAAAAAATACGAAACATGAATGTCACGTGTAATTTTCGGTGAAGAAGTTGCCGGAGACGATACATAGTTACTTGATCGTAGACGACGATAAACAGTAACTCGTATTCCTCTCTTTTTTTGGACAATGAACTGTAACTCATACTCCTTGTTTTTTTGGACGATGAACAGTAACTTGTATTCCTTGTTTTTTTGGACGATGAACAGTCACACTTCTGACATTCTCATGGACATAGAATCCCTCTGCCGAAAAGGATGGATTTTGATAATTAACCCCCCCCCCCTATTTTTCCTCCCATTACTTGATTGCTGCCAAAAAAAACGAATGGAAGATGATAAGTTTCCATACATCTGCTATTTACCGATGGCAATAATGACATTTTTAAAAAATATGCACTTTACCCCAAATAAGTTTTTGAGTTGTACTTTTGCCTAAATAAGTTTAAAAAATTGTACCGAGTTCTAAATTTCCCTTTAAAATTTTTGCATAGGCCCCCAAATATGTTGAGCCCCTCTGCTTAAGCTCAAAGGGGGACCACGTCCAATGTTTTGGGATCAAGGATTCCATTTGTAGACTTTATGTGAGAAATTTTGGTTGTTTTGTTGGTGAAAATTAGAGCTTTAGGTCTGTCCTCATGAAAACAAATTTTCAGCTCAACTTTGAGCTCATTTTCGTAGGTTTTTGGGAATGATTTCACAACCCAACACATAGATCTGAAAATAGGTTGAAAGAGGATAAGAATGGCATTGGAATCACTCAATTTGGTCGAGAAACAAAGGAAAACCAAGGGTTGGAAGTGGAGGTGGTTAAAGAAGGAAGGAAGAGAGGAGGGGGTGGAGGAGCAACCCATCCCAATGCATGAGGGCGAGTGAGGTGGCTGTTGGGTCTGTGTTAGTCCCGTAGCACTCCTCTTCTCTCAAGATTTCCAACGATGGGTGGTTCGCCAAAATTCAACATCGTTTGTGAATTGTACCAAAAATAACGATTTTGTCCTTTATTGGATCCGGTTTCTATGACCGAAGCATTTTTTGACCAATCCAAATTTATTTCTATGTTTTAATTGGTATTAGGGACTTGTATTTGAATTGCCTCTAAAAAGTTTGACTTTTTGATTTTTGACAGTTGTTTGGGTCGCTGATCTACACGAGAGGTAGGTTACTCCGATCATGTTCCATTTTGATAAATTTTATTGATGAATAAGATTGGGTTGATGCTATTATGATTTGGAATCCGAGCAAAATTGCTAATTGTTGAGCTGTTAAGCTATTGTCGTGAATTTGATTTCTCGGAACTAGTTTATGAAAAGAATTTTGCATACAAGGTTGAGCGGAAGAGGGCTTATGGGTAGCGATGAGTCCGTGAAAGGATTCATGGGTTCATTCATCAGTTCTGGTGGCCCTATAACTTTCGAGTTTGGATATTGTTTGAAATAGGGAGCGTATCTTTTTTGGGGTGCGATTTTCAAAAAAGATTTATTTGATTGAAACATTGATATGTCTGTGGACCCAATGTGGTCATTAGGATTTTGTTTTCTAGTATTGCGCAACAATGATTTGATATTTGGGTACATGACGGTACCAATTGTTGATTTATAACTATTTAGTTTTGAAATCATTTTGAGGTAACATTATGTATGCTCAAATGATGTTTTAAATCTCAATCATTGAAATGGTATGACATTTTCACACCTTCTTTGTTCAAAAGTGAATTAACTTATTAAGTTGGTTGATGCTCACCCTATGCCAGGGTTTTTCTTTTAGTATCAAAAGTGAAATGTTGGACATGGTGTTTGACAGAAAGTTTGAAGTATCTTTATGTCATTTGCACATGTTTATATTTGAAGTTGTACATTTTGAGAAAGATGTACCGTTAATATTTTACAACTCTGATATTCCATTTGACACAATTGCTTGTACTCACACACCTATACCTCAATTCGATTTGAAATAGTATCATTTCGGGTTAAGAACATTGAATAGCATGCTCGGGTTACCTGGGCCGTTACAAAAGTTCGGTATCAGAGCAAATTGTTTGTCTTTTGAAGGTGTGAGTAATGCTTAACTTGGAGGATTGAATGGGCCTGCCAAGGTTACGTAAGCTGCAATTGAATTGATGCGTCGTACCAGAGTTTACTCATTTTATTGGAAGTTATAACAATTATTACTTGTTGAGGCTATTTGTGCTTGGATTTGCATGTGTTGGGTCGGGGCATGACAAAGTGGTATTAGAACAAAGGTTATAGGTCATATATGAGTTATACATATGGTATTTTATATAACTGTTTGTGGATTAACTCGAATTCTATAGGAAAATGAAATTTCAAGATTACTTATACATGGACTACCTAGACCTTCGGTATACCAATACCGTGGATACATATGAGGAACGAGTCAATACAGACTTTATAAGGCTATTGAAAGAGAATATTCTGGGTGTAGCGGATGCTTGGTTGTTCATACCACCTCGAAACCAACAAATATTACTGCACCAGCAGTTGGTTTCAATCATTAAGACAAACCGAAGAGCCCTCAGTTTGGAGCAAAACCCGGAGTGTTACCAATTACTTCTGAATGAGATGGCTGAGGAGAAAGCAAGTCATTGGCCTTTTATTTGGGCTGGTGAGAGGAGTGTAGTGGAAGGCCCAGGTGATTCAGGTACCAACTTGTGGGCAGATGAAGTTAAAGGAGATTCGGGTACAAATTAGTGGGAAGATAAGGGTGAAGGGGGTGGTTGAGGAGGAGTCTAGGGAGACTCCGGATGACTGAATTAAACTTTTTATGTGTGATAAAGTGTGTATATAGTGGGTGGTGACTATGTAAAATATGTGTTCCTAGCTAACTGTGTGATGTGAAAATAAACAAGTGTACCATGACGTGTGTATATAGCTAATAACCTGAATATGTGAAAAGGAAAGGGTTGTGAGTTGGTGTTTTTTTGTATTTACTGTTCTTTGATATGTTTGTTGTTGAAATTTATAGGCAATGAATATGTGGGATGCGTTAGTGCTAAATGAGCATCAAAGGAGTGATACAGAACAAGCGGACCATGTGAACTAGATAATTACACTGGAGGCTCATCGAGCCGTAAATGAAAAAATCACTGAAGTGGCTGAAGTCTGGGGAGGTTTCACTTTTGATAGTAAAAAGAGAGTAGTGTCTCCATTGCATGACACATATGTATGAAAGGGTGAGCTGTATAGCAAAGGATCCAGGGATGCATAAACAGCCGAATAAGGGTGATATGCCAGGTTGGGCACAGGTTGAACCCGAACTTGAAAGTTCTTGGTTTTCGACTGGGGTAATAAGCAAACTGTCAGGGATAAGGCAAAATTTTCAAAGGAATGAAACCAAAGGATCATTAGTGATGATACACAAAGTTGACTATGCACAATCAAATCAGTCGAGTGTGTGGTGCAAAATAATTAATAAAACAGTTAATAATAAAAGACAAAGATTGAGTGGTTGTGTCTGGGTGACCTAACCACTAAAGGTGACAACGGTGGTCAGAGAATTCTATTAATGTGAGAGAGAGAGAGAGAGAGCGAGCGAGCAATCGTACGCTCAAGGTGAAGTGTGTGAGATCTGCCCCCATGTGTAAGTTTACAATTTGTAGGCACAGAGCCCTAGCTAAGGCGATGACGTGAAGATCAAACTACTAATTTATCGGGGAGAATATCTACAATTGGGGATGAACACTATTTTGCAGTAATGGCTATCCCGATGATTACTCTTCCACGTACGTTGACTCTTCTTGGACTCTTGGGCTTTGGACTGGACTGAAGCCATGAGCTAAGTTTGATATGCCTTTTGATGGTTTGGGCTCAACTCATGAACTGGGCCCAGACTTGGTCTGAATCTGGGTTCGTCATTTGCCCCCCAAGCCCCAAGTCCTAGTAGTGACACGGGGGTTGCGGGTATGAGCGAGCTCCTTCATTTGGGTAGACCAATGTATCTTGTTCCACACAGTGGCTTTTTCTCTTTAACTTTCCTCTCCATTGAACTTTCGAAGCTTATTTCTCCATTTGGTAGCATCATTGTTGGAGACCCACTATGCTAGCAAACAAATTTCTCTGCTGGGTCTCCCTCTTTCCTGATTAGAAGTAGGGTAGTGCCATTTTCTTTCTTCCTTCCACAAGCAACAAAGAAAGGATGAAAAGAGGCACGGACACTTATACTCAAGGAGATGGAGATGTTTTGGCGAGTGGCGCCTTGGAAAGGAAATGAGGCTTTGGTGGTGCCGAGATGAACCCGGGCGACGCTAGGGGAGGCGCGAGCCTGGCAACGCTAGGGAGGGCGATGCCTGAGCAAGGTTAGGCAGCACCAGGGGTGATGCCGGAGAGCTGGGTGACACTAGGGGAGGCGCGAGGCTAGGCGGCAATATGGGCGACACCATGGAGGACCTAGACAAACTGATGATGACTTCGATTTTTTAAAATTCTCTCTTTCATTCAGACTCCACAAGTGATCCCGTGATTGATAGATTAAAGGTACAGGCTCTCTATGTCATTAGGATGACGACTTCCCCTCCTCCTAAGAGGGCGAGATCTGATGCCCCCAGTGCTTCCCAGCTAAAGTCTGATGACCCTAATGTTTCTCGAAAGGTGGGTCTTATGGTGTCCTTACTTCTTCTCAGCATGTGACCCCTTTGAGTCCTAGGGTTAGTCCTAGGACTACTTTAGAGATTGAGACTCCTGTGCAGACTTCACTAAGCCCAGAGCTCTGCAAAATTGTCCTACTTCCAGTAGTGGTCCGGTGTCCATGCTGCAGGATGTGAATTTGGCCAATAAGCGACTTTGGAGGTTTGTGACACCCTCAAATATTAGAGAGGTCGGCTCTCGGGGTCCTGAGGGTATCATCGATATCGCGATGGAGGGTTTTGGTATGGTACCTTTCTTTCGTGTGCAACCTTGTCTTCTGTATGTTTTGGTCATACTGACATTCTTGCTTTTGGATATTCGCAGATGGCTGCAGCTTTTTCGTGCCTTTTTTTGAGGACCCTTAAACTCGATGAGATATTGAGAGCTTTGGCGAAAGAGAGACGGGTGCACCAGGCTGCTGAGGAGCAGTTAAGGTTGGTTCATGAGAAAGTAGCACCTTCTGAGGGCGAGCTTTCGAGAGACTAAGGCTACTTGCGTGAGATCAGAGATAGAGTTGGGTCGAACTTCTGGCGGCCCGTGAGAGAAACGCTAAACTGGGGACTGAGGCTGCTTGAGTGAGAGTAGAGGCAGAGTGAGACCGAGATTTTGGCAACTCACGAGAGAGCCGTTAAGCAGAGGCAGAGTGAGGCCGAACTTTCGGCGACTCGTGAGAGAGCCGCTAAGCTAGAGACTAAGGCTGCTTGCATGAGGGTAGAGGCAGAGTGAGGCCGAGTTTTTCGAGACTCGCAAGAGAGCCGCTAAGTTGGAGACTGATGCTGCTTGCGTGAGGGCAGAGGCAGAGTGAGGCCGAGCTTTTCCTGACTCGCGAGAAAGCCGCTAAGTTGGAGACTGAGGCTGCTTACATGAGAGCAGAGGTAGAGTGGGGCCAAGCTTTTGGCGACTCGTGAGAGAGCCGCTAAGCTCGGGACTAAGGCTGCTTACATGAGAGTAGAGACAGAGTGAGCTCGAGTTTTTGGCGACTCGGGAGGCTCTCTCCCAAGAGATGGAGATGACATTGAGAGTAGCTAGAGGGCACCAGTAGAATAGAGCCGGCGGTGCATGGGCGTCGAGCATAGGAGGTGAGGTTGCCTGATGCGCTAGGAGGGGTGACACCGAGCACTAATGGCACTGCTGGACGAGCGGGGCACGCGATGTGGGCGGTGTGCCCAGGCGGGCGAGGAGGCAGGCGCCAAGGTAAGGATGCGTAGGCCCGTGGGTGTGCGGGCGCTGGACGCTGGCGTGGGCTGGCTGGCTGGCGCTGGTTCTGGGTGGGGTATTAGAAAATCATGAAGAAAAACCAATTTTCTATTTGTTTTAACCTAACCCAAATTTTAAATTTTCTCTCTTATTTCTCCATGCACACGCCATTTTTTATTTAATAATAATAAGTGTAACTCTTTAAAGATAGAGTGTTAATTTTGGCTCTCTATTTTAATCTATATTAATATAAAATTTATTAAAAATTAATTTTTGGTGGTTATTGATGGCCCAAGACCAAAGGCCCAACTCATGTTACAAGCCCAATGGCCCAACTTCAAGAGGTCCAGCTAGCCAAGCCCAATATGGTCAACCCGGTCAAGTTCAACAAACTCAAGGAGCTACATTAGCAGGGAGCACACAAGGTCATCCAAGGACCCTCTGGCGCCCAAGCTGGGCGCCCAGACCATCCCTGGCGTCCAGGCCATCACGCCAGGCGCCCAGGCTTGGCGCCAAGACACTCTCAGGCGCCTAGGTCTCCTCTTCAGGCGCCTTGCCCTCCTCCTCAAGCACCCAGGTCTCCTCATCAAGCGCCCAGCCCTCCTCCTCGCCACCATGGAGTAAAGGTCATCCCAAGAGCCTCACCTCCACCACCTTGGAAATAGTCAACCTTCACCTCATCATTTGACCGAGTCTCATGGAGAGGACCGAGTCTCATGGAGAGCACCGCAATTGTCTCGCCCGTTGAGAAGAAGTCGCAAGCCCCACCAGAATAGTTGGACAGTTGCTATTAAGTCGTCCCAATCTGTTAGGGGACGACTATAAAATGTAAGCCCCACCAACACTTGGGGGGCAGATCAGATGAGATCAGATCAGAGGAGATCACACCCTACAGAGCATAAAACTCATCTTCCTCTCCAATCTGTAACTCTCCGTTCTCATTACTCACCGGAATCAATAAAATACCGGCAACCCTTTGCCATTCCAAAGTGGACGTAGGTCATATTGACCGAACCACTATAAATTCTCTCTCTCTACTTTAATTGCTAGCTTAATTTCTAAATTACTTGACTAGTGGTGTGCAAAGTCAATTTTGTGCATCATCAGTTATTTCTAAAAAAAATTGAGTCATATTAGAGTGTATTAGAGTTCATTAGCAAAAAAATGCCAGCTATTTCCAAATCAGAAAAAGTTGAGCACGTCGAAAATTATTATCCAGTGATCTCCATGTAAAAACCCAAAGTTTAGTCGATCTAATCAAGGGGTGACTCACACCTTAATTTCGATGAAATGTCAATTCTAAAATTCCAAGTCTGTATCAATATTAAGAGAGGTAATTTGAGGTACCAAACGTTAACATAACACGGACACGAACTCAATACAAAATTCATAGATTAATATTGTCTTATTATTGACATGAACCTAAAATGACACAATTTATTTTGATTGTGACTTTCCTTTCTTTGGTTAGGGAGGTGTAAAGGTTTTCACAATAGGTATATATACACTTTTACAAAAGTATATAGAAAGAAAGCTACAATTGTCTGTAGATAATGTATAAAATATTGTGTTCACACTGAAAGAATATTGTGTTCACACTAAAAGGGTGGTTTAACACTCCCTGCAAACTTGGCGGCCGCTAATAAACAAGTTTGGAACAAAAGTGCTGAAAGCGTTGCTTGTGAAGCCCTTTAATAAATATAAATCAGCATGCTGATCAAGGGAGGGCACAAATTGAACTTTATGAGTACTAGAAATGACGCGCTTATGAATAAATTGATAATCAAGGTCAATGTGTTTTGTGCGAGCATGAAACAAGGGGTTGGAGGCCATGTATATGTAGTACTGAGGTTGTCATAATGGAGCGTGAGTTAAGCTCACGAAGAAGATGAGAAATCCACAGTCTCAGCACATACTTGACCAAGAGAGCAATACTCAGATTCAGGACTAGAGCGAGAGACAGGAGGTTGTTTCTTGGCCAAATCAAGAGATAAGGTTAGGACCCAAGAAAACATAAAACCCAAAAGTGGAGCTTCTTGAATTAGGGCATCCAGCCCAATCAGCATCATTTAAGGCATGAAGAGTTAGAGTACCAGGGGATGGACGAAAAACAAGGCCAAAATCCAATGTACCTTTGAGATAGCGTAAGATACGCTTAGCAACAGGAAGATGCAGGGTACGTGGTGCACTCATAAACTGAGCAACATGATGCACTGCTTAGGCAATGTCGAGCCTAGCAAGAGTCTAAGTATTGAAGGGACCCAGCCAGTTGACAGAACTCAGTAGCATCAGCAAGGGGCTCACCAGCAAGGGCAGAAAGCTGGGACTTAGCACTCAACGGCCTAGTGCAAGACTTACACTCAGTCATGGAGCTACGAGGAAGAAGATCAATGGTGTGCGTAGTCTGTGATGAGTGGAGACCATGGCGCAAAGAAAATACTTCAAGGCCAAGAAAGAAGTGGAGAGGAGATCCTTAATTTCAAACTCTTTACTGAGAGTGGAGATGAAGGTGTAGGACTGGAGGATGGCATATAGATGAAGCAACAAGCAATTGACAAGCAATATGATTGGTGGAACAAAAAGGAGAAGACAAAAAATTAAAAGGGATGTGCTGGGTTGAGATTGGGAGCAGCATACACAAAACAACAGGATTGGTGGGCAAGAAGAAAAAGGGAGAAAGGAAGACTGCTAGGTTAGGTCGTGAGGCCCTTTGATATCATGTTTGAGAATTTTCTTAATACTTTATTCTTCTCAAAAGAGGTATATATATATTTTACAAAAATATATAGAAGAAAAATTATAATTGTCTACCTAATTACAGCCTAAAGATAATATATAAAACATTATGTTCACACTAAAAAGCTGATTTAAAAGGAAAAAAGATAGTAGACAAGGAAAAAAAGGTGGAAAAAGAATCCTTCCCACCCACTAAATTGGACCACTTTAAATATGGGGAAAATGACAAAAAGTGACTGATAAGGTATCAGCAATAGGATCCACAACTTTTATTAATACCTATTGACAATTTAGTCCGTTTAGGCTCATATATAGTATTCAATAATCTATTTAAGTGCATATATAGTATTTAATTAGCAATGATTTTTTTTTTATTCTTTATAACAAAAAAAGTAAAAAAATTATTTTTTCAACTTTTTCATCCCTCCTACTAAATATAAAGAATAGAAAAACACTTTTTTTCCTTTAAGGATGAAAAACTTATTCTTTCTTTTTTTTCATCCTTCAACTTTTTCATCTCTCGCACCAAACATACTATAAAAGGATCTAGACCGGTCCACTTTTTATCTAATTCAATTATGAGATTTGACAAAACAATATTACTATTTAAATACTAAATAAATGACTTGTAATTGATTTCTTATTATTTGATACAAATCCATTTATTATCAGCCCAGATAATAGCAAGAAGGATGACATAAAATATATTTGAGAAATCATAATATATATAAAATATATTAAGTAGATGAACAATTTTTTGAAAAATATTGAGGGTAGGCCCGAGTCCACGAAATCAAGCTGCTCTGTCCATGTCGTCTGAATATACAATAATGCTATGCTGACTAAAATTATGGATCAAATAAAGAGCTCAAATGACATGGCAGTTGCTGATATGACAAGATTAACTACCATGTCATTTCTTTTATGTCCGTGCGTGCTAGGGAAGCGGAGAAGACAAAAAGATTTTGCTCCATCTGTTCTTGATTTGGAGAAGACGAAAAGATTTTGCTGATATGACAATTAATCTTGCCATATCAGCAACTGCCATGTCATTTGAATTCTTTATTTGGTCCCTAATTTTGATCAGCATAGCATTACTACTGAATATATATCCCAACTAGTTTGGATGTAGAACCTAATGGATCCAACATTACAATATCATTATTAAAAAATCATATTGAAGAATACATAAATTTCATAAGGGATATTACCTGTCACAAGAGTTCCTAAGATTTTTTTTTTTTTGATTAAAGATATAACGAATAACATTTTGTTGTTCATAATTCAAATCATATGCGGGACTCCGCAAAATATAGTATGAAGAAAGTATTTTTTTTAAACTACTCATAGTTATGGTTGATGATGAGCCCGAAATTAACTGGGTCAGGCCCAATAAATCAAGAAGGCTCAAGTCAATAAAAAGCGATCTAGGCCCAATGAATTAAGAGGGGCCCACGTCACCAAAGACATCAAGGATCAAGGCAAGGAGGAGTCATCAAGGAGGAGCCAAGGGAGCATCCCAAGGGGGCGCCGCCCAGGTCCTCTGCCTCTCCTTCGCCCTCTTGACTCCGTCACTCCAACTCAAGTCCAACCCAGCTCAAGAAGAAAAACTCAAGTCCAACCCAGCTCAGGATCCTCCTTCGAAGGAATAGAAACATGAGGGAGAAAATATCGGGATGCGGACGGAGATTTATTCCTACCTTAACTGTGCTTACCAAAGAGATCTATTCCTACCATGATTATACTTATCAAAATAGTGGAAGACCTCTCACTCACGTCACCGCCTCACCGCCTTACTAAGCCTATATAATGTAAGTCTTCTCCATATAGAGGGCATGATCTACACACTTGGGCAGGACCTTGAGACCTCTACACCTTGAGATCCCTACACACATTACACCTCCCTACACACATTGCTTCTCTCTCCTCCTAAAGCATTGTAATACTCCGGTATATATTCTCCCGGTTACTCATCAATAAAGATCTCCGGCCACCGCAATCGTTCCCGAGAGTGGGACCGATTTGTGCATCATCAGTTGATAATCGAGCCGAGTTTTACGAGCTCGAATCGAGTCTGTCGAACTCGTTTTTCTAAATAAGCCTAAAAAATTATTCAAGATCAGCTCATTTAGAAAATGAGTCGAGCCTGAGCCAAGCCCAAAACGAACCAAGTTTGAGTAGTTCAACCATTTTACATATAAACGAGCAAAACCTTTTTAGGCTCGTTTTTATAAATGAGCCTAAAAAATTATTCAAGCTCGGTTTGTTTAGAGCATGAGTCGAGCTCGAGTCAAGTTCTATACGAGTCGAATCCAAGTCGAGTCCGAGTAACTCGGTTCAATTATTAGCCCTACTTATAGTTGAATGTGAAACAAGAGGGCAGTTAGTTTTTAATTTTTGTTTTCTTGTATTGTAGAAGTCAATCTTCAATTACTAATTTATTGTTAGGTTGAAGTAAGGGTGACAATCGAATCGTGTCGTATCATATCAAACAACCGTCAACCTAAACACGAGCTGTTGAATAATTGTGTCAAAAAATCTAATATAAAACATCACGTTTATAACACGTCTAACTCGAACACGACTCACTGCAACATGTTTAACCTCACGAGTCATGTTCGGTTCATAAGACCCGCTGCAACACATTTAGCACGAGATGATAAACACGTTTAACCTGCTTAGACATGTTTTTCAGCCTATTTACACATTTAATCATTTTCAACCTACTTTACATACTTGGTAGAGTCAAAACCCAAAAAACCTGTTTAACATAAATAAATAGAAAAATTTATTCCAAAGCCATTTATTCACTTCCCTAAAGAAAAACTACAATAATAATATAGGCAATTAACATATTCTAACCAAATGTTCTAACGTCTCAAACGAATCATATCCTAATTAAAATAATACATATTGGACTCGTTTGGTTGCCGTATTAGAAATGGATGGATTAGATAAAATAATACAGTCTAATACAATACAGAAGGACAAAAGACAATATTAAATGAGGTATTAGAATAATACGTAATTTTATCTAGTGTTTGACAATACACAACATAAACTTTGGATATTAGTTATTTAATCAAATCGGTTATTTGGTTAGAGAATTATTTCATCGTATTAATGTTGAATTAACAAAAATACTCTCAATCAGTGTTTGTTACATTGATGACAACTTGATTTTATCAGTTGGAGGTTATAAAAGTAAATGTGTATAATAATACGTTTGAGTTGGATTATAATACCACATCTCTTGGTAGTATTAAAATACCTCCATAATACAAGTCTATCGTATAAAAATTATACGATAAGTATATGTTTTTAAAATTAATACGGTATCAAATTTACTTACCAAACAAAGTATTAGACCCAATTAAATAAAAAATAATACAATCCAATATTTAATCCCCTCATAATACGTATACCAAACGAGTCCATTGGACAATATATTCAATCACCATAACAAAAATATATCCTAATTCGCATAAGTCTTGACACATCAAGAGTAAAGTCCCAAATTGTTAGTAGCCACTATAGTCCATCTACAGCCAGCCACCAGTAGAAGCCACAATGCAAAGAGTCTCCGAACTCATACTGCTTCATATCCTAGGATGCTAGAGTTAGAGTCAATGATGAACCGAAAAATCCAAATTTTTTATGCACTGTTGAATTACCAATGGAAGAACAAAATAGAGGAATAACCCAAATAAATTGGTAATACAACAGCAGAACAACAAATGATCTGTAGCTGGCTGGTGTCGTCGAACAACATCAGAATTACAAGTGAAATGAACAGAGGAACAACATAACAGAAGAACTGAACAACAGAATTAAAAGCTTTCGATGACACCAAAACCAAACAACAAAAATTGTAATCCTAACGGTATGTTTGGTAGGAGGGATTGAAAAATAGGAGGAATAAAAAAGTAGGAGGAATATATTTTTCATCCTTTGATGAAAGAAAGATTTTTTGTTTCCTTCTTCTTGTTTGGTAGGAGGGATGCAAAAATAAAAAAAATAAAATTTTTTATTCTATTATTTGGCATAAAAAATTAATAATATATATAATAAATGTTATGAATTCTCTTGTGTTTGTTATAAAACCAAAGTCTAAAAGCATTCATGGGTCCCACCACTTTATATCACTTCGAAAAATGAAATGACGTGGAGCCTAATATTATTTCTTCCATCAAGAAGCAATCAATACGGGCATGAAAGTAAATTTGCCAAATATAATCAGCGGCCTTTAGGTTCCCTTCAAATTTCTACATGAATTGGAGCGGATAAGAAATGGTGGGCAAAGCGGATTCACTTTCCACCCTTTTTTTCGTCCCTCCTCTTTTTCCTTCCTAACCAAATAAAGGAAAATACTAATTTTCATTCCATTTCCATCTATTCATTTTTCTTCGTACCAAACAGTTTGGTACGATTGACAGAAAATAGGAAGGATAAAGAAGTGAAGGAAATAGACTTTTCATCCGTGAAGGATGAAATTACTCGTTCCCTCCTTTTCATTTGGTATGAGGGATGAAATGTTCAAGGGATAAATTTTTCGTTGTTTGGTATTAGAAAAAAAATGAAAAGAAAGAAAACCAATAGAAGTTCAATTTACCAAAATACCCTCACAATGAAATTGATCATTCTACCATTTTATATAAGTGTTTTTTACTAAATGAATCAATTCTTTTAATCTTAAAAAGATTCAAAATTTCTTTATTTTGTAAAAATAATAAAACAGATCTATATCCAAAAATAATAGAGTAGCAAATACAACTGTGAAGTTATGTAGAATAACACATTAATTCAGTGATTCATACATTACTTCTTCTTCTTTTTTTTGATAGTTATACATTGTTTCTTTTAATAATGATGATGCACAAATTGGGTTTGTACATCACCTGTCAAGTGTGAGTAGTAAATGCAGTAATTAAAGTAGAGAGAGAGAAGACGAGAGTTATAGTGGTTCGGTCAATGTGACCTACGTCCACTTCTCAATGGCTAGGGTCGACGGGTGCTTTATTAATTCAAGAGCGTAGGGACAGTAGAGGGTACAAGCTTAGAGTGGGAGAGGAGCTAGGTGCTCAGTAGAGTGTGATGCTCTCCAAGTGTTGGTGGGGCTTACAATTTATAGTCACCCCCTAACAGGTTGGGGCGACTCAATAGCAACTAAGTATCTATTATAGCGGAGCTCTTGACTTCTTCTCAACGGGCGAGGTTGAGGGGCTCTCCATGAGACTCGGTCAAGGATGAGGAGAGGGTTGACCATTTCCAAGGCGGCTAGGGTGAGGCTCTTGATGCTTTCCTGGTGATGTAGTAAGCTGATGAGTTTAATTGGGCTTAGACCTCCTTGGGCCTGCTGGGTCTTCATGAGTTTGAGTCTTTGATTATAATTGGGCTTCAACATGGATTTGGCCCTGGGCCATCATTTGCCCCCCAATGCCCCGTGTCCGAGGAAACTTGGAGGAGGGGGCATTTAGTTGAATTTGAATTCTGGCTTATGAAGACTCCTCTTTCCCGCCATGTCCATGTTGCGCTTCAACTCGGTGATCGACCTGCCCGGTCAGGTCGCGGGGATCGACCTGCCTGGACAGGTCGCAAGGTTCCACCTGCCTGGTCAGGTGGCAGGGGCTCGGGGGCAGCGCCCCCGGAACTTAAACGGTTTTCTAAATCAGATGTCAAGGCTCCTTCTCCATTTCTGATGTATTTTGCCTTACTAAACACCTCAAGCCTCTTCCATTTGTACTTGAATTTTTAAGAGAGCCCTTGGTTTTCAATTTGGGGCTTTTTCCTCTTAAAAAACCCTAGGCTATAAATAAAAGCCGCATTCCCCATTCTTGCCCATTTCATTCACCTTGAGATTGAATCCCTTCTTGAAGTTCTTGGAGACCCAAGGTTGACCATTTAAGATTTGAGCATTGAATACTTGGGCCAATGTCGGCTGGAGAGAAAGAAGTGGAAACACCCATTGCCGTTGAGGGAGAAGCGAGCATAGAAGGCGGTGGGCCTCTTGCCACCAAGCACGGTGGAGGAGTGATCAGTTTCAATTGGCGAGTGTCTAGGGGCATTCTTGAGGCCGAGAACCTCTCTCCTCTAAATCTGACCTTGGGGGCGCGCCTAGGATGCATTGGAGAACAGGCTGCTTATGTTTCGGCCATGGGCGAGCTGCGTGAGGTGAGGGAACTGGCCCATTTAGGCGCTGATCTGGGCACACGAAGCACCTGTCCGATTGGGCGAAGTGGCAAGTAGAGAGGGGTTGGGGGACCTGCTGTCCAGATCTCGGTTGGGCGAGCCTCAAGGGCCACCGGGTGCGCGAGTCAGCAGGGCGAGCGGCCTGGTTCAAGCGTGCAAGAACGGGGCGCACAGACCAAAAAAGGGAAGGAGGCAGCTGTGACCGAGCCTGCTGTGGCGTTGGGCAAGCCTACCATGTTGGGCGATCCTTTTGCGGTTCCGAATGCTCGTGCGGGTAAGAGAAATCAGGTGAGGGTGGAGCAGGCGGGGCGCGCTGGGGCTCCTGGGCGTGCTTGGATTGTTGGGTGCGCATCCTAGGCGTTTGGTGTCGCGAACCAGGTGCTGGCCATGGATGTTCTAGGTGCTGATAAGGGCGAGCAATGAGGTTTGGGCGCCTCTCCAGGCGTTGGACTACCCCTATCGGGCGAGCAGAGGGGGTCAGGCACCTCTCTACGTGCTGGGCTTTCCTCATTGGGCGAGCAGAGGGGGTCAGACACCTCTCCAGGTGCTGGGCTTTCCCCATTGGGCGAACAGAGGGGGTCAAGCATCTCTCCAGGTGCTGGGCTGAGTAGTACAAATGAAAAAGAGGTTTTGGCTTCTCAAACTCACATTCCACAAGATCACCCAGGCAGCGGGTCAGGCAACTCCTCGCACCTTCGCTCCAGAAAACACAAAAGCAAAATTGTTCTTGACGAGGATGCTTCCAGGGTAGGTAGTCTTTCTAGTTCCCTTAATACTGATGATGATATTTCGAGGATTATTTCTGTTTATCATATTCCTCCAACTATGCTGTGCCGCCGGGCTGAGAAAGGTGAGCCTGCTAGTGACGACTCCTCTGGTGACATTGTCGTTTATGAGGAGATGCTTGAGGCCGGGCTTAGGTTCCCAATTTCTCACTCTATTTGCGACATCTTGAATTACTTTTCTCTGACACCTGGGCAGCTGGCTCCAAATGGTTGGAAAGTTTTACCGGCTTTTCTGGAACTGTGGAGGAGAGTGCACCACGAAGATGCTTCTGCTACTGAGTTTCACGCCGCTTATTACCTGAGTGAGACTCCTGCTCCCAACCGGGGCTGGTACTATTTCTCTCCGAGGGGAGGCAAGTTGATCACCGGGCTATCCTCCAATTGCCACAGCTGAAAGTCTCATTTTATATTTGTTGGTGGAGAGTGGGCTTCAGACATTGATAGAGCCCTGGTTCCATCACAGTGGATTGTTCCAAAGAAAATTGGTATGCCCCATATACTCAATCTTCTCTTGACTCATTCTTTGTAGGTTGTGTACCCACCACATTCCTTGCAGGTTGTCCCGTGCTTACAAAGGATCAAGAGCGGAAGCTGGAGGCTGTGCGAGCTCATTCTACGAGAGACTTAGGGGATCTCTTGCTCAAAGATGGTGGAGTTGGTGTTTCCCCTTCGATTCATGCTAAGGCCGCTGCTACTTCCTCGAGGTCTAGGGACTCCTCTTCAAAAAGAAAATGTGAGTTGATGCTTTGTACCTTCTTTTACCTGGTGTTTTACGCCTGACATTTCAATTTTTTTGTAGCGATATATAGGGGAGTGATAGGATCCCGCCTCTCTGGTAGGAGTCCTCCTCCTTCCAAGGTGGCGAGGACGGGTGATGTCTCCTAGGTGACTTCTCCAATAGCGCTGCCCGAGATTAGCTCTCCTCCAGCAACCCCTCTTGTGGAGCCCAGGGTGTGTTCCCATCGAGTGACCCCTCCAGTGTTGCCTCCTCAATCGGGGACCTTTTCAGTTGCCACTACTACTCCAGAGTCTTCTATGTCGGCTACACCTTCTTCCTTGTCGGCTACGCCTTCTGCTCCTCGTTCGTCCCCACCTCTTGTGGAAACTTCAACGAGGGCACCGATTTGGGCTGGTCCCATGCTAGGCAAGCCGCAAGTCATCAGGGAGAGGCTTGGGAGGTTTGTGTTTGCACATGAAGTTAATCAGATCGGCAATCAGGGCATCGAGGGGATTATCAACACATTTTTGGAAGGCCTGGCTCAGGTAAGGGTCTTATATTTTCCTTTCTCCAGTCTCTTCTCATGTGTTTTGTCATTTTCTCTATCTTTGATTTTTTTTCAGGCTTCGACTGCATCTGTCTGCTTGCTTTCAAGGGCTCATTATCATGGTCAACTGAAGCAGCGTAATGAAGTCATGCAAAGGGAGCTCCTTGCTGCCTAGGGGAGAGTTGCTGAGCTTGAAGCTACTAGTAGGGCTTCTCAGGCTGAGCTTGTGGAAGTCCGTGAGAGGGCTGCGTTGAGGGAGACCGATCTTTTGGCGTCCCACGAGAAGACTGCCAAGCTAGAGGCTGAACTTGAGGAGGCCCGTGAGAAGACCACTGATCTTGAGTCTGAGCTTTCGGCGACCCATGAGAGGGACGCACTCAGATAGGCTGAGCTTATGAAGGCCCGTGAGAGGGCCACGCTCAGTGAGGCTGAGCTTGCAAAGACCCGCGAGAGGGCCATGCTCAGAGAGGCTACCGCGGAGGCAGAGGTAAAGGCAGCTCATGAGAGAGCTTTGCAGGCTGAGGAGAGGGATGTCATAGCTGAGAAGGACTTGGCGAATGGCCTTGCAGATGCCTTCCTTGACGGTTATGATGAGCTCCGAGGGAAGATCTCCGCTGCCTACCCTGATATTGATGTTTCAGGGTTCCTGCCGACTGAGGCGTCTGAGGAGGCTGAGAATGATGAGGAAGGGGAAGAGGATGACGACCATGAGAGTAGCTAGAATGTTGGGGAGTGTTGGTTTTTTTTAGAAAGATGGTTCATCGTCTTACTTTTGTACTGATACTCCTTTGAAATTGAATGAAAAAATCATTTTGGAGTAAAATGTAGAGAATTTTATTCATCCACTGCTTATGTCAAGCAATATTGGGTAGTAATCCCAAAAAGTACATTGAATACTGGGTAATAACCCAAAAAAGGTAGAAAAAATAAAACCAATTCCCCACTGTTTATTACTTTGGCTCTCTCAAGGTGTCATTAGTAGTACCTCTTCAAGTGTTCAACGTTCCACGGATGGAGTAAGACCTTCCCCTCAAAATTTTGAATCTTGTATGTACCTGGCCTCACCACCTCTGTTACGAGGTAAAGTCCTTCTCAATTTGGTCTGAGCTTCCCTTCGCGTGAGTCCTTTGTGGAGAGGATCATTTTTTTGAGCACTGAGTCACCTGGTTGGAAGGAACGATGTTTCACCCTCGACTTGTAGAACTTCGCCATGCGGCGCTTGTACTCGGCGTTGCGGACCACCGCCATCTCCCTTGCCTCCTCTATCAAGTCGAGGTTGATGCAAAGTTTCTCCTCATTGGTGATGAGGTCGTGGTGTTGGACCCTTAGGGAATGCACCCCGATCTCCACAGGGATGACCGCCTCAGCTCCAAAGGTGAGAGAGAAGGGGGTTTCCCCAGTTGGAGCTCTTGGTGTGGTTCTGTAAGCCCATAGGAAACCTGGGAGCTCGTCAACCCAAAGACCCTTCGCTCTTTCGAGCCTTGTCTTCAGGTTGCGTAGTACTGTTCTCACCATGACTTCTGCTTGCCCATTTGCTTGCGGATGTGCTGGGCTAGAATGATGTTGTTTTATCTGAAGATCGAAGCAGAAAGAGTTGAGGAGCTTGTTGTCGAACTGCTTGGCGTTGTCACTAACAATGGCATGGGGTATCCCGAAGCGACAGACCAGGTTCTTCCAGATAAAGTCTTTCACCTTCACGTCTGTTATTTTTGTTAAGGGTTCGGCCTCTGCCCACTTGGTGAAGTAGTCAACTGCCACCACCACGAATTTGCATTGTCCTTTGCTGATAGGTAGGGGGCCTAGGATGTCGATGCCCCATTTGGAGAAAGGCCACGGACTTATGATGACCGTAAGTTCTTCTAGCGGCAGCCTAGGCACGGTGGTAAAGCACTGGCACTTGTCACACTTCTTAGTGAACTCCTGGGCGTCCCTCATCATGGTAGGCCAGAAGTAGCCTTGTCGGAGTGCCTTGTTGGCGAGGGAGCATCCTCCAGAGTGATTCCCACAAATTCCTTCATGGATCTCCCTCAAGGCGTAGTCAGCTTTCTCGGGTGAAAGACACCGCAATAATGGCAATGAGTAGCCTTTCTTGTAGAGGATGTCTTGTAAAATAGTGAATTTAGAAGCTCTCATCCTAGTCTTCCTGGCCTCGAGGGGATTGTCTGGTAATGTTCCCTCTTGGAGGTATGCCCTTATCGGGGTCATCCAGTTTGATTCAGTGGACGCACAGTTGACGTCTGTGACTCCCACGTCCAACTTGCTTGGTTCAAACGTCTGTGACTCTCAAAACAAGAATTGATTGTAGAAATATTTCACCCATAGTCTATATGTGAGGCAGATTCTTATAATTCAAAAGCAAAATATAGCTCACATTTAATTTAGAAATGATGTACAATTATGCAAATGGAACAACCTTGACATATTCTCATGAAAGGAATGTTAGGCAAATGAAAGTAGTACAATTGACTTACCTCTTAACAATTCGAACACTTGTCACACTTCTAAGGATCAAATAGGACTTTATCTGGTTATAACGTGGCCTAGGGTAAAGGTTAAAGAAATGAAGGGATATAGGAGTTCAAAAGGATTATCCCAAAGATATGACTTTTCAATTCACAACTCCTTTTTTGGATACACAATTAGCTTATTTCATTCATTCATTTTTCTTTCCCCTTTTTTCATTGCTCTTTTCACACCTTCTCTTTATTTTTCACCTTTTCCTTCCTTCCTTTCTTTTCTTTTCTTCTTTTTCTTTTGAATGCCAACAATAAGCTCGAATATTCATCATCTCCTTCTTCTTCCATTCTTCTTTATAGCCACCATTCCCTTTTCACATTATACACCATATCAATCCTTGGATAACCAAGGTAAGATAAATACATTTATACTTGGCTTGTTAAATCATGTGGTTAACAGAAATAAAATTTACATTAAAGCTCAATCACAGTTTCTAGGGATGATGTCAAGAAAGAATAGACTGTGGCTCAAATTAAATCAAAAAAAGCCTAAGATCATTTCCCAAAGAGACACGACAAGGTATTCCCTCATAGTGAGATATAATCAACTAATTACTTCATTTACACTAACCAAAGCAAAAATAATGAGATTATTGAAAGATATTGAATTTGAAAGAACATTCTTTTGAGTACATGTATTTCAACCTTCCAACAATGAATGACACAAAATCTCATAAGGGTAATACATTCATCTCCACTATGTATATTAAGCTTTTTAAGATGTGAATTCTATTCAATAAATTATAAAAATTAGCATTCTCATGGTGCACATAGGGTGAGTTTCACATGGAAACATATACATGATACTTAGACGTAGAATAAACTCCTATAATGTGTTAGTATGCAAATAACTCAAGATTCAATTTGAATAATCACAAACCTCATACTAATTAAAAGTGAATAATATAGTCCCAATCAGATGTTGTTGTTAATTTGTTTTTTCAAAAAATTCTCATTTTAGCATACAACACGGTGGTATAACCTAGTAATGGTGCACCCTTACCCCCCTAACTTAAATTATGCATTGTACTCAATGCAAAAACAATCATGCAATGAGAAAAATAAAAACAATAAGGGTACAAAAACACCTAGCATTGTTTCCATAAAGAAAAATCACCAGCTACAAAACATTAAAAGAAACTACTAAAAAAGAAGTAAGTACAATAAAATAGAAACATAAAAGAAAAATTTTAACTACTATGTACAAGGAGTGCTTGGAAAATAGATCAATCAAGCTTAAGTTCCAAGTTGGATTTAGTGTCCAAATTCAATCAGAGCTTGTTTCCTCCAACGAACTTCTTCTTGCTTGAATTTCTTGCATCTCCTAATAATTGTTGCGAAGAAGTTGGTATAAAACTCAACATCGGGATTCCCACTATCATGAACATAATTAATCAAACAGACTTGTAGAGGGTCAGAACAATAAGACGTGTTGAATTCCTTCTCTACAATTTCATCAACTACATCTACCCCATAGATTTCTCCCTCCTCACCTGGTTGTTTTATCACATTAAAGACATTTAATTCACTGGTCATATTTTCAAATGAAATTTTCATGAAATCATTCCGACAATTGATTAATGCATTCGATGTGACTAAGAATGGTTGTCCTAAAATGACCAGAATTTGAGCAGCAAGGTTAGCAACAGGGTCAATATCTAAAATAATAAAATCAATAGGAAAGTAAAATCAATCCACTTGGACCAATACATCCTCCACAATTCCTCTCGGTATTTTTACAATGCGATCCGCCAGCTAGAGAGTAATTGGTGTTGGTTTCAATTCTCTCAAGCCTAGTTACTGATATACCGAGAATGGTAGTAGATTGACACTTACTCCCAGGTCTAGTAATGCAAATTCCACTTAGCGATCTCCAATGATGATAGAAATTGTAGGGCAACCTGAATCCTTAAACTTCAGTGGAGTTTCAGTCCATAGGATAGAACTTACTTGCTCCGTTAGAAAAGGCTTTTTCTATACATTCAACTTTCGCTTCTCAGTACAAAGGTCCTTAAAAAACTTAGCATAAGTAGGCACCTGTCTAATAGCATCAAGTAATGGAATATTAATCTTCATCTGCTTAAAAATATCAAGAATTTTAGAATTATTAGGAATCTTAGCAGGTGCTTTTAATCAGTGAGGATATGGTGCAGGAACAAGACACTTATCATCCATACCAACAATATCTAGCTGATCAAGTTTATCACCCTCCTTGGATTCTTCATCAGTCTCTTTTTCTGTAGGTTTAAAGACTTTCGGTGGATTGGTATTATCAATTTCTTTTACACTCCTTAGGGTGGTTCTAGATTTGATTTCTTCCACATTACCTTGGTTGACATTAAATACCTCAACACTATGTTGACATTTAGGGTTCTCCTGAGGTTGTGCTGGAAATTTACCTTTTTCTTGTTGTAAAACACCCAAAGAATTGGTCAACTTAGTAAGTTGAGTTCTGATGTCGCCAAAGGCTTATGCATTTTGATTATTGATTGCCATTTGACTTTGTATAAACTGATGCAATGTGTCCTTTAAACTTCCTTTATGAGGAGTTTGATATGTAGACGTATGTTGTTGACCGTGAGGGCCAAAACTTGTTGGATGGGAGAGGCATATGGCATAGATGCATGAGGTGCAGAAGTGTTGTCATTCCTCCAACTAAAATTAGGATGGTTTCACCATCCAGGATTATATGTGTTTGAATAAGGAGATTATGATTACTTTGGTTGATTAAATGCACTCACTTTGTCCACGCAACACTCCTTTAAAAACCGGTATAGTATGACATTCTTGAGTAGAATGCTCACTTGTATCACAAATAGTACATGACTCATCAGCTTTAGGTACACTATTAACCTCACCGACTCTTTTAACCTTTAAGTCTTCCAATTTCCGAGATAATTTAGCAATCTTAGCATGCA
This sequence comes from Ilex aquifolium, assembly GCA_951799425.1. Lineage (NCBI taxonomy): Eukaryota > Viridiplantae > Streptophyta > Magnoliopsida > Aquifoliales > Aquifoliaceae > Ilex > Ilex aquifolium. The sequence continues at coordinate 13,399,019 of OX637395.1, forward strand.
ATTCATCTTGGTGTCTTAATATATATTTACCTCCCCCAGTTGGTTGACATGCATTAGATGGCTTTGATCTTTAGGCAGGATTATAAATGTCTAATGTCCCAAGATTGAGTATTTTCTTCCAAGGTATCAAAGTACTCTAATGCCTTTTCTGGGTCCTTGTTCAAAAATTTATCATTGCACATCATATCAATGAATTGACGATGTGCAAGGGTAATTCCTTCATAAAATAAACTAACCAATTGCCAAGGCTTGAATACATGATGTGGAACAGAGTTTAACAGATCTTTAAATCTTTCTCAGCACTCATAAAATTGTTCATATTCTTTTTCTAAAAAATTTTGAATCAATTTCTTCAAAGATGTAGTTCTATGCACTGGAAAATTTTCTTTAAAAACTCTTTGCATATTTGACCATGACCCAATCGATCAAGATTTCAAAGAATTAAGTCAAGTTTTTTGCTAATCTTTCAAAGAAAATGGAAACAAATTTATCCTAGCAACTTCCTCATGTATATTTTGATCGAGCAATGTTCTAACTACCTCCTCAAATTCCTTAATGTGAAAATAAACGTTTTCCCTATCCACCCCATGGAATTGAGGCAATAATTGGAGCATTCCTGGTTTGACAACAAATGCATGGGCTTGAATAGGCAATATAATGGATGATGGTAAAACATTCCTTAGGGGCTAAAGATATTCCCTCATTTTTCTTGCAGGGTGAACCAATGGGAGAATATTGCAGGATTTCTAGGATTTTTCCCCTCTCTCTAGTTTTGTCCCTCATTTAAATTTATGTCATCCATGTTCATGTTCAGTTGTGGGTCTTGTGTAACAAGTCTATTTGTATTATCACGACCCCCATATAACAACTAAACCTAAAAATGCAAATCTACAACTACTAGAACAACTATAAATATATTTATAGCGGAAACATGTACCTGAGCTTGTGGTGAAAATCACAAGATTTACCTAACGTTTGTCCGAATTACCTTTCAAATAAATCGTTGTGTCCCTGAAAACAACACCAAAAATGCTTAGTCACTTTCTCCTTTCAGATTTGATATTTTGTCTGCTTTTCAAAATGTTACAATTTGTTTCCAAAGCGTAGAAAAATTATGCGGTGTAGTAACTTGAAAAATTTCAAGGTCGTCTTCTCAGGGACACTCTCGTATTTGAATGGTGATGTAATTGTAAAAGAAATGAAAAACACCCTTGACTGAGTGGAAAGATTGTGAGTTTGAAATTGATATAGTGACAGTCAAATAAAACCAGTCGGCCAATTCTTGAGAATTATCTTGTCTTGACTAAGCTTATTGATCCTCCTTTTAAGCCCACCCAAGCTTATATTCAAATTTACTTGGGTGAAAAATATTCAATAAAACCAAATATAAACTATATGTTACTTTTAGATAGATAATCAAATCTCTAATGATACACATAGGTATAAACCTATACCCTAAGCATTAATTGTGCCAAAAAGCTGTCGACGATTAATCAAAGTGGTAAGAACACATTGGAGAATCAAAAAGACTTAATCACGAACAAGAATCATCCCTCAGATCGTGCCAAAACTTAGCCGGAAGCAAAATCCATAACTCTGAACTCGTCAATAAACAACATAATAAACATGTGTAGAAAACGACAAGATTAATGGAAAATGCTTGTAATGATATTGCTTCACAAAACTAAGTTCAAATACAAAATCAAAGCTTACAAATAAAGCTTAAAAGAAAAACCCGTAGTCTTCTTCTCTGGATGCTTGAAGTTTTGAAAAATGAAAGCTAAGTAATAGACTCTTCTAAAGCAAAAAATAAAACTCAGTTAAAACCTAAACTCTAAAACCTCCTCAAATGTAGAAATGCAAGTGTATATATAGGAATGAGATTCTCCATTCATTGGCCCAAATATATGGCTCAGGTGATGGGTAAATTGCTGAAGAAGCTTCATTTGCCATCGTCAACCAATCCGGGAGTTCATATGACATGTGAGATGTGACATCCACCAATAAGAAGCAAGCTCATGGGGATTGGTAGCCTCCCCATGAGTCTAGGAGTGAGTTTACCCAGCCCTCGTGGACGAATGAGAACTTGGAAAAGTTTTGTTGTGTAGCCGACTTAACTTCAACCTGTTGAAATACTCTGATGAATTGGTTAAAGATTGTTGTTCAATCGGTTGAAATGCTCTGATAAACTGGTTAAAGATTGGTGTTCAACCGGTTGAACTGCTCTTAGTACTTTTGCTTTTTTGAAGTTTCTCTAATCAACCAGTTGAATATTGGTGTTCAACCAGTTGAATTGCTCATAGTATCTTAGATGGTCCCAGTATCTCCAAAAATCTCTAATCAACCGGTTGAATGTAGTTTTCAATTTGTTGAAATATCATGTCTACTGTGATCAACTGGTTGGAGTTGAATCAGTTGAATTAGATTTTCCTCAATTCTTACTGATTCCCTTCTTGTTGCATCTCCCTTTCCTCCTTAACCTTGTCCATGCCATTTTCATTGCATTACTTACACCTACAATTACAAATATGCCTTTAATCAATTTCTACCCAAATTTCATGAAGAATAAACATGAGTTAATACATAAAATGAATAGATTAGGTTATGAAATATATTCAATATTCAGTACTACACACTCTACTTACTTGAAACACTATAACATATATCATATTTATATAAGTCAGAGTCATAACTCCTAGCATTACATTTGCACATCACTACACTAACTAACTCTTGTAACTCCTAAAATATAAAGACACCATTACTTGGGGAATTAACATTCACTAATACTATTGTCTTCCACTACTTGCATATTTCATGCTCATAACCAACACCAAATTATCACACTTTAATAATATAATAAAACTCTTAAATAAGTTTTTTTGCAACATCTCCCCTTAAACTTGATTTTACAACTTCAAGTCCTTATTTTGCAAATCACTTCATGATAGAGGGGCTTTATGAAATTATTGAAAACTTCATGGACTTGAGTACCACCTCCTTCAATAGCAAGAATTGTCAAAGTCATCTCCTTTGCGGTGTAGGGCTTATGATGAATTTTCTTAAACTTGCAAATTATCATTGTTTTTCCAATTTTCTTCTTGGTGTTTGTGCATCAAACTTCTTTTTTACTCAAACTTCTTGAATTTGTCTTGTGCTAACTTTCTTGGATAAAAAAATTCCTCCATATTGACCCAACCTGTGTCATTCAAAATATTCTCTCCACTAAGTGATAAGTAACAATTAGTGCAATTTTCAAGAATTTATCACCTTTAACATAATTCTCTGAAATTTTGATGAGCTGGTCTTCATTTTCATGCTTTCTTGGAAAAACATCTTTTGTGGTTACTTCATAATTTCCCTTCAACATCCTTAACCACATAAGGATCATTGATCTCTTCATTCTTTGCAAATTCTTCAATTTCTTGCACATTTGTTTCAAATTTTTCACAAATTTATTTTTCTTCCATTTCTTGAGTTGTTTCTTCAACTTCATCATTTTCTTCATCTTCTTTAGTCTCTTGAACTTCAACTTTCACTTTAGTCTCTTTAAATTATTTGAATTCATCGAAATGATGCTCTTCTTGATCCTCCATGGGTGTGTCTTGAACATCACACTCTTCTTTTATAAACTCATATTCTTCAAAGTATTGAACCCCATACTATTTGGGTAAAAACTCACCTTAATGTTTGGATGCTACACTCTCAATCATCTTCCAAACATGATACGGAGATCTCGAATCTTCAAGATACTTTCTAATTTTTGGGTGTGTTGCCTTCTTGAGAACTCCGAGTGTCTTTTCCTATTTATTCTCTTGGACTCTTCTAGGAAAGCCACTTTTTGGCTTTTCTTCAATCACATCCCGTAAATCACACGCTTTGAGATAAGAAGGTAGATCTTCATTCTCTTGTAATTAGAGAACATTATTTTTTCACACCAAAATCACATATTTGGTGAATCTTCCATGATCACCAAAATCATGAAGATCAAGTCTTCAAGGATCGTATTGGCTCTAAAAATGAGCTATCTAAACTTCCAGTATTGAAAGCTAGCTCTGATGGAGTGTAGATTGAAAGCTAGATCTGATGGAGTGTTAACTAGATTTTCAAGACCGTAAAATTGGCTCTGATATTAATTTATTGGAATTACTCTAATATAACTACAATAAGAAAATCGTTTTGATACCTCTAGACTTGGAGTCAAGAGGACTAGAACTGAATGGAAGGAAGTAGAGGAGGATATGAACACTCAAAAGAAAAATAATTTTCATTCAAGTTGATTACAATCATCAAGTCAAGAGGACTAGAAACAAATGGAAAGAAGTAGAGGAGGATTTAGATACTCAAAGGAAAAATAATTTTCATTCAAGTTGATTGCAATTACACACTCAACTTTGACTCTTCAACTTCTACTCAACTCTACTTAGTTGAAATACTAGAACATATATCCTATTTATATAGGTCTAAGCCATAACTTCTAGCATTTCATTTGTACATTACTACAATCACTAACTCTTGTAACTCCTAAAATATAAAGACACCATTACTTGAGGAATTAATACTCAGTAATACTATTGTGTTCCACTAATTGCATATTCCATGCCCTTAACCAACACCAAATTAACACATTTTAATAATATAATAAAACTCTGAAATAAGTTTATTTTCCAACACATCTAACAGATGGTTCCATGGAGTCTCTATTTTCATTAATAGATGGTTTTTGACTGATTCTGGTGGCCTTGAACAAAAGCAATCCGGTGGCGAGAAGGAAGAGCAATATGGGCCACCATTACACAAGTTGCATCAAGACTCGCCGAACCAACTCCTTTTTACTCTGCTCATCCACGTACTTTTGGTAAACGACAACAACGTTTTTGAGTGAACTGACAAATGGCGTGTTAGCACGTCTCCATTAGGAAACTTGAAGTGGCCCCACATGTCACATTAATTCTATTAATGATATTATATCTATAATTATTAGGATAATTTTTGGGTCAAAATCTAGTAATTAATTTTAGGTCTATCTACCCACTATAAGATTGTGGTTTTCATGTATGTTGTAGATTCCTTGATGGGAGGAACCTAATAAGGTCACACTATCTAAGTGATAAGGATTGAGGTCCTTGACTTACCTATAAACAAAGACCTATGAATACCATCAAGATACAGACTATTCTGAACGTAGGCCAAGTTGGAAACCATTTTCCCACACCTCCATAAAGTATCAGTGAGAGTGTTTGATTTTCTTGTGAGTGCTTGATCAACAAGGCTCGTGATTCAAAATTACAAGGTTCTAATGTTTGAATGACATGACAGAAGGTAAGTATCTTGTTCTGTTGTGATATGTAATTCTCACATATATAACTTTAATTTGGTATTAGAGCCAATCCTTTATAACTGTGTCATTTGGCCTACAGATGTGAGTTTATTATTTACTATTTTGATGAATGCTATTGTTCTGGATTATGACGCATATCAAATTTTCTTGATCCCTGACTTTGATTTCATATAAAGAATGGAAGTGCACGCCTGTATTTACACTAACAGAAAGTGATTTAGTATGAAATGTATATTGTCTTTCTACTTTTTGTATTACATGAATACTAGTTGTGATCCATAGAATATATGCATTGTACAAAGGGATTACAAGAAATTTATAATTTATGATGTTGGGACTTGTGATTTGTTTTGTTTGGAACATTTTTTGACCATTAAAATGATCAAAATAAATCTAATGGATACTTGTTTCAGTCATGAACAAAACTTTTTTGGTTGACTCAAGGCCATCGAATATTTCCTTTTAAACTGATCATAGGTTGCCAAATCGAAGATCACAATATTCGAGATAAGTTTATGATACCTAGCGGTTTAATTGCATTAGGTAGTTTTGTTTGGATAAAAAATAACCATTGTCTTTGACTGTCGAAACAATTGATCCATTAGAGTGAAGTTTTCTCCTTTCACACTTGTTTTTTTTTTTTTTTTTGTTAAAAAAAAGATCTAGTACCTTAAGGATCAAGATAACCCATGTTTGACCAATTTTTTTAGTTTGAAACTCATAATTTTTCAGTGAACATAACCATTTTTAAGGGTTGAAGATGAACCCGTATAGGATTCTTGAGCATTCCCATGCGAGAGTTTATTTAGGTTAGATTTGGTCCAACTTTTAAGTAATAATAGTTCACATGCATAGCCCACTTTTGGTTTTTCTGATTTTATTTTCAGATTCTGGGAACTATTTATTTTACAATGTTGGGTTGTTTTGAAGTGATTTTTGAGGCTCAAATGTTTGAATTTGACTGTCAAATTTTTCAGTACCAAGGCATGCTATTTGGAACAGTGACTATACTTGCATGTACTATGTGATGAATACTTTTGGTTAATTTTATGCATCACATGTGTTTTGGGAAAGTCACTTGTTTAATCTTGAGAAATTATTTGCATGAATTGAAGAATTTGTTCATGTTATGAATTATGCCACGTAAAGATATTATATTGACTTATTAGTATCGATAGCATCTTAAGTCATGATTGATTAGTGATTAACATATATTTTGATCACATAAAGACAAATAAAAGTTTGGCAACTTCATATTGCAATTAAGTTTTTATGAGTAATTGTTAGGCCCCATAGGGAGGTAATTATTTTGTAATACTTAGTTGTAATAAGATAGTGAATTGAGTACTACGAGGATTGGATGCCCTATGCCCACAAGTATGGGTTCTTTTCTTCTTATTTTTCTAGAATTTGCTAGTCATATTATAAAAGTAATAGCAAATTTAATGCATGTTACAACCTCTACCCATAGGAAGGTTTACATTTTGCTACTGAATTTGACATTGATTGATTCAGATTACAGTAAATGTTTCATAGCAATAATGTATATGTTTCTTGGTTATGCAGTTGTTTCTACTTCTCTTATTCCTTTCTTGTGAAAGACAAATCCTCTTAACGTTAGGGTGCATAGACATTGACTTGGCGCTTAGTGTGGACGAACCAACTATGTAAAATTCGAAAAAATTAAAATCTTAATTAAAAGGGTAAAATAATAATTAGACCATTAAGTACGGGTTGAAAACTCAAATTTATATAAACTCAGATGATGAAATGGACCTTATCTTTGGATTTGTCTCACGAAATCGAATTAATCAGTCTATTTTTATTGAATTCCGAGATAGTTGGACTTTCACATGTTGCGATGCAATTGAGTATGGCGTGATTAAAATTTTGCGATCAGATTTTAATCACGGAGCCCATAATATAATCTAAATTAAATCTCATAAAAGTATATCAAACATGACACGTGGCGAGATGTTATTGGTTGGGACAAAATTGGACCAATGGAAAAGTGACACGTGGCACCTTAAGGGTCAAGTATGTATAGGGGAAATAAAGTGGAAGACTTTGTCTTCCACTTGTTTCTTCCTTTAAAATGTTCGGGAGACACAGAGAGAGAGAGAGAGAAGAGATCACTTCTCTTCGTCTTCTTCTTTCTTTTTTTCTTTGATCTACAAAGATCCATCCATTGGATCGGGATAGATCAAGAGTAAAAGACGCTCTGCTCGACGAGGGCTACGCGTCAATACCAACTATAACCCATTTCCCAAAATTTTCAGAAAAGAGGGATTTTGATCTAGGCTTGGGAGATATTTTTTTGGTCATTCTAAGGAGCCTTCTTACATTGCTCAAGCTACAAGAAGTAGGGTTCTTTCCTATCTAAGTTTACTCTCAACCTAGGTTTGCTATATGAAATGGGTAGAACTATAGAGATGTAATCTCACATGTTAGCTCACTCCTAGTGTATTTAGGGTATTTATAATGAGTATATGCGTATGTTAAAACTCATTTCTAGCGTGATTTGGGTGTGAAAATGTGAGCCTACCGGTAGGAGAGGCACGACCTACTGGTAGGAAGATGTTTAGTTTGATGAAATGAATTATTTGGGTATGCTATGTGTTTACATTTTATGCCCACTAAGTGTTTTGATAAATGCTTAGGTAAATGCAAGTATGTTATTTGGATAACGATCATATATAGCATGCTTGGTGATGTTTATGAAATATTTATATACTTTCATGACATAATTAACATTATGATGAAATGGAATTGCAATTGCACATTGCATTACATATGCACGGGTTACATTGCATTCGTGGGCATTGATATGAGTGTGAGTGTGTACATGGGTTTGGGTCAATCACCACCGAGGTGAGTTGATGGGTGGGCTGGAAAAGGTTGGACTTAGGTCTAGCTGAGTCGTATCGGAATTGCATAAATAAACATATCAGGGTGTAACAAGAAGGGCTAGATTCTCCGTCGGGTGTAAGACTCGACAATGTCGGTTACGTACATTCTATTGGTGTATTGAACCCATAAAAGCATGACAATAAAAAAGGAGCCGCAGGTGGATATCTTGAAGATCTGTTGACGGTGTGGTGTCCCATTGGTGAAAGACTATAAATCGCCGCCCCAAAAACACATGGAATTAATTAAATGGTCACTAGATGTTTAACATCGATGGCGGGGTTTAGAATGCCCAAATTCATACACATTGCATTGCATGTGTTGTGGGAGCCTGGGATGGGGCTCGGTGTGGCATTGCATGCATGAGGTTACACTTTATGGCATGGCATGGTTGGTAGCATTGTTCATGTTTACACTTCATGGCATGGCATGATTGCATGAAATTCATATGCATATGGGTTGGGAGGTGATCTCCATAGGAGATACCCTATTAAGCGCTGACTTACTCTTTATAGGGATATATTTCAAGTACAAGAAGTGTTTCTGCTGCTGACTCTCACTTGGGCCCAATTTGAGGACGAAGTTAGAATGTGGCTTTCATTTTGAGTTGTTTGTTTAGTCCTGTTTCATTTACTTTTGCCTTGTATATTTTGTAAAACAAACCTTGTATATTTTTTCATTTTAAAGGCATGTAATTAGGACTTTATGGACATATAATCTTTTGGAATGATGTATGTTGATATTCAAGGTATACAATGCTTGGATATTGATGTTGGACCTTGGTAAGGTCATAGTAGTATTATATGCACAAGTTGTGTGTTGGGTGGAGCTCCCCGTACAAAGGAGACTCCGTCCATATATCATTGAGAAAGGACCCCCGGATTTAGGGATGACATAGTGTGGTATCGAAGCATAACAACAATATCAAGTGTAATTCGCGGTTTAATTAGTGAATAAGTGGGGCCCGGGAATTCAGGGCGGGACAAACCGTCCTTATGGAACTAAGCATGCCAAATGAGAGAGCTATTTATGATTGATGGAGCAATCTAATCACTTGAGCCTAATACTCATCAAGTCCCACATCAGCATAAGCATTCGGGGATCAATTCCTGAGTACAATAACGCAAAGGACTTCTTGAAGGGTATTGAGGAACATTTTGCAAGTTCAGACAAAGGCACTAGCCAACACCCTAATGAAAAAAAATTTGGGCATGAAGAACAACAACTCTAAAGGTGTGTGTGAGCACATCACGGAGATGAGGGACATTTTTTGGATTAAATTCATTAGAGATATAGATTTCAGAGTCGTTCTTGGTTCATTTCATTCTCAATTCTCTTCCTACATAGTATGGACCATTTAAAATATCTTATAACACAAAAAGAGAAATGGTCTATGCTTGAACTTTTGACCATGTGTCTTCAAGAGGAAGAGAGATTGAAACATGAGAAACTAGAGAGTGCTTATTTAGCAACTCATGTTAAGGGAAATGCTAAGAAAAGTAAAGGTGCTCCTAAAATGAAGAAGGATGGAAAAATGGCAATAAAGAGATATGACAATAAGAATGGATGCTTCTTTTGTAAGAAAAGAGGACACATGAAGAATGACTGCCCTAAATACAAGAAAAAGCTTGAAAAGAAAGGTACTCTTTTCTCTTTTGTGTGCTATAAATCTTATTTTGTTGATTCTCTTAATAATACATAGTGGATTGATTCTGGTACTACAATTCATATTGTCAATATCATGTTGCTCAGTCTAAGAAAATCGAAGGGAATTGAACAAATCATTTGTTCAGAAAATCGGATGCGTTCACATTTGGAAGCTGTGGGAACCTTTATATCCATTTTAAAATCCAATTTTCATTTAGATCTTGAGAACACTTTTTACATTCCCTTGTTTTCTAGAAATTTAGTTTCTGTTTCAAGGCTGATACCTTTGGGATTTAAATTTATTTTTGAAAACTCTAGTTTTAGTTTATTCAATAATGGTACCTTTACTAGTACTGGTATTTTAGTTGATGGTTTGTATAAATTTAATTTAGATCCCTCTTATGAGTGTAATTTGTCAACTCTACATGGTGATGATATTGGCATTAAGCGTGGCATTATTAAGGAGTATTCCTCTAAGTTATGGTATACGAGATTGAGACATATCTCCATTGAAAGAATTAAAAGGTTAGTGAATGAGGGAGTCTTGCAGACTCTTGATTTTACTGATTTTGGTACTTGTATAGAATGAATTAAGGAAAAACAGACTAAGAAGACCACTAAAGGTGCCAAAAGGTGTTCTGGAATTTTTGAGATTATACACACTGACATCTGTGGACCATTTTCTACACCTTGTCTGAATGGTCAGAGATATTTTATCTCATTTATTGATAACCATACTAAATATTTGTATCTTTACCTTCTTTATGATAAGACAAAGATAATAGGTGCCTTCAAGGCCTATAAGGTAGAGGTAGAGGTAGAGGTAGAGGTAGAGGTAGAGAAACGAAATGAAAGAAAAATCAAAATTGTAAGGTCCGATAGGGGTGGGGAATATTATGGGAGGTACATAGAAAAAGGACAAATGCTAGGTCCATTTGCTAAGTTCCTCGCGGAAGAATGCATTATTGCACAATATACACTGCATGGCACACCTCAACAAAATGATGTAGCCAAAAGGAGGAACTGTATGTTTATAGACATGGTGAGAAGCATGATCAATAATTCTAATCTCCATTTATACTTGTGGAGTTAAGCCTTGAAAACTTCCGTGTATGTCTTAAACATGGTTCCATCTAAGGCTGTTCCTAAAACAAGCCTCCTGTCAGTGGTATTTGAAGTTTCACAATGTGATTGCTTCATATGGTTTTATAGAAAACATTGTTGATCAATGTATATACCTTAAGGTCATTGGGAGCAAATATATCTTTTTAGTCCTATATGTGGATGATATTTTATTTGCAAGTAATGACTTGGGTTTGCTGCATAGGACAAATAAATTTCTTGTCCAAAACATTGAAATGAAGGATATAGGTGAAGCCTCTTATGTCATTGGCATAGAGATTCACAGAGACAGATCTAAAAAGACATTATGATTGTCTCGAAAGACCTATATTGAAAAGGTTTTGGAAAGATTTAGAATGAAGGGTTGTGCATCTATTGTAGCACCTATTGTTAAAGGGTACAAATTCAGTTTGGAACAATTTTCACAAATTAGTTTGGAACAAGAATAGATGAAAAGTATACCCTATGCTTCAGTTGTTGGCAGCCTAATGTATGCATAGGTCTTAACACAACTTGATATTGGATATGCAGTAGGGGTGCTAGGTAGATACCAAAGTGATACAGGCTTTTAGCACTAGAAGACTTCTAAAAGAGTTATTAGGTATCTGCAAGGAAACAAGGATTACAGACTCACATACAAGCACACTGACATTTTGGAAGTGTTTGGATACTTGGACTTGTATTTTGCCGGCTATGTTAGACACTAGAAAGTCTACTTCGAGATGCATCTATCTTCTCACGGGAGGAGTTGTATCTTGTGGAAGCATTAAGCAGACCATCGTTGTTTCATCTACTATGGAGGCAAAATTCATTGCTTATTATGAAGTTACATCACGATGTGGTTTATTCTATTGCTCGGGCCTTGAAGATCTATTTTAATAATTCGGCTGCGATTTTCTTCTCTAAAAATAACAAAAGTGGAAGCCAAAGTAAGCATATCGACATTAAGTATTTGGTTGTCAAAGATCATAATAATAAGCATGAGGTGGTTATTGAGCATATTAGCACTGAGCTAATGTTTGCAGATCCCATAACTAAAGGTTTACCAATTAAATTGTATAAAAGTCATATGGATCATATGGGACTTATTAGCACATCTTATATTTAAGTTTAATGTCTTGTACTTTGATTATTTTATGAATAATTTCAGTTATTTTTAGAGAATGTATATCATGATTATTTGTGCACATAAAGTATGTTGTCATCCGTTGGGATTGTAAGTCCGTGGGGACCATTGGACCCGAAATGACTTGGAGGAGGTCATTCATAAAGAATGATACCACAAAGATTTTGAGAAAATGATGCATAATAATACATAGAAGGAAGTGTTCGTTCTAAGAATATTACCGCCATGATTAATGTGTTATGTATCTCAATAAAGTTTAGAAAAATTATTGTTTGGCCATAATCAGTTTCTAGTTTCAATTACCAATAAAGTATTAAGATGTGTCATATGCGCCAAGTGGGAGAAATACTAGCACATCTCCATTAGGAGACTTGAAGTAGCCCCACATGCCTCATTAGTTCTTTTAATGATATTATATTTATAATTATTAAGATAATTTTTGGGTCAAAATTGGTAATTAAGAATAGGTCTATTTACCCACTATAAGATTGTGGTTATAAGATATGTTGCAGATTCCTTAATGGAAAGAACCTAATAAGGTCACACTACCTAAGTGATAATAATTGGGTCCCTGACTTGCCTATAAATAAAGACATGTGAATACCATCAAAATACAAATTGTTCTGAACATAGGCAAAGTTGGAAACCCTTTTTCCACACCTCCATAAAGTATTAGTGAGAGTGTTTGGTTTTCTTGTGAGTGCTTGACCAACAAGGCTCGTGATTTAGAATTACAAGGTTCTAAGGTTTGAACGACATGATATGAGGTAAGTATCTTCTTCCACTGCGATATGTAATTCTCCCATATAGAACTTTCATGGTGTAGATTTGAGAAGTGTGACCACCGCCCTTGACGTAGATGCGCATATCAACGTCGGTGAAACGATGGCGACCGAGGAGGAGGATCAGCTCGAAGGCCGTGTAACGAAGGATCTCCAGTTGGAACAGCTCGATTGGGACGTCGTTGATGGTTAGGCAATGGAGAGAGAGATAGTTTAGTTCAGTCTCATTCATGTTGAGACTAAAGGGGACAGTGGTCATTTAAAAAAATATTTAATTAGAGTGGACTAGAGGACAAAAAAGTGTATTTAGAATTATCTTTATCTATATCTATCTATATCTAAACTACTTATAAATATTAGCATCTGTGAAAAAAATTTGATTTTCTATTTTATCCTTAATTATTATTATAAAGTCAATTATACATACTCATTTACTTTCATCCAATTTTTAATGTTTTCTATAGCCATTATACTTCTAACTTCTTTTAGACTCTTTTATTAGTAGTATTTGATTTCCAAATTCTTTTGAACTCATTTATTGGTAGTACACTATACACTTACATACAATTTCTATACCTATATCTATTTATTCAAAAAAATCCTATCTATATTCTAATATTATATACATGCTATTGGAAAATTGAATTTTATAGTCAAATATATGTCATATTTAATTTTTTTATATGCAACAATATCATAATATTATGATACAAATAATAGTTAACAATTTTATTAATCTCTTTAACAATAAAATATAATAATATATTCAGATGTACAAATATTCAAAAATGACAATTTTACAATAAAATTTTACTATAAACAAAAGAGAAAATTTAAAGAAGTGGGGAAGATAACTAAAAAATGACAATTTAAGTACTCAAAGAGGAATATAGTAGATCAATAATTATGTTTAGTAATAATTAATATAACATTTAATTATTCAACGCGTAATTTATTATTCAAACAAATTAAAAATATAATTTAATTTTTTTTATAAAAAAATTATTTAAATATATTCATGTTATATTGTTAGTCACCTTAAAAGTACTCATCTTGCATTTAAAGGCCTAAAAGTCTATTTAGATGGACACCTTAACACCTTAAAAGTACCCTGCCTGAATTTTTTTCCAAATCTTATCTAATATTTTAAATAATAAAATAAAAAATTTAAATATTATAAATTTATGTATCACACAGGGTGAATGCTAATAAATATCTTAATTATGATAAAAAAAAATCTTAATCTAATATTCAGATCGTTAATAACCTGATGTTTGCCCCTCATCGGTAGAGATGTCAGTGGACCGAAACGGGGGCGGGAGGTGTAGTCTCCATCTCCGTACCTGCTTAAAAAAACTCTGTCCATCCCCGGTCCACTCCCGTTAACGGGTATAATTTTCATCTCCATCCCCGTCCGCGAGTAAATTTCTAATTCCCACCCCCGTCCCCGTACCCGGCTTCCCCTGTACCCGCCCAAGTCCAAGCCAACATAATTCAAAATTCTAAATAAATCCAACATTTTTAAGCGGGATACTGTTTCAAAAAAAAAGAGACATGAGATTGAACGTGCTGATACAATTTCACAGAAACCAAAATCTATCACAAAATCCTAGCTATACAATTTCAAACAAAAAATTAACAATAATCAATGAATAACAATTGTTTTGATAGGATATTGTTTCATGATTTTGGGGATCTTTGTTAGTAATGTTTCTTTGCAATGCGGAGTTTTTTTTATTGATTTATCAATTTGTTTCTTGGAGGCTTTTATTTTTCTATTGCATAGTTGGAGGAGGTAGAAGGCTTTTGTGACCCCCAATCCTACAGAATTTGTTGACGTGGATGTAGCAGAACCAAATATTGTGCTTTACTGGGGATTACAACCGGGTAGGAGTGATTTTGTGGACATAGATTATGTCGAAGAAGATTTTATGAAGAGCATTACTAATAGACATAGATCTATATCTATAAATGTAAAAATGTTGTAGAAATTATAATCAAAATTTGACAGAATCTTATCAGATTCCAAGAAAAAGCACAAACCCACAAAAATGCACAAATGCACAAGCCCACAAAAATGATACCAACTTTTCTGCAGTACAAAAGAACAAATGGTCGACAATGGCAGTGCAATCGACGAGTCATGGAAGATAAAAAACTCTGCGACTTACCTAGTCAGCCGATAGTGGAGAGAGAGAGAGAGACTTACTGCTCAGCCGACGGTGAAAAGTGGAGAGAAACGATGGAGAGAGATGAAGATAAAGCTGATGAAGAGAGATGATGGAAAGAGAGAGATAGAGCGCTGAGCGTAGGAGAGGAGAGAGACGCTCACTCGTTCAGTGGAGCTGTGGAGGCCCTGCACGGCTGGACTCTCGAGGCAGACTGACTTAGGATGATAGAGGAGATGAGTAATAATTTAGGGCTTGAACATTTATTTATTTATATATATATATAACGGGTATCTGGGGCGGGGCGGGGGTAAGGGTCAGTCTATTCCCACATTCATCCCGTACGAATTTATACAGGTATTCTCGTATACGTCTACTGTCAAATACATATGATCTATCCTCAATCCAAACAAAACAAATTTAAACGAATATTCGTTTTTTCTCGGTTTACTGTGACCCCAATTCACCGGCTCATGACCATTGGTACGGTTGTACCACACTCACTGCTCGGCTTTTACGTGCAAGACAATAAGCTTGCATTTTCCAACAACTTTCGCGTGGGCCCACGCAAGGAAACGTTTCACGGCCGACATCTTTCCGCGAATCTTCGCTTCGGAACGCTCGTTTTTGGGCCCCACCTGAATCGCGGCCTTTTAAACACCAAGAATAATTTTTTTTGGGTTAAGTGATTTGATAAGAGCCTATACTTATTTAAATTTAATATATTAATTTAATTATTTATAGTTATTAAATTAATAGTGAATCTCAATATATTTTAAAACTCATAATTTATTTAATGATTATGATAAATTATATCAACAAATTATATTTAAATAATTTTTTAATTGAGTTATTGATTAGATTCTTACATCATTGCTCTTTGATAAATATGCTTTTAAAAATAATAAGATAATTTTTTAAACTTTTCAAAGACTCAATTTTCTTCTAATAAAATGCAAGAATAATATTGTGTATACTAAATAGTTTAATAAATAAAGGTAGATAATTAGATCAGTCGTTTTTATGCAAAAAAAATAAATATGACTCACTGATTTAATAATTTAGATTTATTTTGTAAGCAAAATTTGGTAAAATGTTTGGAAGTGTAGTAGTGTGGAAAATTCATATCATTTGGCTGAGTTGTTAATGAATTTTTAAATACTAAGTTATAATAGTATTTTAAATAATATGACTTATTTATTTTTATATGAAATAACTTAAGCATAATTATATTATTAGGAATTAAGTTATGATATAATTTATTTATTTAATTTATCACAATTATTAGATTAATGATGGATCCCAAATAATGAGGTTTATTGTCAATTTAATGATTAGTTTTGAATATTTTTTATAAGGGAGAATTACACCTAGACCCCCTGAGGTTTGTTACTTAATCACTCAAACTCCTTGAGGTTTGTACGATTTTTAAGAAAAATTACAGTAATTAGTATAATTGTATACTAATTACGATTTTTTAAGAAAAAATTAAATTTTTAATTTTAATTTTATTTCAATAAATGATACAATAAAACTTGAATTTTGATTGTAAAATTTAAAATATTTGGTATTCTATCTTTGATTGGAGTATTTTTGGTTTAAGTATAATATTTTAAACTTAAGGGGTCTATATATAATTTATTAACAGATATATTTACAACAGGTGTCTAAGTGTTACTCGCGTACAAATTTTAAGGGGTCTGTGTGTAATATTTTAAATATCGGGGGTCTAAGTAATTAAGTGACAAACTTCAGGAGGTCTGAGTGTAATTCTCCCTTTTTATTATTAGATATAATTATAAATAATTAGATTAATAAATTAAATTTAAATAACATTACTCAAAAAATAAAATTAAAGAAAAGAAGGATTATTAGTTAATTATTTTTTCCCGTGAATCACAGTCCGTCTTATCAATCAGTTTCTCTCTCCTATCATTCTCAACGAGAGGCCTTTTTTCAATAGATAATTGTATGCGTATCAAGAGTGTTTATTAAATTATTCTCAGCCGTTGAATTGATGGGCTCCACCGATTCGACGATTGGCAATGATTTGGTGCACACTAGCATTGCTCTTTCTCAATTCCGATTCTGTCTTCTACCTCGGCCTCTACGTTCTATTTATGTTGTAGCAGCGAGCATTACTTCCCTCATTAATTCACAGCCGTTCAACTCTCTTCCATACAACATTCCCTCATCCTCTTCTTCTCATCTTCGGTTTCTTCTTCTGTTCAAGGTTCTAGAGGTAAAACATCAAAGCTGGCCCTTCTGGGTTTCAATGCTATGTGTTTTTTATTCTGTAATTATTTGGTTTTGCATATAGATTTCTGAAACATTTCTGCCTCGTGGGTTTGTGGGGATGCTCTAGTTTAAGGATTTAATAGTTCTGATAATGGCTGCATGCTATAGATTGGTAGATCCTCAATTATTCTATTTGGGTGGATTTTCATTTTTAGTTTGCTGCAAAGTTTTGCTTTGAAATGTATGCTATATGTTGATGTGGGTTCAATGCCTGCATTTAGTAGGTTGGTTTATGCGGGTTTGTCATATTTTCCCATAATTCAGAATGATTCCGTCACAAATAAATTAATTAGATACTGGAAAATTAAAAACAATTAGGGAACGAAGTGGAATGTAAAGTTTTGGGTACTAATTTTCTCTTTCTTTTCCTTTTTTTTTTTTTTTTTGAGAGTTAAATCAGTGAATTATGCAAACTAATGTAATTGCTGGCAGTTGTGAAGGGGAATGAGGTGACCGGTACTAAATGTTTGGTAATAATATATGTTTGTTTGTGTGTGTGTGTGTGTGTAGATAGGTTATGTCCTGGTCTGGTAGATTTGGTGTCCCTTTGTGATGTTTCAAATTTTGTGCTTTGATATAATTCAGCCCAAAATATTATTCATGCATTGAGTAACTCTTTCATAATATGTTTCTAATCAATTCATTTTCGTCATTAGTTCTATTTTGTTTATTTATAGCAGTGTTTGTATTATGATCTGCATTGGTATTGAATGGGTAGGATTGCTTGTTGTTTTGACTTGTGTTTTCTGCGAATTTTGTTCTGTGTATCATCTTTATTTGTGAAGTTTATGTGTTCTTGGAATGTTTGATTAAGTTATTTTGCCCAATTGTACAATTCTCATGCATCAATGATTTGTCCAAGTGTTGCAGAATGGGAAGTACTGGGGGAACCGATTACGGTGCTTACACCTATGCTGAACTCGAGAGGGAACCTTACTGGCCATCAGAAAAGCTCAGGATTTCCATAACTGGGGCTGGCGGCTTTATTGCTTCTCACATTGCACGGCGTTTGAAGAGCGAGGGCCACTATATTATTGCTTCTGACTGGAAGAAGAATGAGCACATGACAGAAGATATGTTCTGCAATGAATTTCATCTTGTTGATCTCAGGGTCATGGACAACTGCCTAAAGGTCACTAAAGGAGCTGACCATGTCTTTAACCTCGCCGCTGATATGGGTGGAATGGGCTTCATTCAGTCCAATCACTCTGTTATTTTTTATAACAACACCATGATCAGTTTCAACATGCTTGAGGCTTCGAGGATCAATGGAGTCAAGAGGTCTGTCACCTCTTTATGGTGTATTTGGTCTTGTTTTCGGGAATTTACCTTAATTGGGATAGAGTTCTCAAGTCCATGATTGTAGCTGCATTGGATTATCTAGATCATGAATTCTTTTGTTTATCCTCTTATAGTAACGTTTTTGACGTAGAAACTATGCAATAATTTCTAGTATCTGATAGCTGGTTTTATCCAGGTTCTTTTATGCCTCTAGTGCTTGCATCTACCCTGAGTTTAAGCAACTAGACACTAATGTGAGCCTGAAGGAGTCTGATGCATGGCCTGCTGAGGTTGTTGCCTTACATACTCATCAACAGCAATACCTTGTCTTTTCTCGTATCGTCTTATACAAGAAATAATGAATAAATTGCATTTTTTGGCTTGCATTTTAGCCCCAAGATGCTTATGGCTTGGAAAAACTCGCCACAGAAGAATTGTGCAAGCACTACACCAAAGATTTTGGCATTGAATGTCGGATTGGAAGATTCCATAATATTTATGGTCCATTTGGAACCTGGAAGGGTAAGCTTTTTAAATGCAGTGATCACTTGCATGTATGTATGTTTTTTTTTATTTTTGAATTCTATTTGGTATAGGTGGGAGGGAAAAGGCTCCTGCTGCTTTCTGCAGAAAAACTCTCACTTCTACTGATAAGTTTGAGATGTGGGGAGATGGACTTCAGACCCGATCTTTCACCTTCATTGACGAGTGTGTTGAAGGTGTTCTTAGGTACATGCTTGAAGCTAATGTAGCTGAAGGTTACTTTTTTCTACTTGAGGTTCTTAGCTTAATGTGGCGTTAAAATTTGTCCTCAACTGAGTTACCTATAGATGCTGATGCACTAGCTGCATTCATTTTGAGATGCACGTTATGAAGCCTGTTGAACTACCAATCAAATAGTTATTCTTTTATTCATTCTTATGAGAAGGTACATCAAAAAAAATGCACCGAATGTGTTGAAGTTTTTGAGTTTCTCACGCCACAGAAATAGCTAAACAAATTTTGGCGCACCAAGTAATTGCACGAGTAGGTGGTCAAATTTTACTGATTTACAGAAGCAAACGATCTCTTGTGCATTTGATGGAACTGTTATGTTGATCATCTACTCGTTGAAAGTAAATTTCAACAGTTCGAACTATGCGATTTAAATAAGGCCTACTCCAATTTAAGCAAATTCTGAGTCCACACTGATGTTATGTGTTAGACAGCTTTTGATGCTTTTGTTTATGCAATTGCAAGTTAAGAAGGGATGGGAAAAATTTGTTTCCAACAAGAAGCTCTCCTCAAGGTTGAAGATGATAGGGAAAGAGTTGATAAGGGTTTTTTCTGTTCGATTGTGTATGTATCTGTGTCTGTGTTCTGTATGTCAGGCGCTCGTGTGAGCTCATGCGTGTGCATTCTTTAATATTGTCCCCCTTATTGCTCACCATATTTTCCTCTTTTTTGTCGTATAATGATAATGATCATTTCTTATGCCCTACTTTGTGCTGAAATGCAGAATTATATATGTGCAATGTAAGCCTACTCCAAATCTGTGCAGTCATCTTTATTTTCAAGTTCTATAATCGACTCTCTAATTGGTATATCATTGCTTATGATTGTTGTATCTAGATTGACAAAATCAGACTTCCGGGAGCCTGTGAACATTGGAAGCGATGAGATGGTTAGCATGAACGAGATGGCTGAGATTGTTCTTAGCTTTGAGGACAAAAAGCTTCCCATCCACCACATTCCTGGCCCAGAAGGTGTTCGCGGTCGTAACTCAGATAACACATTGATTAAAGAGAAGCTTGGTTGGGCCCCAACCATGAAACTGAAGGTACGTAGCACATAATCTGACATTCCTGTTCTTGAAGTCCAACTCAGGTTTAAACTAAAATGGTTTTTACAAGTCAATTTCAAAAATCAATGGAAGTTAGAGTATTTAAAGCATGCTTATATGGCTACTTGCCCTCTGTGTATCAACTTGGTTACTTAGCTATGGCATAACAAACTTTACAAATTTGTGCTATTGTAGGACGGGTTGAGATTTACGTACTTCTGGATCAAAGATCAAATTGAGAAAGAGAAAGCTCAGGGTGTTGATTTGTCTGTTTATGGGTCTTCCAAGGTGGTGGGAACTCAAGCCCCTGTCCAACTCGGGTCGCTTCGCGCTGCTGATGGCAAGGAATGAATTGGTCAGTTCTTCAAGTTGTACTCTATGGAGCCAAGTTTTACTCTGATAAGGCTACCTTAGAGAATGCACTAGGCATATATATGGGAATGTACCATGTTTAAGTTTACAGCTCTTATGTTTCTATTTTATTAATGCCTTTTGTGCAAGGGAAGCTCTTGTGCTCCCATTGTTTTTATCTGGTTTTTACTGATAAAAAATTCTGTAGGATGATCACTATCAAGCTGAATCTGAATGGCGTAATTTAGTAGCAGCACTTTCAGTGTCCATAATTTCATGTTTGGGTAAATACGGAGTGGGTATGAAAGTTTTGCTAGTTACGTCCTAATTACACTTTGTTCCCATGAATTATGATTGCCATTTCATTTCGTTCTCGCAACTATTGATTTGAAAACATTAAACCATCGGCTTTTCACATTAGAGAAACTTTCCAGTAGTGACACTTTTCAAAAACATTTAAATTTTAGACTTAAATGGTCTACATGTCATTTTAGGAAATAGTTTACACAAATTACTTAAAAAGCTTTTAGAGGAAAACCCCAATTGATCTTCATGCTTTCCCTTGGTAGTTGATCTTATACTTAGCTATTATTCTATTTAAGGTGGCAAATGGGTGAGTTGGGTTGGTTATGGGTTGGGTTAAATTGAATTGGGCTAAAATAAATTCAATCTATTTTTTACTCACGTAATAAATGGGTTATAATGGGTTGAGTTTATAACGGGTTGAGTTAAACCGATTAATCCATAAAATAATGAAAATTCTTAATAAACATATTAGTACATCAAAACACACACATACACATTAGTAGTACACCAACACACACACACTAATACACCAAAACACACACAAACTAATACACTAAAAATATACACACTAAAATACACACTAATACATCAAAGATACACACATATACTAACACAAAAACTAAAACACATTTAATAAAAAAAAAAATACACACATAATGGGTCGGGGTCGATTGTGGGCTATGGGTTGGTCCGTGGGTCGATCCATGGATCGTGGGTTGACCCGTGGGTCATGATGGTGTATTAGTGTGTGTGTGTGTGTGTGTGTGTTTTTGGTGTACTAGTGTGTATATGTTTTGGTGTGTTAGTGTATATGTGTGTATTTTTTGATATATTAATATATTTATTTAATTGTATTACTTGTGTTATTTAATAAAAAGATAAATATTCAACCCAAGGGTACCCATTTGTAATCCATATTAACCCGCTTAATTAAAATGAATTATATTACCCAACCCATTTAAAACTCATATCTATATAATAAAGTATCTTATGTATAATAAAGTAGCTTACAATTCAAATTTCAAAAGATAAACAAAATGACTTTTACTTATCGCGGTTCAGATCATTTTAAATTTTACTTTAAAGTTAATCTAACGGCTAATATTAACACCCTAAATTTAATAGGAAAAATAGGCTTCTAATTGTGTGTTTGGAGTGACTTTTTAAAAGTACTTATACAAATAATTTCTCATAAGTACTTTAAAAAAAAAAATAGTATTTAAAACCGCCCCACCACTACCTCCACCACCACAATCGCCGTCGCCACCGCCGCCGCCACCACCGTCATTACTATCGCCTCCGCCACCACCACCACAACCATCGCCACCACCACAACCATCGCCGCCACCACCATAATTCACCCCCACTACAACCGATGCTTAAATTCATTCTCTCCTCTATGTTTGTGATTTGATTTTGAATATGAATACAAATATGTTTATTGTTTACCATTTTTTATTACTTTGTGTCTTCAGACACAGGTAATAATTAGTCTATATAATAAAGTATCTTACAATTCAAATCTCAAAAGATAAACAAAATGACTTTTGCTTTTCGCGATTCAGATCGCTTTAAATTTTACTTTAAAGTTAATCTAACGGCTAATATTAACACCCTAAATTTAATAGGAAAAATAGGGCGCTAAAGGTGTGTTTGGATTGACTTTTTAAAAGTACTTCTAGAAATTATTTCTCATAAGTACCTTTAAAAAAAAAATTAGTGTTTGAAACCGCCCCACCACTACCTCTACCTCTACCACCACCACCCTCACTGCCACCACCGCCGCCGCCGCCGCCGCCAATGTCGTCGTCGCCGCCATCACCACCGCCGCCACCGTCGTCGCCACCGCCGTTGCCACCACCACCTCTACCGCTACCGCTACCACCACCACCACCATTGCCGCCACCGCCACCACCACCATTGCCGTCATCGCCACCACCACCATTGCCGCCGTCACCACCGCCATCGTCATCGCCATTGCCGTCACCACCACCGCCACCGTCGCCGCCACCACCACCGTCGTCGCCGCCACCGCCACCACCACCACCGTCGTAGCCGTCGCTGCCATCGCCATTGCTGCCCCCACCACCACCATCGCCACCGCCACCACCACCACCGACGCCACCGCCACCACTACCGCCACCACCACCACTACCACCACCGCCATCGTCATCGTCATCGCCATCGCCGCCACCGCCGCCGCCGCCACCACCATCACGGTCATTGCCACCCACCACAACCATCACCGTCTCCTACCACCACCACCTCTCACTCCCACTACAACCGATACTTAAATTCATTTATCGTTCATCTATGTTTGTGATTTGATTTTGGATATGAATACAAATATGTTTATTATTTACCATTTTTTATTACTCTGTACCTTCAGGCACAGGCAATAACTAGTTAATTAATATAAGTACCCAACCCATTTATTTATGGGCGAATTGGACGAATTAATGGGTAATGGATTAAAATTGTCACATCTAACTCTATCTCTATCTTCTGAATCAGTATCATCCAAACAAGTCCCAACATCATAATTTTTCAACTTGTCACTCTAGAATCGGCACATTCTCTCTTAAGGATATTCGCCAAGTATTGGATTATATATTTTCTAGAATACCACCAAACATGAAAAGTCCAAGAAAGTCATAACCTTGCATTGTATACCGGGTGAGGCACAACTTAAATTCAATCATTTACTTTCAAATTCATTTAGTATATTTTTTTGGCAACACCGAGTCTGAATTTCAAAATTCGTCAATTTGCTGAAGTTTAATTATACCGTGTATTAAAGATATACGGTTTCAAACTATTACATAAACCTATAACATACAAGGTTCAGTATTTAAATAACTATACATGTTTTCCCCCGACTTCACTTTTGTTACCAAACCTTAAAATATTTCAACTTTTGTAGAATATGTTTGTTGTTAACAAGATTTACTGATGGTGGATGATTGAGTCCAGAGCAAAATCGATAAAATTAAAATTGGGCTTATCCAAATGCCATGAAAACCTTTTACTCGTGCATTAAATAAAAGTGCCATTTCAAATGTAGCCATCCCTCATCTCTATATCCATGACAATGACAGGGTATTAATCTTTAGCAAACAAGAAATAAGCAATTTGCATGAATATGTCTAGCATAGTGGGACATGTGGTATTGTGGCCATGTGATTTTTCAACCTGAAACTTGAAACGGTGTCGTTTTGGTTGGGACAAGGTGGTCCTTCACTATTTGCTCTGTGTGTCGTTGTTGCTATATGACATGTGCTTTCTGACTTTAGCACCAGCATGAGGAAAAAATATTCTCCAACTTGATAGGACGTCAATATTATGACATGATATTATTATTCAATAATAAATTAGTAAATAAATAAGTTAATCTCATAAATTCAGCTACTATCCTATACATGTTAAGTAATAATTACATTATTTATGGTTCGTTTGATAGGAGGGATGGAAAGTTGGAGGGATAAAAAAATATGAATAATAGGTTTTCCATCCTTGAAGGAATGAAAGAGGTTTTCCATCTTGTGTTTGGTAAGAAAGATGGAAAAGTTGAAGGAATAAATTTTTTATTATTTTATTTGGTATGAAAAAAAAATAATAGAATATTATTACTAATGAAATATCAAAAATACCCTTAATAGAATATGAATAATCTATCGAGACATGAGTTCCTTTAGAGTAAATGGTAATTAACCATTACATATAAGCTATGGGACCCATCTTGACCAACTTCTCAATCATTGTTGTTATTTTACACCCGAACACGGAGGGATAAAAAATGGTGGGCGGCATAGATTGTTTTTTCCCTCCATCTTTCCTTTCTAATCAAACAAAGGAAAATTATCTTTTTCATCCTACTTTCCATCTACCATTTTCAATCCATCATATTTTCACTCATACCAAATAGGCCATTAAAGGAGTGAAATTCATTTTATCGATATGCTCATTTTTATTGGACAGTGATATCGCATGGTATTAATATTTATTCCAATACGAGGATGACAACAAACTTGCCATGGGAATATTTCTACGTGGACCTCACTTGAGAAACATCTAGGGTTTGCTAGGTTGTGGGTATAGGTTGTATATCATGGTTGCACTGAGTAAATTAGCTAGCCATTTCACCCAACCCCTCCCTTCCCCCCCCGCCCCCCACACACACACACATATATATACTAGGGGTAATCTGTGCCTGAAAGCACAGTGAAAATTTAAGAGGAATGTTGGTGGCCATTGGATGAGTCTATTTGAGACCGTCGAATAGACTTATTAAAACCTCAAAGGAGCGCGGTGTTATTTCTCATACCTGAGAGGCCGATTTGATTTAGTGACAACTTCAGGGGGTTCGGGTGTAATTAGATTTTGGTGGCTGTTGGATGAGTCTATTTGAAATCTTCGAATGAGCTTATTGAAACCTCAAGGGAGCGCGGTGTTATTTCTCATACCTGAGGGGCCTGTTTGATTTAGTGATAACTTCAGAGGGTCTGGGTATAATTAGATTTTTACACTACAGGGGAGGGGGAGGGGGAGGGGAATCGAACCTTCAATATGTCGCTCCATTACAGAGGGCTTTGACCATTCGGGTAGGACTTCAATCCTATAATTCTCCCTTATTAAAATGTGTGAATGATATATTTTCGAAAATCTACAAAGATTAATCTGGTTAACCATAAATAAGAACGAACCACTATTTTGTGATTACCAATCTATTAGGTCAAAAGACAGTCGACTGGTGGCTCTTGATTCTCAAAAGCTCCCTTTTACAGTTCAAATGCATAAATTGTTTCAATTTAACTCAAACTAATTTTCCCGTGTTCCAAACTCTAATGTAAACATATATCAAGAATGATTAACCTTATGCATCAAGA
Source organism: Ilex aquifolium (assembly GCA_951799425.1). NCBI lineage: Eukaryota > Viridiplantae > Streptophyta > Magnoliopsida > Aquifoliales > Aquifoliaceae > Ilex > Ilex aquifolium. The sequence goes on from OX637395.1 coordinate 13,425,056, forward strand.
CCAGCAAACATTAAGCTCATATTCTCCTTTCCATAATTCGAAATCTCAGGACAAGAATTTCCATGCTTGAAGCAATTTTCTTCATAACATATAAGGAAGATATTCAAGATAGAACAATGGAAACACACATTATATAGTGGTTCGACTTCCTCCAATGTGACCTACGTCCACTCTTCCCACCACTAAGGTGAGGATCAATCACTCTACTAGATAAAATTTTAACTGAAAATTCCAAATAATCTTGTAGATTGCAAAAAAGTCCAATCAGCTATTCTATCTAAGTCCTAGTAAAACCCTTCCCAAGGAATTGGTGAATATTTCCTAAGCAAACCTACCATCTCAATCTCAACACTACAATAACATATACTCCCCCTAGAGCAATACCTCTACAAATATATGTAAGAGCTAATGTGTGACATATCAATAAGCCCCAAAAAAATAGTGTAGAAGGAATTATACCCTCCTCAACTATGACTAGGCTCTCTTTGGATGGAGGGGCATAACGGTCTTTTTGTCCACCAATCTCTCCAAAGATGTTTTAGTAAAGTCTATTGAGTGGTATGAAACCCGTACTCCATAAAAAAAATACCTGAAAAGACGATTTCAGTATATATATAACGTGATCATGGAAACTCTGCATCATAGTCTCTAATGGGTACTTTTTATGTGAGCTGTTAGATCATGATCTAACGACCAGTTATCAAAGAAGTCAAGAATTAAATATGAAGACTTACCAAATTTAGCCTTTTACTAAATAGGAAGTTTCAATGACATATTAATTGAGATTCTAACCTTATTAGGAAAGTGTATTCATTTTTTTCAAATCAAATATTTTATAAACAGAAAAATATATATATATATATTGACCCACATAAATCTAATACAATCGGATCAGACTTATACAACCCATCGGATTGATTATACCCATCTAGGATGAACCCCTATTACGAAAGTGCACTTATTTTTTTCCAAATAAAATCTAAAACCAACAATTTTTTATCTTTTATTTTTGATTCTTATCAATTAGATCCAATAACCTAGTTGGTTCCTCTAAAAGCTTAGACAGTATTTTTGAAGTTATCTTCCATTTTACCCCTCCATAAAAGTTTGATCATTCTAAATTTATGTCTGTTGGTAAAAAAATTTCATTTTTTCCTTTGAATTGGGAAAGTGTATCCATTGCTTGAAACTTTTTTTTTTCGGTTGCTTGAAACTTAAGGATTGCCTTTTTCATAGTAATATAATGGTTCAACATCGTGGTATTGATCAATGGCTCGAAGGACATTGAAACACATTAATCATGTTGTCGCAAACAACCGATATCAAGCGATGCATATGAAATGCCAAATAAAATGAAAAATGAGTTGGTGAGAGATTTAGACCATATCTCAGCAATCTCAAATCTTGGTCTGGAAAACAAACTCTTTCCTTTTTATATACAGGCAATATAATAGCACACATCTTTATATACAGGCAATATACAACAACAACGGAGCAGTAAAAGCATTTGAAGAAAAAAAAAATATGTCCCACTCTTGAAATATTCCACAGATCAATGGATGGACTAGAACTTATAGCCGTGGATGTGAATGTGTGTACTATTGGACACTATAATAGCACACATCTTTATATACCTAGGCAAATTTGATGCAAAATTGGATAAAACCATCTTCTTAGGTTACTCAACTCATAGTAAAGCTTATGGAGTCTTTAACAAACAAACCCTTAGGGTGTGTTTGGTTTAAGCATTAGGAAGAACCGGATTAGACAAACCCATCCAGGCCATACCCATCCATCCGGCCCTTAGACTGATTATAGTGATAATGCCTCCTCATCTCATGTTTGGTTCAAGTATTAAGAAGTAGTGGGCCCCACATTTATCTTATCCAATACTTTGTTTGGATGGAGTATTGAATAATAGTATAAACATTAAACTACTAAAGAACCCTTAAGATAAATAGTGATATTTATATCCTAGAGATTCTTGAGGGTAAAAATATCTTTTGCCCAAATACATCACAACCGGATTATTTAAACCCACCAAAAAGGTGGGTTTATTTAAGAGGTTATAGGTGGTATTAAATATACTATTCATCCGAGGCGATATTATTTCTAGGTGATAATACCGGGCCCAAAATGTGTAAGCAAACATGGATATAAGAGGGATAAAGTGGATCCAACATTATTTTTTTCAATCCTTCTTTCCTAATACCTAAAGCAAACACACCCTATAGAAATGGATTATAGTAGAAGAATACATGCATGTTGTATTTGATGAATCGGATCCACTTTCAGTTAAAAACATAGAAGATGATGATGAGATTGATCTAACCTTCAAATTTGAGAAACTCAATGTAGATGAGCCTCAAATTGATGAAAAAGTAGATACATCTTATCAAGGACTCCCAAAAGAGTTTAAGAAAGTTCATGATCATCCTATAGAACAAGTTATTGGAGACTCATCTCAAGAAGTCAAAACTAGAGCTAGTCTAAGGAACATTGTAACAACCTAGCTTTCTTGTCTCACATTGAATCAAAAAACATAAGTGAAACACTAAATGATGAGTCTTGGATAATGGTCATGCAAAAAGAATTAAACCAATTTGAAAGAAGCAAAGTATGAGAATTAGTTCCTAGGCCTAACAACACAACCAGTATACGAACCAAGTGGGTTTTTAGAAATAAATTAGATGAAGATGAAAATATAACTGGAAAAAAAAGCTAGATTGGTAGTCCAATGGTATAATCAACAAGAAGGCATAGACTACGATGAGACTTTTGTACCGATAGTTAAACTATAAGCTATAAGGATGATGCTTGCATACTATAGAGATTTTAAATTGTATCAAATGGGTGTAAAAAGTGTTTTTCTAAATGGACACATAATGGCATAAGTATATGTGGAACAACCTCCGGGATTTGAAGACACTCACAATCATAAGCATGTCTATAAGCTAACTAAAGCAATATGTGGGTTAAAACAAACTCATAGGGCATGATATGAAAGCTTAAGTAAATTTTTACTAGATTATGGATTACAAAGTAGATACTATATTGTTTATTCTACTTCTTCATGATGATATTCTTGTTATGCAAATATATGTGGATAACAATATATTTGGTGCTACAATTGATAAACTTTTTAAGGATTTTGCACAATACATGAGCAATGAGTTTAAAATGAGCTTAATGGGAGCACTAAACTTCTTTTTAGGTTTGCAACTAAAGAAAGGAAAAGAAGAAATTTTTATAAACCAATCTAAATATACCAAAGAACTACTAAAGAAATTTGGCTTAGAAAACACAAAATCCTATGGAACTCCCATGAGTAGCTCACTAAGGCTTGACAAAGATGAAAATGGTAAAGATGTAGATGTTAAGCTTTATTAAGGTATGATTGGTAGCTTACTTTATTTGACAGCTAGTAGACCCAATATAATGTTTAGTGTATGCTTGTGTGCTAGATTTTAAGCTAATTCTAAAGAATCAAATCTTAATGTCGTTAAGAGAATTTTTGGATATTTAGGAGGAACCACAAACTTGGGTTTATGGTATCCTAAAAGTTTATCATTTGATCTTATTAGCTATTTGGATGTGGACTTTGTTGGGTGTAATAAAGTAGATAGGAAAAGCACAAGTGGAACTTATCAATTCCTAGGACACTCGCTTGTTTATTGGTTTAGCAAGAAATAAAATTCGGTTGTTTTGTCCTCGATCGAGGCTGAATACATTACGGTTGGGTGCAGCTATGCACAAGTTATATGGATCAAACAAACTTTGCTAGATTTTAATTTAAAATTTGAGAACATTGCAATTTGGTGTGACAATAAAAGTGTCATAAATCTTACTAAGAATCCAATCCAACACTCACGGACAAAGCACATTGAAATTAGACATCACTTCATTAGGGATCATGTCCAAAATAGGGATGTAAAGCTTGAATTTGCTAGAACTGAGGACCAATTAGCAAACATTTTCACAAAACCATTGAGTGAGGATCGATTTTGTGAAATTAGATGAGAGTTAGGAGTATTATATTCATGGAAGTGGAGATTGGAAGGAAATTGAACAAATGAAAAAATGAGGAAAACAAGACAAATTGGTAGCAGGGCAGAGAAGTCATCTGAACTTTTCTTCAAAAATTTCAGAAAGCCCATCCGGGCTTCCATAAACAACATACGAACTTCTGGATTTGGTCAGCAAATTTAAAATTGGCACAACCCTTTGTGAAATTCTATTTCTCACTCCTCGCAACTCTTCAAAACCGTTCACTCTTACCTTTAAAACTGATTCCTTTCTTCTTCCCATTTCAAAATGTACTCTCTCTCAAACCCTAGATCTTTAGTCTATCATCTTTCGCTCTACTATCAAACACACAGTTCCTTTATCTTCTCATTCTCTGCAAAAACCCACTCAATATGCCTCAAAAAACCAAAGGTGGCTTAACTTCATCTTCAATAAGAAGGATGAAACAAAACCTAGATCTTCAATTCCTTAATGATGATTGTAGAAGACGTTGGGATCACTACAAATCAAGAAATGTCATTAAAGGTGAGTCCATTAATCCTCTCAAACTCTCAACTAGGAAAAAGCAAATCTAATGGAACTAAGCCGAGAAAGGTAAAATCCATGGTGAAGGGAGTGAAAATTTCCCTTACACAAACGAGAATTGCAAAACTTATTGGGACACCGAATGAAGGTGAAAAGATAGTTTTCTAGGAAAGAGGAAACTTGGGAGAGCATATTGAGGAAGTCAATTTGGCTATGCGAAAGATATGTGGAAACAATTATGACGAATCCAAATTTGACTGGACCAAGCCCAACTTGAACGGACCGAAAAAGCCCAAAGAAAATCTCGTGCGGAGAAAGTCCAAAAGAAATCCCGTGCGGAGTTAAATAGTCCAGATTACGGAGGGCATAAAGGGAAGTCTAAATTACGGAGGGCATAAAGAGAAGTCTAAATTACGGAGGGCATAAAAGGAATTTGGCCAAGGCCAACACCAAGGTCCCAAGTGGGCGTCGCCCACTAGTCTCCAAGTGGGCGCCGCCCATGGCCTCCCTCCTTGGTCCTCTCCTCCCCTCTTTGCTCCTCTTCACCTTGATACTTCAATCCAAGTCCAAGTCCAAGTCACACCAACTCAAGACAAGTCCGAGCTCAAAACGAGGATCAAGCCCAATCTAGCTGGGAGTCCTCCTCCGACTGAATAGGAGCACGAGAGAGAGAATACCGGGATAAAGATTGAGAAGATCAAGTCCTACCATAACTCTACTTACCAAAGAGGCTCACTCCTACCATAACTCTACTTACCAAAGAGGCTCACTCCTACCATGTTTGTACTTACCAATTGACGGGAGACTTCTCCCTCACGTCACCGCCTCACCGCCTTGGTGAGCCTATATAATGTAAGCCCTCACTGTATAAAGGGCACGATGACTCTTGAGACACAAACACTACACTAGTTGCACTCAGCAAGCTCTCTACACTCTCTCTCTCTCTAGACTCATTGTAAACTCTCCGGAGTACCACCGTTGATCAATAAAACACCTAAGGCCACCGTTGCCGTTCGAAGAGTGGACGTAGATCGTCTGAGACCGAACCACTATAAATCTCCTGTGTTGACCTATATTTACTGTTTTGCCACTAATTGCCATTGATTGCTCATAAATCACTCTTGTGACTGTTGATCTCGCACGAAGACGATTTTGTGCATCATCAAATTATGCCGAGGGAATGAAAATAAAAGCATAACACATGCAAGATGTGCCTAAGATCATGAACAAGATACTTATCAAGAATGTTGTTCCCAAGGGTGGACATGTAAATAAGGCAACCTCGTTCCAAATTTTCTTGATTCACTTCATACTAGTTGCATGTAGGCTTAATTTGTCATACATCATGATGCAATTCATGAAACTAGAAGACAAATGTGACAATAATCTTTCCTATGGCATGTTTCTCACTGAAGTGTTTGAGAAATTTGAGGTGGATCTCAATCAAAAGGAAGTAGTGACCGGGAAAACCTTCTTCCATAGTACTACTAAAACTAATGAAAATTGGGACTAGGGAAGAAGTAATTGCAAAGGAGGAAAGAGCCATGGAGGCCGGTGATAGAAATGGGAGGAAACATTGTCATGTATGAGGATAATCCACAAAGAACTGAGGAGCTTCATGGATTAGATGATTTTGATATGGGAGAGACCGACTTGATGGGATGTTATGCCACAATGAGGGATCTTGAGCCTCTTCATAGGTCTGTGGATGATCTCCTATACACCAAGGTGGATGGGATATTGAATTATCTTCACGCCCAATTTGGATCACCACCACCACCTCCTCCTCCTCCTCCTCCTCCTCCTCCTCCTTACATGGGATGATCTTTGAGATGTTTCCTCTCGTTTTTATGTTTTAAGACTTTTAACTTGTGTCGCTATTAGGATGTTGGATATTTTTAATTTGTATAGATACTTTTAAGTTTATGTTGGATGGTTTTAAGATTGTATGAATGTTTAAAGTTTAAAAATGTGATGAATGGTATTGTCAACTTTTATGGATAATGCTAGTTTGATTAACTATTGGATATTTTTAATAATATGGTTGATGGAATTTTTTTTTTTTTTTTTTTGTTAAAGTTGGCAACCCCTTATTATAGAGGTTGGTGTGATGTGATGTACCATGGTAGATCTAAAAATACCACTGACATGTTACTTGGTTGGTTGTGAAAATCCATGTTATATGTTGAATTTGCTCATCTTTTGAGCTAAATTGAGATCATTACAAACAACTTTACTAGGAATTGCTTAAAGAATTATACTATTATGTGTTACATAGAGTACCTCTCCACCCTTGGCTAGTGATTGGAAACAACTTGGTTTACTTTTGATGATGCCAAAAGGGGAGAAATATATGTATATGTGCTATAAAAGGTGCTTTAGTTATCCTTAAGACACATACATATGTATGCTATTTAAGTATTAGCTATTTTCAAACATTGAGCACTGTTAGCATTTTTAAAGATGATATGAATCATTAGATGGTGTATTGGCAAACAGGGAGCTATCAATGAACATTTTCTTAAAATCTTGTTGCTATAAAAATGCTATTTGAAAGGATGTATGTGCTCAGGGGGAGCATTATTGAATTGATGTTTATTTGAGGATGTTTGTCATCATTAAAAAAAGGAGAATGTTGATCCGATAATTTGATAAGCATGATTTTGATGATTACAAACATCCTTATGCGGACTAATACTTGCACTAGTGTATGGATGAGTGTAGGATCAAGTTTAAGCATGTGATGTAGTTGAATAAGAAAGGAAATAAAAAGGCATGAAATAATTGCGATAGAAGTACTCTAAGCATAATCGCATTTCGGAAGGGTCATCCGGAATTCCAGATGTGCCATCCAGAAGACTCCTATCCATAATTCTTGTTGAAGAGGAAGACTGAAGGAAACCAAGTGCATTAGGAAGCTTATCCGGAACTCCAGATGTGCATCTGTAAGGCTACTCCGGAATTCCGGAGTCCTTATCTGGAATCTTCATCTGAAAGTCTGGACACTATTCATCTAGAATTCCGGATGAACATCCAGAAGATCTCAAAAACTCTCTGGAATTGCACAATCTAAAGGAATCAAGCCAAGGCCAAAACAGTGGGTTTCTCAAGAAGTCTGGATGGCTATCCGGAATTCCAGGTGTAGCTGTTATGCTTCCAATGGTCATATCCGAAAGACTATCTAGAAGGCCAGATAGGTTTCTGAAGGCGATGTATTTGACTGATGAGCTTCCATTCTCATTATATACACCCAAACTATAAATAGGGCCTTGTGAGATTTGAAGAGGGTCTTTTTAAGCTAAAAAGTGAGATTGATTGTGCTTATGTCTACATCTTGAAAAGAAGATTCTTGTGAATATTTTATTCTCTTCTCTTCTATTTTCTAGTGCTTTGTGAGATTATTGTATTGAGAAAATATTCTTGAGAAAGAGAGCTTATTGTATATTCTTATTGAAGTGTGCTAAAGAGGAGTTTATTATTTGTATCTAGAAAAAGTGTGCAAGGGTTTCATTCTCACCTATTGAAGAAGATAAAGCTAGTGAAAGGGAAACTTTTTTTTTTATTATTATTAATTTTTTTTTGGGGGGGAGGGGGAGGGGGAGGAAGAGAGGAGAGGAAGACTTGAACCCTTAACCTTAAGAAAACAAAACTTTCACAAGGTAAAGAGCACCATTAGACCAAAGACCCGTTGGTGAAAGGGAAACTCCACCAAGTGTTTTGGGATCGAACCTCTATAACTTGTGTTTGTGTCTCTTTCTTTACTCTCTTATATATTGTTTGCCTACATTCCGATTCATTACACATTTATTGCAGACTCACTCACCTTCAATCAAAATAATTTTATAAATAGTGATCTTATTTTGTAAAGAGTTTTTGAAAAGTAAAAAACTTAATTCACCCCCTATTAGGTTGCATTTGGGCCTACATCCTCCTCTAGGTATATGCAATGATTACAAACTAATGGACTTATATATTTCAAATCAACGATGGTCCATCCTATAGCACTTCGATGATGCTTGAGGACCTCTAATAGCTTAGACTCCTAGGACTTTGTGAGGTTAGATGAAATTACCACCGGATAAGACTCTCCATCCCCAAGGAATGCATACTTCAAATTAGATGGGAGGGATTTCAATTCAGATTTTGGTGGGTTGACACTATTTTAGAATATATGTAGTGAATTGTTCGATTTTCGAGTTTGATGCTTATTCTAATTTCTTTTTTGTAGGTATTGTGGATAAAATTAGATGATTAATAAAGCAATACAAAAAATCAAATAATGGAGGAGGGATCCGAACTAGAAGACTGTTAAACAGATGAAGGAAAAAACGATCTTGGACAAAGAATCACATGCGTCTGGATGCAAGTATCCCGGCCAGACTCAACCCTTGTACTGGACGATAAAGCAAAGACACCCTTGGGCAGAAAGCCAAGTGCGTCTGGACGCGCTAATCCTGTTAGGACATGCCTGGAAGATTTTTGGCAGAAATATAGAACTGTTCAAATGCACCTAATCTATCTGGATGCAAGGAGCTATGTTGGAATAGAAGGTGTGCATTGTCACGACGCATTTTGACCGTCAGGATGCATGTTGAATTTGTCATGTATGTGGTTTGACTGAAATACAATCCTTGTAGGTTTGAAATTGTGTCATGGGTAACCCTAGACAACCTCTTTTATGAAGAGAGAAATCCCTTCTTTAGTAGCCTTTTTACATTATTTTCTGGTTTTTGGAGATGTACCATGAATCGTAAGTAATTCTCTTGTACCTCTTTAATTAGGGTAATAGATCTATAATATCTATTCAGATGATTATGTTATGTAATTAATATTTCGATCTTAATGTTAAATATTTATTTTCTTTAATTGATTGAATGTCTTGAGTAAAGTTTTATACTTTGTAAAATTGTTCATTGTTTGTTGAAAAGATTGAGTTTTTTATATAACCAATGCTTATAATTCCCTTCAAGTATTTAAACTTATTCTTCAAATATTTTTTTTCAGATCAATCAAGTTAATTGAGTACGTAAAAAAATATTTTTTAATTAAATACACTGGTGTTAGAAATTAACCAAGTTAGGTGACTAAGCCCAGGAAGTTAATGGGTTAGGGCTTAAGGACCGTATGCAGAACTAAGAAAGAGCCTAGGGGGCCATGCCTCTCTCACATTTTTTAAAGTGAAAATTGGGACCGAGTCTTCTTAGATGGACTTATAATGACTTGAGTCTGGCAAAATAATTTATTTGGGGGTAAGTCCGTTTTTAAACTTATATGTAGGTACTTAAATCCACTTTTTTGTTTTTATCTCAAAAATACCCCTAACGGTGTTAGTTTTGTTCAGTTTATGGAAAGCCACAGAGGTTAGTTCATTGAGATATAAATGGAAGGAAGATATGCCTACCTGATTTTAAGCTAGTAATTGTCTGTCACAATCTTTCCATAATATTTAAAATTCAAATTTTTATTCATTATTCGTATGTTACACATTGATCAAATTGAAAATTAAAGTCTACCACTATGATCGAAAAAACTCAAAAAAATTGTGCATGAAGCACCAACAAAAACTGAATCTGATTTGGGAAAAAAAGTACTTTGATGTATTCATCACTAACTAACATCTTACATGAGGCTTCCGATTCAAATTCTCTGTCGAAAAACGATGTTTTAGAGCTCATACTTTCTTCCTCAAAGAATTCTTGGTGAATTTCATCAACCAAAATTTCCCCCAAGCAGCTTCTAACAACGTCATCTAACTGTAAAATGGGCTCATCATGGAAAGTAAAATTTCCAACCTCCAATGAATCACCTTTTTCCTGAATCAGATTCATCATTAGATTGGATATGATTATCAACTTTACCATCAACACATGAAACAAAGTATGTCCCTGCACCAACAAGGTGTTCGACGAAATGCCTCGAAGCATGTTACTATTTTTTCAATTCTTGAAATACCATGTTACTATTTTTTTTTTTTTTTTTGCGCATGTTACTATTTTTTTTTGCATAAGTTACTATTTTTTTGGATGATCGGCGAGGTTTCGATTTAGATCTCGATTTAGTTGGTTATTTATTTTTATGAAGAAGACGACGTTGTACCGGTACAATTTTTTTTTTCATATTACTATTTCTGTTTTGTTGGGCTTGTTCATGTTACTACATTTTTTCATGTTACTATTTTTTATTAAACATGTTACTATTTTTTTTATAAGCATGTTACTGTTAATATTGAATGTTATTATTTTTTTTAAAATATCAATATTCAATGTTACTATTTTTTGTTGAGTACGTTACTATTATTTTTTTTTTCAAATATTAATGTACGATGTTACTATTTTTTATTTTTTGAATGTTACTATGTTTTTGTGTTTAAATGGTACTATGCCCTACCCAACGCGACTTGGACAGAGATTGGGGTCTCCAACACACTTCATCACTTCTGGACTAGCCCCCTCCACCACCAGTGGATCCAGGGCCGGCTGACACTAGAAGCAAGTGAAATGGGCCCTAAAAATGAGGAGCCCAAATTATATTTTTTTATGGGTCATTGGGAGGCCGGTACCTCCCAAAAAACTTAATAGGATAAAAGTACACTTTTTAAAATAATTGGGATAGAAGTACATGTGCTTAAAAAAAGTCATAAAAGCCCTTTTACCCCTACCATAAATAGTGCATACCTAATTGAATGTGAGACTTTCAAGATTAGAATGTGAGACTTTCAAGATTCTTTTTGATATTTGTGTATCATTTGAATTTTAAAATTTTATATATATATATATATATATATATATAGAGTCGAAAAAGAGAGACACGATATAAATCGTCATGCAAACAGTGTCACCAAAGAGAGACACGATATAAATTGTCATGCAAACAGTGTCACCAAAGAGAGACACGATATAATGACAATGGGGGTCCAATGACATTCCATGATGCCACTGATTGGACTCCCATTGTCATTATATCGTGTCTCTCTTTGGTGACACTGTTTGCATGACGATTTATATCGTGTCTCTCTTTTTCGACTCCATATATATATATATATATATGAAATTTTAAAATTCAAATGATACACAAATATCAAAAAGAATCTTGAAAGTCTCACATTCTAATCTTGAAAGTCTCACATTCAATTAAGTATGCACTATTTATGATAGGGGTAATTATGGAATACAATTTAGAAAGAATTTGAAAATGTTTTAAAATGTGTATTTATTGACAACTATTTAATGAAAAAGAGGACTTAAAGGAGGATAAGTTTGGAGGTGGTACTTAAAGTCAACTAAGTTTTGAAAAAGGTACCCCCATCCCATTATCTCTTTTTTTATCTTTATAATATGGGTTAATCTGCTCGAGAATATAATGGAATAAGAGGCCCAAAAAAATACAAAATTTGATTTTCTCTCTTCTTCTTTAATAAACTTTACACTGTCGCATCAACGATGATCACTCACCTAAAAGATCACTCCTTCTCTCTTCATTTATTATCAATTCAATCACTCTCCATAATTAGGACATATACAAATACATTTACATAAATAAATCTTACCTACCTCTCTCTTTCGTCTGATTATAAGTTCATAACGCATTAAAAAAATAACATAACCATGATAAAATAGCATATTATAAAGCCCCCACTTAAAATTTCGTTTAGGGACTCAAATTCTATTGAGCCAGCCTTTAGTGGATCAAGTTAAGCTGCACCTCAAAAGCCCAATCCCCATATCCTTATTTGCCTTGGGCAACCTTACAGTATCGTCTTCCAAGGCCATGATACCGCTGCCAAAGAAATAGTCCGTCAAGCAATCTCCTGAGCCTATGAATTCCGTAGCCTGTTACCAACCACCACCAGGCCCCTAAAATCCCATATTGTAGTTGATTGGAAACCTTCCGGCTACTAATTGGTACAAACTCAACACGAATGGCGCGGCCTGAGCAAACCCATGTCTAGCAGGGGCAGGGGGTCTATGCAGGAACTCAGAAGGTCAACTGATTATATGTTTCTATGTGAAACTGGGCATAACTACGATGCCTTGGAGTGGAATTCTGGGGCTTACGTAAGGGCCTGCAAATAGCTCTCCAGCATGGCCTTCCAAAGCTGGAGGGTTCAGTGGACGCAAAGCTAGTGATTGATCTCATCAACAATCCCAACACAGTAGACCATCCACATAGCTCAATGATCAATGACTGCAGGTGGCTGATGACCCAGTTCCAAGAGCTGTGAAGCAAGATATGAGGGAGTCCAATCAATGTGCAAACCTACTCGCAAAAAAGGGAACCCTCTCCCTTGATCCTCTACGTAGAAACTGTATTATGTGAAAATATTTTAGGTGCGGGTTATACACCGGTGGACGGCTCTTATTCGAGGTCTCAAGGACGAAGAAAAGTCAAAATGTGGTTTTATCTTGTGCTTTTGTAAAACTATTATAGAAGTTTAGTTTTGGGCATGTAAATATATGAAATTGATTGTAATCGAACTGTACGACCTATGTTTTATGTGAAAACTCTATTATACATGTGTTGGGTTGATATAAAATGGATTGGAATGGAATGAAAATCGAAAACGGATGAAACAAGCAAAATTGAGCACACCTACTGGCAGAACTTTATGTTTTTCTACCAGTAGATGTGGTGCATTAGGCAGCTTTTACCGATAGGTTTAGCCAATACAACTTTTCCAGTAAAGTTCTCCTACCGGTAGAACGTCACTATTCCTACCGGTAGAAGAATTCCAGTAGGCCATTTCTACCGGTAGAACAGGGACCACTTCTACCAAATTAGGGCCGATATTACGAGTGTGACGTACCTAGTCTGTCAACCGGGTGATACATTGAATATTAACAAGTTCATGTTAAAAAATACTCTGCACATATCCGATTTGTTTATTAACTCATGTCTAACAAATCGTATCATATCGAGTTCATGTTGTATTTGAATAATGTATAACCAATATATGAACGAATCATGTCGTGTATTTCTTTTGATTGACTTCACTTAAACCCGATTCGTTTATTAATCATGTCATGCGAATTTACTCATTTATAAAACATGTGGCGTAAAGAAGATCCAGGTCATCTAATTTTGTATTGTGTTAATAAATCGTATTATATTTTAACACCCTAAATGTACTCTAGACTCGTATATATTGTATAACTAAATTACTACCCTTTCATTACCAACTAAAAAACAAAACTGTAAATTTTGATAGCAACATCCTAGCAAGTAACAAGTTGAAGCCTGTCGATGGATATACATAGAAACCATGCCAAAATGATACGTGCTGAAGGAAATCTACCACAACAAAAGTACTAGGGTGTCTTTTCAATGAAAACCTAAAACATCCGTGTTTGCGTGGTCACACTTGACTCCTAAATCTGTAAGTCTGTTGTACCAAATATGAGGGCGTGGATGGGTTTGATCTCACACAGACCTAGAAGGCTAGAATTTAGCATTGTTATTTTGCCACCAACCAACGAAGATAAGCAGAGTTTAAATTGTTCAATGTTCTAGAAAGCAGCCAATAAAAAAAAAAACTCGTACTAGTGTACTAAGCTCCTGCTTATGTTTGATCTGGAGGCTAGAAGCTTGTGTATTGGACAGAATATTTAACTTGGCTGTTGGTTGTGGACATAAATTCTAAGTTTTTTAAGGTCAAGGTTCCTATTTATTTGAAGAATATAATGTTCTAGTGACTAAATCTAATCAAAGCAGCACATAACCGATAAGCGCATATGATTCTTAGCAATTTAAAACATATTTGATGAATTATAAAGGCATGGCAATATACAATAGTAACTAAAAAAACTTCAGTTTCCAATATTTTCTCGAGTTTTTTTGCCCTATTTATCTGCAGTGTACAACTCATTGGCACCTACTTTTTTACAGATCACTGTTACAATCAAGCATTAACTGTTATAGCTTTGTAATAACACACCTATAACAGAGCGAATCGCTACCCTAGAACAGTGAAGAAAAGCCAAAAATTGGATTCGGTAGAAGTCCCCAAGAGGGACACATAAGAAATCCTGCCTCTGTCTTTGGCAAGAGTTGACACCTGAACTTCTTGGTTGGCAGAATCACAAGAAAATCAAGATTCACCAATTTAAGATATATTGTGGATAGAGGCTCTTGTGGAAATGCAGCAACTAAAAAACAAGCCAAATGACACAATAACGAGTACTAAGACAACTAAAAGCTCTACAGGAAAATTTCACCAATCTACTTGTGCTGGTAAACAAGGGGGAGGTTGTAAATGCTAGCCCTATATTCGCTGCCGAATTCTAGATTGGAAACCAGCATGCAATATCTCCATATCAGAAATATATACACAAGGTACATACACATATATGGGCAATGCTGAGTACAATAAAACTTCACATAAGGCAAATGAAAATGGAACTAAATTGTTATATGTTTCCTTTGATATTTTCAAAAGTATTTCTGTAATGCAATATATTTGGGTAACAAATTATATATATATATAATGAGATAGGGAGAGAGAGAAGCTCTCCGAAGCAAACAGAAAAGTAGCAGTCATATGAGCAGTCCTCTAATTGTCAAGATCATGAAAAACTGGACTGGCTTCAAGCTGCTCTGCAAATTTCTCAAGGATCTCCTTCAAAAGTACCACAAAGTCATTCTTCTCTGATACTGCAGCAAGCTTTCCATTATTTATATCGGCAAATATTGCATCATAGAGAAGAATCACCACTTCATCATCTTGTAAGGGCGGTAAGCCCAACTCCTTCCCATTTATCTCAAGAAACTTCCTAATTATGTCTGTACTCCTTTGCTCATTCTTTTGATTACGCTTTTTACGCATTATCCTCTCCACGGTGTCGTCCAGTAGCTTCTCATTGGCCAGAAGCTGCATCATTCCTCAAGAGATAAACAAATTTATCAAATAATTCTAATACTTCCTTTTACATCAGCAGGAATTCTAATTTCAAATTTGTTGAAGCCCAAATCAATTCTATTTTGCCTTTTCATCACGTAGGCAAGCAGGGTATCTCAAACATTTAATAGGCAGATAGCCCAAATGCTGTAAGCATTTTTCATAATATTTGCCAAGCTCTAAGACTAATCCAAAGAATTTCAAGGATCACAGATAATGGTGTATGATTCTTTCCTCTTTTTATGATGTGCACTTCCCTCATTCCACGTTTCCAGTTTAACCTTTTCCACTTATAAACCATTCAATCATCAATTTTTTACTATTTTTATTATTTTGCAATACTATTATCCCCCAATTTAAACATGTGATAACAGCTTGTGGTGAAATGTTGATAGAGAACACAAAATGTGTTGCTGGAAGTTCTTGTTTTTTCATTCATTTGAAATAAAATGCTGCCAAATCGACTCAAATACAGCAAGCAATTTAAAGTAACAGTTACCAGAAGACGGGCAATTACATACCTTTCTTAGCTGAGAACCATTATTGACCTTGATGTTCTGGATGACAACAGCAGGCTTTTCAGCCAGGGCATCTGCCAATTCCTGCAGAATCGGCTGTAGCAATTGAGCAAATTGTGCTTGCCCCAATTCTTCATCCCCCTCAGCCACATGTTTCTTTAAGATATCAACTAGTTGAGGGAATTCTGTTCAACAACAAAATCGCCAAGCATCGCAAATTACAGGCTGGATGATGGAATTCATGGGAACTTGGTAAGGAACAGTCAAACGGTGGGCATAAGGGAAATCTTGATGGAGGCTTTGCTGCTAGTGCAAACCTTGGACATTACCCCTCCCAAGGGCGGCAGAGCTCTCTAACCTAGACCATGAGCCTTCGTAATCACCCATAAACCTCATCCAGGAAGGAGGAACCAAGCTAAGGGAATTAGATTAAGGCTAATTACCCAATTTGGTCCCCATTCATTGAGGTACTGAATAGGGGTGGACTGTGGGCTGGTTACAAAATTGATATGTGGTATAAATTACACAAAGAGTCTGACCTCGTAGTCAAACCCAAAAATGTAACAGTCATACAGTAAAAATTTGAAATTTGAGTCAAACAGTTCTATTCCAACCATAATATGATAACAGAGCGATGCTTCATTGAGGGTACTTGGTAGCATAGGTGTTAGTATCGTACGATATGCAATACTTATCGTATAATACGTTTCCATACATGAAGAAAATAATACGTATCGCTTAGGTGTATCGGATTTGCACTGTATCGTACGATACGTCTGATACGAGACGATACACACGAGTTGTCCGAGGCAAAACTTTTTTTTTTTTTGGGGGGATTTTAACTAGAAAATGATTTCCTTTCACACGGAAGTAATTTTTTTTTAAAACTAGGTAGTGAAACAATATCATTTCACTATCTAAGGTTTTAAAAAATAAAAATCTTCTTTTGTACTTTGTTTCATCACAGGAGCAAATAGTTTAATTGTTAAAAGTGTCCTCTCTTCTGGCTCCTTTAGATGTTTGAACTAGAACCCTCTAAATTTTGATATTGATGAATTACATTAGAACCTTGAATACTTAGATCGTTAACTTTTTGTTTTGGTCCTTGTAGTCACTTTAAAGTATTTTATGTGATAAATTTTTGGTGCAATGAAATGCTATTATTAACTTTTCTCACAAGTATACATATTTTTTATATCTTTTATAAAATTGCAACCATCTTACAATACACAATACGTTATGATATGTGATACACGATTTTTGAAAAACGATACGTCTTCCGATTAGGGCTGTTAATCAAGACAAGCTTGAACATTATTTAAGGCTCGTTTATGTGTTAATTGTTAAACGAGTCAGCTCGTTTATGTGTAAATTAGGCTTGACAAAGGCTCGAATTCAGCTCGATTAACAGCCCTACTTCCGATACACGTTTTGATTAGGGTTGACTTTGTGCAAACTTAATATTTTGTGTAAATTACAGCGTCCAACCTTGTATTGAAACCCACAAACTTAATAGTCATACATATAGTAAAACTTCGAGTCATACAGTTCTATTCCAACGCATAATTGGAAAAATCCAACGATCATTCGATATCGAGTTCAATGATGAACCAAATCTGACAATAAACCAGTGGTGCGAGTATGATAAAGTCTCAAACATATATATCATCTAGATGTGCAAAAGTGTAGGCTGTCTTAACGAACATGATGGTGCAATAACAGTCAATAGTGAACTGCAGCTAAATAACTCATATAATTTAATTTCGAGTGTCACAAGTGCACAACATAGTAGATGTGAAAGTGAAGCATATAAGCAAATATCTAGTATAAACACAGAGTCAAAATGTCCAAGCACATAGTTGTCAATGACGTAATAAACCTTCTCTATGCATCATATCGTCAAACGCTATTAACAGTAAAATTTGTCATAAAGCAGCCAACCCACATGCTTACCATAAAAATGTGGGAAGAGAACAAAAATAAAACATTAGAACCTAGAAGCAGATGGTAATTTGATTTTCTACCACACTTAAACTTTGATGGGCCAAAACGGCCAAACGAATTTTCCATTTTGAACTCTCTGGGACAAGGTACCTTTACCTACCATAACTTCAAATGGTGTAACGATCAAGCATGTAAAGTAGGACATTATTTCCACAACAAAATGATATTTCTTCAGGAACTTGCAAAAACCTTTGAATACTTTTTTGTGTGGTGAAGAATAGTTGGGTTTAAGCACTAATACCTAGTGGTGACTGTTATGGCAGACAGAACGGAGAAGAAATGAGGTAATGCCACTTAACCAAAATACAGCAGAAGTATATAAATCAAAATTTCCAGTTTTGTAGTTGTCTTGACCTGTATAGGGTTATTGCATGTTTTTGCCCCTCAAATTCATACTCAATTTTAAACTACACTTGATATTCCATTACTAAAGGCAAAAACAAGGTGTCACAGCATCTCCAATCCTTACCCAACTTTAAATTTAAGAAAAAATAGGCTAAAAAACAAAACTATCTCTAGTTCTTGATTCAAACCCATACCAGATGAAGGGTACTCAAATTTCTAGTCAAATTGCGGGAGATTCAAATTTTACTCAAATCTTGAATGGTCAAATTTTACCTTTTTTTAAAGATCCAATAGTCATATTATTATCCTTTAAATTTGGATTTCTCTTCATTTAAATTTTGATTTTTCCTCTTTTAACTTTGAGTTTCTCTATTGGAATACATAGAATCAAATCGAGCTTTTTTACTCACCTATTAACTCATATTTGAGTAAATATTTGAGGCAAGACTAGACATGGCCTTAGGACTATGAAGCACGGACACTCTCAACAAGATGATGTATCTGTGTCGGACATGTGTCCGACACCAATACTTTTTGAACACGTGTTTAATACTCTTTTATACCTGTCCATAATTAAATGATAAAAGTTTAATTTCGGACACATGTCTGATACTTCTTTTGGGACATGTCTGCTACTTCTTTAGAACGTGTGTATTAATAAACAATAAAAATGTGTTCATATGTGATTAACAAAACTTAAAAATTTGAATGATAATTAACTTATACTATGAAAGAAGAGAATATATAATTACCAAGACTACACATACTAAAGTTGTACTCAAAATATATAAATAAAAGCAAAAGAAGCATATAAGTTTTTAAAATGAGAAATTGAGAAAATGAAAACAATTATTCAAATTATATATGTTGGTTACATGTTGTCTACAAAAAAATTGATGACTATTGACTATTATGATGCTTTAGTCTAAAAATTCCAGCTAGATGACTAGGCATAACATTCACTTATCATAAAGTACTAAATTTTTTATGAATAATATATCATTATTACTCTATTTACAGTAATAATATAATTTTATATATAAAACGCAATTATCAACGAAATTGGAGAAAAATATACAAACGGAAAGGAATAACTAATCGATGAAAGAACATGAAACCATTCTATTTCAATAGAGGTATGAGAAATGGTTGGAGGCAATGAAGTCGATGAAGTGGTTGGATTTTGCGAGTATTCCAACCACTACTGGATGTGATTCCAAGAGCTGAACGAGAATAGCATGTCCCCAACGTGTCCGTATCCTACTTTTTTGAGAAATATAGTGTTTGTGTCATGTCATATCCGTGTCTTGTGTCCGTGCTTCTTAGCCTCAAGATGTTGGCTAAATTTCGTGAGTCATATTGTAATAAGTCTTTGTTTGATATTGAATCTAGAAGTGCAATCGGTCAAGAAACTGTCAAGATTGAAGACCAAAGCCATGTTGGGAAGATGGATGTTGAAGCTACATCTTTGTTATCCACCGGTTTAGGTGTAATAAGTGACTTAGAAACCTAGTCAGCTTAAATTGGATTAATTAGGTTGAAATTGGACTAAGACTTTGATATTCGCAGCATGACTCTTTAGGTGGTAGCTCCAGGTGAAGTCTAAGACTTTTCTTTGATTTTCTAGAGAAGCAATTAACAACCACACCAAAACAAGCAATAGAATGATCGTGACAATACAAAGGAAAATAACATAGTGACAGCAAAGGACAAACGTAACACTAGCACCACCAACAATACTGGCACAAACGAATACAACCAACACCACAAGCAACAACAAATTAAACTACAACAAGGGCTTAGACAACCAATACTAAACCAAAATTAAACCGAAATGAAAACCATTATACTAACGTCAGACTAGGCCAAGAACCACTGAACTGACACTACATTGAGTTAAAAAAATTTAACCGAAACTGATCCGAGATGAAAACCACTTGTTAATGTGTGAACTAGGATTTAAAAGAAAGAGAGAGAGAGCGCAGAGAGGCAAGAGAGAGAAATGTAAGAATGAGAAAGAGAGAACATACCATACCTTCTCTCTCATCTCATATATATATATATGTATCTAAATTAAACTAAAAGACCAATATACCCCTCTTGGGATATAGTTATTACATAGATGCCACTTATACATTCTAACACTACTAAACCAACACAAATTGAGCCAAAAAACACTAAACTGACACTAAAAATTGAGTTGAAAACACTAAAATAGAACTATCTAAGATTAAAACCATTATATCACCACCAAACTGGGCCGAAAACAATTGAACTGACACAAAACCGGGATTAAAACCACCAAACAAGCACCAAATTATGCCGAAGATAATTGACTGACACTAAACAAATCTGAAAACTCCAAAATTCACATTAATGATGAAACACCACAAACACGAACACGGATTCAATCACCCCACAATAACTAATAATGATTACAACAGCCAATGAACAACCAATGAAGACACTAGCGATAGGAAAAATGTAACTAAGTAATTCCGACGACAACAATAACCAGCGAACAGAAGACGACTACAACTTGATCTGTGGGGAGTCGAGCCCAACCTCTAGGCGAGGGAGGTGCTCACTTAGGGTTCGGCCTCACTCACCTAAGTACCCGGCTCCGATACCAAGTTAAAACTTGAATAATTGTATGTTAGGATTGAAGAAAAGAAAGAGGAGAGAAACAGAGAGGAAGAAAGAGATTATGAAAAAATATTGTGTCGAGTGTATGTTGCCAAACACCCTATCACTTATTTATATTAGATTGAAATTGATGAAAATGATGATATTAAGAAAATGAAATATAATAGGAAAACCACATAATAAGAAAATACAACAATAAGAAAGTAATATAATAGGAAAGTAGAACAATAGGAAAGTAACACTCTAACAGGTTCATTCAAGAATGAACCACCAACAGTAATTGAGGTAATATATCCCTTTGCCCCTTGAAATATGTTAAAACCAAATAATCACCTAAGGAAAATGTTCTCCAAACAATAGCTATGGATTCATTAACCAAGCATTGAATGGAATATTTTCCCAAACCAAGGGGCACTATCACATTTTTAAGATAGCACGCTAGTTCATGATATTAGTACTCTGAAGCAGTACCAGAAGCAACCAACCTTGGATACAATACATTAGATATAGTAGGACTTTCTTTTCCCATGTGGTGGATGGGTATAGATAAAAGCATGCTTTTCGATTTCGAGTGAATCCAAAATAGGTGCAACAGATATAATAAAAGAAGCCCTAACTTTCTATTTCAATAACCAGGGAAAAACTCACTCTTCCAAAAGGGCAAACCTAGGGGAATTCTTCTAGAGTCTTAAGTATATAAATCTGCAAAAGAAAAGAGAGCCCTTGTTCCTAGATAAGTGATTAGATATGCCTACGACTGGAAAGGTAGCATGCGATATTCTCAAATTAAGTCGGTGCATTGTTATTGCCCTAGTTGCCTTATTATCTATCTTGGGCGAACTTAAAAAACCAACCAATTGGACATGTTCTAGCTAGTCTCCCATTTGAATAGGTTTTGGATAAGCATAATTTAGGTAAGTTATTGGAATCCGAAGTCTAAAGTCGAGGTAGCATGAATAGGAGACTATTGAAGTGAAGTTTGGAATTATTATGGTTTTCTATCTTCAGATTACCAAATTGAAGAATCACTAAGGCCTTTCAACAATTTGATGCACCCTCACTAGAGTCATGCATCATCAAACTGACCTCAAATAAAATGAGTCTCCCAAGCACTAATCTTCCTAAGAGTTCGAATTGTTCTATAGGATAGTAGGTTGAATGAATTGCATTAGTGCGATCTGACTAGCTGAATCACGCAACGAACAAATCATCTCCTCGCCTATTTTAAAAAGAAAAGCAGACTCATTCAAATCGCATCTTCGATCTTGCATATGAGACATATTTATTCTGTGTGTGTGTCCATAGGTCAACCAACCCCAACATCACCACCATGGAAACAAAATTTCCTAAAACTTTTTTCGTAAAACAAACCCAAGCCTTTTCCACCTTCCATCCTACGTTTCGCTGCTTGAAACTACTTTTTTTGTTAGGTCAGCCATAAACCACTTGGTCAGAGCCATGGTCTACACAACTATGCTTCATATCCTCCTTGTTTTTGGTCTAAGTGGAAACAAATATTTCTCCTTGTTTTTTTGTCTAAGATTTAACTAAAACAAACGAAGCATCATTCTGGATAAGAAGTCCATAGGTTATACACCGTTGAAGCATAACTTGAACTTTAATGGACAAACTATGCTTCAAATATTGTCGATCTCAAGGACGCCTTTAGTTGAAGTTCACACCTGATCTACCATCTAAACTTCCTACATTCACTCCCATAAATTGAAACAAGAAAACAAGTATTAGAACCTCCCAATGTAATGTAATCAACCTCATGTTATGCCTGACTAGCGATCGTGCTGCACATAGCATTCCCTTTTTTGATCTAACCTTTAAGCCTTCGAGTACATAAATGAAAGAAAGAACTCAGCTTATGAAAATGATACGCCGCAATTTCCACGAGGAATCTCGAGGCGTATAATCATATTTTCAGTTATTGGTCCATCTTCTCCCAAAAACCACTAACTTAATTCAAGTCTCTCCACACATTATATCAAGATCATATATCTTGTTATGCATTCCATAGGTTTACAAGTCGACAACCTTACAATTTAAAAAAAAAAAAAGCTAGGCTACAACCAACATCAATTACCCTACTAATGGAATCATTAGGCATGCTTACTACATGACTATCAACCTCTACGAATTTATCTTCATACCTAATCCTGTTAATATGTGAAAATTTGAGAATAGAGTATTCATGATGTATAGGAAGGGGAAGAATTAGGGGATGAGAAGAAAAGAAGAAAGGGGTGAGAAATCAAATGAAAGAGAAGAGAACTTGGGGAATAAGCAATATCAATATTCACAAATAATCAAAATTTGCCAAAATAAATACCACATCCCCTATATGTATAGGGAGTACAAACCCAAAAGCAACTAAATAGTCAAAATGACAAATAAGTCTCAAAAGTAAAATGACAAATAACTCATAATCCCTACGTCTACGCCTACTAAAACCAAAAACAATCCGATTCCCATCAATTCATCTTATTGATGGTAACTTAATCCAACAAACTAACAAAAAGTATCCCAAAATGTTTCAGAAGTTGTGTAAATATGAGGTACAAGAGATCTTTCTTGAAAGAAAATTCCAATAGCAATCTCTTTCTCTAGTATCCCATTATTGTAGTATATACTGGACATCCCTTCCCCACTGTTTATGACTTAAAGGGCATTAACTAGTGTATAATGTGGCTGCACATGAATGCACCATGAGTGCGTGAAAAAAAAAATTAAAATTCTTTGATGGGTTCTATTTCAAATGTGGATGAAGATGCATGCTTCCCTAATGTTTCGGAATGGTGAGAACTCAATTTCACCTTTCTTTCATCTCTTTCACTTAGTTTGTTGTTCCCTTTTATGCTTATTTTCCCACCCAGATGTCTCAACGGAAAGCATGTTGCAACCAAGTACGTTAATGAAGGATCTTAGTTATGCTTATAACTCCCCAGCAGATTTGCATGTGCTCAAAGACATCCACACTGGCGTATAGCTACTGATTCAACGATACCGCTATTTCTTGTGAGTTTTCTACATTTCTAAGCAAATTTAAAAATCCAGGCTGCCCAGAAACTGTATAGTGGGAGACAGTCACCCTAACTTAACATGAAACGCTACACATAAAACTACTGACCCCAGAATACAAAAAAAGGTGCATACAGCTTTCCAAAAAAGTTAATATAAAGAAATTACAGTGGACCTTGGTTGACAAAGTGGTAAGAAAGAAAGTAGCGGCTTCTTCATCTAGACATCTACCGATCAATAAAACAGGACAGATACCAATAGTCAATACCCAATCATTACTCAGCAATACTAGCAAATTAATAATGCAGAAAACCAATTAGACTGTATTGATCGCAACTGTTCACAATGGTTCACAATATCGCCTAATGAAGAAATTGAGAAGAACAAAACGACGCGTACCTGCAAAAGGAGGAATGCCCATTTCAACACCCATATGAACAAGAGCGCTTCGCATCTCATTCCTTCCAATCTTTCCCTTATCTTCTCCATCTAAGTCAGTGAAGAGATTCTCTGCTAGCATCGCAAAATCATCTTCATCTTCCAAAAACAGCCTTAGTGTTTTTCCATCCAAAATGGCTACAACAAGGGGATCATCTAAACACAAGAGTCAAGTATAAGCAGTCTGCCCCTTGCATTTGATTAAAACAGAAAGTCAATTCTAAATGAAATCAACTAAGGGAATGAAAAGGTTGCAATTTTCAGCACATCTCTATAGTAAACAAATTATTCCAAAAACATAAAAGCAAAAAAACTAATAACAATTCCCATTCATGAACAAAAGAGTTACCCATAGCTAATATCTATCAAATGGATGGTTTAGACCCCAAGATGACAACTAATAACAACATTTTCTAATTATCAAAATTAATACAAGGTAAAGCTCATAGAAAACATAAAACTAAATAATAAAGCCATAAAACTAGTTGGGTTAGCAATTTGAGAGTGGTGAATGACTAGTCGTGGATCAGTTAGACCCATATTTGATAATATTAGACAAAATAAAAAAGAACACTACACTATTACTTTTGACTCAATATTTTAATAAATTGTACGAGATAAATTCATTAAAACAAAAGTAGGGGGACATTTTCTAGGATAGTGGTAATCATGTTTACACTAATAACCATGAGGTCATGAGTTCAGATAGGAGGCAGCCTAGTTAGTATAAATCAAAGACACATCCAGGATTAGTACTTAAGAGAATGAATTTTTAACATGTCTTGATGGGGACATTTAGGAAGATAGATAGAAAGAAGACGATGAGTGAACTCTTTAAATTTTGAGGATCACTTCATAAGTTCCATATCAAAAAAGGAATTTTAAACCTAGAGGACGGTTGTCCCCTGCATCCTTCTCTAGATGTACCCTAGGTACAGAGAATCCTAAGGGCCAAGCCTAGTTACATGGTTCAAAGTATCAACTAATATCAATGTGACTTGGTGCATTCTGATTCAATGTTGTTACACGTTTCAGAGTCAAAACCATTTCCGAGTCAACTTGAGTCGCCAGTGTCACTACCACCGAATCAGTCAATATCATTCCGAGATGCTACATAATGCTTGGATCTCTTGTGATGTTAAAATATTTCTTCAACATAGCCTTTCATTAGTAGCGGCTGATACCATCACACGACCTTGCAATGGATGCGTCTTCGTTTTGTACAAGTTGATGGCTAATACCAGAACTTTGAACCACATTGTACCCAGTCCACCACTCCTACCTCCTCAACAACAAAGGCCATTTTTTTGGATTGAAGCAAAACCAAAGTGGTTAGCATTTCATTAGTAGCAGCTGATACCATCACACGACCTTGCAACGGATGCGTCTTAGTTTTGTACAAGTCGATGGTAATACCAGAACATTGAACCACGTTGTACCGAGTCCACCACTCCTACCTCCTCAACAACGAAGGCCATTTTTTTTGGATTGAAGCAAGACCAAAGTGGGTAGCTTATCAAAACCTGTAGCTCCAAAAAAAAAGCCAAGTCAGCAGTGCAGCTCAATGAAGATTCAAGTCCATCAGAAGATCTTACACATGGATGTACTGAGCACAAATCCAAGACACATAGCTGAGCTTGGAATCACATGGTTGAACTGGAAGTTTGTTAGGAATTTTTTCTTTGTGTATATAGCACTCAGATAGTTAACTTTGCTTTGTAATTTCTTGGGCATCACTCTTGTAACTACCATATTTATCGTGTAGTTAGGTACCAATTGGTTGCATCAATGAAAGAAAGCTTTCTTCCTTCTCCTCTCTATTACTCTCCTCTCTCTATGTTCCTTCATCTTACTAAGATATAGAAAAATCAACACGATATCAGAGCAGTAGTGGCTTCCACAACACCAGAAACTCCCAATGTTTCTTCTCCTTCCTCTTCCTGCACGAATGCTACTGTGATTAACACCAATTCCAATTCAAAGGACCTTGCTAGTCCATATTTTCTCAACCCAAATGATAGACCAAGGACTCTCGTTACTAATCATCCTCTCACCAATGATAATTGTCACTCTTGGGCTCGAACAGTTCGAAGATCACTTCGAATCAAAAAGAAGTTGGGATTTATTGATGGAAGTCTCTGTGAACCAGCTGATCCCAAGGATCCTATATGGATTCATGGCTTGAATGCAATGATATGGTAATGACTTGGCTTCAAAATGAATGTCTTTGGAAATCAAGAATAGTGTTGTCTATGTGGAGACTGCACATGAACTCTATATAGAGCAGGAGCAAAGGTTTGCTCAGCACGATGGTCCAAGGATTTATGAACCAAAACAACCAATACATACTCTCTCTCAATGGGAAGACTTTGTCAGTTTATATTTCTTGAAATTGAAAGGATTGTTTGATGAACTTTTGAATTTTGAATCCATACCATCTTGTACATGAAGAGCTATGAAAATTGTTCTTGAAAATCAGCAACGAGATTAGATTATGAAGTTTCTTATGGGGCTGAATGATTCCTTTACAAACATTAAAGCACAAATCATTTTGATTAAACCAATACCTAGTTTAAGTGAGGTTTATACACTAGTTCAGCAAGAAGAAAAACAAAAACAAGTCTCAATAGGTCTTAGTATAAGTGACTCCCTTACATTAGCAGCAAAAACTAGTTTCACCACTGGGTGCAACTTGGGAGGGTTAACCCGAACCCAACCCGAAAAATTTAGTACTTAGGTTGAGGTTTTAACTATTTGGGTTAGGCTTGGGCAAAAAAATCTCAACCCGAATTTAATTCGGACAATACTCAGGTTGAGTCATTGGGTTCACGGGTTCGACCCGAACCTGAATTTATAAAATAGGGTTCAACCATTTTTTTCCATTTCAAAACCTTATATATTTATTTAACCCACAAAATTTTACCCATCTTTTTTCGCTCACCCCTTTCTCTTCTCCTTCTCTTCTCCAAATTAAGGGTTTGTTGGGCTCTAGCCTTTTTCCTCCTCAATCTTACCCTTTGATATGCAACACAAACGCAATCTTATATCAAGATCTACACACATCCATCTCATACAGATACTCACTATACCAACTGCTGCTCCTCTATTCCTCGCCATCACTACAATCATTGGATTGCTGGCTGGTGTAGTGCTCGTCGCTACGTCATTGGTGATTTGGAATTTGACATATTCACTAAAGATAGAGATCTAGGGTTTATTTAGTAGTTTTTATTGTTTTTTTCACTTTTTCCTTGATTTACTTTTACTATTATGGTGATGTTGTAGATGAACCGGTAATGATGATCACATTACATGATTTGGGATAGTATTGAACTTATTTTTCATTAACACAATACATGATGATTTTAGGGTTTTTTGTTGTGTTTTCTAATTGTTGTGACTTGGGCATGAATATTTTCATTATATTTCATGATTTAACCAGACTTTAACCTGAAATTCAACCCGATAAGTCTAGCTCGAGTTTGAAGATTTAATGACGGGTTGGACCTAGGTTAATGATGGTCGGGTTGAAGCTCGGGTTGGATTGGGCACGGGCTGAGGGTTTGGTTTTTCAGGTTGAGCATAGGTTAACCCCTCAACCCTGCCAAGTTGCACTCCTAATAGTGAGTAACAGACAATTTGGATCTTAGAAGAGAGAAAGGTCTTCCTGCAAAATTCCTGGCCACTCACTAGATAAGTGCTTCAACGCTAATCTAGATATGGAAAAACCACTCTGTACTCGTTGTAATATTACTAGACATACCAAACTGCGTACATCTAGCCCTCCCCAAACCCCGCAATGGCGAGAACCTCGTGGACGCCCTATACCATTGATAGATGCTACAAACTTTATGGTCATCCACCAGGGCACAAGCTACACAACAAAACCAAAGCATTTGTTTCATCAACAAATCAAGTCAATCAAGTTAATTAAGCAAATCAAGAGTAGAACACTGAAGGTTCCCCTACTACTATTACTAAGGAGCAATATCAACATCTCACGGCCTTATTCCAATCCAAGACTCCACATCCTTCTGCTAACCGAGTTCAATCCATCCCAAACACTACATATATTGATTCTAAGCCTACTACTAGGACTGGTATTTCCTTTTGTTTTTCAACTTCTGAAGTCAAACATTTAGATGCCTCCAAAGTTCCTTGGATAATAGATACAGGTGCAACAAATATGATTTGTTGCACCTCAATCTATACCTCTAATTCTATTAAAGTTCCTTACAAAGTAAAACTTCCTAATGGTAATCTATCAGAGGTAACACATATAGAAACTGTTAAAATCAGTGAGACTATCATTCTTAGAAATGTCCTGTGCATTTTCAACTTCAATCTCATGTCAGGATTTCAATTGTTGCTTTCTTTTCTTCACCAATGAATGTTTTATCCAGCAAATTTCCACTAGGAGCACAAAGGGAACAGTGAGATTCACAATAACTTGTATTGGCTCAAGATGACAGCAGTTTCTCCCTGGCTACAATTTTACCAGTAAAAACAGCCTTTCATTTCAGCGTTTGTTCAATTCTTAGAAAAACTTCAGACTTCCATTTCTTGACAGCGAGCATAAGACTCCCAATGCATTTTATTTGATCCACTGTGACATATGGAGACCTTGCACCCATATGGCCTATGATGAATCTAGATACTTCCTTACAATTGTTGATGATTTTACAAGGTGAACATGGCTCTATCTAATGAAAACTAAGTCCCAAACCAAGCCATTTCCCAAGTCATTTTATTCACTCATTGAAACTCAATTTCAAGCCAAGATCAAAGTCATTCGTTCAGACAAAGAAAATGAGTTTGGCATCACAAAATTTTTCCTAGAACAGGGAATCATTCACCAAACAAGTTGTGTATAAACCCCTCAGCAGAATGGAGTTTTCAAGAGAAAACATCAACACATCCTAAATGTGGCCAGAGCCATCATGGTTCATTCATCCATCCCTGTTGATTTTTGGATTGATTGTGTACTAATAGCCACTTATTTGATCAATAGAACTCCAACTCCTAAATTGCAAAATCAATCTTCATACCAGTTGCTCTTCAAAACCAAGCCAGACTATAAGTATCTTAGAATTTTTGGATGTCGATGTTATGCTTCCACATTGAAACAAAACAGACGCAAACTAGACCCTATAGCCAGAAAATGTGTCTTATTGGGGTATCCATTGGGGGTCAAAGGCTATAAACCGCTAGACTTAGATGATCATTCCATTTTTCATTCTAGGGATGTTTTCCACGAGAACATTTTTCCTTATAGGACAGACAATTCATCTTCTGTCCCACATTCAATCCATCATTCACGTTCCACTTCTTATGGTTCTTCACCATTCACATCTTTTCAACCATTTTCTACTCCTAATTCTATAGAAAATGTACTGGTTTCAGATCCAACTCCATCAAGTCTTTTGACATCCCCAGAAATCATTCTGTTCCACTTACCAATACACAGCCTACATCAAAGGATATTTATACGCCCTCATCTCACATTGGCAGTCCCAATCACACTTCAGCAGACACCTCTGGAGAATACCATATTGTTTTTCCTACCCATAGATTCAGCAGAGTAAGGAAACAACCACTGAATCTCAAAGACTACTACTATCAGCAAGCTCTTGTACCTTATTCTTCTCAAGAGATTGCCACAGGCTCCAAACAGTCAGGTCATTCTTATCCTCTATCTTCTTTCTTATCCTATGACAAGCTTTCACATGACTATGCAGCATTTGCTATATAAATTTTGAACCATAGCGAGCTTGACACATACCATCAAGCTGTTAAAACCTTAGAGTGGTGTAAAGCCATAGATAGTGAAATTGCAGCCTTAGAATTCAATAATACTTGGGGAAATCACAGATTTACAAACCGAAAAGGAATCTATTGGCTCAAAATGGTATATAAGATTAAATACAATTCAGATGGGACTATAGAAAGGTATAAAACCTGTTTAGTTACAAAGGATTATATTCAACAAGAAGGCCTTGATTACCATGAGACATTTTCGCCTGTTGTAAGTTGGAATAGTCAAGATTTTATTAGCATTAGCTGTAGTTAAAGGTTGGTTTTTGCATCAATTTGATCTAAACAATGTTTTTCTATTATACGGGGTATTAGAGGAAGTTGTTTATATTCAATTACCCCTCGATATTTTACCAAAGAGCAAAACAAAGTTTGCAATTTGAAGAAAAGTCTATATGGCCTTAGCGGTATGCCAAATTCTCATCTTCCATGATTAACTATGAATTTGTTAAATCTTATGAAGATTATAGTTTATTCATCAAGAGAACAGAAACTTCCTTTATGACTTTATTAGTTTATGTTGATGATATCATTGTTGCCTTCATGACTTTTTTCTTTGCGTATATAGCACTTAGATAGTTAACTTAGGTTTGTAATTTCTTGGGCATCACTCTTGTAATTAGTATATATATCGTGCAGTTAGGTGCCAATTGGCTGCATCAATGAAAGAAAGCTTTCTTCCTTCTCCTCTCTGTTGCTCTCCTCTCTCTATGTTCTTTCATCTTACTAATATACAGAAAAATCAGCAGAGCTACCTTTTCTTTCACTAAAAAGAAATTTATTCGCAAACCAATCAAATAATCAAACTCGATTCCCAGGATTCCAAGTTCCAACTTAAAAAAAAATGCACTTTCACAAACAAAAAGGTCATACACAGCACACACACACACTAGAAATTACAATCGGGAGAGCAGTTCAAAAACCAACAGCTGGATCATCCAAGAACTAATCAAAACATCACATACATTTCTGTGAGTTATTACAACAAAAATAACAAAAAACCTAAATAAATTGCAGAAACGATTACAATAACTTAAAAGAGAGAAATCCATTGGATGATCACACACCAGAATTAGCAAGCATATATCTACGTGTTTTAGTATTTTAGTTCTGTGTATACGCACACATGACCCACCAATAGACACAACGATTCTTTATTTGGAAAATTAAGTTATAGTCAACACCTTTGAGCCCATCGGCGACCGCAGTGATGAAATCTTTCAGCTTAGAAGCAGCCTGATCCTCGTCAAGTTCTGTACGTCGGAAAGCGGCGGCGTCGATGTTGAGGCGTTTGAGAGCGTCGGACATGAGATTTTCCGGCAATGCAAGGCCAAACAGCGATGACGAAGCTCTCGATTCTGCGAATTCGAGCACCTGAGCTCCGGTGACAGAGCCGGTAGATAACGGCAGAGAGAGGTCGATGGATCGCAGCTGTGAACCATCAAGAACGGTCAAGCCTGCGTCGGCCATTTTCTGATCAAACGGATGTAAGACTCTGTGTGTGAGTGTGAGTGTGTATGTGTGTGTGTGAGAGAGAGAGAGAGAGAGAGAGAGAAATAGAATTGAATTTGAATTGAAATTTGGAGAGACGACTAAGGAACGGAACCGCGTAGGAGTCTCTTTTCCTTCGTTTTGACGTTTGTGTAATTTGACTGGTCCTTTCTCTTTCTTTTTCTTTTTCTTTTTTTTTTTTTTCTTTTGATACTTAAAAAAAAGGCGGAACAAATGAAAACGTTCAGAGACCACTATGATAGGTCGTTACTGATTTGATCATAAGACCCTTATCCGTGTCCGTTACTCTTCTCAGGAACGAACTTAGCTAAGTTAACATAACGGTTAATCATGAAACCCCAACGTGGACTCCAAATTTAACTCATACTTGGCAGAAAAACTCCCGAAATAGCATTAATGATATTGGTTCTATTTAATTACTTTTTTTGTTTAAGATTTGAATTTTCTTAGGCAAATAAGAGTGACAATTTCCAAAATAATACATTACCATCATACAATCATAATATGAGATTAGTAATTAGCACTGAATACTAATTGACACAATCTCAAATATGGCATGACTTATAATAACGAAAAAAAATAAACGAATTGTGTTGGTGTTATCAGGTTTAAGGGGCAGAGTTATTTATCAGGGACAATCGCCCTCCTCAATTTTTTTTTACACAAAACAATATTAGAATACATATAAATTTTTTTAAATAATCCCCCTAACTAAATTCTCATACACTTTTATTCTCCTAATCATTTATAATATTTGAGTTAATTTTTTAAGTCTAAATTAAGTAAAATTTATTTAGTTGAATCCCCACACATTATTTTCAATAAAACATTCTTAAGCTCTTTGTTCTCTCTATTCCTATATATCATCCCCACTCTTCCATTATTATTAATTTAGATATATAAAAAAATATTTAATTACATTAATAATGAAATTATAAAAAACAATCGTAAATATATTGAATAAAAAAAATACCAATTGATATTTAAAATTTTTGTACTTTTTATTCATTCAATTTTTTTATATTATTATTGTCAAAATTTGCTCCCATTATAATACATTTCTGACTTCACCCCTATTCAGTTTGAATAATCATACTCAACATTAAAAAATGACATGACCAAAAGTAAATGAAGATGTTTGATTGGTATCCAATTATGATGTCCATAAATGTAGTTGACAATTGCAATATAGATGAATTGACCTAGTCATTTAAGAGCTTGCCCTATTGGGTTTTTTTTTTTTTTTCAAATTAAATACAAATAAAGTTCAAGTTATTTTTTTCTTTTGAGAGAGTTGACTAAATCTTAATCCTTAAACCTTTTATCTATGTGTTTAGAAGCTAAATTAGGTTTGTTCCGGGAGCTAATGTAATGAGGCATCAATTTTCACCTATAATCCAATATGTTAGTGATTACCAATACATAACTTCATGCAAAAGCAACTCACTGTTTTGTTACTCTTTGTAAGTTCTGATATGAATCTATCTTACAAAAGTTATGAGGATGCAAAAGTGCAATTTTATCTACCCAAAAAAATTGTTTAAGTTATTTTTAGGGTTAATTCCACTTTGCACCCTAAAAGATACTAAATTTCTCAATTTGTACCCTGAAAGTAAAACTTTCCAACATTGCACCATCCATCGTGTGAAATTATTTCAATCTGACGTCCATTGATATCTTCGCCTGTTTTAAGCTCATGTGACAAGCACATGCAATGTAGAGGGGTTAATATATAAAACGCCAAACAAGTTTTGGCGAGCAAATGGTATGCATAGCACACTCCTCTTCATATACAGATCCAGATGAAAAATAGGAAGAACGAAAAGAAAAAAAGAGAAGGAGAGGAAGGGTAAAATGGAGGGGTATTGCTATTGTTGTAGGAGAGCTCAAATGAAGACATCATTGAGAAATTTTTACCCTGAGAGGAAGATTTTCACATGTTCTAATCATTAGATAAATTTGCCCACTTTTTTGCTTTATTTTGAGTGAATAATATTCAGAAAATTTGGGCAAATCTTGCCCAGTTACAAGCAATTAGTTGTGCATTAGTTGTTGTAAATCCAGTTACATATATTTTTTGTTTAACATAATTTATAGAATTTTTTTTGCTTAGTTATGATTCTGCTATTTTTATGTTTTATTTTTTGTTACTATTTTTTGTGTCACTAGCAATTTACGTGAAATCTTTTTCGTCACATTTGATAGGTTGGTGATCCATATGGTTACTTGGCATGGATTAACCCACCAATGTATACCCATTCACGCTAAATAATACTTAGATTGTTGCGCCATATGACGAGATTAGAAGCACAGATAGAGAGGAACAAAGTGAGAGATAGGATGTTTTGGTTATGCTTTGGTGGTTCGTGGTTGATCATGGTTGTCATTTATTGGTACATGGAAGGATCTGATGATGATGATGGCTTAGCTAGGGAGCTTCCAAATTATGGTATTTAAGTTTGAGTTACCAAAGATTGTCAATTTTGGGATTTAATATGTGCAAGGTTGTCAATTTTGTAGATAATGTGAATGGTGTCAACTTGTTTTTGTGATATCTGTAATGTTGTCAACTAATTTGGACACAATGCAGATGTTTGAATTAGTGTTTCCTGTAATGTGACAATATATGTAATAGTTATGGAAGTAATGCGTCGGTTATGTTTGTGTTTTAGTTATTTGTTAGATCATATTTGTAATCATCTAATTTCGTAGAGTCTATTGTAAAATCTCAACCTATTTCATGGTCATGATGCTATCAAGTTCAAGATCCGACAGCGTCATTAAAGGGATGAGATCAAGCGTCAAAGCTACATAATTCAACATTCGTATGCACCCTCATGCCTAAGACAAATGTAATGACCTAGACACCTACGATGAACCCTTAATTATTTTAACTTAGGATAATTAAGATGAAAATAGAATTGGAAGCGATTCGATTATAACTCCTAGGTGATTTTAAAAGAAAAATTTTTGGGATACCGCAAAGGATTTAGCACATGGATGTTTACCACTTTTATAAAAATTGCAAGTAGAAGTCTCTTTGGAAAAGGCATAAGGAATGATAATGCAACATCTTATAGCATATTATAGGTTTAGCTTTGAAATTTTTTACTAAGATATTGCCTGAGCACTCTTACAAAGGAAAATGGAGTTTGCCAATTTAGTTAAATATCTTTCATGATTTCTGATTTTATTACTAACTAGATTTACTTTGATGTGTCACTTAAATCTTATATTGTAATGAGATTCTTTTAACTTAATCTAATTTGTGATTGTTATGGTTTAGGGACCTTGAAGCATGATTAAAGATGTTACCACATGGTGAGGTGTGAACTCTTAGACTATTAAAATCCCATTTAGTTTTTAGTATAAAAAGATCTCAAATAGTGAGGCTAATACTATTCTCAATGAACAATTGATTATGAACTTTTAAAACTCTATTGAGTTTAACTGATAAAGGATGAAGGAAATCCTATTGGGGTTTGTGAGGGTGTTATGTCAAATACATTAGTTCTGATATGTTAGTTCTTGACCATTTTTCACCTTTTTTTTTCTAACTTTAAAAGTTGTAGTTTTGTAAGTTGTAGATGCAGAGAGAAATTAGACTTGGTGCTTTATTTTGGATTTTTTTTGGTCTAGCATCCTTCTAATTATATCTTTCACAATTTACAATATTTTGTCAAATGTATCTTTCACCATTTACAACAACATCTAGGGGTGTTCAAATTTTCAATTACCCGCAAATTTCGACCATATTCTACTAATCAGTTACCCGAAAGAATCGGATAGGCCAACGGAAGATTTTTTGGTATTCTGCAAAAAATCGGGTAGGAATGTGAAATATCTATAAAATTTCCGTATTCCTACCCTACCCTACCCGCATACATATGTTAATCCCTAAAAATTAAAATCCAAAAATCTAGAAACCCTAATGTTTTATTGATGTTTATGACTTTCTTATATATGATGTATTGATGGTTATGACTTTCTTATTGTGTTTTATTGTAATTATTTTTGTATTATCTAATTTATTGTGTTTTCTTTAGTATTATTAGTTTATTGTGTTAGTTAATTAGTACAAGTTACTTAATTAAATTGTTAAAATGATCCAAAAATTAATAACTAAAAAATATGTGTTCACCCGATTTCCTACCTGATTGTTTTGGACAGAATTCGGGTAGGAATAGTACACTTGATCGGGTAGGGTAGACCAGGAGCGGAGCCAGAAAATTGTGTCAGGGTGGGCACAAATATTTTAACAATTATTATTTTTTTCTTGCAATTGATAGAAATAGGACAATAATTTATTTAATTACATCATATTTAATACTTAAAAGTTCATTAAACCCACTATACTGAAATTTGGTAAACTTAGTATATACAAACGATAATATTTTTTTTTATAAAATATTAACTAATTAAAATCACTTAGAATTGATTTCTGTGAATTTTTGTACTTTTAAAACGTTGTATAACAATTTTATTATTCTTTAGATACATAATCAAGTTATCACTTTGGTATTTATAAATCATTTGATCGATTATACAGTTCAATGTGCATTCTATAATTTTTACCATAATTAAAAAAAATAAATGTCAAAATCACAAGTAAACTAGCGAATATGTATATCATATTTTTTTTAGTCTTAGAAAATATAAAATAATTCTAGTATATTCAAAAAATTTCTAGATAGGTACATCATCATCTCAAAATGTGTCAAAAAATTCATATTCATTTGATATAAATTTACTAATTGATGTGCCAAAAAAAATAGGAAGGACATAATTAAAATTATTCATTTGATATAAGTGTACATTAATATTTTTGTCTTTAATTTTAGGTGGGCACAAATAATATATTATACAAATATACAATATACATACCTAAGTAAAAAAAAAATTGAGGGGGGACACTTGCCCACCCTGAACAGGGCTGCCTCCGCCTTTGGGGTAGACCAATAAAAAATTCTTCCGCAAAATATCGGGTAGGAAAATGGAATATTATAATTCCTACCCGTAAGGTAAGATGAACACCCCTAACAATATCCATCAAAATGTTTTTTAATTGATAAATAATGCACGAATGATAAATAATGCACGAATGCATATGGTATTATTAGTATGTTCAACTATATCTTCTTGGGTTTCATGCTGACGTAAAATTAGACTTAGAACATTTCTTGTTGTTAATGTGATTCTATTTATTAGTCAATGGCCTACATGTTAGCTTTTTGACATGAATGCCTTTGGCTTTAAATAATGAAAAGATTTTCTAACAATGAGCAATCCTTAAATTTTTTTCTTGCCACTAGACATTTATTTTCTATCTATTGTTTTGCATTTCTTGTTAGATTAATGTTATAAGTGAACGAAACAATTTCGTTGCATTGTGATTTCTACCACGAGAGGTGAGGATTTAAGGTTTCTAACAAATATTACATGCAATGTGACAAAAAGTACATGCGATATGCTATTTTAATAACTCTTACTATGTGTCATTTTGTTATTGGGCATAATTTTTTGCTTGTGACGTGACTATGAAATTCATTTATGTTATTGTGGTGGTTGAAAAATGGTTGTGTTATAAATTGTGTATATAGGTTGAACTTCTTTCGAAATTTTATTTTTAGCGAAAATTTTGTCAAAATTCTTTAAATTTATTGGAGCTAGAATGTTTTAATTTTGATTAAGATAAAAATCAAAAAATGAACCATACAATAGTAAGATTTGAAAATTTTAAGTGATTTGACCCATTTTTTCCAATGTAGTCTCAATTTCTAATTTTTGGGTTTTTTCATGATACAGTGTCCTTAGACACGAGCAACTTTGTGTTAAAGATGGAAAAATTTAGGCTAAATGAGTATACATAGTATTTAGGAAGAATTACATTCAAATTCCTTGAGGTTTGTTATTTCATCACTGAGATCCTTTAATATTTAAAAATTATTATACACAGACTCCCTAAGCTTTGTACGTGCGTAACACTTATACCCCTACCGTCAATGTTCGTGACTAAATTATTCTCAAACCCCTTGAAATTTGTACGTGTGTAATATTTAGACTCCTCAAGTTTAAAATGTTATACTTAAACAAAAAATACTCCAATCAAAGATAGAATATCAAATATTTTAACTACTCAAATTTTAATCGAATTTTATGTAGAAAGATTGTTTGGAGTTTACGAAAGGGTAATTTTAAAAGAATGTGACCGAAATTTTTCATAAAGTATAAAGAGTTGGTTGCAAAATAATATCACTTGACACGTACTGTCAGAAACAACTATGTTTAAAACAATAGACTTTTCCTATTTTTTTATTTTTTTTTAAATTCCAATCAAACTTTGCCTAAGAGGGATGAGAGATATTACAGCAATTTATGCACCAACAGAGAGTTTGGTTGGAAGTAAGTTCTTAACGAATGTCTGGTGGCAATATGTTACATAATCAATATTACAAAACTCAAATAAAACTCAAAAAATTACAACTTAAATATATATTATCTCTTAGATAAATGGGTCCCATCAATTTTTTCAATATGACCCACTCATTTCACACTGATCCAATGAATGATATACATTTGAATTTCATTTGAGTTATGTAGTATTTCTCATATTGCACGTACAGTCAATATTGCCACATTTATTTTTCTTCATAAACCACTCCTTTAGGTTACATATAATTACGAATACACTATTTCAATATTGAAAAATACACCACCCTTAAAGAGTCATCTTTGTAATATTATATAGTTTAGTGCATTTCAATAATCTATAAATTTTTATCCAAATACATTCAAATTAGTCTAAAAAAATTGCATTATCTCACAAAAACAAGATTAACTAACGTACCTTACACGCGCACTCCTCATTAGTCCTATATTATAAAAGAGTGTAGGCAAATTTTCGTCCCTCTAACTTTCATTTTAGGGTAACACTACTATACCGCCAACTTGCTTTTCGGTACCATACCGAAAAGTAAGTTGGCTTATGTATGTTACACGTGGCTCTTTAATGGTTTTTTAAAACCGATTTCACCGGTATATTGTTGAACCATAAAAGTTGTTACTAAATAACTAGCTCAAAAAGTGTATCTCATCCAATAGAGTTGAACCCCTCCATTAAAATTGTACTACATCCAATAGAGTTGTACCTCATCGAATAGAGTTGTACTCACATCCAAAAAAGTTGTAACTATCCATTAAAGTTGTACCACATCCAATAGAGTTGAACCATATCCATTAAAGGTGTAACCACATCCAAAAGAGTTGTAATCATACCTTTAAAGTTGTACCATATCCATTAAAGGTATACCCATATCCAAAAGAGTTGTAATTCTTCAATTAAAGTTGTACCCTATCCATTAAAGGTGTACCCACATCCAAAAGAGTTGTAATTCTTCAATTAAAGTTGTACCCTATCCATTAAAGGTGTAGAGTTGTAATCCTACCATTAAACTTGTAACCGTTAACTATTTGATTAGTTTCAACCCAATTATTAATATCAATTATTAGCCCAATTATTAAGATCAATTATATATTTAAGGAACAATTATATTACTTTGTCCCTATGTATTTTCTACGGAAAAAAATAATAGACGTTTCTAATTAGGTAATGTGGAATAAAAATATTACTTGAATGTGAAATATAGGGAACAAAATAAAAATATTTTTATAGTTTAGGAGTGTAAGTGTAATTTACTTATGATGAATTAAGACCGGCCGTAGGAATAGGCGATCGATCCTGGTGTATAATTACATTTACTTATCCTATCATATTACACTTTTATCCTTTTTATATTACACTTTTTTCCCTTTCATATTACACTTTTATTTTAATTCTAAAGAAGAAGTTGATCAGACCATTCCATACATAAGACTTGCAAGTGTCTTAGGCAGATTTGGAGGGGAAGAAGCATAGAAGAAGGTCATCGTCTTCAACCACAGCCAATTCAATTCCACCGATTTCACGATTTCACCGATTTCAATTCATCAAATTTACACCAAATTAACATTCAATTCTTCAAATCAACATTTAATTTTACCTAATAAACATTTAATTCATTAAATTAACATTAAATTCAACTAATAAACATTTAATTCATCAACGTAACATTCAATCTCATCCAATTTATATTCAAATTCATTCAATTAACATTCAATTCATAAAATTAATATCGAAAATCCTCCAAAAAAGATTCAATTTAATAAATTAATATCAAAGTAACACGCAATTTCATCCAACCAACATTATATAAATAACAAATTAACATTCAATTCTTCAAATCAAAATTCAATTTCATCTAATAAACATTTAATTCTTCAACTTAACATTCAATCACATCCAATTAATATTCAATTCATAAAATTAACATTCAATTCATCTAATTTATATTCAAATTCATTAAATTAACACTCAATTTATCAAATTAATATCGAAAATCATCGAATAAAGGTTCAATTTAATAAATCAACATCAAAGTAACATACAATTTCATCCAATAAACATTTAATTCATCAAATCAATACCAAATTAATATTCTATTCAACAAATTAACATTCAATTTCATCTAATAACATTTAATATACAATTCATTAAATTTATACCAAATAAACATTTAATTTCATCAAATAAACATTCAATTCATCATATGAACACCAAAATAAAATTCAATTCATCCAATTAATATTTAATTCATTAAATTAACATTCAATTCATCAAATTAAAATAAAAAATATCTAATAAAGATTTAATTCATCAAATCAACACCAAATTAACATTCAATTTAACAAATTAACATTCAATTTAACAAATTAACATTTTATTTCGAATAATAAACATTCAATTCATTAAATTAACATTTAAATTAACTATTTAACATTCAATTCATCAAATTAACATTCAATTTTTCAAATCAACACCAAACTAAAAATCAATTCATCAAATTAACACAAAATTAATATTCAATTCATTAAATTCGCATTCAATTATATATGATAAACATTTAATTCATCAAATTAACCTAACGTTCAATTCCATCCAATAAAATTTTAATTTATCAAATTAACACTAAATTAACATTCAATTCGTGCAATATATATTTAAATTCATCCAATTTACACTCAATTCATCAAATTAACATCCAAAATCATCTAATAAAAATTCAATTTATCAAACCAACACCAATGTAATATAAAAATTCATTGAATAAATATTTAATTCATCAAATCAACACCAAATAAACATTCAATTCAAAAAATTAAAATTTCATTTCGTATAATAAACATTCAATTCATTAAATTAACATTTAAATTAACTATTTAAAATTAAATTTATCAAATTAAGATTCAATTTTATCCAATTAATATTCAATTCATTAAATTAACACCAAATTAATATTCAATTCTTCAAATTAACACTAAATTAACTTTCAATTCATCAAATTAACACAAAATTAATATTTAATTCATCGAATTCACATTTAATTCCATCTAATAAATAATTAATTCATCAAATTAACTTAATATTCAGTTGTATCAAATAAATATTCAATTCATCAAATTAATACTAAATTAACATTCAATTCATCCAATTTATATTCAAAACCATCCAATTAACACTCAATTCATCAAATTAACATCCAAAATCATCTAATAAAATTCAATTTATTAAACCAACACCAATGTAATATAGAAATTTATCGAATAAATATTTAATTCATCAAATCAACACCAAATTAACATTCAATTCAACAAATTAACATTTCGTTTCGTATAATAAACATTCAATTCATTAAATTAACACCAAATTAACATTTAATTCATCAAATCAATACAAAATTAACATTCAATTCATCAAACTAACACCAAATTAATATAAATTGTATGAATTGAATATATATTTGGTATTGATTTCATCAATTGAACATAAATTTGGTGTTAATTTGACGAATGAATATGTATTGGATGAATTTAATGTTAATAGTTGAATTTAAATGTTAATTTTATTAATTGAATGTTTATTAGATGAAATGTAATTTTAATTTAGCGTTTGTGGGGTGTAAGTGTAATTTACATGTAGAAGAATTAAGACCGGGCGAAGAAATGGGAGACCGATCGGGGGTTAATATCACACTTTTATCCCTTTTATCCCTTAACTATCACACTTTTATTCCTTTTATCCCTTAACTATCACATTTTTATCCATTTTATCCCTTAACTATCATACTTTTATCTCTTTTATCCCTTAACTATCACACTTTTATCCCTTAAATAATCAAAAAAATCCTATTGTCATCAAAAAATATTCAATATTTTTTAAATAGTCCTATTTTTTATTAACAACAAATAAATAATGAATAAAATCAAATAATTAAAAGAATTATAAATAAAAAAATTGTAAATAATGCTTCCAACTATTTGGGTAGGGGTATAACTTTTTTGGATTGGGCTCCAACTTTTGGGGTGACTCGGATTAGCTAGATTATAACTGTTTTGGGGAGATTTCAACTATTTTGGATTGAGTTATAACCTTTTCGTATGAGGTTTAATTTTTTAGGATTGGATTATATTTTTTTGGGGTGGTTCTAACTTTTTGGGATATAGTTTCAATTTTTATGCATTAATTTATATTTTTGGCTCACGTTTCAATTTTTTTAATTGAGTTATAACCTTTTTGGGGTAGGTTTTAACTATTGGGGAGAGGTTCCAACTCTTTGGGTAGGGGTATAACTTTTTGAATTGGATTCCAATTTTTGACTGAAGTTTCAACTTTTTTGAATTGAATTATAACTTTTTTGGTAGAGATTCCAACTTTTTTGGGGTGGGTTCCAACTTTTTTGGGGTGGATTCCAATTTTTTTGGTAGGGGTTCCAACTTTTTGGGTAGGGGTTCCAACTTTTTTGCGGTGGGTTCTAACTTTTTTGGGGGTGGGTTCTAACTTTTTTTGGGGTGGGTTCTAACTTTTTGGTGATAGAGTTTCAACTTTTATGCATTAGTTTATACTTTTTGGGCTTGCATTTCAACTTTTTTGAATTGAGTTATAATTTTTTGGGATGAGCTCCAATGGTTGGGGGAGGGGTTCCAACTTTTATGGTGAGATTTTAACTATTTTGGATTGGGTTAGAACTTTTTGGGATAGAGTTTCAACTTTTTGGCTGAAGTTTCAACTTTTTTGAATTGAATTATAACTTTTTGGGGTGGGTTCTAACTTTGAGGGGAGAAGTTCCAACTTTTTTGGTGGGGGTTCCAACTTTTTCGGCTTGTGTTTCAACTTTTTTGAATTGAGTTATAACTTTTTGAGATGAACTCTAACGGTTGGGGGAGAGGTTCCAACTTTTATGGTGAGATTTTAACTATTTTAGATTAGGTTATAATTTTTGGGGATAGAGTTACAACTTTTTGGCTGAGGTTTCAGCTTTTTTGAATTTAATTATAATTTTTTGGAGTGGGTTCTAACTTTAAGGGGAGGGGTTCTAACTCTTTCGGTAGAGGTTCTAACTTTTTTAGTAGGGGTTCCAACTTTTTTGGGGTGGGTTCCAATTTTTTGGGGATAGAGTTTCAACTTTTGTGCATTAGTTTATACTTTTTGGGCTTATGTTTCAACTTTTTTGAATTGAGTTATAACTCTTTGGGATGAGCTCTAACGGTTGGAGAAGAGGTTCCAACGTTTATGGTGAGATTTTAACTATTTTGGATTGGGTTATAACTTTTTGAAATAGAGTTTCAACTTTTTTGCTGAGGTTTCAACTTTTTTGAATTGAATTATAACTTTTTTGGGTGGGTTCTAACTGTTGGGGGGACGGGTTCCAACTTTTTTGGTAGGGGTTCCAATTTTTTTGAGTAGGGATTCCAACTTTTTGGGTAGGGGCTCCAACTTTTTTGGGGTGAGTTTTAACTTTTTTTGGAGTGGGTTC
Organism: Ilex aquifolium; assembly: GCA_951799425.1. Taxonomy (NCBI): domain Eukaryota; kingdom Viridiplantae; phylum Streptophyta; class Magnoliopsida; order Aquifoliales; family Aquifoliaceae; genus Ilex; species Ilex aquifolium. The sequence goes on from OX637395.1 coordinate 13,468,711, forward strand.
TAACTTTTTGGGGATAGAGTTTCAACTTTGATGCATTAGTTTATACTTTTGGGGCTTGTGTTTCAACTTTTTAGAATTGAGTTATAACTTTTTGGGGTGGGTTCTAACTGTTGGGGGAGGGGTTCCAACTTTTTTGGTAGGGGTTCCAATTTTTTTTGTAGGGGTTCTAACTTTTTTAGTAGGGGTTCCAACTTTTTTCAAGTGGGTTCCAACTTCTTTGAATAGGGGTTCTAACTTTTTGGGTAGGGGTTTCAACTGTTTTGGGGTGGGTTCCAACTTTTTTTGGGATAAGTTCTAACTTTTTGGGGATAGAGTTTCAACTTTTATGCATTAGTTTATATTTTTTGGGCTTGTGTTTCAACTTTTTTGAATTGAGTTATAACTTTTTAGGGTGGGTTCCAACTGTTGGGGGAGGGGTTCCAACTTTTTCGGTAGGGATTCCAACTTTTTGGGGTGAGTTCCAACTTTTTTTGGGGTGGGTTCTAACTTTTTGAGGATAGAGTTTTAACTTTTATGCATTAGTTTATATTTTTTGGGCTTGTGTTTCAACCTTTTTGAATTGAGTTATAACGTTTTGGGGTGGGTTCTAACTGTTAAAGGGAAGAGTTCCAACTTTTTCGGTATGAGTTCCAACTTTTTGGGTAGGGGTTCTAACTTTTATGGGGTGAGTTCCAACTTTTTTTGGGGTGGGTTCTAACTTTTTGGGGATAGAATTTCAACTTTTATGCATTAGTTTATACTTTTTGGGCTTGTGTTTCAACTTTTTTGAATTGAATTATAACTTTTTGGGGTGGGTTCTGACTCTTGGAAGGAGGGGTTCCAACCTTTTTGGTACGGTATAACGGTTGGGGGAGGGGTTCCAACTTTTACAGTAGGGGTTCTTACTTTTTTGGTAGAGGTTCTAATTTTTTTGGGGTGGGTTCCAACTTTTTTTGGGGTGAGTTCTAATTTTTTGGGGATATAATTTCAATTTTTATGTATTAGTTTATATTTTTTGGGCTTAGTTTTCAATTTTTTTGGATTGAGTTATAATTTTTTGGGTGGATTCTAACTTATGTGGGAGTTAGACCTTTAAAAGTGAAATTACTACATTTTTTAGGTATGTTACCAGCTTTTTGGTATGAGGTTATTTGTCAAATTCTACTCCTTTTTCATCGATTTATCAGGTAACCGATATTCCACTTTTTAAATTGATCAAAGGCTACAAAAACAGAAAAATTACATCAATGACCCAAATGGAATGTCAGTAGCGTACTGGAAAGCAAAATTCGATATTGTACTACTTCATTTTAATTGCATGCAGACTAAATGAAAAGATCACAATTAAAGACAAAATGGATGTAATAATGCCTGAAGTGGTCCCACAATTTATTTTTCCATCTTTTTTCGTCCTTCTCTGTTCAGTGGCCATAAAATAGTTTTTTTTTCAACAATTTGCTGACGAGGCATGACTACAGGAACCAAACCCTGGAAGAAGAAAGAGAGAGGGTAGTGGGTCCAGCTGCCCTCAAGTCAAAAGGGTGTTCACAATTTTTGATATTTAATAATATTATTTAGACTTAATTTTTTAATTTAATTTATCATAATTATTAGATTAGTTATAAATTTTAATAAATATTACAGTCCAATGTCAGTCTAATAATTATGAATAATTAATTCAATAAATTAAACAAAATAATATTGTTATTTGATAGAATTTTTCATTCACTACAATAAAAGACCAGTAAATATCTTCCTTATGCACTATTCATATATGGGCCCACACCATTGGAAGAAAACCTAACTAATGTCAGACAATAGAATGTCGGGTAACTCTACGCCAACCTACTTATGGATAAAATTACCACATTTAAAGGTAATATTACGAAGATTGTGATAAATTTATGACATAAATTAGTTAAGTTACAATTACTATAGACAAATTTACAACAACTTTGGTTACTTTACAACAATTAAGGGCATATTATACTACGATAGAGGTGAATTTACAACAAATGAGATAAAATTACTACTTATTAGGGTAAAATTATCACCACTGTGAATAAAGTTATCACATTTAAAGGTCATATTATAAGGATTGTGAGTTAATTTAGAAATAAATTAAGTACAACCATTGTGGACGAATTTATAACAAATTTGGTAAAACTACATGGGTATATTTAATTCAGTTTATGATTAAGATACAATAATAGTGAACAAAGTTACACGAGTATAGGCCAAAGTTACTATTGTATTGGTTAAAATTCAACATATGTGGATAATTTTATCAATTATGGTATTCTTACCCTAAATAATGGTAAATTCGCCCTAAATACTAGTAACGTCATCCAAAATCATCGTAATATTACCGTAAAAGTGGTAATATTGTCTCTAACGGTGGTAATGTTACATCAAACAAAAATAACATTACCCGAATAGTGGTAAATGCACCTTAAATCACAGTAAATTCACCCAAATCATTGTAATATTATTCCAAACAATGGTATTTTCAATCCAAATGACATTCAATTCATCAAATCAACATTCAAATTCTTCAAATTAATATTTAATTAATCTAATTAATATTAAATTAACATTTAATTCATTTTATTACCATTAAAATTCATAAAATTAATATTCAATTTTTTCAAATTAAAATTCAATTCATCTAATTAATATTCAAATTTATTCAATTAACATTCTCTATATCAAATTAACATCCAAAATCGAAATTGGATAAACATTCAATTCATCAAATCAACACCAAAGTACAATGCAATTTCATTCAATTAACACTCAAATCATCAAATTGATATCCAAATTCATAATTAGCACTAAATTCATCTAATTAATAGTCAATTTAGTTAGATTAACATTTAATTTATCTAATAAATAATAAATTAACATTCAATTAATATTCACTTCATCAAATTAACACAAAATTATCATTCAATTCATCAAATTAACACAAAACTATCATTTAATTCATCAAATTAACATTTAAATTCAACTGATCAACATTAAATTTATCAATTTAACATTCAATTCATCCAATTAAAATCAATTAACATTCAATTCATTCAATTTATATTCACATCACATTAACACTCAATTCGTCAAATTAACATAAAAAATCATTCAATAAACATTCAAGTTCACCCAAATAATATTCAATCGACTAAATTTATACGAAATTAATATTTAATTCATCCAATTAACATTTAATTCATCAAATTAATATTCAAAAAATATGAAATTTCATCCAACCAACATTCAATTTATCAAATTGACATTAAATTAACATCCATATTCATTCAGTTAATATTAAATTCATCAATTTATTATTCAACATCGTTCAACATCAAATTGACAAAATTAAATTCATTAAATTAATACAAAACTAACATTCAATTTCTTCTACTTAACATTTAGTTGATCAAAGTAATATTGAATTTGAACAAGTGCAATTAAATTCATCAAATTATCAACCAAATTAACATTCAACTTCATCCAATTAATATTCAATTCATCCAATTAACATTCAATTTCATCTCATTAACAAAAAAATTGATCAAATTAGCATCCAAAATCTTCAAATTAACATTTAATTCACCAAATCAAAATTAAGGTAACATGAAATTTCATCTACTTACACTCAATTCATGAAATTGACATCAAATTAGCATCCAAAATTATTCAGTAACATTTAATTCATCAAATTAAAATTAAATTTCATCCAATTAGCATTCAATTTATAAAATGAATAATAAATTAAAATTTAGTTCATTAAATTAACACAGATGTAACAATTAATTTATCAAATTAACAATAAATTAATAGTAAAATTCATAAAATTAATACAAAATTAATATTAATGTCATTTTATTAACATTCAATTCTTCAAATTAACATTCAAATTCAACTAGTTTACATTAAATTCATAAAATTAACATCAAAATTAACATTCCATTAATTCATCCAATGTTATATTCAAATTCACCAAATCAACTTTCAATGCATTAAAAAAGGGAAAGTTTGGGATCGATCACAAACGTCTATAATCGATCGCAAGTTCACAAAAGTGAGTTTTTTGAAACCTAGAGACTAGTGACCGACCACAAACATTTTGGATAATATTAACACCATATTAATTTGACATTCAATTTATCAAATTAACAACAAATTTTAATCTAATTAATATTTAAATTCAACTAATTAACATCAAATTAATATCAAAATTAGCATTCAATTTCACCCAATTAATATTTAATTCATTACATTAACACAAATTAACATTCAGTTTATCTAATTCTTATTTAAATTCATCCCATTAACATTCAATTTCATGCAAATCAATATTCAATTCATCAAAGTAACACCAAAATGACATTCAAATTCTCAAATTAATACTCAATTTCATTAAATTAACATTCAATTTATCAAATTAACAATATATTAACATTCAAATTCATTAAATTAACGTTCAATTCATCAAATTAATATAAAATGAATAACCAATGTTAATCTAATTAATATTTAAATTCAAATAATTAACATCAAATTAATATCCAAATTAGCATTCAATTTTATCTAATTAACATTCAATTTATCAAATTAATAATAAATTAACATTTAATTTCATCCAAAATAATTCGGTTCATCCAATGTATATTCAAATTCACCAAATTAACATCTAATGCATCAAATTAACATCTCAAATCACCCAATTAATATTCAATTCATCAAATAAACATTAAAATAATATACAAGTTCATTCAATTAACTTTCAAATCTTTAAATTGACATTATATTAATACCTAAATTCATCAAATTAGCATTTAGTTCATCAAATTTATATTCAATTTTATCCAATTTATATTTAATTTATTAAACTAACAAAAAATCAACCTTCACTTTCATCCTTTTAACATTTAATTCATTAAATTAAAATAAAAGTGACATTCATATTTATCCAATTAACATTCATTTTCACCCAGTTAACATTTAATTCATTAAATTAATTCCAAATTAATCAATTTAACATTCAGTTCCATCAAATTATTTTGCTACATATTAAATTTCGAGTTAATTAAAATTTATTTTTTTACATATTAAAATTTGAGCTGATTAAAATTCAGATTCGAGCTGATTCAATCGCTACTCCTTCAGCTTGGTCTCTCAGCTAAAGTTCTACTACTTTAGCTAATGCTACCAACTCTGCAATCTTGTTCTAGCCCTCAGCCCAAAGCACAATTCTGGACTTGCCTCAGCTCTACCATTGGCTCATTCTCCCAAAGCTACTTTGCCCTAAGCTATACTCGCAGCTCAATCTTCAAGCTCAGTTATGTTTAACTATCACCATTATTTCATATCAGCTGAGCAATTTTATTGTTAGACATTATGCTTAGGTAGTTTTTATTCCATTTTTGTACTAAGCATGCTTTTTTATTTCCTTCAAACTATTAATCTCCAATGTATTTAGATTGCATCGAGGGGTAAAGTACAAAAGTCTCCCCCAGCTAGGTGTAATTTAATTTTGAATAAATAAAATTCTCTCATACCGTCGAGGTTCACCAAAAAAAAAAAAGATTCGAGCTGATTAAATTTTATTTTTTTATATATTAAAATTCGAGGCAATTAATTTTTTTTTTTACGTAGTAAAATTTGAGTTGATTTGAACTCAACTTGAACTACTAGCGTATATCACTGATTAAAATTCGATTCAAGTCGATTGAATTTTTTTTTTTTACTTCTTAAATTCGTGCTAATTAAAATTCGATTCAAGTTGATTTAAGTTTGAGTCGATTAAATTTATATTTTTTTATGAATTAAAATTCAGGCTGATTAAAATTCAATACAAGTTGATTAAAATTTGATGAGAGCTGATTAAAAATCGAACTGAATTTTAATCGACTCAAATTTTAATAAGTAAAGAAAATATAATTTTAAATCAACTCAAATTTAAATACATAAAACATAAATTTTAATTAGCTCAAATCAAATTTCAATCAGCACGAATTTTAATAAGTAAAAAATATAAATTTCAATCAACTTGAATCGAATTTTAATATTTAGTTTCATCCAATTAGAATTCAATATAATCGAATTTCAATGTTAATTTGATAAAACTGACAGTCATTAAATTCATGAATTTTAATGTTTATTTAATAAAATAGGCGGCCAATTTTGTGTTAATTTTATGAAATCAAAGTTTAATAAATAAAATTAAAGGTATTTTTATTAATTTTGGTGAAAATGAATTTTGCGATCTATCCTAATTATTTATTTATTTTTTTGGAAAATATCAATATTAATATAATTTTTTGGAATATATCAAAATTATTATTTAGAATATATCAAAATTATTATTTTTTTATCTCCAAAATGTTTGCGATCTATCCCAAGAACCTGAGATCTATCTCAATGTTGTAGTAGTTTCTCCCTAAAACTTATTGAAAAACGATAAGTTTGGGATTGATCACAAATGTCTATGATCAATCACAAGGTCACTAGAGAGAGATTTAGCAAAATTGTCGGCAATTTACCACAACTACGACATATTTATCACTTTTGAGGGTCATTTGATAATAATTGTGGATAAATTTAAAACTTTAGAGGTTAATTTATGACTATTCTGATTAATATTACGATTGTTTTGGTTAATATTGTGATAATTTTGGGTAACATTATGATAATTAAGGGTAAATTTACGATAAAAAGAAGTTAAATTAAAATCATGGTGGATGAATTTACCACAATTGTGGACACTATGTGGAATATGGTGAAATTATTATTATTTTTTATGTAAAAAATTTTTGCGATCTATCGCAAGGTTATAGTAGTCTCTCACAAAAAGAGCATGAAAGCTGTTGACCTGAAAGATTGTGATCAATCATAGAGTGAAACGATAGATCATTGTACTTCACAACAATTTTTTGTTTTAAGAAGAAAATTTGCGACCGATCCTATATTTTTACGATCAATCATAGCACTACATTTTTTGTGATCTATCCCAATAGATTATGATCTATCGCAAAGATTTAAAATATACATTAAAATGCTAAAAGAATGTTTGGGATCGATCACAGGTATCCTTGACTTAATGGATAAATTTACTAGTACATAGGTCAAGTTTACTTTCATTTTGGTTAATATTATGATAAGCGTGGATAATAATACAAATTTAAAAGTATTTTTTTTATCTCCACAATGTTTTGATCTATCCCAACAGCTTGGGATCTATTGCAAGGTTGCAATAGTCTCCCCCAAAAGTGATATTCCTCATCCAAATTTGGTAACTTATTGAAAAACTTTAAGTTTAGGATCCATCACAAATCTCTATGATGGATCACCCAATTATTAATAGTTAATTTTAGTTAATTAACATTCAATTTATTAAATTAACATTCAAATTCAATATATTTTTTACATATTAAAATTCAAGTTGATTAAAATTCGTTTTTCTACATATTAAAATTTGAGCCGATTAAAATTCAGATTCGAGCTGATTAAATTTTATTTTTTTTACATATTAAAATTTGAGTCAATTAATTTTTTTTTTAAATATTAAAATTCGAGTTGATTTGAGTTTAGCCTGAGCTACTAGCGCCTAGCACTGATTAAAATTCGATTCGAGTCGATTGAAATTTGTATTTTTTTTACTTCTTAAAATTCGTGCTAATTAAAATTTGATTCAAGTTGATTAAAATTTATTTTTTACGCATTAAAATTTGAGTCAATTAAATTTTATATTTTTTTATGTATCAAAATTCAAGCTATTAAAATTCAATGCGAGTTGATTAAAATTTGATGAGAACTGATTAAAAATCAAATTGAATTTTAATTGACTAAAATTTTAATAAGTAAAAAATAACTTGGTTTTCATAATGTTGTCTGTTGACCTGAAATATTGTGATCGATCATAGAGTGAAATGACAGATCATTATACTTCAGGAAAAAAAATTTACGTATTAAAATTCGGACCGATTAAAATTAGATTCGAGCTAATTAAAATTCATTTTTTACTATTAAAATTTGAGTAGATTAAAAATTATATTTTTTTACATATTAGATATAAATGTTTGCGATCTATCACAAGAACTTGAGATCTATCACTTATTGAAAAATGGTAAGTTTGGGAACGATCGCAAATGTCTATGATCGATCGCAAGTTCACGAAAATGAGTTTTATTGAAACCTAGAGATTGGTGACTGATCACAAATATTTTTGATAATATTAACACCATAGTGGTCAGATTTAATATTTTTAAGGATAATATTATTATTGTTGTAGTAAGATTTACCAAAATCGTGGACAATTTACCACAATTAAGGGTAGATTTATCACATGTGAGGATCAATTTAAACAATTAAGGGCATATTTACCACCTTTGAGGGTCAATTACAATAATTGTGAATAAATTTATCACAATTAAGGGCAGATTTATCACCTTTGAGGGTTAGTCTACCATAATTAAGGACAAATTTACCACTTTTATGGGTAAGCGTACCAGATTTGTGGATATATTTACAATTTTAGAGACCATTTACGACTGTTTTGGTAATATTTATAACATATGTGGGTAAGTTTATGATGATCAAGGGTAAATTTATTACAGTTTATTGTTAACTTAAAATGACTGGAAAAATTTACTAGTACATAAAAGTCAAGTTTACTTTTATTTTGGTTAATATTATGATAACCATGGATAATAATAATACAAATTTAAAATTATTCTTTTTTTAATCTCTAAAATGTTTGTGATCTATCCCAAGAGCTTGGGATCTATCGCAATGTTATAGTAGTTCCCCCCCAAAAGTAGTTTCTCAAGAGATTGTGATCGATCATAGAGTGAAACGATAGATCATTGTACTTCATGACAATTTTTTGTTTTAAGAAGAAAAATTGCGATCGATCCTATGTTTTTGTGATTGATCATAGTACTACATTTTTTGTGATATATCCCGATAGATTAGGATCTATTGCAAAAGGTTTAGAATATACCTTAAAATATTAAAAGAATGTTTGGGATCGATCACAGGTATCCTTAACTTATTTTTTTGGCAATTAATCTTCAATTTTGTTTCTTTACATTAAATATCACCAATTTAAAGTCTTTTTTCACCAAATCATTAATATAAAATTGACCTTTAATATTATCAAAATGACATTTAATTTCAACAATTTACAATTTAATTTCACCAAATTAACATTCAATTTTATCCAATTAATTCGATTTTAATTTGATAAAATAAAATATTAATTCAAAAAAATTGCATTGAATGAAATTTAATTGTAATTTGAATAAATTGAACATTAATTTGGTGTTTATTTGGATGAAATTAAATTCTAAAATTTGGAATTTCAATGTTAATTTGATAAAATTGATAGTTATTAAATTCATGAATTTTAATGTTTATTTAATAAAATATGCTATCAATTTGGTATTAATTTTATAAAATTAAAGTTTAATAAATAAAATATAGGAAGAATTATACTCAGACCCCTTGAGGTTTGTCACTTAATCACTCAGACCCCCTGACATTTAAAATATTACACACGGACCCCCTAAGGTTTGTATGCACTTAACACTTAGACCCTTGTTGTCAAATGTCCGTTAATATATTCGTTAGTAAATTACACTCAGACCCTCTTAAGTTTGTAGGCATATAATACTTATATTCCACAAGTTTAAAATGTTATACTTAGACAAAAAATACTCTAATTAAAGATAGAATATCAAATACGTTAAATTTTACAACCAAAATTCATTTCTATTGAATCATTTATTGAAATAAAATCAAAAATAAAAAGTCAATTTTAAAAAAAAAATCGTAATTAGTATACAATTATACTATCTATTGGAATAAAATTAAAAAATCAAACAAGGAGTCTAAGTCATTTATAATAAAACATAAATTTTACATTCAAAATTCATGTTCTATTAAGTTATTTATTAAAATAAAATCAAAAATAAAAATTTAATTTTTTCTTAAAAAATCGTATTTAGTGTACAATTATACTATCTATTGGAATAAAATTAAAAATCAAAAAAGGGGTCAAACTATAATTGAAACAATATATTCTAACTTTAATTGGGGTAATCTGGTAGTTTAATTTGGTCGTTTAAACAACTAAATTAAATTCCAATAGATAGTATAATTATATAATAATTATGATTTTTTAAGAAAAAAATAGATTTTTAATTTTAATTTTATTTCAATAAATGTCATAATATAACATAAATTTTGGTTGTAAAATTTAAAATATTTGATATTCTATCTTTAATTGGAGCAGTTTTTTGTCTAAGTATAATATTTTTAAACTTGAAAGGTCTAAGTATTATATACCTACAAACTTTAGGAGAGTCTGTATGTAATTTACTAACGGATAGTGACGACAGGTGTCTAAGTGTTACGCGCGTACAAACCTAAGGGGGTTTGTATGTAATATTTCAAATGTCAGGGGTCTGAGTGATTAATTGATAAACCTCAAGGGGCCTGAGTGTAATTCTCCTAAAATAAAATGTGTTTTTTAATTAATTTGGTGAAAGTGAATTTTGCGATCTATCCCAATTATTTATTTTTTTGGAATATATGAAAATTATTATTATTTTTTGGAATATATCGAAATTATTATTTGAAATATATTTAAAATATTATATTTTTTTATCTCCAAAATATTTGCGATCTATCTCAAGAGCTTGAGATCTATCACAAGGTTATAGTAGTCTTCCCAAAAACTTATTGAAAAATGGTAAGTTTGAGATCGATCACAAATATATATGATCGATCATAAGGTCACTAGAGTGAGATTTACAAAAATTTTGGGCAATGTACCACAATTAAGGGCAGATTTACCACCTTTAAGGGTCAGTTTACAACAATTGTGAATACATTTACAAGTGTAGAGGTTAATTTATGACTATTCTGATTAATATTACTACTGTTTTAGTTAACATTACGACAATTTTGGGAAACATTAGTGTCGTATTTACGACAAATGTGGTTAAATGTGTCAATCGTACTTTTATTAGCATATTGGTTAAAGTTTGCCCACTATTGTAGTAATTTTTCTTATTACTGTAGTAAATTTTTCATTGATGTTACAATTTTGTCAACTATTGTTGTTAATTTTTCACTACTATTGTACATTTTTTCACTACTATTGTAATTTTGTCAATTACTGTTGTAAATTTCCTACTACTGTTGTAAATTTCCCACTGATATTGTAATTTTGTCGACTATTGTAATAATTGTGCCAACTACTGTCATATATTTGCCACCGATGTTGTAATTTTGGCCACAACTGTAGTGAACTTATAATGATTGTGGCTAAAGTTACTAGTATATATATCAATTTTACTTTTATTTTGATTAATATTATGATAATCATGGATAATAATACAAATTTAAAAGTAAATATATAACATCGATGAGATGTACTTGTGTCGTATTTACAACAAATGTGGTAAAAGTGCCAATCATACTTTTACTACCATAATGGTTAAGGTTTCCTCACTAATTTAGTAATTTTACCCATTATTAATGTAAAATTTTCACTAATGTTATAATTTTACCTACTATTGTGGTAATTTTGTTCATTACTGTTGTAAATTTTTTCACTACTGTTTTAATTTTGTACATATTGTTGTAAATTTCTTACTACTGCTGTAAATTTTTCAATGATGTTATAATTTTGTCCACTATTGTATTAATTTTGCCCATTACTGTCCTAAATTTCCCATCGATGTTTAATTTTTTCCACTACTGTGGTAATTTTGCCCAATACTGTAGTAAATTTTTTACTGATGTTGTAATTTTATCCACTATTGTGACAATTTTCCTACAAATATTGTAAGCTTAGAATGATTGTAGTTAAAATTATTAGTATATTGACCAATTTTACTTTTATTTTAGTTAATATTACGAGAGTCGTGGATTATAATACAAATTTAAAAATAAATTTATGATATCAGTGGAATACACTAATGTTGTATTTACGGCAAATATGGTTAAATGTGCTAATCGTACTTTTACCATCGTATTGGTTAAAATTTGCTCACTACTATTGTAAATTTCCTACTGATGTTGTAAATTTGCCTATTACCATTGTAAATTTTTTATTGATGTTGTTTTTTATTGATATTGTCAATTTTTCACTGATATTATAAATTTTCTATTAATATTGTAATTTTTTTACTGATATTGTAACTTTTTTATTAATGTTATAAATTTCTCAATGATATTATAAATTTTTCACAACATAAAAAAGCAATCGATGAAACTTATTGCTTTACCTTTTACTTTTACAGGTGACAGAATCTGCTGCCTTCTGCGCCATTTATCTTTTCGACATGGTACCGAAAGGCTAAATGGCTGTATATTGTAGTCGGCTCCGGTGAGGAAACATCTTCCACTTGCTGACGCCCTTTGCGTTTCTCTTTGGACAGATATGACAAAACTGATATGTGGACCGGACGACCCGAACCATTTGTACAGATGGGTCAACCCGAAATCCAATCTCAGATGAAGCAAATCTTGCTTAGTTGGCAGTTGGCATTGTTGAAGACCACACTCACGGTTTATAATCCTCGACAACACAGTGGTTGATACAAATGTGCTTTTCTCCTTTTCAAAACCCTAGGCTGGCAGTGAATGTTCAATTTCAGTACTTGCTATTGTCCCCACAAAGCTACCAGCTTTTGAAGGGAGGTGTTGGTGGGGACAATTTTAAATATTGGCTTTGCTTCAGACACACAGGTCAGGCCCCCACCTTCCTCTATTTCTCCCCATATTCTGATATTCCTTTGAAACAAACTGTCTCTCTCTCTCTCTCTCTCTATATATATATATATATATGTGTGTGTGTATACTGTTTCATTTATAGTGAATTGATTTTGGTGCAATAGGAGCATTTCCTTTTATCAGATAATTATGCTGAAGGCTGAAGGGGCTATATGAGTGGAACGTTTGAAATGTTATTGTCCAACAAGAAACCCAGAATATTTGCTTCCAACTCTGTGATTAAATGAACTTGGTTCAATTTCAAAGCAAATTAATGCCATGAAATAATATTTTCATTTGAACAAAACTTCTAATTATCCTCTTCTATGCCTAAATAAAAGATAGGAAATTGAAAAGAGACATGGTTAATACCCAATGGGAGATGCATACTTAAGAAGCATCAGCAACAGCAAATGGAAAGAAATTGCTTTGTCCTGACATGTGTGCCGTCTTTGAAAATGGGATAAGTCTGGTACCACAAAAAAAAATTGGCTACCGTACCGAAATTGGTCCAAATCTGTAGATTTTGCTTTGATTGATTTGTATGCTTTGATTGTGAAAATGATAAGGTAATTTAAAATAGTAAAATAAAAAAAATTTATTTGATAAAAAGTGGAGGTACTTGAAAATATCATAGAACAGCTATGCATTAGTGTTGTATAGGGTTTATTTTGTTGAGGTCTCCAACAATCTAGGACTCAGGGCTTTAGAGAAGCCTAGATGGTTGGAAGAGGATGTATTTAATCAATTAGGTAGGCTCCCTTTCACTAAAAGCACCCACTCTGGCTTGTTGACTTTATATCTATCTATGCTATCTTTGGCCTCCGTATCTGAATTAGGAATCTCTAAGGGGATTCTTTTTCAGGAGGGATAGGGGAGTACCATGGGGTTGAGTGGGATGTAATTTCCTCCTATAGGAGGAGGGGTTTAGGCATTAATAAAGGTAAGAGGGGTTTAGGCATTAATAAAGGTAAGGGTTTTGCAGTAGGATTTACTAGTGAAATAGTCATAATATGTGTTTTTTAAAGTACCTTGTGAAGAAAGTTACTGTGAACTATAGGAGCACGCAGTTATGATACATGTCATAAAGTTCACATGAGTGCAATTGAAGATAGGCTTTAGGAAATGTAAGGAAGACTTTCTAAAAAAACATTTGCATCATGGTGGGGTGGCATTTTGCATGGGGACAACCTTTAGAGGTGGAGTTTTCATTTATTTTTTGTGCATTATTATTTATTAGAACATATGATACACCCTTTGTGGGGTATGTGAGCTTTCTTTAAAGTGTGGGTAGGATTGGAGGTAAAGTTGTTCAAATCCCTTTGTAAGGGTGGTAGGGTCCGTAGGGAAGACGCTATTGGTAGGCTTATGGGATTAGTTAATTCAAAATGAGATCTTTTTCACTGATTTAATGAGGATTAAAATGTACCAAAATGCCTTGTCAGGTGGTTTTTCTCTTCATTAGCGGAATTGTTGAATCTATCTTCACCATCGATATTTCTAGTAATTGAGGGTAAATTTTATTATTTGGCGGTGTAGACAATATGTGCAAGGATATGGAAATGAATGCCAATCTTATTTTACTGCGGTGTGAGCTAGCTAGGGAGCGATGAAGCCTTCTATGTTCACTTTTGGGGTTGGACATGCCGTCATTGGTTGTGGAGATTTTGGGTGATTTGCCACGGGAATGTGCTTAGGGTGGCGGTGGAGATACGTGGGTAATGAGCTCGTAAAGTTTTGACTCAATGGATAATGAAGGACATAAAGAAATCACTGTTTCTAAGTGTCAGGAATAAGAACAACTCTGAATCCTCAGAGAAAAGGAAGAGAAAATCTCAAAATACTGTATTATTGTCTGAAAACTCGTATTACATAGGGCAATATCGAGGAATAGCCAAAATCCTTATTGACCCCATAATGAAAGTAAAATCCTTAATTATACAAAATTTAACAAATATGAAAAATTGCAATATAACATATAAAAACATAAACACGTGTCGTCGTGAGTCTTAACAATACTAATGACACTGAATTTGGAATCTGCTATAATTTATTATTAATTTTTAAATTATTTTCTAAAATGGTAAAAACAGGGGTTTTTGAGAGTCTAAATGATGGAATACAGTCCAAAACTAAAAGAGTTAATGGTGAAGCGATGAGTCTTGATCATTGGTTTAATCCGAATCAAAAGCCATTCGTCCCACTCAATTTCGAGTTCGACCTATTTTGCGGATCAAAAGCCATTGGTCCCGCTCAATTTTGAGTTCGACCCATTTTTTGCCTTTATTATTACTTTTTGGCCTTTCTTTGTATTTTGGACGAGCAATGATCTTCTTGCTCCAATAATCAGCTACCAACTATTCTACATCAAGTTTTGTCTAGAAGGAACAAAAAGATATACCTTTGAAATAGTGGACATTCTGATTTCTAAGTTTAAGCTGTGAACTTTGACTTCTTTCTTTATTGAGTTTCTTGGAGATTCTTCTTTTCTTTATATTCTATTTCATTTTTTCTAATATTTTACTTGATATACATTATTATATTACTTATAAATGAATAATAAACTATCATAATTTTCGAATATTCATTTATTGCACAAGAAATCGAACTTTGCCTTGGCAAGCATCGATCCCTTGACATCTTTGTTGGCAGAATCTTGAAAGAATGAGACTTTTAATTATATCCTAGTGCATGTGCTCCTGTGTAGTTTTCGTAACATGTGTTGGACTCTTGATTTTGACATCTTAATGATTGGTTTAGAATTAGTAGGTACTAGACAAATTGTTCCACTTAACCAGTTGGCCAAGGCCTCTGGCTTTCCAGTGGGAGGTCAGGGGTTCGAAGTCTCCTGGGCGCAAAAAAGCATGGCTACTTGATAGGACATGACCAGGGCCGGCTCAACAACATAAAAAAAAAAAAAAATTGTTCCATTTTGCCCAAGTTGTTTATTATGACATTATTTTTCAATAACACAGGACTAAGTGTGGCTCATATCCTCCTAACTAGTAGATTTCTTTGGCAAAAGCATGAAGCTAATTCATTGTAAATTGATATAACTATGATTGTATGCCATGGTTTGTGAAGTAATTTCTTTCTTTCTTTCTTTCTCTGAAATCCAAGATTTTAATTGATGATGACAATACGGATTCTAGTGTCTGCTTGATGGTGACCCAAGTTGCTGCCAGGACAAGACATTATAGGGGTCAATAAAGTTGTGAATTGGAATATGATCATATTCAAATTCATTTTCTCGGGAAAGCCGATGTTACTGCTCTTTGTTTGACCCCATATTCCATTGCACGTTCGACTGGATTTTTGTTTGTGCTTGTTGGTATAAAACGTTAAGTGATATGGTTTAGTCCTGAAAAGTTTTAGTCGAGAAACTTTGATTAGAATCTGTTAAATAGCTGGACTTAGTTCCACATGCAGGGTCTGAGGTAGGAAGTCTGGTGTCCCTCATCATTTTTTTATATAATCATCCTAGCATAAATTGTTGGATATAACCCAAGCATTAGAGAGCCATCTGTTAAGATGTTTTCTGTGTGAAAAAAGGAAAGGTTTTCTATGTTGTTTTCCTGCAAATGATCAAGAGGAGGAGGAAGAAGAGGAAAGGTGCCGGTTACTAGTGCATGAGCGTAATCATGGTTTCTTTATTTTCTTCTTCTTCATCTTCTTCTTTTGTTTCCTTCTTTCTTGCTGTTAGCAAGAAATTTCTTCAAGTCTTCTTGATTCTTAAAAGTGAACAACCTTTTGTTTGTTTGTTGCATTTAAGTTCCCAAATAAATCATAATTTGTAGTTCTACATATCCCCTATTGAGATATCTTTCCTATCTTTATCTGATATCTACTTGTCTACAGTTTCACTATTGAGTTAAGAATGATGCCAATAAGTCAGAAACTTGAGCGGATATAAATCTTAGACAACCTTGGTAAAGTAGTGTATATATGAAAACCCACTACAAAAGTTCTTTTTTGAAAGCATAACTAATAAAATAAATTGATTCCTGATACGACATATATGTTTATACAAGTATGGCCTTGTCCTTGTATCTTGGTTTGTGCGTCTCCTAGTTGGATACTGTGTTTATACGTGATTAAATTAGAAATCTTTTTTATTGGACAACATATAAAAAACAATTAATAAAATGCAACTAAACGCAGAAGCATTTGTATATGAGAAATGAGCCATGGAAAGCTGTGCTATCTTACCGTTGTACTTAAATGAAGAACACTGGAGGAGTTAATCTAGAATCCTGGGTGCGAATACATAATATTTGGACTTTGTGTAGCTTTGCTTCTTTATTGATGAGATCACGGGATGGGTTGTGTCTCTTTTAGTCTCTAAGGTAAGATTGAAACTAACACCTTGTCATTTAGGGAATTTCAAGAGTATGACTATGTATTTATGCAGCTTGCCTTTTCAATTAATTGTTGATTCGTCTCATCTTCATTTTAGTTAACAATAATTGCTCTCCAGTTTCTTTTTGGGGTTGCGGAGCGGGGGCTGTTCTTATGTATAATGGATTTCTATATGAGTTTGAGGAAGAATGCATGTCAATTTTGATTTTAACATCATACTTTTGGTAAAAGTGTAGTTATGCGTTACAACTCATGTCTTCTTGAAGTTAGCTAAGAAACACGGACACGGATACGGGACACGGATACGACACGACACGGACACGCCGACACGAAATTTTTCAAAAAAGTAGGACACGGACACGTTAGCGATACGTTAAATAATATGTATTTTATATATCTATATATATTTATATAAAATCATGTGATAAAATAAAAATATTATCATAATAATCTTTTAATTCATCATTTCCCTAATTCTAAAAATTCACATCATGATATCACTACATAAAAAGTACAATATAAAATATAATGATACACATTCAACATTAACGTTCATGATTCAATAATCAATGACTTTTACAACTTTTACTTTAAAAAATATTCCATTTCGTAATACTAATTTTCATCAAATTTCAAGAGCTCCAATTTTGTAATCCCATTTTTTTTTACATTACTTTCATATTAAAAGACTTTCATTTGTATATAAGTTCGTATTCGTATCCAAAATTATGTTAAATTAATGTCCTATGTTCAATGTAGTGATTATAACTTTTTTTATATTATGATTGTAACTCATATCCTTTTAAAATTATCTAAATAATTCTTAATTATAAAATTATCTGAAAAATTCTCAAAAAATTGAAAATAAATCTCAAAACGTGTCCCCCAGCGTATCCCAACGTGTCCTGAACGTGTCAGCCGCGTGTCCCCAACGTGTCCTAAAAAAAATTTAACAATAAAAAAATCAGACACTCATTTTAACGTGTCCGACACGTGTCCGAGCGTGTCCGAAGCGTGTTTGTGTCCCAGACGTGTCCGACACCGACACTCTGCCCAAAATGAAGTGTCCGTGCTTCCTAGGAAGTTAGATCTATGGAGGAGTCCCTAAACTTGGATAAAAGGGTTTGTACATCACCGGAATAGTTTTTTGTCCTTGTTGTGCTTCACTAATTAGGAAAAAAAAATCAAAAAATAGTTTTGGCAAATGCAAATCATTTTACTCAGGTGTAGCAATATTTTTTCCCCACGAATCGTGAAGAAAGTATATGATAATTGCCTATTCCATTTTTTTCTTTTATGTATTATCTAGATGAAAAGATCCGTGGAATGGATGTTTCTTTTATTTCCCTATTACCTGCCTGTTCCAATTTTCTTTCCAAATTAAGATGCTGCCTGCATGTCTGAGGAATCACTTCCATGGTGATTTGCAATGATACTTATTTTATGAGCTTATAGCATGATCACATGATGCACATAATACTGGAACTGTACAGACTGAAACAAAATGTAAAATATATTGCATATTTCTTTAAAGAAACTTCAATTCAAGGGCTGAACATGTATATCCTTGTGTATGAGAATTTATGAGTTTTGACTCAGAAAATTTTCAAATGAACTATTGAAAATTGATGAAATCCTAAGTAATGAGTCAGGATAGCTTTGTAAAAATACTGGAACAAAAGTTATTTTTTTGAGAACTGCTGGTGATTGCTGGTTTAAGATCCAGAAGCTCTATTTGTGGGAAGGTTGAGAAGTTGTTTTGTAGAAACAGGAATGCACTTGACAAGCCAACCAATTGGCCATGACAATGCAGCAATTGCAATGCATGCAACCCATTGCACCCAGTTCAACCTCTCTGTGTCAGCAAACTTCTTCAGAAACTCCACCATAACCACCTGGAGAACAATTGTCATCCCAACAATCCCTAGAAACAGTCTGTTCTTCAGTATCCCCTTGAATATGTTCTTACTCTCCATCTTCCTTGCATTAAACTCATTAAAAACTTGGCATAGGACAAAACTATTGAAAATGAGGGTGTCCTTGACCTCTTTGTCCACACCAAAGATAGTGCTTCCCTTAAACTGTAGGATCAGTAAGACAGTTACCTGATACAATGCCTGAGCAATGAGGTTCCTCCACATGACTTTGGTGATAAGCGGTTCAGTCCGACCCACAGGTTTCTTTGTCATGAGATCATTTGTGGGTTGCTCAGTGGCCAAGGCTAAGGCCCCCAGAGTATCCATTATGAGGTTCACCCAGAGCAGCTGGACTGCTGTTAGTGGGACTTCACCAGATGATAGTGCAGCAACAAAGTTGATGACTAGGGCAGCAACATTGACAGTGAGTTGAAATTGGATGAACTTTTGGATGTTGTTGTACACACACCTACCCCACTTCAAAACTGTCACGACAGATGTGAAATTGTCGTCCAAGATAACAATGTCTGAGCTCTCTTTTGCTACTTCTGTTCCCTGGATCCCCATTGACAGCCCGATATCTGCTTCTTTGAGTGCAGGTGCATCGTTGGTTCCATCACCGGTTACTGCTACTACATGGCCTTTCTGCTTCAAACATTGGACCATGAGAAGCTTGTCAAATGGGGAGGATCTTGCCATTACACGAATTCTTTCAATGTTTTGCATTCTCTCTTCTTGTGAGTAGTTTCTGAATGTCACACCTTCCACTATTGCATTGTTCAAATCCTCATCAGGTTTGATAATCCCACATTCTTTGGCTATAGATTTTGCAGTGAACATATTGTCTCCAGTGATCATTTTGATGTTAACTCCAGCGTCTCTGCAGGACTGAACTGCTGCCCTTACACCAGGTCGACATGGGTCATTCAACCCCAACAACCCTAATAAGGTCAGCCCGGTTTCTTCGAGCTTTTCAGTACCCTGTTGGTTTTCTATAGCAGACTTTTTGCAGGCAAGAGCGATACATCTCAAGCTTTTAGCAGCCATATCTTTAATTACAGTTTCAAACTGTACTCTCTCTTCGTCATCCATGGCTAGTTTCATACCATTTCTGACATAATAATTGGAACACATGGCTAGTATCATCTCAGCAGCACCCTTCCAATGTGCATGGACTGTGTTGAGACATTTTTGCCTCACCAAAACCCCACTTCGCTTCTTCTCTGAATTGAAAGCTTCAACATGGAGAATCTCATGACCTTGCTTCAGTTCATCAATATCCACACCCAACTCAAACACAGCCCAAGAGAGGATAGCCGACTCAGTTGGGCTACCAGAAATTTCTGGCATGGAAGCAGAGATTGGTCTATAGATATCACCAGTTGTATTTAGACCAACACCTTCTTGTAGCAATTCTAGAACATTAGGGGCTATCTCTGAAGGTGTTTTATCCTTCATATCCTCGATTCCTAGCCAAAATTCAGTGACCTTCATTTGGTTTAATGTGAGTGTGCCTGTTTTGTCTGTGCAGATGGTAGTTACCGAACCCATTGTCTCACAAGCTGAGAGTTTCCGAACCATGGCATGATCAGCCATCATTCTCTTCATTGAGTAAGCGAGAGTGAGAGTAACAGCCAGTGGGAGACCCTCTGGAATTGCCACCACGACTATTGTTACTGCTGCAGCAACGATACGCACAATTGAATCCATTATATCATTGGCTTTGGTCTTGCTGCGATTGAATTCCTGGTGCTCACTTTCATCTTCTGTGTTTCCCGTGAAGTAGCGGATCAACAAAATCACTAGAACAAGCAAAGCCACCAACAAACCAACCTTCCCGATATAAGAAGTGAGCTTGTTAAGCCGAGCTTGTAAAGGTGTCTGCTCATCCAGTTCTCGAGTTATCGAGCTCATCATCTGGCCCCATGCGGTGTTCATGCCTACTGAAGTGACAAGCATGCGGCCATAGCCATCCGTCACCTTTGTACCAGAGAGCAGAAATGGATTCATGTTGCCGATATCAACATGGTCACTTTCGCCTGTCATACAAGACTCGTCTACCTTCAACGAGTGGCCATCCAAGAACAACCCATCTGTGGGAATCTGATCGCCGATCTTCAAACAAACAATGTCCCCAACAGCAAGTTCAAAGATTGAAATTGGTTGGCGCCTCCCATCTCTCACTACTTCGACTTTTATGTCGCTGCTCTCGTTCGAAAGCTTGGCAAACTGTCTGTGCTGCTTGAAGTTACTGATTGCAGAGACCGCAACGACTAGAACAACAGCAACAATTATGCTTCCACCATCATACCACCCTTCTTTTGGGCCATGCTGTTTAATTCCAAAGCCTAGAGAGAGAATTGCACACAACAGAAGTATGATTATGGTGGTATCTTTGAGACCTTCGATTACAAAACTGAGAAAACCTTTCGCAGGCGGCTTCTGGTAAGTGTTTGACCCGAAAACATTGATTCTGTGCTGAATATCATCTTTGTTTCCATTGATACCAGCTTTTTCATGGGTTGCAAGAATTGCAGCAACTTCTTTTACACCCCCATATTGGCAGAGAGAATCAGAGTTTTTGTTTCTCACCAAGTCAGAGAGTGGCTTGGGATCAATAACCCGAAAGGGTACGTGATCTTCATTGGGTTGAACATCAATGGCGACGTAGAGCGGGCTGCGTAAAACCCTGGAAAGGATTTGGGATTTCTTGGAGAGAGAAACAACAAAGTATATGGCTCTGAACACCAACTGTAGTCGCTTGTGGGGTTTTCCGAGTGAACAACCTGTGTGGGTGGACATGGTTTTGTCACTGTTTTAGGAGACTGGAGGTATGAAGATTGAAGAACAACGAATAAAGGGCATGCAGAAAGTGGTGTGTTACTGTATTTTACGCATTCGCCAAAATGAATAGCTTGATGTGTGAAGAAATGCATGGGGTTGTTTCTTTAATAGTAGAGTTTTAACGCGTTTGTTTTCCTTGTAGTTTCACTGTAGCTTCTTCGTGTCTTGGCTTTCACGATAGTCTCGGGCATTGAAGTGACATGGAAAGGCGGTTTGGTGATTCAGTACTCCATAATTTCTGTTACGATTTTTTAGCTTTACGCTCACTTTATTTTGATTTTCAATTTTTAAGTGAAAACCATTTATGCTATTTGGTATTTTCCCTTTATGATCTTTAATGACACAACATCCTCTTTCTCTCTCTCTCTCTCTCTCCAACCCAAAAAAAGAAGGCTTATTATTCACGAAATTTAAAATAAAGATCATACTATTTCAGCATAAAATATTAATAAATGCGTTATTCGTGTCTATCACTACTCTAATTAATTTATTATTTGTGTTAACTAATTGGTTCATTTTTTAATTCGTGTCGTAGTAAACTCGTGCTATTATGTAAAATCGATACCTATATGAGATTTGATGTAGAAAGTTTTCATGATGTGCTAAGCTCGTTAAGGAAGGAATCTACAAAGATGGTGTTGTGGATTACATTTCATTCTTTTATGTTCCTTTCCACGCTAATCAATCTACTTAATTTGCCATATTGCTTTTTTTCTTTTCATACTAAACCAATTTCTCCGAAAGCTCCTTTTTTTTCTGTTGTGCAAGATTGAGTTGAGTTACAAGGAAAAGAAGAAGGAAAAAGAGACAAATAAAAACAAGGGAAAAGTAAACTATGAGTAGACTGATAGATCAGACTAGGGAGGCGTATCTAGAGCCAGTGCATTCCTAGCAATTTCTGGAAGCTCCTCTTCCTGCAGTAGCCCCGAGTGTCCAACTGAGAGACCCCATTTTGTAATTTTGTGAGCCAAGCGGTTTGCTTCCCTTGGGGTATGCTCCCCAGACTATATGCATGAATTAGACTTGGAGTAGTTGTCTCCTTTTCCCAAACAATAGCGTTGCTCACATCGCCTATATACATTTACAACATTTTTAAATGGACAATTAGTTGAATCCGCTAATATCCATTAGTTCAATGGTCCACATAAAATTAGTGAAAAAAAAAGATGGTTGGCAAATTGGTCAATGTAACAACGAACAGTGCCACCTAAAAGGAAAAAAGAAAAAATAGACTTGCTACAAGTTCAATGTTTGTTTGCCAAACAAGAAAATGATTAAGTAGATTTTTTAATTTTTATAAAAATTTTAGGAAGAAAAACAACAAAAAAATCATATCAATGCAGAGGGTATTATCCCCCCTTTTATACTAAATTGTTAACTCCATATTATATGTTAGACTTTAGTCTCAAACCACATAAGTTTATGTAAATAACAAGAGCACCCCTTGCCTTGGTTTTGGATGAAATTAGATGTAAGGGTTCTTTTGTCTTTTTCAATTGAACATCATATATTAATTTCTAATTAAAACAAACGACTCGTATTGTGACAAACATTTTATTCCAATCTTGAACTAGTAGTGAGTGTCGTACGCATGACTCAACAAGAAGAATCGATATACGATGAAGAGTTTGAGGTTCTGTTTCTTTAGTAGGAGACCTTAAAGGCATTTTTTTCACCCTCGCAATTTCACTGTACCTTTGTAACTTTGTCTTCATAAGTCTTGATCAATGAATTATATGTTGTAATTTATTATTGTTTATTTCAAAATGCATAATATTTTATGGCGTAAAATTTGTGTAACTTGAATTACCCAATTTAAAATATATACAATGGCGTTGAAGGTGCCGTTGAAATTAACGTCGATTGGAAACATCTCAAACCGCCACAAGACTTTTCAATTGTAAACTATTTAATGCATAAAACAATCCTTCCATGGCCTTCACTTTTTTTTTATTACTAGTTATTGCACGCGTGCGTTTCACGTGAACAATTGTTTGTATAATGTATTACATATAAATGTCGTGGATAACTTTTTCCAAAAAATTCACAACTTTAGTAAACACTAACATTCGCTCCATGATAGTTATAGTCAATTTAAGGATGTGAAAAACACAAAACGTAAGCTGATGTCTATTTTAAATTTAATGTAGGGAGAAAAGAACAAGTGGAACTCATCACCAAACCCTCAAACCTAAGTAAAATGATCTATCTTCAATGCTAAGACAAGACTAATTAATGACTTTATGAAATCATGTGGAAGTTTCTCAATTCCACTTAGCCTCGAATTTAAAAAATTTCATAAAATTTCCTTTTGCTAAAGTGTCCAAAGTGGATAGACTTGAAAAGTAGTGGAAAGATTTATTCCTAATAGGATCATATTTAATCAGAGATAATAAGTATATATATCAGAATGACAATGTTAAACATCATAATGTGCTATAATTACCCAAAATTTAAGAACAATGCATACTATTAAAAAGCTAACAAAACCTATTCATGCTTACAATACCAATGAAACAAAAGCATACGTTGATTTTTCATCTAAAATTGTTCCTTTTACAAGGTTGAGCATACTATTAAATTTCCTTTCTCTTATCAAGGGGATAAGCATGCAGAGTAGAAAATCTGCCAAATTCAATAAACTTTCCTAGATTTAAATCGAATATCATTGCCTTCCATGTTTCTAGCATAGTCTTCACTTTCTTGTACTGCAAACAAAAAATGAATGACCAAAACAAGTCAATAGAATTTATAAACTGGAATAAGAAGCACTTGGCTTCTCTAAGTCATCGCTGGCCAACCATAAGTGGTGAAAGGGCACGTGACACTGAAATTTGATGTCAAAGTCAAAACTATTATTTGTTATGTTGATTATACCAAGGTCAAATTTTTTTGACGACTCTAGCAATGGATTGTTCTTCTTTGGGAGAGTAGGGAGGCTGTGGAGAGGCCTATGGTTTTGTTTTCCATATCAAGGTAAAACTATCATGGTCGAGCATATGAACACTTCACTTTCTCCATTTTTTTGTGAATGTAATTTGAGCACAAGTAGCCAAGTCCATTTACTTTTGTGCATGATTGACTGTGCCCAAGTGTAATCCTGAAAAAAAAAAAATTGCGAATCTAGTATGGAACAGTGACAAGTTTTGAAAGGAGGATTAAGTTCACAAAAGCTTTTTTCAGCCATTTGGAACAGTGAGCTTTTCTTTTGATGTTGCTTGTTCTATGATATTCAATATCTAGTATGGATGCACCCAAAAAAACCTACCCAAAATGTGAATAAGTAATGAATAATCAACTTATTTCATCAATAACAAACTATAAAGTGACATTTTTACCAATGCCTCTTGATACACTTACATTTTTCATGAAAATATACACAAATCAATCGTTAAAACTCTACCAAAACTTCAAGCACCCCATCAGACTCATGATGATTTTGTTTATAGATGAAGATAAATGTATGAAATCATTGAACTTTTTATGCACCGATGAATATAAGTCTTTCATTGGTTATAGTTATAAGTTGTAACATTATTTCAGATAATAGTGATGTAGGGACCGCATGTAGCATTTAATCGCACTGCAGTGCATCCATTGAAAGGAAATAAAAACAACTATTCTTTGCTAATAGATTTGAAAAGCAAGAGAAAACAATACAGCTTCAACTTTTCCAAGAGCAAATTTCAACTTCTTAGCAAGCAGAAAATTTTTTAATGTTAAATTTTTAATCTGAAAGTGGAAAAATACAAAAATAAGATTAGATAATTTATGATAAAGAACAGAAAATAGTCGGATGCATTAAGTGGCTGTTTGGTATGGTGGAAATAAGGATGTATGGAAAGGTGAGGAAGCAAATAGGAAGGAAGGATTGAGTTTCCATTGTTTGGTTGAGATGAAAAATCAGAGAGAAAGGAAAGTGGGAGGGAAATGGTATCACTTCCTCCCACCAAAAACTTTCCTCCCAAAACTGGGCAGAAAGTGATTGGGAAGATAAAGTCAAAGTTCTTCAAAGATTAAATTTACTTTTCTACCCTTTTTCGCTAATTATTATAATATTATCATCAATTACAACTCACATAAAGGACAAAATTTAATTTTTTCTAACCAGTGTGATGATCCTCAAATAGTGGTCCTCTGCCTGTGTCATTTTATGAGGAAAAAAAAGAAGGTAATGTATAAATGCATAGCTTTGTTGTGAGGATATAATAGTAATTTAAATATAGATATCTTTCTTTACACTCTGCATTGTACCCCTTGGAATCAAGCAAATATTCAAGATATTAGCATAATTCAAGACTTATGCGACTTTGATAGAAGAGTAATTTTACACAATTCAAATGAAATTCAAAAAATTGTAACTCAAATACATATTATCCCTTGGATGAATGAGTCTCATCAATTTTTTCAGCGAGACCCACTCATTCGAGAGATGATATGCATTTGAATTGTAGTTTATAAATTTCATTTGACTTAAATAACATTTTCCTTGATGGAAACCTAGAAGCTATGACAACCATTCATGTCCAAGGTCATGATACCTAGATGGTCATGATATCTAGATAACTTTTGTGATGCAAGAACAGAAAAGTCCAGTCAGGTTGAACGTTTCAATGCAAGAACAGAGAAGTCCATACAAGTCCATAGTTAAAGCGAGAGTGTTGCTATGGTGACCAAATATTTTTGCCAAATTTTATTTTTGAAGTGAGATGGGTAGAATTCAAATTAATGGGTAGAATTCAAATTAATGAGATGGGTAGAATTCAAATTAATGGGTCACATTAGCATCTAGTCATTGAAGTTGTTAACTATATTTCCGAAAAACTATTGTTTCAAGGTCTAATTATGAAATTTATATCCACCCTAACCTTACAAGAGCACCCATCTCAGAATTTAGGAAGACCAATTATGTCTTAATCGTATTTTTCATGCCCAATGATGTGATGTTAGACCATGCTAGTCTTTCCTCAATAATCTGATTAGAAAACATTTTAGGTCATTCAAAGCTACAAAATTAAAGACCAATTACATCCTGTTCTTCAAAATTAAAGACCAATTGGATGGATCCATCACACCCTGTTCTTCAAGCCTCTTGGTTTTTTTTTTTTTTTTTTGGGGGGGGGGGGGAGGAGGAGGAGGGGTTTTGCATTGTGCCCCTTGGTATAACATTCAGGTTGAACATTTTCCTTGATAGAAACCTAGAAACTACGACAACCATACATCACTACAAGAAATTTGCCTTTTAGCCGCAAAAATTATTGCGGCTAAATGCATAAAAATTGTCACTATATACTTTAGTGACAATATTTTTATTGCCACTAGGCCGCGGTAATATGTGTGTGGCTAAATCACTTAGCTATAACATTTAATTGTTACCACTAAAAGTAAATTTTTTAGCCGCACCATGAAAAATGCCACTAAATGTGAAATCTTTAGCTGCCATAATTATTGTAGCAAGTAAACTAAATTTTTGCCACTAAAATATACTATATCACCACTAAAAGTCCGATTAAAACTGACTTTTAGTGACAACAATTAATTGCGGCTAAAAGTATACATTTTGCCCACAATTAAAATCACCACTAAAATTTGAAACATGATTTTTTGACAACTTATTGTCGTTACTAATTAATACATTAAAATGAACAAAGAAACCTATCGCATATTTGAAAGAATTTATTTTTCAATATTTTCAAATTTCACGTACCTTTTTTTTTTTTTTTTTTATTGAAATCAAGTATTACAAGAAGCAGATTTTACAAGAATCAAAACAATGAAAAGCCTAAAATTCAAGGCTTTAATCACTCCAAAAAAAACCAACCAATTTGTACAGTCTTCAATCCTCCTGTCCAGAAACATTAAAACTTTGGTACCCTGCTGCAGCTTCCTGGCTTGTGAACACCTACATCTCTGCAACACAGTGAACACCCATTCGCATAATATCTAGGATTCAAGAGGAAAAACAGTTGCTAAATTACACACTGTATACAGATTATGTGTCTGCTGATGCAATAATTATGATGCAACACTTTCAATCTCATAATACAAAGAAGAATCCAGTTTTTAGCATAATTGTTTCTCCTCCTGGGACTAGTGGATGGTACCCAAGTAATGGTCTGGGTATGGAAAGTATCAAGCTAAATGGTAAGTCCCTGCACAATCAGAGCACAAGAAGCTTTGGCTCTGGACGTTTCAACTTGCAACACTTCAAACCACAAACTCAAAGCACTAGAAGTGTAGTAATTAAGTATTTTGACGTATACACAGCACGTGTCCAACTCAGTGGATCCATATATGTGTTAAAGTGTTTTGACGTTTGGTTCAAGTTTTAACTATCATAAGGAGTGGTGATTTTGAGGAGATAATAAGTAATAGTGTAGTCAGGATTTTCTTTCCTGTAGAATGAATGAGGTGGAACAGAGATTGTCCTAGAAGAAACTTTAAATAATCTGGCCATTCTTGATTAGCAGTAGCTAACAGTAGAAATGGTACCCAACATGTCCATTAATATTTTTTTGGTCTTTAGCTAAACTACTAATCACACTCATGTTAAAATGCAACTAACTAAAGATGTTAAGTTTCAGCAACACATTTGATGTTACAGACTGAAGCCAGCAACTTCAGGGCAATTAATAGAAAGTATTTAGCAGCACATTTGAAACATCTAGCCACTAGGGATCCACGAAAACAGACTGAAGCCACTAAATAAACTTTCTTCTGCATAGAAAATTTTCTTTCATCTAAAAAACTGAATACTGAACTAATAACACTTCAATACCTCCTTTGCATACTGGTTATTAGATCTTTCGTCTTTAGTCTTCGGAGGCGAGCCTTCCAAAGCTGTTTTCAGAGTTTCCACTGGTTTGTACCTAACATAAAAGTAAAGATATTATATATCAAGACTACATAAAAGTAAGATTACTAACCCATGAAATAGAATTTTTCCAATTTAAGAAATCTTTAAAATAGCAAATTCAGATTATGGCTAAACCAAACCAAACCAAACCTTATATCCCAATCATTTGGGGTCGGCTAAACCTGATATCATATTGTGATAATCCAATATGTCATTTGTTTACCACCCTATTGCATACCATGAAAAACATCAAAAAAATGACGTAGTCTTATACTAATAGTTTTCATTCAACACATTAAGCAACCAAGATGGGATGGAAATAAGGAGGCTTTGGCAGATGGTACAAACACAATAACTGCAAGCAATCAGTAAAAGTCTGTACAATGCCATACAACTTTCAGTTATAATCAGCAACTACATCAACTCAATCTATTTGTTTTTTCTCGCAATTTTGGGCAACTCAATCTTGTCAAGTAGTATAAAAACAAGAAGAGAGCTAGGAAAAAGAACATCAAGTGAATCGCAATAAGTCACCACCAGTAAGAGATATAAAATAGCCAGTAACATTTGCAGGGCCAAACTCGCCAAATAAGCCATCAATTTGGACAGAGAATTGGACAACTTTGTAAGCTATCAACTAATTTATTAGTACTGTAATTGGGCATTATCATTGGTGCTACATTGTAGAGCAACAAAAAATTAGGGACCACATAATTGGTCTCTTTTTAGTGCTGTCTATTTCTATTTTTTTTTATTAGTTTTTTGGATTGGCTATTTCATGAGTAGGATTTTCCATTTGTTGCACCTGAAATAATTGAGTACTCTTGGTTATCAAGACATATCAAATTTATTTTCTGTTTCCTTACCCATAAGACTAAGATAGTCTGCTGAAGAATAATTTTCACCGACTATGACATTTCAACAAACAGATGGAGTGCGATTAATTTTGATGATGAAGCATCAACAACCACGTCCATTTGAATAGTCATCACCGCGGGACCTCACCCAACCCTTAGCCATCAGTTTCAGCATTCATTCCCAATCAATTCTCTATTGTTATCCAAGTTTGAAACTGAAGGGTACTCTTTCCCGTACAGCCACCACTCGATTTAACAACTTCCTGATATCTATTGGGATTCTATACACTTTTTATTGTAATTAAGTCATTTGTTTAGCTAATTTACCGAAACAATTAGATAAATGGTAAAGGAATCTGGTTGCAGAAAAACAAACACAAAAAACACAAATCAATGCTCTATACAGAACAGAGAAGCAAAACAGAGAGTAGAGAGAGGAGCTTACTAATTGTTTATCTAGATTTGCTCTGCAAAACACAAATTAATACCTTCGTCTTCTTCAGATCTGGTCTGCAATCACCGAGAGGTTGATAGAGATAAGGCTTTGTGCCCTAGCCGATCACTGAGCTCGTGTGTGAGATAGAGGTCGAGAGGTCGCGAGAGAGAGAGAGAGAGAGAGAGAGAGAGAGAGAGAGAGAGGAGGGCCAGTCTGTGAGAGAAAGAAAGATCGAGAAAGAGAGAGAGACAGAGAGAGCTACCAAAAGTATCAACAGGATGATTTCCGTGAGATAAGGAAATACCCTTTTGGCATAAATATGTAACAAGTGCTTGAGTTAGACCAGAAATAAGTGCCGAGAATCAACGGCAGTAAAAAGAAGTCTAGTGATTAAAAATAATTGTTTATATAGATTATTAGTGATAAAAATAAATTATTGCCACTAAATTATTTTTTCATCAAGAATTAATGACAAATAGTTAGCTTTTTAGCCATGACAATAAAACTGTCACTCATTAAATTTATTATATTATATATAGTGACAATAATTATTTTTTGACTAAAAATATAAATTTAATTAGTGACTAAATTTAAATTGTTGTCACTAACTATTTGGAATTAGTGGTGAATTAATGATGTGTTTTTTGCCGCAACATTCAAATTGTCACTAACTGAATACACTACCATATCTTCGGTGACAATAATAATATTTCATCACTAGTTACATATCTTTAGTGGTGATAAATAATTATAATCACTAAATAATTTGATATCATGTCTTCAGTGGCAATTATAATTTTTTGTCATTAAAAATATGTATTTAGTGACAACATTTTTAGCTGCAATTTAAATATAGCGGCTAAAAGTGATTTTTCTTGTAGTGCATGTCCATGTCATGATACCTAGATGGTCCTGATATCTAGATAACTTTTGTGATACACGAACAGAAAAGTCCAGTCAAGTTGAACGTTTCAGTGCAAGAACAGAAAAGTCCATAGTTAAAGCGAGAGTGTTGCTATGGTGACCAAATATTTTTGCCAAATTTTATTTTTGAAGTGAGATGGGTAGAATTCAAATTAATGAGATGGGTACAATTCAAATTAATGGGTCACATTAGCATCTAGTCATTGAAGTTGTTAACTATATTTCCGAAAAACTATTGTTTCGAGGTCTAATTATGAAATTTATATCCACCCTAACCTTACAAGAGCACCCATCTCAGAATTTAGGAAGACCAATTATGTCTTAATCGTATTTTTCATGCCCAATGATGTGATGTTAGACCATGCTAGTCTTTCCTCAATAATCTGATTAGAAAACATTTTAGGTCATTCAAAGCTACAAAATTAAAGACCAATTACATCATGTTCTTCAAAATTAAAGACCAATTGGATGGATCCATCACGCCCTGTTCTTCAAGCCTCTTGGGTTTTTTTTTTTTGGGGGGGGGGGGGGGGGGGGGGAGGAGGAGGAGGGGTTCTGCATTGTGCCCCTTGGTATAACATTCAGGTTGAACATTTTCCTTGATAGAAACCCAGAAGCTACGACAGCCATACATGTCCATGTCATGATACCTAGATGGTCCTGATATCTAGATAACTTTTGTGATACACGAACAGAAAAGTCCAGTCAAGTTGAACGTTTCAATGCAAGAACAGAAAAGTCCATAGTTAAAGCGAGAGTGTTGCTATGGTGACCAAATATTTTTGCCAAATTTTATTTTTGAAGTGAGATGGGTACAATTCAAATTAATGGGTCACATTAGCATCTAGTCATTGAAGTTGTTAACTATTACACCGAAAAGCTATTGTTTCGAGGTCTAATTATGGAATTTATATCCACCCTAATCTTACAAGAGCACCCATCCCCGAATTTAGGAAGACCAATTATGTCTTAATTGTATTTTTCATGCCCAATGACGTGATGCTAAAAGTTAGAGCATGTTAGTCTTCCTCAATGATCTGATCAAAAAACATTTTAGGTCATTCAAAGCCACAAAATTAAAGACCAATTATGTTTTAATAGCATTTATCACGAATAATGACGTGATGGTAGACCTTGTTAGCCTTTCCTCAATAATTTGATCAAAAAATATTTAGACCATTCAAAGTCACAAAATTCAAGACCAATTATGTCTGAATAACATTTTCCATCCACAATCACGGTGATGGTAGAGTTTGTTAGCCTTTCCTCAATAAGATCAACATTTTGGCCATTAAAAAGTCACAAATTTCAAGACGGAAGAAGCCTTCTCTCACTTCTTTTATGGCTACACCAAGAAGATGTCTGAGTTTCTTGATCTTCCTCCTAATATCTACCAAACTCTTGGCCTTAGATCAAGATGGCACCAAGTTCATCTACCATGGCTTTCGTGAATCCAAACTGTGTCTTGATGGGCAAGCTGTAATCCATCCCAATGGCCTATTGCAGCTAACCAACACTTCCCAGCAACATACTGGCCATGCTTTCTTCCAAATTCCTGTGAAGTTTAACACGCCTTCCTTATCTGGGTCAGCTCAGTCTCTTTCATTTTCCACCTATTTTATCTTTGCCATTGTTCCTACACTGAGAAATCCTAAAGGCAACGGCTTTGCCTTCACCATCTCACCATCTCTGAGCTTCACCAAGGGAGGCATGACAGACCAGTTTTTGGGCGTTTTCAATACTTCAAACAACGGCCTTGCCTCGAACCACGTGCTTGCAGTTGAGTTTGATACTCTGCAGAACCCTGAGTTTGAAGATATAAATAGCAATCATGTGGGAATTGATGTGAATAGCCTAAAATCAGTTGCATCTGCTCCGGGGTCATATTTTCCCAATACAGATGGGATCAACAAGAGCTTGGAACTTACAAGTAAAACCCCAACGCAGGTTTGGATAGACTATGATGGAGTGGAAAAGATTATCGTCATTACCTTAGCTCCCATCAGAATTGCGAAACCAAATCAACCTCTCTTGTGGGCGTCCATTGATCTTTCTCCAGTTTTCTTGGCCTCTATGTATGTTGGTTTCTCTGCATCGACAGGAGCAGTGTCAATAAGCAACCACTACATTCTGGGGTGGAGCTTCAACAAAACAGGACCAGCGCAAAGTCTAGAACTCTCAAAGCTTCCTTCAGTTCCCCGACCCAGAAAATCCAAACCAAAATTACATCGATATGTTGGATTCTCGGCCTCGACAGTACTGGTTGTGCTGATCATCACTATGGCTGGGATTGCTTACATACAAAGGAGAAGAAAGTATGCAGAAATACTCGAGGATTGGGAATTGGAATATGGACCTCAGAGGTTCTCCTTCAAGGATCTCTACAAAGCAACCAATGGGTTCAACCACAAAGAGGTTCTTGGAGTAGGAGGTTTTGGAAAGGTTTATAGAGGGGTACTTCCTTCTTCAAATGCCCAAGTCGCAGTGAAGAGAGTCTCCCATGACTCAACACAAGGGATGAAGGAATTTGTGGCTGAAATTGCCAGCTTGGGAAGGCTCAGGCACAGGCACGTGGTGGCCCTCCTCGGCTATTGCCGGAGAAAGGGAGAGCTTTTGTTGGTCTATGATTATATGCCCCATGGAAGTCTTGACAAGTTTTTACACAGGAACGAGAATCCAAGCCTTAATTGGGCACAACGCTTTCGAATCATTAGAGGGGTAGCATCTGGCCTTCTGTATTTACATGAAGAGTGGGAAAAAGTTGTTCTTCACAGAGATGTCAAGGCCAGTAATGTCCTTGTGGATGCCCATTTTAATGGACAGCTTGGAGACTTTGGGCTTGCTAGATTGTATGATCATGGTGAAAATCCTAAAACAACCCATGTGGTTGGAACTTTTGGATATATAGCACCAGAGCTTGCTAGAACTGGCATGGCAACTACTAGCACAGATGTCTTTGCTTTCGGAGCGTTTATGCTAGAAGTGGCTTGCGGAAAAAAGCCTCTAAAGGTACAGGGATTGACTGATGATATGGTTCTGGTTCAGTGGGTTATGGAGAAATGGAAAGGAGGAGCAATCCTTGAGGCAAGTGATCCGAGATTGGGGGGTGACTTTGTGGTGGAGGAAATGGAGTTGGTTTTGAAGCTGGGTCTGCTTTGCTCGCACTATAATCCGATGGCTAGGCCTAGCATGAGGCAAGTGATGAGGCATTTGGATGGGGATGCTATGCTGCCCGAAGTATTTATGAATGTTGCAAGAGTTGGCATGGCTGCATTATTTGGGGATGAAGTTTCAAATGGATTTGCAATGGCATTCCCTTCATCATCATTGACGAATATTTCTGCTAATGCCCTGTCTGGTATTGAGTCATTCCTTGACGAGGGACGTTAAGACTAGTAAGTTTGATGGGTAATTCCATGTATTCTGGTGTCAACTTTTGATAGTCATGTTTTGTGATTTTATTTGTTTAGAATCGTGTAGATAATAGATAAAGTCTTCGGATTTTTTTCCATAGTATTGTTCTTATTGGAGTGTTATTTGTATTATTCTTGTATTATTTACTAAGGTTAGTTTTGTGAATACACACATTTACTCTTATATACTAGTTGGTGAACACATGCAATACAATTGAACCATTTTGATTATAAATTATTTTTTGTAATTGATGTAAAAAATAGTAAATATTTCTTTATTTAGAAGTTTGGAACATACCAAGATGTATGTAATTACAATATTACTGGATAGTCAGGAAATAATTCATCTCGTCTCTTTTTCTTTCCCCTTTTTCCCTATTGTTTTGTAGAAAGAGTCATGTAAATTAAATAAAGCTAGTAAGAGATGATTTCTTCCTGCATGATCAATCATGCATGGTTGGCAATCTAGGTAGTGTAAGTGATTGATGGTGAACATTTCTCTATCTATATAATAAGGGACAAGACAATTCAATCCCAAAGATAAAAAGCGGTTCATATCGTTTCAAGATAAAATAAATAGTCATCCGACAGATTACATTACCCTCTCCCAAGATAAAAAATGGTTCAGATAATTTCAAAATTTATTGATCCGACGAACCAGAATGAGCTCTAAAATATTTTTTTTCCACCTATAGCACTTTCCATTGTGTGTGTCTGTGTGCAAAATATGTTGAACTTAAAGCATGAGTGTAGAACTCCATATGGGACACTGTCTTAGCTAATTGTTCTGCGGATGTTAGTTTGCTCGTTTATCATGTTTTTTCTCTTTATGAATGCTAGAGTCTTTACATTTTTTACATTGATGTGTATTTTTTTCTGAGGCATGCAGCAAATTGTATTTATAGTCGATAGTTTCTTGTGACCCATTTGACCATGGAATTTATTGTTTTTAAAAAACATTTGGAACTCTAGAATATATTTGGGTTTCCTCTTACTTTTGTTGTATTGTTGTCTATGATGAGGGTACGGGCATTTATGTTGGAATAGATGTCTGAATTGGGTGAATGATAACCTTTCTTAATTCACATCTTCGTTGACCGGGCCTAATTGGTTGTTTGCTTCTAAATTCTAATTTAGGTTTTCTAAGTTATATTGCAAGAAAATATGACATTTTTTTACATTTTAAGACAAATAGATTTGAAAACTTATTTTAATAGTGGTAGACATTTTAATTTTAAAATATCAAAGTACTTTTAAAGAGTTCTATTAAGCCTCTTTGCATGCCTAATAGTCCTGAATAGGCTATGTTTAGTATTAAACTTAAATGCTTTTCAAGTAGGTTTTAATTGAGACAAAATGTAACTCGGTGAACCTATGGCTGGACCACCTTCTAAGTTTTAAAGAATTCATTTTTTTAGTGGTAAATTCAACCATCTCAATACAATGAATTCAAACGCGTGACGATTAATTTAATATCGAAAGAGTTAAAAAAATTGACTTAACATTGAAGAAATTTTTTAATATATATATACTAGGATGGATCCCTTATAGCATTTTTTTTTGGGTTTTTTTTCTTTTCTTGGAGGTCTGTTGTGGGGCCTCTTGTGGGAATCAAGTAAATGTGTAAAATACTATCATGACTTATGTGTTCGAATAGAAACCTCAGTATAAAGGCAGTCATATAAGTCCATGGCCATAACATGTAGATTTCTTTTGTGTTGCCGTATCCTAGAGGCTTCTTTTTGGAACCAAGCAGATAACTCAGATACTATTATGAATTATGTCTATCCTGGATGGTGTGGGCTTGTGGGTCACTCTCTCTGTCAAGTTTGTTTGAGCTCTTTGCCATGTGTGTGTGTTTGTTTGTGTGTTTGACCAAAATATGTATATCCTCAGTGTAACGGCAGTCATCTAAGTCCATGGCCATAACATGCAGATTTCTTTTGTGTTGCCGTATCCTAGAGGCATCTTTTTGGAACCAAGCAGATAACTCAGATACTATTATGAATTATTCCTTTTTCTTTATTAGTGATGAAAGATAAGTCCAGTCAAGTTGAACATTCTTATGTAAATCCAAGTGAGAATGTTTGTAAATCCAAGTGAGAATGTTTCATTAAGTTGAACATTCTTATGTAAATCCAAGTGAGAATGTTTGCAAATTCCGCTTAGAGAAAACACATTAAATGATTCAAAACTGAAAAGAGGTTAAGTTTAACTAATTTTCGATACAAACTCAAGTTGATAAAATAAATAATAAGTGGGACAGTTTATTATTTTTATCACATATTTACATTAGTTATCCTAAATGAGAATTTTATTTCTATTTTTGCTATTATATAGACTTAAATAGATTTTAAGCCTATGAAAAAATATGAGTTGTGGTTTAGTTGAGAAATAATCCAATCTTAGTATTATACTTTTAATTTAAGAAATATAGGGATCAACTCGAACACGACATTCTAAAAATCAAATGATCAAGCTAGTATCAGAACATTTGACATAATGAATTAAATGAGTTGAATTAAAATTAATTAATACTCAATATGAATACAAAAGAATATGATTCGAACACGACTTAACACCTCTGAATTTTCACAACTAGTAATTGAATTTATAATTTATAAAAACTAAGAAAAATATACATTCGACGGCCTTATATTCTAGGAGAATGAAGATTGACCCATTAGTCTTAGTCTTTATGACTTCATCCCACTTCTCACGGCACTAGGAAGTAGTAAGAGATAAAATTGTCCTTTTCAAATTTATTTATTAGACTGTTATGTTTTAATTAATAAATTAAAATTCTATACATTGAATATTTGGTGGAAATTAATGGACCTCAGTGATCTAACTATCTAATTTGTGATACAAAATTTGGTAAATGATATGGTAAGCTTAGCAGTGCTTACCATATCCCAAGAGAATATGTAAATTACACACCCAAATTTCTTTCTATAGCCTTTCACCCATCATCCTCTAGAAGAATAATTTATAATACTTGCTCATATACATTTTTTTCAAAAACATGCTTATTATTTCGCTATGCAAATAATACAAAGTCAAACAACTCCTCACAATATTGGTGTTAACCGAAACAAAATCATGAGACTATTCAAATGAATTAGCAGAATAAAATAACTCTTTTGAATAAATGTAAATAAGCCGCCAAGAAGATTGGATCAAAACTCACCAAAGTTTTTATGCATCTTCACTATTTATCTCAAGTTCTCAAGGTAAAATACCAAACAAATTTCAAACTTGTTACAGTTTAAAGTGCACAAATTATAAGTTTTTATAAAAACATGATATAGGATATAAAAATATAGAGTAAATTTCTATGTCAATTTATGCATAAACTGTTATTTAAAAATTTAACAACCAACACGCAAAAGAAAATTAAACACACAAAATATTAAAAAGACTATTAATTAATACTATATTGTATTAACAAACTACATACCAAAAATATTGAACGGTCAAGTCATAGACTCAACTACCAACGACTTGCTTTGATAAAAAAAAAAAACTAAAGACCCCCTAAGTCATTGTAAAACCATAACGCAAAAGGCTGGGACCATAGAAGAGATCCTAGGAACTCTAAAAAGATGGACTGGGGTGGTCCCGGGAACTCTGACTCATGCCCCTAAAGTATGCCTCATGCCCCTAAAGTATGCCTCATGCCTAGTCAGTTGGGCCCTCATTTGCTTCCTCTCCTTCTTGGCCTCCGTCTGACCCTGCAATATAGCAAAAAAGCAACTCTCTATCAGTCCTAGGGTCAGTAGCCTCATCAACAGGCTCATCAGAATCCTCCTCTAGATTGAGGTACTGAACCATCCACTCCTCCACGGATACCTACTGGCTGACCTCTCTCCGCCCTAGTCACACTCCGGCTTTTCGACAACGAGCTAGAGTTTAGGACCATGACCTTCTTGGACCTCTCCATATTGGTCGCAGGTACCACACCTGCACACAAACACAATGTCGTGGCCAAGGCCGCAAGAGGGAGAGATCCCTTCTTTTCATCCAAGACCCCCTTCATCATCTCCTCAAAAATCAAAGTGGGAGGTCAATGGACAGCCCAGTGCCCATACCATACAAAAATCTAGCTTTGTCTGGGTAGATGTTGTTGTTCCTCATCAAATGCATCATATTAGATACTAAAATCAAGTTCAGTATCTTATCCTTCTCCACCCAATTAAACTCAGGATTACCCAATAACTCTCTTGCTACCAAATCCCCAGTATAAGTCTGAGGGTAATCGGGATTGGTCACCCTACACTGGTCAATCCTACCCACACGAGCAATCACTATAGGATCCACCCAAATCAACCTCCCCCTAACAATTGTACGAAAACTCCCATCCCCACCATCATCAGAATTACTATAAGACTTTCTCACAAACACTGTCACCCCGGGCCAAACATGCCCCATAAATCCATCCCAACCTCTTGAACAAATAATCAACCTAACACTCAACCGAAATCAGTGCTCGTCAAAATTCCTATCCTCGCCTTCTCGAGCACATTGTGTAGAAGTCCTAGCTCTCTTCGATGTAGATACTCTAGGTGATGCGAGTTTGAAAATTTGAGGTAAGCTTGAAAAAAAGTGCCTGAAGGCCTCATTTTAAAGTTCTGAAACATGCGTCCGAACTTGTGTTTTGATCAGTTCGGACACAAGACGCAACGGCCTATTAATGAGCATTTAAGGCAGATGCATCCGAACACGTGTTCCCAATCTTGAAACATTTGGGTTTCTAGTCCAGATGCGTGAATTTGTCTGTCCGGACGCACTGAACAGAATGGTGTCCACACATTTTGACACTTAGAAAAATTTTATGAATCTTATAACTGTTGCGTCCGGATGCGCAATCAAGTCCGTCCGAATGCATTTGGCATAATGGAAAATTTTTGGACACTTAGAAAAATTTTGACATTGAAACATTTTGATTCCAAACTTAGAAAAATTTGCTATGACCCAAGAAACACAAACAAACCAAAAATTTTACTACTACCTAAAAATTACTAAATCCTAGACACTTAAAAATCAATCAATCAAACAAACAAAATTAAAACATTGATGCAAACACTCATGAAATGTGTATCTACCCCCCAACCTAAACTGTTCATTGTCCCCAATTTATGATCAATCCTTGAATTTCACAAAAAAAAAAAAAAAAAACCAGCATAGGTTTGGGAAGGAGACATACCTGAAGCAGCTTTGCATCAACCTAAAAAATTTAAGACTCAACAAAAAAAACCAAAATGTTAAAAAAAAAAAAAGCAATAGTATACAATCATTGGCTTGATTTTACAATGATTATTCATAGTAGGGATCTACCAACCAGATGGATT
Organism: Ilex aquifolium; assembly: GCA_951799425.1. Taxonomy (NCBI): domain Eukaryota; kingdom Viridiplantae; phylum Streptophyta; class Magnoliopsida; order Aquifoliales; family Aquifoliaceae; genus Ilex; species Ilex aquifolium. The sequence goes on from OX637395.1 coordinate 13,508,432, forward strand.
CCACTTCCACTACTCTCCCTTCCAAGAACGGTTTTAAACATTGGCCATTAACCTTAAAAATAGTCTCATTCTCAGGGTTTTCAATCTATAACTCCCCGTAAGAAAAACTTCTTTAACAATAAAGGGGTCAGTCCATCTAGATCTAAACTTACCCGGAAATAAGTGCAGTTTAGAATTATACAAAAGAATTTTTTGTGAAGGTTCAAATGCTTTTCTCAAAATATTTTTGTCATGAAAAACTTTCATCCGTTCTTTGCTAATTCTAGAGCTATCATAAGCTTCATTCTGGATCTCATCAAGCTCATTCAACTACAACTTCTGTAAGGAGCTGGCTTTGTCAAGCCTAAAATTAAACATCTTAATGGCCCAATAAACTTTATGCTCCAATTCCACAGGCAAATGCCAACCTTTCTCATAAATCAATCGATATGGAGACATAGTAATCGGGGTTTTATAAGTAGTGCGGTAAGCCCATAATGCATCGGTTAGTCTTAATGACCAATCTTTATAGTCCGGGTGTACCATTTTTTCTAAAATGTCTTTAACCTCTCGTTTACAGGTGATAAGGAGTTTCAACTTTATGGATAACATCATATTTTTTCATTAAAGCTGCGAATGGTCTGTTACAAAAATGCAATCGCCCATCATTTATGATGGCCCAATGTATACCAAATTTGGAAAAAATGTTTTCCTTCAAAAAATTTAAAACAGTGTTATTGTAACACCCCGAACCATATCCATAATAATACTCATACAAAACAAAGCACTAATAACCTTCATAGGTACTAATTGATACAATCTCCAAATAATAAGTAAACCCTGATACGATTTCCATAAACATAACGATTGTTTGCATCAAGCTCAACGACGACTCAATTATAAACTTGTTACATTTCACACATAATCAAGCTCACTACAATTTACATGTTTCAACAACATTATTCAACACTTCGAATGGAAACCTTGAAAACTTAGCAAATTTGTTTGCTATCAAGCTCAACAAACTAACAAACTATTTACAGCTATGATACGACGACTCAATTATAAACTTGTTACATTTCACACATATACATCAAACTTTTGGTATGCTTTTCAACAGCGTAGTAGAGTGACTCAATTTCAAAGCATGCAATTTTGAAAATAACATACTTTTATATGATTGTGCAATATCAAAATAGTTCATTTCCTACCTAAGTAATAGAACATAAAACATTGATAAAAAATAGTTAAATTTGAAAACAGTAATATGATCACAACATCTGGCGATGCTTTTCAAACTTTTTGGTATGGGTAAGGGTCTACATTGGACACTTAGAATGCCTCAACAATTTACATGCCTCAACAACATTATTCAACACTTAGAATGGAAACCCTGAAAACTGGCAGTTCAACTTTCCACGAACTTTCCCGTCACTTGCTAATCTGAAAAAAAGGGAAAATATTGCAGGGTGAGCATCAACAGCTCAGTAGAGTAATATAATTCCAAAGCATTTGAGTTTGAAAATAACATAATTTTACATGATTGAGCAATATCAAAACAGTTCATTTCATACATAAGTAATAGAACAAAAAACATTGATAAAAACAATAAGTTTGAAAACAATAATACAATCACAACATCAATACAGTGCCACACCGGTGAGCAAATATCCTATCAGACCACTCAGGGCCAAACCAAATCTAACCTTTTAGGGGACTTCCACCCCAAGAAAAATACGCTCCCTGAATCAATTCGGTAACCAAGTCCGATGACTAACAATTTCACCCCAGACATTTTCGAACTCAATGAGAAACCCTCTACGACCTAAATCTGGAATGTAAACCCGCTGTCACTCGACATGTGTGCACTTATATTTCATTAAAAATGATCCCAGAGTTCCAATCATTTCCAATGATATAATAAATATAAACAATACTAACATTAGTGCGCACGACACGCAACAATTCCAAATCTGGTTCGGATTCCAAAACAACATTTATAACACCCAATCATATATTTTAAAACATGTTAAAGCATCATAAATAACATATGAAATAATTTTAAAACATGTTTGAAAAGCATCACATGATTCAGAATTGAGAAACCCTAACAATTGTAGAACACGTCTTGAAACTACCAAAAAAGAAACGATATTTTTTTTAATGAAACTTCATAAACATACTATAAATAACTATTTAAAAGTGGTGTAAAATTAGTTTGGTCAAATTCCCTCAAAAAGTAGGTCAACTTAACCCCAGAGGGAAAAACATATATTTCACACCACATATAGTTTAGGGTATCAAAATAAACTCAAATTTTATCAGGACCTCCGTATAGATGATACGAAACTCTTGGGACCAACCAGAGGTCATTTGGAGACCGGACGTGCCCACACGCACTATCGGAGTGTTGAGTGGTCCTGATATATCGGTACAACAAACCTTGTACCGGTTCATCACACTCCAAAGGCCCCTGTACTGCTTCAACCTCTCAGATCACCCAATGCACCGGTACAACCCTCTTTGTATCGGTTCATCCATTGTTTTACTCACTGTAACTCCACTTCAATACCACCACAGCCTACCATACACCACCAAACCTTACCTTCACCTTCCAAGAACACCTCAAGCAATAAAACCAACTAAAACATCCCCAAACTCAAGACCCATTTCATAAAAAAACCATACTTATATAAACTTTTAAACGATAAAACTTGCATCTACATTGTTCTAAAGCTAAAATTAAGAGCATCTCCAATGGAGACCCTTACCCTTACCCAAATTTGAGTTAAAAAAAGGGTAAAAAGCTTGATTTGGTATGGGTGTTTGCAGTAGATAAACTCTTTTTAAGATCCAAATCTTTTTTAAAAATTCTCAGCTTATCCCAAATTTTTTTTTTTAATTTTTGCCTCCAAAACTTTTTTTACTCCTTTTTCTCTTCTTCTTTTCCTCCAAAACCTCTTTCCCCCTCAATTTTTCACTCCCTCCAAATCTCATTCCCTTCTTATTTTTTCCTACCATTTTAACTATTCCCTCCAACTTTTACTCAATATTTCCTATAAATAACCTATGTCATTCACATAAATTTTCATCATTCTTAATAGAAATGAATCAATTCAAAAGTTCTTTGCTCACTTCCTTTTCATCTTCCTCTTCCTCCTCTTCTTCATCTGATGACAAGGAAATAGCTTATGATGTGGCTCTTTATGAGACAGCCAATGTCATAATGATTGAAATATTCAGAGAAGAAGTAGAACAACCAAACCAACATGGTGGTTCTGTTCTTGGCCAAAAATACATTTGCCGGGAAAGTGAAAAGGGTCATGATCGACTATTTGCTGATTATTTTGCCGAAAATCCAATTTATCCACTTTCAACATTCTAAGGTGCCTTCAAATGTCATGCGATCTATTTATGAGCATTATCAATGCTATTAAAGCACACAATCCTTATTTTATTCAAAAAGAGGATGCATACCATGTTATTAGATGGTCAGCCCTTCAAAAAATGACATCCTCAATTAGAATGCTCGCATATGGAATGCCAGCGAATGCCATGGAAGATTATGTGAGAATTACGGAAAGCACGACAATCTTAAGTTTTAAAAAATTGTCATGTTTTTGGAGATGAGTACCTAAGATTTTGGGATCCTACAACACTTGGGGATATCATAAATACATGCATTATTTTGCACAATATGATTGTCGAAGACGAACGAGATGCTTATAGCAATTTTGATTACAAACCATCAGAACATAGCCCGTCAATAGAAGTTTTGCAAGAATATAACAATGACTTTGAATCCTTCATGTCTCCCCATGTAAGAATTAAGAATGCTTATCATGCCCTCCGTAATGACTTAATTGAGCATTTGTGACAACGTCATAAAGAGATGTAACTTTTATCTACTTGTTAAACTATCAATGTACTAAGAATTTGCTCTACGGAGAGATTTAACTTTTATCTACTTGTTTAACTTTTACCTATCAAGCAACCACTAAGATTTTCTAAGCAACAAAACAAGATTGTCATTACCTTGCAATCTGATTGTCAAGCTACAAAGAGTTCAAAAGATATAATAATAGTTCAAAAGTTACAAGGAGTTTGCTCTCAAAAAAAAAACATCCATTGGACTTCAAAAATTCCATTGAACAAAGATCATTGATGCATTGCTTCTACAACCATGTTGATAACCAAATGTTCAAAAGTCCCAAGTGTTGTGTTCCACTTTTTTTTATGTAACCCCTCCAACCTATTGAAAACCATAAAATGTTTGTCATAAAATGCTCTCAAACAACCCAACTGCATAGCATCAAATATGAGCATTACATAGAAACCAAATACATATTTGCAAGATTCCCTCTGTAGGTCTACCAATTGGTGTAGCGAATTTAAAACCTACAAGCACTTTGTTGATCAATTATCTGTCTTTGAAGCTCCTCATAGTATGATCTTTACATAGTTGTTAAATTGATCATATCCATTGACATGATTTTATTGTCCTCCTTTTGTTGTTCTCTTTCATTCATCATTGCTAACATTTGTACTTGGGTTTCCCTAGTCCTAGCCTTCCTCTCACGTTTTGCTGCCTTTTGTTGATCATGTTAAATAGCTCGATCAGACATACTCATCAACACTTCAATAAGTTTAGTTTGATTGGTTGTTAGATCATCAAACCTAGCATCATGAATTATCTTCTTCTTTCTTGATTCTTTCTCAGTCTTATTACCAATGGGTCTTTTTGAGTTCTCTTTTGAACGTTGTTTGTCTCAGAATCAAGGGACAATGAAGTTGAAGGAGTTGAAGGCGATGAAGTAGGTCTCTTGAACTGCGTTCTAAGTTCATCCCACTTACAATTGTGGCGCAATACTTCCCAACATGTATTATATGTAAAGTGTTTTTTTTTTAATACCATAATACATGAGTTTTGCCTCAGCAATTTAAAATATGAAAAGGATAAATATTATAAACTACAAGTATAGACAACTTCCTATTTTTTTTTTTGTTCAAAATAATTACCTTACCAGCTTCCCCAATTCCACTTTATTGTCTCATTTGTACTTGATATAGAAAACCACAAAAGTTGTTCACTGTCCTTTGAATCAAAGACCAACGGGTGAGATAAAGAAATGGTAGTTCGATGTGGTAGAACATTCGGTTGGGACGAGAAATACCCAAGAACACGATCCTAGAATGCCGCCTTACTTTGGGTGTTACCCGAAACCGGATCTTGGGATACAACCAACCAAGATCTACAAATTGCTTCATCTACTAATATACTAAAAGCTTTCCCATGTATATGAGCACTTTGAGAAATAATTTCTATTCCATGACATTCCTCTAAACTTGAAGAATTCTCAAATAGTTCATAACCATCCATTGTTTGGACTATGAAGAATATCACTAAACAAGTAAACAAGACCAAACAAGAAAGCAAATCCATGTAAATTCAATAAACCAACACAAATAAACAAAGCAAATATACTACCTTGTGGTAAAGATACCCAAGAATACAATTCAATCAATAAGCAAAGAATGAAATATTGTTCTTTTAGTTCATAATGCATTTCAAAGAATAGAACAAAATTTCAAATAAGCAAATAACATAACACAATTGAATCAATAAGCAAAAAACATAACCAATTCCATATTTTATGCATCTAGACCAGGATCATCAACTAAGATTTTCAAATTTTGTGTTTTTTCATTGTATCATTTAAGGAAAAAAAACATATATGACAACCTAAACACTTTCTTTCATGCTGTCTGAGAAATATTCAATTGTAACTCTAAATGTGTGTTTCTTCTTTGAGAGCTTTCTTCTCACCTGGATTACTGAGCACATATTCATGTACTCTTATCCTAATATACATTTGAATCATGCTTACTGAATACCTCTTAATGATTACAATTGAGGTTAGAATTTTGTTAGCTCCTTGATGAGCATGCATCAAGTAGGATAGGTCTCACTATTCTTCTATTGTTGTTGGTTACACATTTTTGTTTTTTTTTTTTTTTTTTTACCTATACCAAAAATTTCAAAACACATTGTACAAATAGATTTTTCCCATTTCACAATAAAAAAAGAAAATCAATGAAATCCATATAAAAACAACAAAATTTTCCCATTCCACCGAATATAAATCCAGATTTTTCTCATTCCACTAAAAAAAAATTTGTCTATCTGTGTGTATTTAGAAATAAGCTTGAGTAGAAGATGATTTTGTAGAAATCTATAAAATCTGTATAAAGATTATGCAAATCCAGATTTTTTTTAAACAAGCTTGTGTAGAAATCTGATCTCTGTCCCATTCCATCGAACACTGAGTGGAGCAGTGAAGAGAGGAGAAGAGAGAGAAAAAGTTTACCTGATGAAGGAAGTAACGACAACTATTGAGAACTTGGGTAGAAGACAAGATCGACAACCCTTGAGATTTGGGTAGAAGACGAAGTCCTCTAGAGGCATTTTGGAATTTTTATGACTGTTGGGAAAAAAGGTATGGTATCTGGGTCTCCCTTCATTTGGGTTTAGAAAAGGATTTCCCTTCTGTTAATATGGGTAAGGGTCTACCATTTGAGAAGAATTTTAAGTCATTTTTACCCAAATTTAAAATACAGTCTAAAAAAGGGTCAGGCCTGGAGTTGGTCTAAGTACATACATGGATTCCTAGTGTCCAAATTAAGTTGGGAATATATCTGTTGATGTTCGAAACAAACCCCGACAAAAACTTGTAATTTCGACTTCGACGTTTCCTCCTCCGAGCTTCTTCCTTTCCTTCTCTCTTTCCCTTTCTCTCCTTCTCTCTCTCTCTCTCTCAAACCGGATTTTTCCTCCTTCTTATACCCCTTGAAGATTAGTCAAGCCTCCCGTGGAATCCATGCAGAGCATCTCCTTCTCAAGCCGCCAATAAGGTTACTTTGTGAGGTACTTGTCACCTCAAGGACAATTCCATTATTTTACATTTTCTTAATTAATTTTTAAAAATTAATAAAAAATATCTATTTCCCTAAAATTATATACGTCTTAAATCAAGTACTAGGAAATTATTGATTTAAATTTTTGATAACCAAATTGACCCTCAATTTGATCCGCAACCAAAAGTTCTTGCACCCCTAATCACACATACACCTACTTCAGTTTTAAGTCTCCAAATTTTCATTCGTCACACTTATGATCATTATTCCGACATGGTATAGCCTCAACCCACTTTGACACATAGTCAACTTCCATCAAAATGTACAAAATAGAGAGAAAATGGATCCATGAAATCGATACCCCAACAGTCAAAAATCTCAATGATAAAAATAGGGTTAAGGGGCATCATATTCCTATGGGTGAATAAAAAAAAAAATAAATTCCTATGGGTTATCCCTCCTAGCTTTTGACATCGCTCACAAGCCTTACCAAAATTGTGTGCATCCTTAAATAGTGTTGGTCAATAAAATTCACACTGAAAATTTTTTGTAGCAATTTTCCTAGTCGAAAAATGACCTCCACAAGCCTTTGAATGACAAAAAGAGAGAATGTTGTTTACCTCATCATTTGGGACACACCTTCGAATGATTTAGTCGGGGCAATACTTGAACAGATAAGGGTCATCCTAAAAGAAAATTCTCACCTCGACCAAAATTTTTTTTTTGTCTGGTGCAATCCAAGTTGTTGGCATATCACACGTGACAAGAAAATTCACAATATCAGCAAACCAACGTGATGCAAAAATAGTCAATAACGGTTCATCAGGGAATGTGTCCTTGATCAACATTATCTTTATTGGCACATCCCTCACAAGTCTAGACAAGTGATTAGCCACTACATTCTATACTCTTTTTTTTTTTTTTTTTATCTTTAATGGTTATGTCAAACTCTTGGAGTAGGAGGATCCACCTAAGCAGTCTCGGCATTGCATCTTTCTTTGTTATTAGGTATTTCAAAGTTGCATGGTTAGTGAAGATAACAATAGGTGATCCCACAAGATAAGACCTAAACTTATCTAAGGCAAATACTATTGCTAGTAATTCTTTTTTCTATAGTGGAATAATTCATTTGAGTACTATTCAAAGTCCTACTAGAATAGTATATGACATTTGGCTTTTTCTCATTGTGTTACCCTAAAACTGCCCCACAGCATAGTCACTAGCATCACACATAATTTCAAAAGGAAGACTCCAATCTGGTGATTGCATAATAAGAGCAGTAGTGAGCATGCCCTTCAACTTATTGACTATGTCTTTCTATAGGAGGTGGCAAAATGGCCTAGTTATTAAACCAAAGTCCTTTATGAACCTCCTATAAAAACCAACGTGACCGAGAAAAGATCTAACATCCTTAAAGGTCTTGGGGGTAGGCAAGCTGGAAATCAATTCAATTTTACCTCTATCTACTTGAATTCCCTCATACGAGACAATGTGACCAAGAACAATTCCTTTCCGAACCATGAAGTGACATTTTTTTTCCAATTTAACACAAGGTTCTTCTCTTCACACTTGGTTAAAATTTTTCCATATTAGATAAATATTCATCAAAGGAATCACCGAAAACAGTAAAATCACCCACGAAAACCTCAAGAAAATAGTTGCAAGTGCAATGCAAAGTTCAAAAAACATCATTCAATAAGCAAAGATGCCAAAAGCACAAGTAAAAGTGATTTTCTGTTGGTCCTATAGGGAAATTTCAATTTGATTATATCCCAAATAACCATCAAAAAATAATAGAACAGATGTGAAACTATCCTTTCTAAAATTTGATCCATAAAAGGCAAGGGAAAATGGTATTTTCTTGCCATAGAATTAAGTTTCCTGTAATCTATGCACATTCTCCAACTAGTTATTATCCTAGTTGGCACAAGCTCATTATTGTCATTAGAAACTACAGTCACACCAGATTTCTTAGGGACTACCTGTGTGGGACTATTGTTGGTTGTACGATAGATGATCCCTACATCCAATAGTTTCAACACTTCATTCATATTAGGGTTGAGTCTCTTTTACATCTCCTTAGATGTTTTGGCATTATCCTCTAAGTAAATATTATGAGTGCAAACAAAGGGACTAATACCCTTGATATCAACAATAGTCCACCCAATTGCACATTTGTGCTCTACAAAAATGTGTAGTAACTTACCTTCTTGGGCTAAGTTAAGATGGGATGAAATTATTATCGAAAAGGTCTCCACCACTCCTATGAAAGCATACTTCAAATGAGCAGGTAGAGGCTTCAAGAACCTGTGAAGAATTCAAAACATAAGTTAGTTCATAAAATTCAGAATTTTCTTCACCAATATCTAAAGAAGAAGAGTACTCAAGAAAACATGCTTCAAGTGGATCCGAAAAAGAAGATCTATTTAAGTTATCCTGAATAATTGACTCAATCATGTTCATCTCATACAAGTCATCATCAACCTCCCCAGGTTGTTTACAAACATTAAAATATTTAATTCGAAGATCATATTGCTGAAAGATAATTTCATTACATCATTCATGTAGTTTATCAGAGTATTGGAAGTAACTAAGAGTGGTAAGCCCAATATAACTAGGATATGAGCACTAATATTCAAAAAAGGATCGTATCCAAGATAATAAAATCAATAGAAAAATAGAAATTATCTATTTGGACAAGCACATCCTCCACCACCCCCTCGATGTCTTATCAGATCAGTCAGCAAGTTGAAGTGTCACCGTGGTGGGCTTCAACTCATTAAGACCCAACTGTTCATATACTGAATAGGGAAACAAATTTACACTGGCCCTCAAATCAAGTAAAGCTTGTTCAATTGTAAATTTTTCAATCACACAAGAAATAGTAGAGCAACCAAGATCCTTATGCTTTGGTGGGGTATTGTGTTGAATAATAGAAGAAACATACTCAGTTAAGAATGCTTTCTTTTGCACATTTAGTATACGCTTAATAGTGTACAAATCTCTTGAAAATTTTGCATAAGAAGGTACGTATCAATTTAATTGCATCTGACAAGGGAATGTTAATTTTGACTTGCTTGGAAATTTCCAAAATCTCATTGTTTAAATTAATTTTTGATGGAGCTAATAATCTCTGAGGGAAGGAAGCAGGAATCAGACATCTCATGGGCTCTATAAAATTAGGCTGGTCAAGTTTATCACTCTCTCCCATAGATTTTGTAGATTCCTCAGGCTTTTGGGCCTTCTTTGGAATAGTTTTATCAATCACTTTACCACTACGGAGGGTGGTAACAGACTTGATCTGCTCTTGTGCAGTATCAGATGAAGTAGACTCACCCATATTAAATTGACCATACGGATTCGGCGGTGGTTATGCCAGAAATTTATCTTTTTGTTGAAGGCATGCGATAGTGGCCAACTTAGTGAGGGTGCTTCTAATATCATTAAGAGCCTGAGTTATCTGATTATTGAAGTTAGTATGACTATTGTTGAAGTTGGTCTAACATTGCACAAATTGTTGCATTGTCTCCTCATGGCTCCTCTTTGGAGGTGGAGTGTAAGGCACAAAATTAGAGGGGCTTTGTGGAGGTGGTTGTGATGTAGGATTATCCCCCCTCTACATTGAGATGATTTCTTCACTCTGGATTGTAAGTGTTTGAGTAGGGATTATTGTACGGCTTAAAAAAATTATTCGTAACATTTACATGATAATGTAAGATTTTTTTGAAAGCAAGAATTGTGGGGCACTCCTTTGTGGGATGTTCCAGGATCTCGCAAATACTACAAATCTCCTCTTGAGGAACAACTTGTACCTCATTAATCTTCCTGAATTCCCTGGCCTCAACTTTCCAAAACAGTGTGGCAACTATAGCACCTAGGTCATCCTCCTTTCTCAACTGGTATTTACCTCCTCCTGATGAAGCATTTGAATTTTTATTTTTAGAAGAATCAGGGGATGAAGTATTCCAAGATTGTGAACTTTCAGCCAGATGATTAAAATAATTAAAGGCTTCATTAGGTTCTTTGGCCATAAATTCTCCATTGCACATCATCTCAACAAATTGGTGCATCTAGGGTGATAAACTTTCATATACAAAACTTATGATGTGCCAGCTTTCATAGTATGGATGTGGGGAAGATGTAAGAAGATCTTTAAAACACTCACCCGGTTACAAATCTTAGCTCCCAAATCCCTGTCATACTTGGTAGACCTTTTCTTACCATATCTAATGCTGTGATTAATTGCAGGAACAGTCTTATGAAGCTTGCATTTAGGAACATAACTATGGACCTAAATGTTTTCAACTTGTCTAAACAACCGGGGGATGATGAAGAGGCACATGAGATCAACTGGATCGACACATTGGTGGAGGATCACTTGGAACTAATGAGCACCTTAAAGTTGAAGGAGGAGGAGAATGTTGATATAGAGGGGGTTGATGAGCAAGAGGAGTTGGAAAGCTTGAACAGGGTAGAAAAATGGACCCCTACATTTGAGAAGCTTTCACATCAAAACAAGAAGATCTTTCTATCAAATGAGCAAAAACCCATCTTGGAGTTGAAGCCATTACCATCCCACCTCAAGTATGCATACCTAGGGGATGACAAAACCTTTCTGGTGGTGATTAGCTCAACTTTGGAGGCGAAGCAAGAAAAGGAGCTTTTGAAAGTGTTGAGGAGGCATAAGGGAGCAATTGGGTGGATAATTGCCGACATCAAGGGGATAAGTCCCCTCATTTGTACACACCGCATCTACCTTGAGGAATACTTAAATCCGTCTCGACAACCACAAAGAAGGTTGAATCTAATCATGAAGGATGTGGTGAGAGACGAGGTGCTAAAGCTACTTGACGTGGACATCATTTTTTCAATTGCCGATAGTAAGTGGGTTAGACCCACGCAAGTAGTACCCAAGAAGTTGGGAGTTACGGTTGTTGTAAATAAGGAGAACGAGCTTATCCCAACAAGGGTGATCATTGGATGAAGAGTGTGCATTGATTACCGAAAGCTCAACCTGTGCACAAGAAATGATCAATTTTCTTTGCCATTCCTCGACCAAGTGTTGGAAAGAGTAGCTAGACATCTATTTTACTGCTGCTTGGATACTACTCCGAGTACAACCAAATTGAGATTGCTTTGGAGGACCAAGAGAAGACCACATTCACTTGCCCCTACGGTACTTTTGCCTACCGAAGCATGCCTTTCATGTTGTGTAATGCCCCAGGGACTTTTCAACGTTGCATGATGGGGATTTTTAGTGATATGGTGGAGAAGATTGTGGAAGTGTTTATGGATGATTTCTCAGTATTTGGGGATTCATTTGAAGGATGTTTGGAGAACTTAGAGAGAGTTCTTGAAAGATGTGAGGAGAATAAGTTGGTCCTTAATTGAGAGAAGTGCCACTTTATGGTGACACAAGGAATTGTGCTCGGGCACATCGTCTCGGCAAAGGGGATTGAAGTGGATAAATCAAAGGTGGATGCTATTTCCAACCTCCCTACGCCAAAGGTCATCAAATATATCAAGTAGTTTCTTGGCCCTGCCAATTTTTATCATCGTTTTATTAAGGATTTTAGTGCATTGGTCTGACCTTTGACCAATTTACTTGCAAAAGTTGTTCCATTTGTTTGGTCGGATAATTGTGAGGCATCCTTTAAAAAATTAAAGAACATGCTCATTTCACCTCCGATCATGCGACCACCCAAGTGGGACTCACCATTTGAGCTTATGTGCGATGCGAGTGATTACGCGGTAGGCGCTGTGCTCGGTCAAAGGGAAGACAAGAGACCCTATGTAATATACTATGCCAGTAAGACTCTTAATGAAGCACAAAAGAATTACACTACTACTGAAAAAGAGTTGCTAGTTGTAGTATTTGCATTGGATAAATTCCTGTCTTACATCATTGGTTCACCTATAGTAGTCTATATCGATCACTCTGCTTTGAAGTATTTGTTGTCTAAGTAGGATGCCAAATCGAGACTCATTAGGTGGATACTCCTCCTACAAGAATTCAACTTGACGATCAAAGATAAAAAGGGAGTTGAGAGCGTGGTGGCGGACCATTTATCCCAACTTGTGGTTCAAGATGCTGATGAGTACATCCCTATCACTGACTCTTTTCCTGACGAGTATTTACTTTCGAATCATTCTGTTTGTCCCTGGTATGCTGACATATGTAATTATCTTGCAACAGGACAAATACCACCGCACTAGAGCCCAGAAGATAGACGGAGATTCATGGCGGATGTGAAGTACTTTTACTTCAAAAACCCATACCTGTTCAAGTACTGCCCTGACCAAGTCATGCGGAGATGCGTACTAGAAAATGAACAACGAGAAGTCCTTGCATTTTGCCATTCGGAGGCGTGCGGTGGCCATTTCTTTTCAAAGAAGACTTCGGCAAAAATTCTACAGTCAGGTTTTTATTGACCCTCTTTGATAAAAGATTGTATCTCTTTTTGTAAAGAGTGTGATAGGTGCCAAAGATTGGGTAGTGTGACCCGAAGGAACATGATGCCCCTCTCCCCTGTACTTGTAATTGAGATATTTGATTGTTGGGGCATCGACTTCATGGGTCTCTTCCCTGTGTCTTTTGGCTACCTATACATTCTACTTGCAGTGGACTACGTGTCCAAATAGGTGGAGGCTATCCCAACCAAGACCAATGACCATCGGGTCGTGGTCAAGTTTCTCAAGGAGAACATATTTTCGAGGTTCGGGATGCCTCGTGCAATGATAAGCGACGGTGGGTCGCATTTCTGTAATAGGCATTTTGCATATTTGATGCATAAGTATGGCGTCACACACAAGGTGTCCACCGCATATCACCCACAAACCAATGGCCAAGCCGAGTTGGCCAATAGGGAGGTTAAAAATATCTTAGAGAAAACGGTGAACCCAAATAGGAAAGATTGGTCCTTTCGATTGATCGATGCCCTATGGGCTTACCGCACTGCCTACAAAACCATCCTAGGAATGTCTCCCTATCGGCTTGTTTATGGAAATGCTTGCCATTTGTCAGTTGAAATGGAACACAAGGCCTATTAGGCCATAAAGACCTTGAACTTTAACATGAGAATGGCCGGAGAGAATAGGAAGCTTGAAATGAATGAATTGGAAGAGATTCGAAGAGATGCGTATGGGGGGTGAGGTGCACCATTTGTATGATACACCAATGTTTGTGAAAATTTTTGTTGATAATACCAATTTTTATGTGGTGAAAATTCACCTTTCACATATCAGACAGATTTTTGTTCACAATAATTGTAAATTATGAGAAAATTTTGAAATTTTTTTAGAAAATATCTGAATGTTGATCTGTATTCCCTTATTAAGAGTATTTTGGGTTTGTTGACATATTGATCTATGAGTTGAACCTTGAATACATGAGCACATTATAGAAGTTCATCCTACACTCGAGTATCACGTATGCGTTTGCTTTTGAACTCCCCAATATATACACCTTGAATGTGTAATTTCATCAATTTACAGATTGAGTTCACATTTTAGTGCTTGACATGAACAATAGAGATGAGTAAGAACCCATGAGAGTTTTAGTGCCAATCCTTGTTGGAGGGGACTTACATTTACTCAAGGAACAATTCTTCAAATTTCAAATTTGTTCAATAATCTCATTATGCTTGTTTTGGTTAGGTGCAAATGAGTAGTTGATTGACTTGTCTGGAAATGCATAATGCTCCCCCATGCTTATCTAGAGGTGATCTTAGGCCATTTTTTGAATATCTTGAGCCTTTACCTTTTTTCTTGTGAAAATATTATTCCTAGTGCCGTGATTGAGCCTTAATTGTAAATTCGTTTCCATACCACACATTTGACCAAGCCAGTACAAAATGATAAAAATCTACCTCACCTTGTTTGTTCCTAGAGCTGAATATGAGTGATCGTAAAAGAGAAGGAAGTATGGTGTGGAAACTCAAACAAAAGGGATAAATGACGTTGAAACTCAAAGAGTTGAATGGGAAAAGAATGAAAATCCAAGAAAAGGAGAAAAAAAGGGTGAAAAGAAGAAAGATTGATCAAAAAAAGAAAAGGAAAATGTTAAGGAAAAGAAAGAAAAGAAACAAAGAAGTGTGGTGATGGGTTTGGACTGAAAATCCCATGGAAAAGGAGATGTTTTTGAAATAAAAGTCTTTCACTTGGAACATATCTTATGTCTTTCGTTACTTTTGCCTCAATATCACCCTAAGGCCCCATTATAACCCTTGAAGTCCTAAATGATCTAGAGAAGCATGGGAGACGCATACTTTCAAAGAAAAAGAGAAGTTGGTTTGCTATATAGTGCCCTAGCATTCCTTTCATGAGATTATGCCAAGTTTGTTTCATTTTCATGCATTAACTTTAGATTATATGTGAGCATACTTCGTTTTGTGCACAAGATTCTATCTCACATATACACATGGAGTGCATGCCAGGATAACTAGAGTGTGATTCATTGTTGAGAGACATCCTTGATGAGGTTGCATCGAAGCTTAATTTGGATAGCCAAAGTGAATGTGAATTCCATTGTGTAAATGCTTAAATTACATGTCCATTGCACACACACACAAGTTTCAAAATGAATGTGTAGGTGCATACTCTAGACTAGCATTTAAAGCCATGATGTTGCTCATGTGTGCTTAGTTCGGACATTTGAATGATGTGTTAGGAAGCCCTATGCTTGTGGGGGGGGGGGGGGGGGAGGGGGAATATGGCTCAACTTTTGATATTTGATAAGATTTAAGAATGTCCTTGCTATTTAAATTTATGTTTTTCATTTTGGGTATTCATTTTGGTAGTTTAAACTAGAAATCCATGTCTTGTATTTTGAAAATATAAAAATCATAAATCATGTTGCAATTTTGAAAGTGACTGTGGGCATGATCAAGAAATTGTGGTTCATATGTGTGGTTCAAGTTTTTGGTAGGTTAGACGTCATAGAAAGGGTGTTAAAATGTTTTGGAATTGAGGAATGTTGGATTGGATGTGAGTTTTGGAGAAAAGAAATGGTTTTGCAGAAAAGGCAAAACCTTCTAGAAGGTTTTGATCGACCTTCCGGAAGGTTTTCCTTACTGGACAGAATTGCCCCAGCAATAAGCAAAACCTTCTGGAAGGTTTTGATCGACCTTCAAAAGATTTTGCCCAAAATGCTAAAAACGAGGGTTTTAAGTTCAAAAATTTTAGAAACCCTTCACATTTCCCCCAAATCTCAAGCTCCCAAGTCCTCTCCTCTCCTTCTACTCTCTTCTAATATTCAAAACACTTCACCCAACGTCAAATTTCTCACATTTCTCTTGATTAGGGCTGAGTTTTAGGTTGTTTTTGCCGAAAATATTAGGTGTTCTCCTTAAACCCTAGGTCCTCACTTTTTCCCCAATTTCTCAAGACCTTTTTGATCTTTTTCAAATCCTTTAACTCCTTTGCTTTGGCTCGATTGGGAAAGGCATCTCTTGACATGGTTGAGCCCTTTGAATGGGCTATGATGTGGATTTTGACCATCTTCGGTCTTGGGACGCTGTTGTCCCTCATGGCCCGCACAAAGAGGACGGGCCCGGACTGCCCCACCACCTACGGGCACGAGCTCCCGCAAAAGGGGCAAGGAGGGCCCTAGTAGCCAGGATAGGGAGGAAAGGCAAACCAAAGCGAGACATGATGAACGGAGGCAAAGAATAGAGGAGAAAGGTGTCACGTGTGAGAGGTACGTCGACAAAGTCTCCCTTGGGCCTAATGATGAGGTGGTGAGGGTGATCGAGGCATGGGGGTTGACTTTGTGGTTTCAAGAGGTGAAGGGGTATAACTTGGGTTTGTGCCGTGAATCTTACAAGAAGTTGTCGGTGTTTGGGGAAGACGGTGGTCGATTGATGACCAATGTGAGGGGGAAGACCTTTGAGGTGATCCTCGACACAATTGCGACAGTGATGGATTATGAGAGGCCTCCCCCGACTACCCTGGTCTACCCACACAACGTGGATGGGGGTAGGACTCTCACTGACTATGTGGCCCTCACCTATGAGGATCCGACCACGTTCAAAGGAACAACGTTGGTCGGGGGCCTCAAGCATGCTTACGAGGTTATGAACAAGGTGTTGCATTATAATTTGATGCCTCAGGGTTCGGAGAAGAACTCGAACATCGAGAAGCTGGCCCTCCTCCACGCATTTATGACGGGGGTGACAATTGATGTTGCATATTTGATTTCTGAGGAGATGTGGGAGTTCGCCAAGGCCGCAAAGCCAAAGGCAAATCTCCCCTTTGGAGCCTCGTCACCCGTCTATGCGATCATGCCAAGGTGAAATCTTATGCCCATGACACTCTACTTCCCCCACAAACTGGAGCGATCGGGAAGTCAAGCAGCAGCAAGAGAGCTGCTAGGACTGGGGGAGAGAGACCTAGAGCCGTGGTGCCAGAGCCGTCTATAGCAGGGCTATCCTCATCAACACCTGCCCCAGCTCGTACCATGGTACAACGTATGGATGCGCTGGAGTCCACTATGCATGGGCTGTCGTTTATGGTGACGAGGCTTTTCTAGCACATATTCCCGGGTGAGCCCATCCCCGATGGTCCTCCACAGCCTCCAGCTAGACCGTCGACTTCTGCCCCCATCCCTTCCATGACTGTTGAGGTGGACGAGGAGGAGGAGGAGGAGGAGGAGGAGTCTGAGACTTAGGGGGAGGACGCTTTTGATGAGGATGATGATTAGGATAGCCTATGTATTTTGTTTCTTTTGAGTGCAGATTGTATAGAGTTAGGGTTAGTTTGTCGGCATTGTAGAAGTGTCTTTAGGTTTTGGGCCGTTTTATTTTGAAACTTGAACCCATTGTAAAGAACTTTTGGAAATGATCAATGAAATACCACAGTTGTTATGTTTCATCATTGCTCAAAGTTATTTACTTAATTGCAATATGATTTTTGGATTTTAAGTGTTTGGATATTTACTTGTATGTATGGATTCGGTTTTAGTTTATGGCTTGTGGTTTGAAATAATATTTGCTAGGGACTAGCAAAGCTCAAGTTGGGGGGTGTGATTAGAACTAAACATTGCATATATTTTATGTTGTTATTGCCCTTTTATACTTGCTTTTGTTGTGAATTTGGGGAGAAATGCGTTTAATCTTCTCTTTAATGGAGTTTTGTGTAAATGTAGGTGAAAAGATGTAAATGGCTTGAGTTAAACCCCCATTGAAGTGTTTGAAATCAATGAAGATGAGGGGATGGCTTAAAGGATGGATTGTAAGGTGAAGAAACCAAGAAAATGGTAAATTGGATGAAAACCTTCCGAAGGTCGATCATAAACCTTCCGGAAGGTTTTCACTTGGTTTGCCTATTCACTGCCAAAACCTGTCGGAAGGTTTTTTCTACTGGAATGAACCTTCCAGAAGGTTTGCAAAACTTTCCGGAAGATTTTGCTCACTAGAATGCCTTTTCAACTGACCCTGCACAAACCTTCCGGAAGGTTTGCATCGACCTTCTGAAAAGTTTTACCCAGAATGCCAAGACAGCCTGCAACTCAAGCTCTGCCATTTGGGGCCCCACCTGCACTTCTCCCACTTGTCTCTGACATCTCTTACACACATACAAGCCTCCCATCACTTCATTCTGTACTTTGGAGGCTCAAGCATTGAAGAGAAGGAGAGAGAAGAGGCAAGTCTGGGAGATGCAGGCTAGGCTTGTCCTAGCCTGCCCAATGCAATCCAATCAGCCTCCTATGGATGAGAGGTCTATCTCACACCTAGGAGGAGCTCCATGGACGTTTTTGATTCATTCATTGTGTATTATTCATATTGTATTGCATTTTAGAGAGAGAAGCTCTTGGTAGAAGACATAGTTAGAGAGAGAAAACTTAGATTTTTACATTTTTTCCATCCATTTCACTTGTAATCTTTCTTAAGACTCTTGTAAGCTTCATTTATTGTCTTTAATGTCATTTACTTCCAGTACATTGCAAGTTTAATTGAGTATCTTAGATTCTACCATTGTTGCATTTAAGTTTTCATCTCAAGCTCTTCAAATGGGTATTAAATGCACTTTTATGTAGTTCATGTTTTCTTGCATTGATTTAAGTTTCAATCTTCATTTCTTTGCAATGTCTTTTCATTTCATTTATGTTGTTGCATTAAATATGAGTAGCTAAGCTTTAAGTTGGCTAATCCAAGGGAGAACTCCTCTTGGTATGCTAAATCAACTCTTTTTCTTTCCTCCTCGTAGTGTACGTTGATTTGGTTTGACTAGGTTGAGTGTGGACATGGTTGTGAGTTCTTGATACACCGTAGACTTGTCATGGTATATGCTTGAATCCTCACCTCCATTTTAGTCCCGCGCTTCCTATGAATCAATCAAACATCTAGACACCATTGGAGGAAGGTCTTGAGTTGATTTGACATTCCCATTGGAATGACCTCGGATTAGCCAACACTTGTTCCATTTCATTTTCACTAAGAACACAATCAACAAAACTCAAACTCAAAGATTTTTACACTTTTCCTTTTTCACCAAAATCAACTTCAACACGATTCACCTCCTTCCCTGAGGAGACAACATTGGAATACAATTTTCAAGTAAAACACGACACTCGAAAGTCTCCCCGCGCTTGGGGAGCATTTTTGTTCACACACACACACATTTCATCCCACCATTATTCCATTTACCCCATTTCTTGCATCATTCCAAGGGAGAGTGACATTCCCCTATCCGTATAAGCCATACACATACTACGGGATGATGTGTGGAAATTAGGGACAACAACGGAAACAGCAAGCAGAATCCATCTCAATCTCACTTCTGTCTCGCTCTCCCAATCTCAAATCTTCTGCCAAGCTCAATTCCCAAAATCTTTCCCTCTGTTTATATGCTTTCCAAATATCCCCCTCTATCAAATATCTCTCTCACACCCAGCTCTCTCTCACACCTCTCTCAATCGCTGCCCTCTTCTACAAAGCAACGCCACTGCCACGACCACTGCCAACAATAGCCAGCAGTTGCCCAGGTATCTCTCTTACATATCCTATCTCCCTTTTTTTCTTTTCTTTGTCACCCGAATGCCTTCTTGCTGTTCCTCCCAGCCTGTGCACACAAATGTTCGACTCACGCACACCACACATACACACTCACAAAAGCCGACACCCATTGCTTTTACCCTAGTCATACTCCCTCTTCCTTGCTTGACAGTAGCTTTGATTTACTTATTGGGGTTTGAAATTTTACAAGTGTGATTAGTAGTTAAAATTAGCATATTAATATGCCCTTTTAAGACTAATTATACTTTGATAGAGTTTAAATGATGACATTTCAGGGCATAAATTGTACAAGGGACCAAAGGCGATGGATATTAGACTTTCATGCAACACCAGCATATTCTGGAACAAAATTGGAAAAGCTTGGACCAAGGCAAGAACATTTGAACGCCAATCAACGTTCGAACGTTACCTTCAATCATGTGAAGACCAGAATGCTGAGGCATGGTGTGTTGCAGCCAAGAAGGAAGACCCTGAGGTACTTGAATACCACGTTCGAACGCCAATCAACGTTCGAACATCCCCTGAAATTATTTGAGGACCATGATGCTGCATGGAGTGTGGAAATGAACTTCACAGAAGACCACAGGCCACTTGAGTGGGAAGGTCAGACCCCATCTGGCGTTCAAACGCCCATCAAGCAAAGACATAAACAACATTCGAACGCCATACAACGTTTGAACGTTGTCTGCAGACTGACTATAGAGTGGTTAGCTTTCACTTGGACTTGGGCAGCCATGCACTATTCTTTCACCCCCTCTTGTCTCTTCCTCCTTGCCTATAAATACTCCCATTTTGGGAGAGTAAAAGGGGGAATTATAGAGAGCTTGATGGAGGCTTAGACTCCTACTCATATAGTTGTAGAATTGTCTTATATTTACTTGTATCAAGGAAGATAGTTCATCTTTTGGTTGAGGAGGAAACCCTCCAAAAGTGACTAGCTTTCTTCTACTTTCGTTATTTCTTTCACTTCTATTGCTTGAGCCTCCTTCTTTCTTAGAGGAGTGAAACTCTTCCACTTTTCTAGAGCTTTACCAAATCCGTGAAGGGTGGAATGTGATTCACTCATTCTTCGTTGAAGATCGGCTCCGTGTTTAGTGTGTTTCACTTTGTAAGTCCTCTACTTGGAGGGATGAGCATCACTCATTTTTTTAGCTTTACCAAAGCTATGAAGAGTGAGTAGTTTCTCATTCACTTTTTAGTAAGAGGTAATGAACATGTATAAATTATGCGGAAGTTATATCTGTGCAATTTCACTTATGCTTAAATACTTTATATTCCCCTTGCTTATTGAATGATTGATTACATCTAGCAAAACTAAGGTACTTTGTATAACCGGGAGTTCTTTCTATAACATAGATAACTCTTATATAGAAAGACTCATCGGTTCAAGGCAAGTACCCCGACTAGATCTTCATGACTACCCTTCAATCTTCATCATTATTGTGCTTCAATTAAAGAATGAAAATGGAACATTAATGTCATGATTGGATGTCTTGTAGAAATACTTGCTTGTTTGTAGATGGGTTGAGTCTCGGCACAGAGAATTCTTGTAAACTTCTAGAAAGACATCGGAATCATGTTCTTAATTCTCACAATCCACATTTATCTTCCGATTAACTTGTTGTTGACACGGGAGTTAATTGAGTTATCAAGCACAAATATACTAAATCGGATGATTAACTACATGTCCAAATCCTTGAACTAAAGAGTGACTTTTTTACATTTGTTCTTATCTTATATTCTGTCTAGAAAACCTTCTTGGAAATAATCTTATATTCTGTCCAGGATATCCCATACATCACATAACTTCAAATCTCAAGGGTTACAATCACTAGGTCTCCACCACTGCTTACCTCAAAACACCAACAAGAGTTCCTTGTGGATTCGACTCTGGACTCAAACCGGATTACTACTACAGCTTGACTGCCTGTACTTGGGTGTACACATTTCGGTTCAAGTCAAGTTTTTGGCGCCGTTGTCGGGGAACCATAAAATGTGTTTTAAGGTAAAAGGTAAAAATACCTTTATTTTTGTATATATTCTTTGGTTTACTATGAATAATTTTGTTTTGTTTTATTCTCTTTATTTTTTATGTCTGAGGGCACTCCTCACTATCAAAATTTGCCGGCAGAATCTTGTGAGTCTGTGAATTAGCCTGAACCAAATTCACCTAGATCAGTAGCAGACTCTTGTGAGAGTAAAATGACAAATAATGAGAGAAACGGAGAAGTCCCTATGAGAGAGGGGGAAGTGCCTAACATTCGAACTTTGCGGGATTACTTAAATCCTAAAAGAAATAATGTCCCCTCTTGTTTTGTATTCCCTGAAAATGCTCCCCTCTTTTCTGTAAAGCCGAGGACAATGCAGATATTACCTGTTTTTCATGGATTGGATGCAAAAAATTCATATCTGCATATAAAAGATTTTGAGGAAGTGTGTGGAACATTTCAAGACAATTCTGAACTAGCCAAGATGAAACTTTTTCCTTTCTCTTTAAAGGACAAAGCTAAACAATGACTAAATTCTTTAAAAGCTCTTTCAATACCTAACTGGCAGGCATTACAAAATGAATTTTCAAAAAGTTTTTTACTCTACACCGCACGAATGCACTTAAAAGGTAAATCATGAATTTTTTGGTTAAAGAAGGAGAAACTTTTTACCAAAGTTGGGAGAGATTCAAAGATCTTCTCCAATCCTGTCCACACCATGCTTTTGAGAATTGGACTTTGGTAGGATTTTTCTATGACTCCTTGCCCACTAGACTACGTCAGTTTGTCGAAATGATGGTCCAAGGAGAGTTTATGGAAAAAAGTCCGGAGGGGGCATTCAATTTTTTTGACACCATCTCTGATAGTTCTCAGATGTGGGACTCAGCCTCTCCTGCCACTGTAGAAGCCAGGCCATCTACTTCCCAAGGAGGTAAGTATGTCTTGAGAGATGATGAAGACCTGAGAGAAAAAATGTCTACTTTGTCTCGAAAGTTTGAAGCTTTAGAGATGAAAAAGGTCCATCAAGTTGATGTTAGCCCTTCCACAGAACAAGTGTGTAGAATCTGTGCGCTAACATGACACCCTACTGGGGAGTGTCCTACCATCCCAGCGTTCAAGGAGGTCTTGTTGGAATAAACAAATGCAGTTTCCAACTTCAACAAGCCTTACTCCAACCCATACTCTGAAACATACAATGCAGGGTGGCGGAACCACCTGGACTTCAGTTGGAGGAACACACAACCGACTCCCATGAACCAACAACAAGGTTCGCACCCAACACCTCAAGACCTCCCGCATATCAACTATACCAACCACCACAAAAGAGGAGCCTTGAGGACACACTGAATCAGTTTATGCAAAGCCAAATGAACTACAATAATAATTCCACACAGGCTTTCACTGATTTCAAAACCCAGACCACTCAATCTTTCGAGGATCTTAAAAGCCACATCCAAAAGTTGACCCAATCCATGGCCACACATGAGAAGGGCAAGTTCCCTACCTAACCAAAACCTCCACAAGGCCAATTTCATGTGGGAAATCCTTCAATCATGGGAACCCCGCAAGACCAAGCCCAAGTTGTCACTACACTGAGAAGTGGCAAGGTGATTGACAAGACCATCAGAGACATGCTAATTCCAAAGCCAAAACTTGAGTCAATCCCAGTCAACTCATCATTTGAGCCTGAACCAATTGAACCTGAACTTGAAGAAGAACCTGAGGCTATGATTGAACAAGAGCCAGAACCTTCTGAGGAAAGAGAACCTTCGTGTTCCATTCCTGCTCCTTTTCCTTATAGACTCAAAACTATACAGAAGTTGAAAAATCAGCTTGAAATTTATGAGCTTTTTAAGCAAGTAAAGATCAACATCCCACTTCTGGATGCAATCAAACAAGTTCCATCTTATGCCAAGTTTCTAAAAGACTTGTGCACAGTCAAGAGAAGCCAGAATGTCCAAAAAAGAGCCTTGCTAATAGAACAAGCCAGTGCCCTGCTTCAACACAAAACCCCTCCAAAATATAAGGATCCGGGGTGTCCGACTGTGTCGTGTGTCATTAAAAACTTCAGAATAGAACAAGCATTGTTAGACCTTGGAGCCAGTGTTAATTTGCTACCCTACTCTATCTACCAGTAGTTGGGTCTGGGTGAACTCAAACCCACTTGTGTCACACTTCAGTTGGCCGACAAATTTGTCAAAATCCCTAGGGGCATTGTTGAAGATGTATTTGTCTAAATGAACAACTTTGTCTTCCCTGTTGACTTCATTGTTCTGGATACTCAGCCAGCAATACATTCGGAGAACCAAATTCCCATCATTCTTGGTCGACCCTTCCTAGCAACTTCAATGCACTAATCAATTGCAGGAATGGAGTCATGAAATTCACTTTTGGGAATATGACTCTCAAGCTGAACATTTTCAATATTGCTAAGCACCCGGGAGAGGATAAAGAAGAAGGGGAAATAAAATCAATTGAATCCTTAATACAGGAACATCTGAGTGACATATTCTGTGAGAACCCTACTGAATCTTCTCTGCTAGAGTCTATCTCATCTGAGACAACAGATGATGACCCAAACTCAAAGACATGCCCCATTCATACTATTGGGACATGGGCCCCCAAATTCGAAGAGATTTCACCAAGTGGCACAAAGTCACTCTCATCAAGTATTAGGCCACCAAAGTCTGAATTGAAACCTCTCCCACCTGACCTCAAATATGCATTCTTAGGAGATGACGAGTCATACCCAGTGATAATTTCATCTAAGCTCACAGACTTGCAAGAGTCTAAACTGATTGAAGTTCTTAAAAGCCATAAAAGCACTATTGGGTGGACCAACGCTAACTTAAAAGGGATAAGCCCGTTAATCTGCAATCATGTTATATACCTTGAAAAGGATTCAAAACCCTTTCGTCAAATACAACGATGATTGAACCCTCACATGAAGGAAGTTATGAGAACAGAGGTACTCAAGCTCTTAGATGAAGGGATAATCTTTCCCATCTCCGATAGAAAATGGGTTAGTCCAACCCAAGTTGTGCCCAAAAAGTCTGGGGTCACAGTGGTAAAAAATGATGCAAATGAACTAGTACCAACTCGAGTTGTCACAGGAATGCGAATGTGTATTGACTATCGACAACTCAACTTGGTGACTAGGAAAGACCATTTCCCTCTTCCCTTTCTTGATCAGGTTCTAGAGAGAATTGTAGGGCATGAATTCTACTATTTCCTGGATGGATATTCCAGGTACAATCAAATTGAGATAGCATTAAATGATCAGGAGAAAACCACATTCACATGCCCTTTTGGCACCTTTGCATTCAAAAGAATACCATTTGGACTTTGTAACGCTCCCGCAACATTCCAAAGATGCATGCTAAGCTTGTTCAGCGACATGTATGAAATTTTTTTGGAAGTGTTTATGGATGACTTCTCTGTATATGGTGACTCGTTTGATTTGTGTCTAGCCAACCTAGAGAAAGTGTTTATAAGGTGTAAGGAAGCCAATCTGGTACTCAATTGGGAAAAATGCCATTTCATGGTAACACAAGACATTGTCCTTGGTCACATTGTGTCGTCTGAGAGTATGAAAGTTGACAAGGCAAAAATAGATCTGATTGAAAATTTGCCCGCCCCCAAGACTGTAAATGATGTCCGATCATTCCTAGGACATGCAGGGTTTTACAAGAGATTCATAAAAGATTTCAGTACTATAGCTAAACCCATGTGTCATCATCTGAGTCAGGATGTAATTTTTGTGTGGAGTGAAGCATGCCAGAAAGCTTTTGATAAGCTTAAAGGCATGTTAATTTCTGCTCCAATAATGCAACCCCCTGACTGGACTCTTACGTTTGAATTAATGTGTGATGCAAGTGATTATGCTGTAGGTGCTGTGTTGGGACAGAGAAAAGATAAGAAACCCTATGTGATTTACTATGCAATCAAAACTTTGAATGATGCTCAAATGAATTATTCGACAACTGAAAAAGAATTGCTTGCTGTAGTTTTTGCACTGGAGAAATTTTGTTCTTATCTTGTTGGTTCTTCTGTTATTGTGTTCACTGACCATGCAGCATTAAAATTCTTGCTCACAAAGAAGGATGCCAAGCCAAGGCTCTTAAGATGGATACTCTTGCTCCAAGAGTTTGATATGATCATTAAAGACAAAAAAGGTGTTGAGAATGTGGTAGCAGATCATCTGTCCAGATTAACGTATGAATTTCATGAAGATGGATTGCCAATCAATGAGAAATTTCCTGATGAACAACTGTTCACGATTGATGAGACACCATGGTATGCTGATATTGCTAACTTCCTTGCTACTGGTACGCTCCCTCGGTCCCTCCGTCCTTTACTATGATAGACAAAAAGAAATTTCTGAGCGAGGTTCGTAACTTCTGTTGGGAGGATCCCTACGTATTTAAGTACTGTAAGGATCAAATCATAAGGCGTTGCATCCCCGCTCATGAAAGCAGTCAGGTAGTAACATTTTGTCATTCTGAAGCATGCGGTGGCCATTTTTCATCAAGAAAAACCGCTGTAAAAATCTTGTAGTGTGGATTTTACGGGCCCACACTTTTCAAAGATGTCCATACCTTTTGTTTAACTTGCGATAGATGACAAAGGTTGGGAATCATTTCTAAAAGAAACATGATGCCCTTAAACCCCATTCTGGTGATTAAAATTTTTGACTGTTGGAGCATCGATTTTATGTGACCGTTTCCCTCTTCCTTTGGCTATCTATACATTTTAGTGGCTGTAGACTATGTATCCAAATGGGTTGAAGCAATTCCATGCCGAAACAATGATCACCGCACAGTGATCAAGTTTTTAAAAGAAAATATTTTATCCTGGTTTGGAATTCCGAAATCAATCATAAGTGATGGGGGTGCTCATTTTTGCAATCGATCCTTCTGGAATTTGATGAAAAAATACTTGATTTTTCACAAAATTGCAACCTCTTATCACCCACAGACCAGTGGACAGGTTGAATTAGCTAATCGGGAGATCAAATTAATTTTAGAAAAAATGGTAAATCCATACCGCAAAGATTGGTCGTCAAGACTAACTGATGCACTCTGGACATACCGCACTGCTTTTAAAACAATTTTGGGCATGTCTCCTTATCGGTTAGTCTATGGAAAGCCGTGTCATCTACCTGTGGAATTGGAACATAAGACATACTGGGCCATTAAAGCAAATAACTTTGACCTGGATAAGGCCGGACTGGTAAGGAAACTTCAGATAAATGAATTGGAGGAATTGAGAAATGAAGCATGTGAGAATGCTAAGATTGCTAAAACCAAGATGAAAATTTTTTATGACAAGAATATTGTGTGGAAATCTTTTGAACCTTCTCAAAAAGTCCTGTTATTTAATTCAAGACTCCGCCTCTTTCCTGGTAAGTTGAAGTCAAGATGGACTGGACCTTACATTGTCAAAAAGGTGTTTGGACATGGAACAGTAGAAGTGGAAAACCCATCGAACGGTAATATCTTTACTGTCAATGGTCAGTGGTTGAAACCATTTTTGGAGGACTTTGTTAAAAATGTGGAAACCATTCCTTTAATGAATCCAGAATATTCCTCTGAGATTCGCGCCTGCCGACACTTAAACGGATCGGGTAAGGAGAAATCCAACCCAACCCGACCCTAGAAGCCGCCTTTATAAGGCCTCCATCCGCCGCTGTTGGCCCCCCCTTTCCCCTTTCTTCTTCTTATTCTTCTTCTTCGTTTTCGTTGTTCTGTGATAAACGACCCATCCCCTGCAAACCAATGACTACACACTCCACATACACAATCCTTTGCTTCATGCTTTGTATTTTAATCTTATATTTGCTCATTGGCGTTCTTCTCGTGTTTGCACTCACACACAAGGATTTTCATCCTATCCGAAACCCAGATCTGCGCAAAGATGAGTAATTTTTGTATTTTTATTTGTAGGTTTCGGCAGATGAACAGATCTCTACCTTTCAACCTCATCTCCAAAATCCATATACTGGTAAATTCGAAACATTGGGGACAATGTTCAGTTTAGGTTGGGGGGTGAGAACTATAGTTCATATTTTGTGCCCGTAAAATTTTTTGTTGTTGTTATTGCTGTTTCTGATCATATTGTGTACCTTGCGTCGTGTTTTGTATCAATTGATGATCATATCTGTGAGTCAATTCCAATCATTTTTGTGATTGACAAACGTTAAAGAACCAGATAGTGAGTCTTAAAGCTTAGAAAGCATGGATGTTAAACTTTTTTGGTTTAGTCTGGGAGTTCTGCGCACTTTTCCATCTGATGTGCATACTATGATCATGAGAAAAGCAAGACTGGTAAGGAAAGCCAAAATCCAAGAACAGCAAGCGAAACCCCTCTGTGGCAGAAACACTTTTGCTAAACGCCGTCGTGCCAAAAAGCTTGATGCCTGTAAACAGTGTGACAGAGTCTTTCACGAGAAAAAATATAATCAGTGTTCTGAACCAATTTTTGGTCGTGCACTTGATCGATTAGACTGGATAATGAATGGGCTGAGTAAGGATTACCCTAAGACGCCATTCTATTCTGGTACTATGCTTAACCGGTTTGTGCGATAGGAAATTAGAAGAGTCACTGATGGTTCGAATGATACAGAGACAGATGACGACTCGGATTAGACTGCTTTCTAACAAAACTGTGGAAAAATGTGTTTTGGGGATGAAAGCCAGAGGTCCGAATTTTTGTAAAAAGTGTAAAAATCTTTTTGTACAACCTCTTTTGACTGAAATGAAAATATGGGGCGAGTAAGGAATGTCCAAAAATACCAACCTAAAGCGTGGGTAGGGACTTATCCTGAGACGCCATGAATTTTTGGTTCAAACTTGTGTATATAGCCCTCTTTTATTGTGTACATAAATTTGCATAAAAAATTTTAATTTTTGCCATGACGTTCGAACGCCAAGTGATGTTCGAATGTCACCTACTTGCAGTACTCAGCCTCTGATGAAATCTCTGATGGAAACAAAAAAATACTGGGAGCTCAGCCCGTTCGAACGCCAATAGAACGTTCGAACGAGAGTATCACATTCGAACGCCAACAGAACGTTCGAACGTCATGACCTTACAGTACTTTGGTGTCTGACAGAACTCAAAAGTACTAGGAGCTCACCACGTTCGAACGATACTCACGTTCGAACGATCTTTTAAAAATCCTTCTACACACGTTCGAACGCCATTGACGTTCGAACATCAATTCTCAGGCTATAAAAGCCTGAGAATTGATCCATTCTAAAACCCCAAAATTTTGAAAAAACCTCCAAACCCTAGGGTGCCTTTTCGATACCCAACCCTCAAAACACCCCTCATTCCCCATTTCTACCTAAAATCAACCATACCAAGACCATTTCCACATCAAAATCCTCATTTTCACAAAGAAATCAAAACTCTCAAGCCCTAAAAACCTCAAACCGGAAAACATCATGCCTCCAAGGGTCAAGCTCTCTGCTAGGCACAACCCAGCCACTCAAGAGCCCAATTTCGTGGAGGAGGTGTTTGAAGAGCGACAAGGGAGTCCACCCATTGTCCGTAGATATGACAAGACTCACTTCCCCATGGCTCTCAAAGCAGACATGTATGAGAATTTTTACCAAAACCATGCGGTAGTTTGTGAGCATGATGTGGTATTGGAGGATTTTGCTAAGTTGAGTATTTTGGAGAATATGGAAAGGAGAGGTTGGGTGTTGTATTTGCGAAACGGCGGAGAGGCTGTAGTTGACTTGGTGCGGGAGTTTTACTCCAACACCGAAATAGTCAACAGGGTGCTAAAAAGTTATGTAAGGGGGGCTCACATCGATGTAGATGAAGACTACATAAGAGAGATTAGACAAGAAGTGCCTCGGGTACCCAAGCCCACCTACCCCCCAAGAAAGAACGTAGCTATGAATGTGGTTGGAATAGAGCTGACGGGGGTGGCTAACTTTTCTTGGGCTGGGCGGAAATTTTTCCGACAAGGGGAACTGACCGACAAATACAAGATGTTAAATTTGATTGCGGTTTCGAACTTCGCCCCAATTGGGCGCAAGAACGAGATCTTGCCCGAAATTGCCAGCCTTCTCTACGCTCTTGGGAAAGGCCACAACAAAGACCTCCCCTATCTCATCTTGAATGAAATGAAGAAAGGATGCGATGTGAAGCGGAATTCGCTCCCGTTTGGCACCCTAGTGACTGAGATATGCAAAGACCATGGGATCAGGGTGGGGCTTGAGATGACTATGCAGAGGCCAATGGGACCACTTAACAAGGCTTCTTTCCAACGAAGCCAAGGTCACAGTGGAGGCCCGGCGGCAAGACATGAGGTGCCCCTTATCCGAGGATTTGATGAGGTGCAAGAGGAGATCGATGAAGAGGAGGAGAGAGAGCTAGAGAATGAGAGAACCCAGGAGCAGCCACAGGAGGCAGGACCCAGCTCCAGCACCCGGAGATCACTGAGAGATATCATGCTTGGCATTGAGACCAAGCAAGCTGAGATTCTCCGACAGCTGGAGGAGATTCTCGGCTACCTAAGAGGTGGAGCTGGAGGAGAGTGAGGAGGAGATATTTTTGTACTTGATTGTGGTTTTGTATGTTGTTTCTTCTTTGGAGGATAAGTTTCTTCTTTTGTGGGTCGTTGTGGATGTTAAAAGTTTTTGTGTGTTTTGTTACTTCTTTCTTTTGATGAATTCAATCGTTGGTGTTTGAATTAAAAGATCATATTTTGTGAATTGAATGATTCAATTTATCACTTTTATCTGTTTAAATACATGCATAGAATTAGCATTATACTGTTATGTGTTAATGAATGATGGAACAAATGTGGATGCTAAGACTGTTTGTTAAAGTAACTAATCACATGATCGGTTTGACACATAACTTAGCAAATCTAGACTTAAAACCACAGCTTCTTGAACAATGGTATTTTCTCTATGCCTAAAATGTCAAATGTACATCGGTATTTGTTATTTTTAAGGTACAAGATGATCGGACTCGAAAATGGAATCGATATATAATCAACATTCCATGACAAACCTGACATAACCATTAGCGATAATGAAGATACCATGGTAAGTGATTAACCCTAATTAAGTATAAATTAAAGTTATTAATAAAGTCAAATTAGTGTAATAAAATAACTAAAAAGTAGTAAATATTATGAATTATAATTTGTATGTAAATTAAAAGTTTTTACATTTTACGTCCAAAGTTTCATGTTTAATGCAGGAATACTACAAGATAGGAAGTACAAAGTGTCAAAGCTTGAAAGAACAAAGGACCAAAGCGTATTTTCATCACAAGGATAAGCCATAACATGCAACTTGCATCTCCAGCAAGGTTTCACCGTCCAGACGGTGTCCTGCCGTCCGGACGGTCACCTTTGTCAGAATTCAAGCTGATCTCCTTGCCCACTTGCTTCTACGCCTATAAATAGGCCGCCTCCTTCAGCATTCAAGGCAGGCCGGAACCGAGAGCTTCCAAGGAGAAGTTCAGAGAAGAAAAAGAGAGAAAAGAAAAGAAAAAGCACGCTCCGGTCCGTGTTATATTTCAGTCCTACGTCCTGTATTTTTATATTTTCGTTGTATCTTTCTATTCGGATAGTTGAACTGCTGCCACTTTTTTATCTTAATTGATCATAAGAGTGGTTGTGTTTCAATCGTTCCCTGCGAAAGACATTTAAATTCCGTACTTTTATTTCCTGTTGTAATGACAACTGCTAGCTCTCCTTGCTTGTCTATAGCAATGGAGCGTGAGTAGTTCCGTATATCCTCCGGTTCGAGGGGAACACATGTATAATATTGATCTGTTTATGGAATTGCTGATGTTTTATTTATACGTTTAATATATATATGAGACGGGCCAGTTAGAATGACCCTGGCGTTCCTACCGGTATGGTTAATCCTCCACCGGAATGCTGAGGAAGTTCCGCTGACGCCTGGTATTATTATATATATATAAGACGGGCCAGCTAGAATGACCCCGGCGTTTCTACCGGAATGCTGAGGAAGTTCCACTGACGCCTGGTATTACTATATATAATAATATTGCCTGCTAGAATGACCCCGGTGATCCTAACGGTATGGCTAGTCCTCCACTGGAACGCTGAGGAAGTTCTACTGTCAATATATATATTACAAGATAACCTATTGAATAATTCAAGTATGCCGTTTGAGTGACTTCACTTTCTGGGTGGCGTATCTAAATACAGTGTAGCCTAAGAAGCGGCTGTGTTATGATTAACTACCACCGGTTGACCTGACAAGTCACCGGAAGATAGTCTATGCCACCTGCGGATTCTGCTTAAATTACTCAATTGGACATCTATGCCCAGTGTAGCCTAAGAAGCAGCTGTGCTATATATTACCACCAGTGTAGCTTGAGAAGCAGCTGTGTTATGGTTTATCATATACGCATTTGCAATCATGAGATCAAGTGAATAACTCAAGTATTCCTCATGAATGGCTTGACCTTCTGGTTTGCTTGAGTTAATCATTTGACATAAATATAACCAGTGTAGCCTAAGAAGCAGCTGTGTTATAATATATTACCACCAGTGTAGCCTAAGAAGCAGCTGTGTTATGGTTTATTATACATCAGACCTGCCGGTTAGCTTTCCAGTAAAATGGAAGTTAATTGATGCAAGGTAGCAATTCCATAATACGACCAATATAACGCATGTGGGATCCTTGAACTGAAGGATATCTTTTATATTACTGTCATTAATCTGCTTTACTTACGCATTTTATTTCTGCACCTTTATTCCACCTGTTGTTTTAGAATCAAGTTTTTGGCGCCGTTGCCGGGGAGTTACGGTAATTAAATAAAAAAAAAATATAATATAAAAATATAAAATATAAAAAATATAAAAATAGTCGTTTATTATAATTTATTTCTGTTAGTTTGTTTTTAAATAGTTTATGTCTGTACGATCATCAGTAGGTTCAGTAAACCAGTCAGCTCAACCCTCATCTTCATCTTCTACATCCACACAAGAATCGTTTGAATTAAGTATGGCTCGAAATGTACCTAGGGAAGAACCTCCTAGAGAACAAGAAGTCATCCAAAACATCCGACCTTTAAGAGAATATCTACATCCTACACGAACAAATGTCCCATCCTGTTTCGCTTTTCCAGAAGACGCTCCAAACATTTATATTAAATCAGGAACTATCCAGTTACTACCACAGTTCCATGGTTTGGAAGATGAAAATCCTTATGTTCATATGAAAGAATTTGAAGAAGTCTGTGGAATATTGCAAGATAACTCTGAAATGGTCAAACTAAAATTATTCTCATTTTCTTTAAAAGATAAAGCAAAACAATGGCTTAACACCTTAAGAGCCATCTCCATCACAAATTGGCAAACTTTACAGACTGAGTTCTTTAAAAAGTTTTTTCCTATACATCGTACTAACACGTTAAGACGTAAAATCATGAACTTTTCTGTAAAAGAAAATGAAACTTTTTATCAATGCTGGGAAAGATTCAAAGATCTTCTCCAAGCCTGTCCACATCATGCATTCGAAGATTGGACCTTAGTCGGATTTTTTTATGATGCACTCCCATCTGCAATGCGACAGTTTGTTGAAATGATGGCACAGGGGGAGTTCATGAATAAAAGACCCGAAGAAGCATTCCAATTCTTCGATACTATTTCGGAAAGTTCCCAGATGTGGGACTCAACTTCTTCTAACATAGTAGAAAATAAGCCATCTACATCCGAAAGAGGAAAATATATATTAAAAGAAGATGATGATCTAAGAGCTAAAATGGCTAGTTTATCTCGAAAACTAGAAGCCCTAGAAATGAAAAAACTCAAACAAGTGTCTGTTGTAACAACTACTGAACAAATTTGTGAAATTTGTGCGTTGTCAGGACATCCTGCAGCAGAATGTCCAACTATTCCTGCATTCAAAGAAGTTCTGATAGAACAATCAAATGCCGTTCCAACTTATAACAACAATAATAAGCCCTATATGAATCCCTATTCTGAAACTTACAATCCAGGATGGAGGAATCATCCAAATTTTAGTTGGAGAAACACGCAACCCACAAATCAAACACAAGGACCACCACAGGCACAAAATCAACAACAACAGTACCAACCTTATCAACCTCCTCAAAGAAGAGCTCTGGAAGACACTATGAATCAATTTATTCAAAGTCAAATGAGTTTTAATACTCAAACAACTCAAGCATTTACTGATTTTAAAACTCAAACTTCCCAGAGTATTGAAGATATTAAGAGTCATCTTGCTAAGTTGACCCAGTCCTTAAGTACATCAGAGAAAGGAAAGTTTCCTTCCCAACCAAAACCTCCACACAATCAAAATCAAATTAATTCTGTGACTTCTGATCCTTCCCCAAGCCAAGTACAATCAATTACAACACTAAAGAGTGGTAAGGTAATTGATAAAACCATCAAACCTAAGATTTCAAAGAAAATACGTGAGTCAATTTCTGTAAACGAACCACTTGAATCTGAACCTTTAATCAAAAAGCAACCAGGAGTACAAAGTGAAAAAGATCCGCCATGTCCTATCCCCTTACCTTTCCCTCAAAGAGTCAAGCAACTTCAAACTGAAAAAGATCAATCTGATATTCTCGAGCTATTTAAACAGGTAAAGATTAATATTCCATTATTAGATGCAATAAAAAGAGTTCCAGTTTATGCTAAATTCCTAAAAGATCTTTACACAATAAAAAGAAGAACTAATGTACCAAAGAAAGCATTTGCAACTGAACAAGTAAATATAATACAACATGATACACTTCTTAAGTACAAAGATCCGGGTAGTCCTACAGTTTCATGTCTTATTGGAAATTTTCAAATTGAACAAGCTCTGTTAGATCTTGGATCCAGTTGTAATTTGATGCCATATTCAGTCTATACACAACTAGGACTAAGTGAGTTAAAACCTTCCAATATTAAATTACAATTAGCAGACCGATCAGTGAAAATTCCAAGAGGAATTGTGGAAGATGTTATTGTCCAAGTGGATCAATTCTATTTTCCAGCAGATTTTATTGTTATAGACACGGAACCAAGTTGTCAGATGTATGCATCTCAATACATTCCTGTCATTCTAGGTAGACCATTCCTAGCTACATCAAATGCATTGATAAATTGTAGGAATGGAGTCATGAAGCTTTCATTTGGAAATATGACCAGTGAATTGAACATCTTTAATGTGATAAAGCACCCAGGTGAGGAGGAAGAAATTTGTGAGGTAGATGAAATTGATAAGATTGTAGAGGAGAAAATTAACACCTCTTCTTATTCTGACCCTCTACAAGTCTGTTTAATTAATTCTGTTGTTGATAATGGAAATCCTGAGATACAATTTTATGCTGATTTGTTAAATTCTTCGCCGAAAGTATCAGGGAATGTAAGAAACTCTACTTGGGAACTTAAGCCCGATTGATCTATCCTCTAATGCACTTCTTGTATATAGTAGTTAAAATTTTCGTTGTTTTATGTTTTTATGTCTTTTGTATAGTTTCTTTATTTGTCTTTTATATTAGAATCTTATACTATAAATATCTCTCGCTGCAAGACCTAATTAGTAATTTTCTATTTTCATCTTATATAGTGAGGATAATATTTAATTTAAGTTGAGAAAATATAAGTGTGAATTTACTTGTTGTTTTTAGCATAATAATTTTTATTTAAAAAATTATGTTTGTCTTTGTGACTGGCAGACGTTAAAGAACCGGATAAGGAGTCAATTTTAAATAATTTTTCTTTGAGTCATTTTTATATGTTTATGGATAAAAAAAAAAAAAAAAAAAATTTTTTACTTTCTTCCACTCACCCTTTTACTTTATGCACTATAAATTTCTGCACTTAAAACTTGAAGTTATATTTTATGTTTTATGCTTGTGTGATTTGAACTTAGTTAAGTTTTGCTTATATATGTTTGAACTAATATGTTTAAAATTTAAATATGTTTAAATTATTTTTTGTCAAAATGAGAACATATATTGCTAAAGTAGGAAGCATATTTTATACAATTCACAAGTTAAATTAGGACTATATTCTAATGCCTTGCAAAAATACTCTCAATCTGATCTCATGAGACTTTTATATTTTAGCTGTACGTTATCTCAATATTTTTATTCGAACTTAACCTTAGCAGCACAAATAGATGTCTTTATTTTTGAAAACCATGCAAAATACTATACTCTTTCTATATATAGTGGAGATGTAAAAACCAAATGCAGAATTAGAGCCATTCTTTCTTGGAGAGAAATGCTACATCTACTCAACTACGAATCTTCGATTCAGCGGTAACTTTTCTTTGAATAATCTCATTTATTTGCTTTGATTAGCACGTATTGAAATATATTATGTACATTACCCTTAATTGTTTATCTAGAAAGAATACAAATATAGGATTTCTGGAAAATGATCTTGGCCATGTTTCATTAATTTTGAACCGAAACCATTTCTTTTACAAAATTATCCCTAGTCAGCCGTGATTGAAAAAAAAAAAATTATAATAATAATAGTCTTTTCTTAAACCCTAAGAAACACCCGAGCCAGATAAAAATATATTAAACCTACCTTTGCTACATAATTTTCTTGCACCCTCGTTTAACTCAACAGGATACTGAAAAACAGAGAAAAACAAGGCATGTGATGAAAGAACGAGATGGAGCGTAAAACGCACTCGTTCACGAAAGAGCAAGATGGAGCGTAAAACGCACTTGTTCAAGAAAAAGTGAGATGGAGCATAAAATGCACTCACCAAATGAAAAAAGAAGAGAGAGCCAAGAAAGTAAAAAATGTAAATAATAAATAAAGTTTTATGAGGTGTGCTAAAAAGTAGCTTTTGAACCCCATAGACGTCGTTTCTTACACCCCCAACCCCTGACCACATTACAACCCTAATAAAGTCCTTTTTGATTCCAGAAATCATATATTTGCATTCAGTCTAGCAATCTAAAAAGGAAAATGTTAATAATATATTTAATACAGTGTTAATATTCTTTCATGAGATTATGTCAATTTCCAGTCTATTCAAAATAACCGCTCCTTTTTTATTACATGTGCAATAATTTGTTTTGTTATCAATATTCCAATCACATGTAAAATTATGAGAACAATCACTATAACTTGTGTGCTATTCTTACTGAGTGTATTCCAGGGAAGGATTGACATCAAGACTACCATGAAAGAGGGTAATATTTTTCAAGTGATTTCTGAAAATAAAAACATCACTACACACACACACAAGTTTTCATAAAAATATATAGATAATACTACACCCAACATATGATTTTCTCAAGGTGATCAGAAAAGGAAGTATTCTAGCAAGACAGAAGAAATATCATTCTAATCATACATGTGAAAAATATACATTCCTAATTACTGAAGTTTGTAGGTAGCTTCACTGAAAACCTTCACGAGACACAACTCGTCCACTAGGAATCACCTAGGGGTTTAACGGCTTATTGCATATGCTAAATGCAATCGTAAAAAAATATACGAAAATGATTTTACCTCTATTTTTATTATATTTTCTTTTAATTTTACTAGGGACTAGTAAAGTCTAAGTTGAGGGGTGTGATTAACCCTAATTAAGTATAAATTAAAGTTATTAATAAAGTCAAATTAGTGTAATAAAATAACTAAAAAGTAGTAAATATTATGAATTATAATTTGTATGTAAATTAAAAGTTTTTACATTTTACGTCCAAAGTTTCATGTTTAATGCAGGAATACTACAAGATAGGAAGTACAAAGTGTCAAAGCTTGAAAGAACAAAGGACCAAAGCGTATTTTCATCACAAGGATAAGCCATAACATGCAACTTGCATCTCCAGCAAGGTTTCACCGTCCAGACGGTGGCCTGCCGTCCGGACGGTCACCTTTGTCAGAATTCAAGCTGATCTCCTTGCCCACTTGCTTCTACGCCTATAAATAGGCCGCCTCCTTCAGCATTCAAGGCAGGCCGGAACCGAGAGCTTCCAAGGAGAAGTTCAGAGAAGAAAAAGAGAGAAAAGAAAAGAAAAAGCACGCTCCGGTCCGTGTTATATTTCAGTCCTACGTCCTGTATTTTTATATTTTCGTTGTATCTTTCTATTCGGATAGTTGAACTGCTGCCACTTTTTTATCTTAATTGATCATAAGAGTGGTTGTGTTTCAATCGTTCCCTGCGAAAGACATTTAAATTCCGTACTTTTATTTCCTGTTGTAATGACAACTGCTAGCTCTCCTTGCTTGTCTATAGCAATGGAGCGTGAGTAGTTCCGTATATCCTCCGGTTCGAGGGGAACACATGTATAATATTGATCTGTTTATGGAATTGCTGATGTTTTATTTATACGTTTAATATATATATGAGACGGGCCAGTTAGAATGACCCCGGCGTTCCTACCGGTATGGTTAATCCTCCACCGGAATGCTGAGGAAGTTCCGCTGACGCCTGGTATTATTATATATATATAAGACGGGCCAGCTAGAATGACCCCGGCGTTTCTACCGGAATGCTGAGGAAGTTCCACTGACGCCTGGTATTACTATATATAATAATATTGCCTGCTAGAATGACCCCGGTGATCCTAACGGTATGGCTAGTCCTCCACTGGAACGCTGAGGAAGTTCTACTGTCAATATATATATTACAAGATAACCTATTGAATAATTCAAGTATGCCGTTTGAGTGACTTCACTTTCTGGGTGGCGTATCTAAATACAGTGTAGCCTAAGAAGCGGCTGTGTTATGATTAACTACCACCGGTTGACCTGACAAGTCACCGGAAGATAGTCTATGCCACCTGCGGATTCTGCTTAAATTACTCAATTGGACATCTATGCCCAGTGTAGCCTAAGAAGCAGCTGTGCTATATATTACCACCAGTGTAGCTTGAGAAGCAGCTGTGTTATGGTTTATCATATACGCATTTGCAATCATGAGATCAAGTGAATAACTCAAGTATTCCTCATGAATGGCTTGACCTTCTGGTTTGCTTGAGTTAATCATTTGACATAAATATAACCAGTGTAGCCTAAGAAGCAGCTGTGTTATAATATATTACCACCAGTGTAGCCTAAGAAGCAGCTGTGTTATGGTTTATTATACATCAGACCTGCCGGTTAGCTTTCCAGTAAAATGGAAGTTAATTGATGCAAGGTAGCAATTCCATAATACGACCAATATAACGCATGTGGGATCCTTGAACTGAAGGATATCTTTTATATTACTGTCATTAATCTGCTTTACTTTCGCATTTTATTGTTGCCATTTAATTTCGTCTTTTAATTAAAGTAAGTTACTCGAACAGACTAAGCTCACACCACAAGCTCTCAAACATCAAACTACTCCAAACAACCTCTTTATGGCTTTATTTTTATTTTATTGTTTTTATTTTATCTTTAATCTCTAATTACTAAAACTCTCCGTGGGATCGATACTTGCACTTAAAACCGAGAAAACTACAATTTGACCACTTATACTTGGGTGTAATATAATAATATAATTCAGACACACTAAAAAGTGCGAATCAGTAAGTTTCGAGCCTTGCGATACTTTTGAGAGGATATCAACATTTACTCAAGAAAGGTTTTTCACTATCTATCTTTGAATAATCTCATTAATTTTGCCTTGATTGACGCAACTAAATCGATCTATTGACATATCTATCCATACGACACATACATATGTACATACTTGAGAAAGGATTTTAGGCCATCTTTTGGATTTAATTTTGAGCCTTAGCCCCTTCTTTTATAAAATTATATCCCTACTTAGCCATGATTGAGCCTTCAAATAATTATTTCTTTTTCAAGAAACCCATATGATAACCAAGCCACAAGAACATATACTTGACATACCTTGCTATCTAATTTTCTTGCACCCTCTTCTAAATCAGTATGATACAGAAAATCAAGAGAAATAGAAAAGACAATGGTGGCTACTGTTCAATAAAAGAAACACTGGTGGAAACAATTGGAAAAGAAAAGAAACAGAAAGATAGGGAATTGCCAAGAAAGTGAAAAATGAGAAAAATGAAAGAAAGAAATACCATTTCTAGGCAAAAGATCAAAAAGTTAGAAAGAGGTGCGCTACACTACATAAAAGGGATAGCTTTTGAATATAATTGATGTCATTTCGTTAGCCACTGACATCTGGCCACATTACAACCTATAAAAAAAGCTCTAATTGATCTCAAGTCTGATGCATGTGTGTGCTGTCAACCAAAAGTGGGGGTATGTTAAATAGTATTTCTTTCGTTTGCATCAATATTCGTCCATGAGATTATGCCAAAACATGATTGGTTTGTTTCCTTAAACTTGCTAATTGTGCATGTGATTTTTCGATTGGCCATCCTCTGATCACATGCCATTCGAGAGACAAGTCACTATAATCGGAGCGAATTTTTGTTGCTGAGAGCATTCTAAGAGAGGTTTGTGAAATCAAAACTATCCATGAAGGGTGGTAAAGTGGAATGTTTGTTATGTAACAATTCTTGTTACTAGAATGACCATTCCTACTACACAGGGAATTCCAAATGCCAATGTGACTGATGCTAATTTTTGCATAGAATAAATACTTATGAAAGAGGAGCATGCGAGATATGAGTCGAAATTGAGGGTTGGGTGTCCCAACGACCATGATGATAATTTACTTTAACCAGCAATCCCA
Source organism: Ilex aquifolium (assembly GCA_951799425.1). Taxonomy (NCBI): domain Eukaryota; kingdom Viridiplantae; phylum Streptophyta; class Magnoliopsida; order Aquifoliales; family Aquifoliaceae; genus Ilex; species Ilex aquifolium. The sequence continues at coordinate 13,548,977 of OX637395.1, forward strand.
CATGCACATCTGTTCGACTGAAGTTTGTGAGTAGCTTCACTGAAAACCCTCACGAGACAACACTCGTCCATTAGGGTAAACCAAGTGGTTCAACGACTTGTTGCATAAGCTAAATGCAACCGGATGACCTACGAAAATGACATTAGAAATAGATTCTCATTCAAATTGTTGTATTACTAGAGACTAGCAATATTTAGTTTGGGGGTGTGATTAGTAGTTAAAATTAGCATATAACTATACCCTTTTAAGACTAATTATACTTTGATGGAGTTTAAATTATGACATTTCAGGGCATAAATTGTACAAGGGACCAAAGGCGATGGATATCAGACTTTCATGCAACACCAGCATATTCTGGAGCAAAATTGAAAAAGCTTGGACCAAGGCAAGAACGTTCGAACGCCAATTAATGTTCGAACGTTACCTTCAATCATGTGAAGACCAGACTGCTGAGACATGGCGTGTTGCAGCCAAGAAGGAAGTCCCGAAGGTACTTGAGTACCACATTCGAACGCCAATCAACGTTCGAACGACCCCTGAAATTATTTGAGGACCATGATGCTGCATGGAGTGTGGAAATGAACTTCACAGAAGACCACAGGCCACTTGAGTGGGAAGGTCAGACCCCATCTGGCGTTCGAACGCCCATCAAGCAAAGACAGAAACAACGTTCGAACGCCATACAAAGTTCGAACGTTGTCTGCAGACTGGCTGCAGAGTGGTCAGTTTTCACTTGGACTTGGGCGGCCATGCACTATTCCTTCACCCCCTCTTGTCTCCTCCTCCTTGCCTATAAATACTCCCATTTTGGGAGAGTAAAAGGGGGACTTGTAGAGAGCTTGATGGAGGCTTAGACTCCCACTCATATAGTTGTAGAATTGTCTTATATTTACTTGTATCAAGGGAGATAGTTCATCTTTTGGTTGAGGAGGAAACCCTCAAAAAGTGACTAGCTTTCTTCTACTTTCGCTATTTCTTTCACTTCCATTGCTTGAGCCTCCTTCTTTCTTAGAGGAGTGAAAATCTTCCACTTTTCTAGAGCTTTACCAAAGTCGTGAAGGGTGGAACGTGATTAACTCATTTTTCGTTGAAGATCGACTCCGTGTTTAGTGTGTTTCACTTTGTAACTCCTCTACTAGGAGGGATGAGCATCACTCACTTTTTTAGCTTTACCAAAGCTATGAAGAGTGAGTAGTTTCTCATTCACTCTATAGTAAGAGGTGATGGACATGTATAAATTATCCGGAAGTTATATCTGTGCAATTTCATTTATGCTTAAATGCTTTATATTCCCCTTACTTATTGAATGATTGATTGCATCTAGCAAATCTAAGGTACTTTGTATAACCGGGAGTTCTTTCTATAACATAGATAACTCTTGCATAGAAAGACTCATCGGTTCAAGGCAAGTACCCCGGCTAGATCTTTATGAATACCCTTCAATCTTCACCATTATTGTGTTTCAATTAAAGAATGAAAATGGAACATTAATGTCATGATTTGATGTCTTATAGAAACACTTGCTTGTTTGTAGACGGGTTGAGTCTCGGCACAGACAATTCTTGCAAACTTCTAGAAAGACATCGGAATCATGTTCTTAATTTTCACAATCCACCTTTATCTTCCGATTAACCTGCTATTGACACGGGGGTTAATTGAGTTATCAAACACAAATATACTAAATCGGATGATTAACTACATGTCCTGATCCTCGAACTAAAGAGTGACATTTTTACATTTGTTCTTATCTTATATTTTGTCTAGAAAACCTTCTTGGAAAGAATCTTATATTCTGTCAAGGATATCTCATACATCACACAACTTCAAATCTCAAGGGTTACAATCATTAGGTCTCCACCACTGCTTACCTCAAAACACCAACAAGAGTTCCCTGTGGATTCGACTCCGGACTCAAACCGGATTATTACTACAACTTCACTGCCTGCACTTGGGTGTACACATTTCGGTTCAAGTCAAAGTGTTCTACATTGTGTCCTATGGTCTCGGGATTTTTTTTTTGGACTTCATGATTGAGTTTCTATCACGACGTTAAGGTGGATATGACGAAAGAGGAAATTGAGGTCATCAGGTTACTGGAAGAGGAACTTGAGAAAAACAAATAATTCTTTGTTGAAAAAGAGGAAGAGTATATCATCACATTAAAGGTAATTTAACTTGATTTAAATTTAACTAAGTGCAACTTCTGATGGTTTTCTTCTATGACTACCAATTGTTTGTTTTATTGCCTATGCCAGACTCTTGCAATAGTTTAACTTTGTTTTTTGTGTGGTTGTATTTGGAGTAGTGACTTTTTTAGCAGAATAAGGCTATTGTTTTATAAATTTAGTCAGAATAATGCTATTGTGAACCTGTATACGCGTCCACTTGTTGAAATATTTTGAAGATGTTTGGTACCTTTGTTTATTTATGATGTAGTTGAAATGGCAGCTGAATTTGATTGACTTGCTGCCTCATTTTGAGCAATGATGAAAACATTATAGCATAGTCATAGAAATTTTTTTTCTTTGTTTTGACTAAAAGAAGTATTCAGGTGTTGTGTTAGTTTATAATGTTTTTCTATTGTTCTTGAATATTTTTCACAGTTAAATTTGATGCTTTTGTGTTGCTTTAATTACTTGACATTGCATTATTGCTTTTCCGTTTACAAGATGCATATTTTGTTGAGCAAATGAACTTGCGTAGTGGTACTTGGTCGCCAAAATTAATGGGCTATAAAATAATGGTCTCAGTGAAGGACTAACTAAAATTGAGATGTATTGATAGAAACATAAAGAACAAGGTATGATTTATCTTTCTGGGATGTGGGATGTTGGTCTAATTTCAAACCCTTATGTTTGCTGGGATTTAGATTCATATTTTTTAGTTTTTATTTTCGATGTTTGCTCAGGTGAAACATTACTGAATTAGCACCATGGATATCATTTGCTTCTTCAACCTGGGTATCCTTTTCTTAACATACACATTTTTCTGCTATTCTAGACTCAATTAATATAGCGTTAGAAATTTCTATGCAATTTTGTCTTACAATGAACTTATGTGATTGGAAATGAGCATTTGAGTAAGATTTTGAGTTTTTGATGTTAATGCTTTCATATTTTTTTGGTATTATTACAGATGATAAAAGAGATCTTAACTGCTGTGCATAATCTCAACTTTATGGCGGCTAAGAAAGTAGCCTTGTTTGCAGGACATTTTTTGTGTCAATATTGGAAAGGATTTCTACATCAGGTGTAGTGGCGAAATTTTGGGAAAGTAATTTGGCATTGGATTTCAAGGCTTACAGCTTTTTTATTCGCAATCTGCAACCCCTCTACATCTAGCTGCTTTAACTGGTGATTATATTCCTTTCAATTGGGCGGGATTCTTGGAATTCAATTAAGGGAGGAGGTATACTATGCAATGGATAGAGGATTCAGAAAGTGATCCTTATCCTACAAATCGGGGTTCTCCAATTTACTAATGTTTTGAACTATTGTATATATTCTATACAAGTAAGGCTCCAAGTCCACACTAGATTTCAAATTTGTTCATTAATACTTTTCCCTTGCTCGGAAGAGGTTTAGTTTAACAAAAGATTTGCCCAAATTAGAGGAGATTGTTATGGTAACTGCTGGATTGTGCTCATAAACTTGGAAGGTATTAGTTGGCTTTTTAGACCTGAGTCAATGGGTATTCGAATTGTAACCTGTTTTCTTTGTTCCAACTCATGCATACCCTTTGTATCGGCAAAAATCGAGGGCCATTTTAACTACAATCGAGGAAGAATCACATAGATATATGGCAATTGGGTACCAACACAATTTTTTTTAGGATTTTTCATTAATTAGCATAACCTTTTGCATATTTCTTTCTTTTTCTTTTTTTCACAGTTGCAACTTAGCTGATTTCAAGAGGAGATCACTGGCCAATACATAGAGAGGTATGGGTTGACTAGATAGGATGGAGTAAAGGGAGGTAGACGAGTTGATGGGTCTTTGACTCGCTAGACTATAATTTGATTTCCAGTTTTTTTTTGTAGTTTTCCCTCAAATTTGTTATCAATTTAGTGGGCGATAAAAATTGGATTAATTAAACACAAATTTATACTAAATTTCCAAATTAGAATTTGAAGGATGAAATTGAAATCATTCCATCTATCACGCACTAAAATTATATATTTTTCTATTTTAGTTTGCTTATTATGGTTTAAATTAATTTGTTTTTAAAGTGATAATTTGTTTGTTACATAGTGTCTTTAGGCACGAACATTAACTAGTATATATATAATAAAATACAAATAATTTCAAACCCAAACTTATAAAATCGTTTAAACGCCTGAAATAATTTCAAAATTATTAATTCAAAAGCACCATATTAACCATTAAAAAATTTCCCGCCTACTTTTTTTAATTTTAGAATCCCTTAAATCACTCCACCGTATATGCCCTAATCATTCACATCAGCCCCTCAATGATGTTTCTCTCTTGCCATTCTCCTATCTCTTCACCCTGTTAGCGTCACTACCAACGCTAAAGCGCACCACCACCGTCCTCCTGCCTCCCCAACTTTAAGGTAAGTTTTCTTCTCTCCTTGACTCTCCCTCTCTTCTCTCTTCTCTGTTCTTCCATATCTCCTTCTCTCCCATCTCTCCTCTTCCCCTCTCCTCTGCCGCTACCCCAATCCAACCCCAACACATCATCCCTATCTTCTCTGCACGTAGATACACACACACACCTATACACTGACCCCCCAACACACACCCCACACAGCAAACACACACACACACCCACATCCATCGCACACACTCACCCAACACAGAACCCCATAGCACTTGCATAATCACATCGCACGCATGCCACCTGTTCGATTAATTGCCATACCCAGCATACACACCACATATAGAACACACACAACACGCACACACCCACCCACCCCATATCGCGCGCGCGCACACACACACACACACACGTACAAGTCGGTGTTCTTCTAATTAGACGTAAGGGTGTGTATTAAGGGTGTTTATTGTTTTTCTTTGTCATCTGGTTAAATATTTGCTTTATTGTTTCCCTTGGTTTTAGGTTCTATTTTTTTTTTGCGGGTATTTGTTGGTTTTTTGCATTTTTGGGTGTTCTGATATGTGGTGTTTGGGTTAAAATGGGGTCAGCTAAATGTATGGAAGGGATAACAGTGTGGCATGACCTCTGTTGCAAAGGACTAGGTAAAATATGATTTTTGTTTTGTTTTAGCTATATCAACCTGAATGGGTTAAAAAATCGAATGATATTTTTGGATGTTCAAGAATCCCAGCACCACACCACCAGCTCAATGGCCAACCTCCGACGCCACCAATGTTCAAGTTATCTCTCTCAGCAACCCAGCCATTGTCTCTCCGTCTCTTTCTATCCTCCCCATAAGCGCACACACACCCACACCAACCCCCCTTATAATTAGGTCTGTCAAAATTCGAAACAACACGATTAACCGACACGAATTAAATAGGTTTGGGTAAGATCTTAACGGATTGGAGTGGTAAACGAGTTAACCCGTCAGACACGTTCAATAAACGGGTCGTGTTCGGATGAGACCTGTCAAACCGTTTATCACACGTTTGTCCGTTTAAATAAAATTAATATAATAATAAATTAATAATTATTTTAAAAAATTAGCCAGAAAAAAAAAAGTAAAAAAAATCAATTAAAAAAAAAAAAAAGTCAAACAGTAGTTCAAAAACAAAGGAGGGGAGATGGAGAGCAGTTTAAAGGTAAAGGCAAACCAATGCCTTTTATTTTTGTCCCACATCGGCAAATGAGGGGAGATGTTGAGGGTGACTTGCCTATAAAAGGCAGTGGCCTCTTGCCTTATTTTTTAGCATTCAAGTCTGATTTTTATGTGAGATTTGACTAGAAATTCCTTTTTTTTGAGATAAATATAGTTGACAGTAAAAAAAGTGAGGTATTAAAATTTATTGATATAATTTTTTTAAAATTAAATGGGTTAAACGAGTCGTGTCGTGTTACGCATTTATTAAACAAGTTGTATTCGTGTTGAGATTTTTTACCCATTTATTAAACGTGTAGTGTATGAGTTTACATGTTTTTTACTTGTCACCCGTTTAACCCGACACGTTTGACACGCCTACTTATAATTGTCTTTTTTTGTTTTTTGTTTTTCGTGTTCAACGGTTGTAGATGTAAAAAAATCGATTAGTAAATGTCATTGCAGCTGGTAGCGTTGATGTCTAGGCTGGGTTGATTTGAGGTTTAAATTTGCTCGCTCTCTCTTTCTCTCTCCCTCTCATCTCATGTGTTTATTTCTCAAGTACGATTGCCTCACTACAAATTTCTGATCTCTTTACTTGATTTTTTTCATATAGAAGTGTACCAAACAAATTTTACTGCAATTTTTCTGAAGTGTTCTTTGATTTCTCCCTTTTGTGAAGTTGATAGAAAACAAACCACAATATTGCCGAGATGGAGCAGAGCTATAACTTATAAAGTTGGATCCCATAGGAATATATAATTCAATAGGATTTTGTATGTTTTTTTTTATCCCGAAGCTATTCTAAAGTTGTGGTTGCCAAGGTGTTGAGCCTTTTTTTTAAAAAAAGGGGTCAAAAGCGGAGTTATTGAATCCGCTTTTTAATAAAAATGGAATTATTGAATCTTTTTTCAAAAAGTGCCGTAGTTTGGTAAATAAGTTTAAAAGTGCTGTATTTTGGTAATTTTGTTTAAAAATTGCTGTATTTTGGTGATTAATTCATAATTATTTGGTACTATTTTTTGAGTAAGTTTTTCATGCGCAGCCTATACCAGCTTGTCGTGATTATTTGGTGCTCAACATCAGTTTAGAGTCGCCATGTCAACAGACTGTCAGATAAAATAAAAAAATGTCATATAATCAAAACCAACAAGTTTAGTTGATGGAAATAATGAAACATTTCTTTCCGTTTTCTCTCTCTACAAAGTCTGTCATATTATATTTATATATTAGGGTAACTCGTATCTTAAGATACGATGTAATGTGAATGGTTTTGGGAGGGATGTTGATAGTTATTGAATGAGTCTATTTGAAATCGTCAGATGAATTTATTAAAATCTGTCATATTTTATATTATAAATTTGAGTAATACTATTTGGACATAAAAATCTGACATAATTTAATAACATAATGATGTGATTTCATAAGAATAATTGGATCAACACAAAATTCTATAAATTTGGTCATATCATGTCAGTCTTTTGTTTCTTATTTTCTCTCCTCTCAAAATAATGAGGTTCGAAGTTTAAATCCCACCTTTAATTTTAAAATTTAAATATCTATAATATAAAACAGGGCGGCTTCAATATCCAACGGTCTCAAATCAATTCATCCAACGGCCATTAATATACCTTTCATTTCCCCCCAAAACCATCATTTTTCACTCACAATATTTTTTAAAATTCTGACCTCTCAATCAATATTCAGTCACCTCACCCGTTTTTTCTTTTTTCCCCCTCCCTTCTGTCAGATGAGCCATGCCTCTTCGGCTAGATCTCCTGTTTCTTCTTCTTCTTCTTCTTTTTTTCCTCCCTTTCACTCATTCAAAATTTTGACCTCTATCTCTCTCTCTGTTACGCCCCCAGCGACACCACCAGCACCACCGCTACTTCGTCAGCAACACCACCAGCACCACCGTCACTGCTAATCCCTCCCAGGTATCCCTGATCTCTCTCTATCTCTCACACACACACACAAACACACACTAACCCCCACCTCTTCTCTGCTCTCTCTTTCTCTCTCTCTCTCACACACACATTTAACGACCCCCCCCCCCCCCCCCCCACAAGCCTCGAAGGTCCAAAGTAGCAATTACAGTCTTACATCCCTATCTTTCCTTTCCCATAAATTCAACTTTGCATAATCCATTTCGTTTCACTCACTTCTATAAAGCATACCTCAGCCGGTGTTTGATTTCATTTTTCTTATATTTTCCGGCAAAAACCTATTTTGTAGTCTCTGGGTTCTCAGGGTTTCGTTCAACGGGAATTGAGAAATTGGGTGTTTGATTGTGATCCCTTTTGGCTTTCGATTTGGTCGGTGTTATTACCCTGAGGAAATTGAGGTCAAAGCTTGCATTTTCTTGTATAGGTGTTTTGGGTGTGCTGACCTGAATCTTCTTGATTGGCAAGAATTAAAAAAAAGGAGGTTAGCATCTGTTTCTTGACTTCTTTTTACGAATTGGGATATCTATATCTGTAATTGTATTTGTCTGATTTTTTGGGCAAAGATAGTATATATGTCAATTGGCTGAACAAAGTTCCAATTCAAAGCTCTTAGTTCATTTTTGGGTGTGGGTATTCTGCTTGTGTAACTCTTGATTCTCTTCTAAATTTGTCGACATATCTCTTGACATAGTTTCAACTCTTACTTGATTTTAGGTGAGTAAGTCTAGGAGTAAACTTTGGTGACTGTTGAGCATTCTTAGGGGCATATGTTTGCAGGTCCCTTTGATTGGACCAAATTCTATTGTTTCATGACTTCTGAGTCAATTTTGTTAGGGTTGCAGTAAGCTCTTATTCTATGAATATATTAGATTGTACTGTCTGGGAGTAAACTTTGAATCAACTGATGGTTTCATTGGGTTAGTTTCAAAGGTTAGAATTTTGCAAGGATGCAGCTGAGTTTCTGGTAAATACCCTTTGTGTGGGTGTGTGTGTCTTTGTTTCTATCTGTACTCAAATTGTGTCTGTCAAAATCCATGTATAATGCATGAAGTTATTTGCTTGAGAACTCACGATTCCACTTCTGCAATAACTTTGAGGATTACAGAACTAATGATGTTGTTGGGTTCTCTGTCTATTATTTTTTATTTTTTAACATGTATCTTCCATTTTCACAATCAATTTGTGACAATGTTAATGACACTGACCATTGTTTAGGAAGGTGTGCAATTTTTGTTCTTTGATGTTGATCGTAATTTGCTTGAAATGTATTTGAAGTAAGTGTAATTTTTCCCTTTGGTTTGTTAATTTGACATTGTTGAAGCAAAGAACAACCTTATAGTCATCAGCCTTGATGTATTTCGGTGTTTGGAAGTTGCTGCAAATACTGAGAGAGCACTAAAGGTTATCACAAAAAGTTATTCAGCCATATATTTAATTGCATTTGTTTGGTTGCTGTTTTTGACATTTTTGCTTTGTCTAACCTTTTTGTTCATGTACCAAATGGATGTTGTTGGCAGCTAAAGGTGTTAGGATTGTTGCTGGCCGTTTTTGGCCTATTTGCAATCATTGTAGTTTCACATAGAGTCGTTAGTTTTACTTCAGAATTAATTATGCCATTTTCATGCATTTATGTGCCTTCTTTTTCTGTGTTGTTATATTACAGTTTGAATGTTGTAGATTTCATGTTTGAGCGATTTCAAGAACTTAAGAGAGACTTGAACTGGGTTTAAAAAATCTGTCTTTTCTTGAGTTGGGTTTTGGGTTTTTATGCTTCAATTGCGGTGGGGGTGTTTGAATTTCCTTACTTTTGGTTTTACATTGGTGTTTTTTAATTAAATTGTGTGTTACGGTTCTCGCCCTCTGACATCAAGGTCAGGCTTCTCACTCTTAGGTTAAAAAATCTGCATCACTGAACATTTTTTCCTCTCCTGCTCTTTTGTAGGCAACCAAAACAACGGTGTCAAATACTATTATATTGGTTTTTCCCATGCAAGATGTTTGCTAAAATGCCTAACAGATAATGTTTGGCTTAAATAAGCTAAAGCATCTGCCTCGCCGCGTTCCCTACAGCCTGTGCTTACATCCAGGCAACAATTGGCAAACCTATAAGCACATGTTGTTAAAGCAGTTTCTGTGACAATTGTGCTTTGAAGAAACAACTGTATATGCAAGTATTAGAATGTGCAGTTACAGAGTTCTCCACCCTTATTGTGCGAAAGATATAAGCCAGATAAATCAGCCAAACTAAAGAAACACTAAAAGGAATCTCACCTACCAGTTATTAAAAGTCACTCAAATTAAAATTGGGCCGTGTATCTTTCCAAAACCTCGAGAAATATCTCCTGAAGATTTGCTTTGGTGAAATCACATGGGATAATAATGGAATTTCTTTTACCTTAACCTGATTTGTGATTATCATTTTTTGTGTTATTGTACTCTAAGTTCTCAATTCTTGCTTTTGGATTTGCAATCTATTGTTTATTAACTTAGAATTGGTGGCTCATTGTTCATATCTATTTGTGGGTTTTATCGTTTATCTTAGTTGGGGCGTTGTCAGGTCTTGGTACAATTTGGATTAGAAATTGCAAACAACAAAGGTCCAGGAGATGTTCCGGGCAATGTCTTGCTGGTAACCATTAAGAGCGTAGAAGTTGGCCATGTTAGCATCATTGTTATTCACTTGGTAAGTGATTTCCTTTCCATTCTTTTAACAAGTTGTTAGTGTATATGAATTTGGAGTTCTTTTAACTGGCTATTGTACTCTCTTTCTCTTTGTCTCGCACCAAAATGGGTCTGTTTGACTTCAAATCTAGATATTTGTTAGGTTAATCATTTAAATATCTTTAACCCATACGCATTGGTTTTTTTGATAATTTTTTTTCTAATTGCAGTTGATTCACTTAATTTACATAAATAAATTGGGATAAAATTTTGTTGAAAACTTAGGGAACAATTCTAGAAACAGTTTCTGTATTATATTTTTGTCCAGTTATACTGTGAGACTAAAATAATGACTGTGGAACTATCAAATAAACAGTGTTTAACATGGAATTCTTTAACATCAATTCTTTATAACTTCACGGAACACTTGAATAACCAATTATTGTAATAGAAAAACATGTCTTTTTTTAAGGACTGTTTCTGTTTGAATCCTTGAATTTTGCTGAATACTCCAAATTCATGATGGAATCTTCCCAGATCTTGCCAATTCAAATTCGAGCATCTAGGAATAGTACCAATTCACATCACCCACCCATGTCCCTCACATCCCTAACCCACCCATCCACCCGCACACACACTGCTCACCCACCCACACACGCACACTGCACATGAAGTGTTCGTCAAAATGCCTAAGAAAATACTGCCCCAAATGAACACCTAAAAATGAAAACCCCTGAAAATGTGCATGTGTGATGACGAATTTATAGTGAGGACATCATTTCCACTGAGATTATAGAAATTCCTATTTATTTGTTACGAAATCGATCATAGATCAATTTTCCCTTTTATTTGGGAATATTGAATTCACACCCAATTTTTTATCTTCATGTTAATCCTCTCAACATAGTATCAGGGTAATTGCTATAAGGTGGCCATTGTCCTCATTTCCATTGAGATTATGCATAGTATCTGTGTAATCCCCATAAGGTGGCCATGTAATAAATTATTACCTTTTGCTACAACATGATTTGGAGTGTGGATAAAATTTTTAACTTGAGGATGCGTGTTAAGTTGTTAACATTGTTCACACTTTCTTGTGAATGGCACAGGTCTCAACTACTGTATATGTGTATGCATTTATAATTTTGAAATTGTTCTTACAGGTGTTTTTGCATGATTGGTGGTTGAAAAGAAGTTTATTGTTGGGCTTACCTAAAATCCAGGTAGTTACCTGACATCATTATTCTTAAAAATTATTAATCTAGGTAGTTGCGGTATTGATTTTTCTGCTTTTAGGTTCGTCGTAACCAGCTGTTACAGGTAATAGCCAATGAAATGCAATTCCCATGAATTATGTGTTGTGTATATAACAACTATAACCTCACAAAAACCACAACGAACAACCATATAAAAACCAGCAGCACAGTTGCAAACACACACACATTTGTGTTTGGGTTTTTGAATTTGGGTTAATTTGGATTTTTAAATGTTTGTGTTTAATTTTGGTGTTTTTAATTTTATTTTTTTAAATTTTGGTGTTTAATTTGGGTGTTTTTAATTTGAATGTCCTTTAATTGGGTGTTTAATTTGGGTGTGTTTAGTTTGGGTGTTTAGTTTGGGTGTCTTTTAATTGGGTGTTTAATTGAAAGTCTTTTTTTTTTAGTTACGAATGTTAGGGTGTTTAATGTTAGGTTTTTTAGTTACAAATGTTAGGTTGAGAGTTATTGAGTGTTCATTTTGTAGAGTAATTTATTTTTAAATTGGGTATTGAATATAGTTTGTGAAATTTCAATTTGATTTTTTAGTATCTTGATTTGATGAATGTTACTTTGTATGAAATAGGTTTTTATAGGGTTTTGAATAATTATAGAGATTGTATGTCAATTAATATGAAATAGAGGCTTATTGTGTGTTAATTGATAGAGATTGTATGTCAAGTAGTATGAAATAGAGGCTATGATGTGTTTTTAGCAATTTTACAACAAAATGAATGTGTATTTAACGAATATTTCTAATTTTTTGATTTACTCTGTTTCTTATATTTGTAGCCATCATAGTGTACTATCATAATGAAAGATCTCACCATTTTTTGTCGTGTGAGTTTAAACATCTTTTTTTTTTTAATTTTTTTGGCACCGCAAAATATTCACATATTTATTTTACTTTATTTTCACGCCTCTTTTTACAGATTGATGACTACTTAGAGCAAATCGTAAGATGAGCTTTATTTTACTCATATTCTTAATAATTTTTTCTTATATAGTTTGTGTTCATATTTACCTGTTAAATGCATATTCATGTATAGGTTCAATTGCTCAAGAAAAATAATGTTGGTGTTGTGATCCGCGAAGAACGCGAACTCAATTGCATCCTCATTTCCAAGGTAGTGTCATGATACATCAGTTTGTTTATAGATTAGACTTTTTTTTTTCTATATAATGATTTCACTTATCTATTCTTACTATCTAAAAGGCAAAGGAAAGAGCAGTCGTAACTGCAAATGCAAAGTGTAAAGGAAAAGGAATATCAACCTCTTCTGACAAGGGAAAGGTAAGTACTTCGTGCCAAGTGGTATTACATTGCAAACATTTTAACAATGTTATTTTATTGATCAAACATTATATTTCTGTTATTTCATCTATAGAATTGGGATGAAGCAGTGTAGGAGTTAAAAAGATTAAATGCAACCCATCTTTTTCGATGGGGTTGTTTGAATAAGGTAACTAAATTTATTTTTTATAGTTTATTTTTTATTTTCAAGTTTATAATTTTAAAATTCCTGTCGTGTACTAAACTTAACTATTTTTGTAAATGCTAGATTGTTGTACATTCCCCCAGTTGGAAACTGCGGATTTGGATTGATACAATGACATTCAAGGCTGTGATGGAGAAACTGTTCTTACAATGACGTGCAAATAAATGATTCATTTTGATAAACTATATTAAAGAATAATCTATTTTACAAATGTACTATATATAATTACGTTTTGTGGTCATTCTTTAATCTTATTTATGTTTAAGCACAACTATGAGTTTATTTTGCAATGGTACTATATGTTTAGGCACAACTATGAGTTTATGACGTGCAGAACAATGGTTATTATTGTTTTGATGCCTAAAGCAATTGGTAAATAGTCATGTTTAGGGATGACGATGGTTAAAATTATTATTTTTTTTTAGTAATCAGCATGCATATGACATGGTTTGGTTATGATTCTAAAATATATAAGTTTTGTAGACAGGTTGATATATTTGTGGTATTATATTTTCAAAGGATACTCAGCCAAAAAATTGAAAATTTCTTATATTGATTTCAATTTATCTCATTACATGTTTTTGAATTAAGCAAATTTTTTAGTGATCCAAAATGTAATTCAATACTTCTTACTTGGTTTTTGTTCATTCATTGAGATAGCGATTGTGATTGAAAATTTTTATAGGTTTATTTCAATTTTTTAAGAATTTTATCTTCTGTCTGTCACTTTTACAGGTATGGATATAGTTGTTTGTGTAGAAAGAATTATGCTGTGGTAATTGGTACATAGTTGAATTTCAGTGTGTATATGACATGATTTGATTATGATTATGAAATATATAAATTTTGTAGACAAGTTGATATATTTGTGGCATTATATTTTCAGAGGATACTCTGCCGAAAAATTGAAAGTGTTTTTATAGAGTATCCATATTTTGACCCTTTTTATTTCACTAAAATCATGACATTAAATATGACCAAATGATTTTTAGCTTAATGCATGTTTTATTCATTGTTTGATTATTTCGTGTTTAAGAACTATGTACAGTGCCTTCAGACACGTGATATAGGGCGAGTTTAGGCTTTCAGTTCTGTGCTTGATTATTCAATGTTCGATTTTTTTTAGTTGCACCGTGCCTTCAGGCACGGGTTATCCCTAGTCTACTATAAATAAGTGGAGTAGAATACTTAAACCTTGATTTTTATTCTCTCTTATTTTTGTCTCCATTTTTTATAGCTTCTTCAGTTGTTCTGATCTCCCTCTTCTTCTCTTTGAGGAGGCATCTTTGCCCTCTATCTTTCTCAATAGCGTCCGTAGATGTGGAATACAGATGCTTTGTTGGTGGGTTGGCCTGGGCCACCACCGAGCAGTCCCTTGAACAAGCCTTGATGATCTATTCATAGATCATCAATGATCGCGAGACAGGAAGGTCAAGGGGATTTAGGTCTGTGATAAGTGATGGATCAAGGCCAATGTCGTTAGGATTACATGATAGGATTACACTCATCAGTAGTTATCTTGTAGTTAAACTCATGTAGTTATCTTGTATAGGATTCTTATCTATTGTACACTCACAAATACAAATATAAATAAAACTCTTCCAACTCACTTTCAGGTGAGTCATTCCAAACAATCAATCTTTTTCTCGCTCATGGTATTAGAGCCTTGATCCATAAAATTTTTGCAATTTTTTTTTTCTCTTTTCCTAACACTATCATGGTCTCCTCATCGTTGCCCACTACTTTTCCCCTTACCAACATCACTAACTTTGTCTCCATGCAACTTGATGGCAACAACTATTTACTGTGGCGTGATCAACTCGAATCCATTCTTATATGTACAGACCCTCCTACGATGACCTTGATCTCGTCGATGAGGTCTTGATGACCTCGGTTCCCGTCCTTCGGCTACCTTCTACTTATCTTTGCGGTCATTTGAAACAAAATGCAATAATCTTCCTCTTCGGATTAAAGACTATTTGCTCTTTCATATCTCTTCATTCTTCAGTATTGTGGCCATGATCTCGATGGAATCTCGAAGGTCAGCCATGGTCTTTGGGGAGTCTTTTCTAAAGAGTAGAGAAATGTGGGGGTACTATCACCTCTTAGAAAAATAGTGAGGGAGACTCAGTCATCAAAGTCTTCTACTTGTGAGGCTTCATTGATAAACTGAGTAACATAACTTCTGAGGGATTCATCTTTTTGTTGCTTAATGTTTAATAAGTAGGTGGCTGGTTTCCTATGTTTCTGTCCTCCCGCAAAGTGTGACATAAAAGACTGACTTAACTGGGAGAAGGTGGAAATGGAACTTGGTTGTAGCTTACTAAACCATATGCGAGCATTCCCAGTTAGCGTGGTTTAGAATGCTCGACACATGATCTCGTCTGGAAAGGCATGCAACGTCATCAAGTCTTTAAACTTTTGAAGGTGATCGACTAGGTCTTTGCCCCCTTCAAAATTTTTCATCTGGGGCATTCGGAAGCCATGGGGCAATGGGTAGGTCACCACAGTAGGAGTAAAGGGGTTTACTTCTCTTTGGGCTACTGGAGCAACTTTGTTGTCAATAGCATACTTCAAGTCTCCCAACTGAGCTTTGAAATCTCTCATCTAGTCCCCCCAATCAAGGGAGTTGTCCGTTACTTCTTCCTGTGGTTTTTTGGGTCTTGTTGGGTATCCTCGTTCTACCGAGGATGAGAGGGATCACCGTTGACACTGTTTCACGCTGAGCTAGTTGGTCTTTGAAAGTTTTGGGGTTCAGCAAGGTAGGAGGCGGCAAAACAGGTGCTTGTTGTTGTTGTTGTTGTTGTTGGAGGATCACTTTGGGGGCTTTGACCATTTCTTTCACTTGTTGACTCAAAGTGACAACCTCGCCCTGTATACATTCAACAGAGGCTCGGTCATGATGTTGGTTTTCAGTAGGGTTAGTAGCTATGGCATTCTTATCGGTTGGGACATTCTTACTCGGGCCTGGAGGGGAGGCTATGGTTTCGAGTTGTGAAAAGGTTGGAAAACAGTGTTTTGAAAGGATTGGAAAACAATTTTCTCACAAAGGTGCCGACTGGTGGAACAATCAGTAAAGAAAATCTATATGTCAAAGGACTACGATAGTCCAGAGTTCGAAGCTCCGTTCTTGAAGTGCAACAACTATCAAACTTTGGTCCTGTTAAAAGAAACTGAAAATAGGGGATCGGTGTGGTCCCAACCGAACCACCTCCAATGCCAAAATTAGTTCGGCAGAATCTATAAAGTGTTTGTTTGATAAGAGAGAGAGAGATAATTTCTTCTTAGGATTTTGTTACCTATATTAAGCCTTCATTTATGAGGGCTTTTATAGTGTATGATGATACCTAGAAAAAAGCTCTAAGTATGAGCTTGGACATGGAGGTCAGACAAGGAGGTCAGACACAGTAACCAGGGCTCCGCAATCCAGACCTCAAGCTCTCCTCAAAGAAAACAAACGGGAAATTGAAAGGGAAACAACTGGCTAGTGAATGGCATCCTCAAAGCAATGGAAAGCTATAATCAAGGCACAAAACTCTCAACTAACCAAGATCCTCTCCCAAAAATCAAGGAAGATCCCACGGATGAAGGGCAAAGATCTCGGTGAAAATCCCTTAGAGATAGAAATTACACTATAAATACTGTACATCGTCTCAATCAAAAGGCAGAGAACCCTATTGGCATCAAAGGCATCTTGTAAAACATTTTCTAGATGAATATAGATTCTAGGAGCAAGAGACTCCATTGAAGAGTGGACTAGCCGAGCTCCCAAGCCGGTGAACCACTATATTTCTACGTGTTACACACACCACACCTCGGACAACTAGAGCATTCAACCACCAATTCACGGGCCTTGTAGCTCAGACCTGTTCCTAGCAATTATACTTTAACTCGCTGCTCATTCACGTGAAATAACACCATCAGTTTGGCGCCGTCTGTGGGAACGACTGTTCCTGTTACAAATAAGCTGATTTCTCAGTGACTGATGGTAACAACTCGAAACATGAGCAGAAGTCAAACAAACCCACCACGAAGGCAGGATCAGCAGGAAGCCACCAACGGCAGACAACCCGAGAACGTCCAAGAGACTAATTCCCCCATTAACAACGAGATGGAAGCCCTTCGCCTCGTCAACCAACGTTTGCTAAGGGAAAACGCAGAACTATCGAAGCTCATACAATGCCCAAAGGAGGCATGACCGGCCTAAGAAGGCCAGAGTAATCCCCCTCACAGGGAACGGCGACACTTGGACCCCCTTAGAGAGGCCAACGAAGGAGTGGAAAGCAGCCAGACCAGGGGGCATATTCCTTACATACCCCCTAGGAATGGCCACAACGAAGAAGGGCAAAGTCAGAACGATGGGGGCGAGAGAGACAATTCTTTCCCGTACCAGCAGGACAGGAGAGAGCAGCACTGGGAGCAACGCTTCAAGGACATCCAGCAAGAGCTCAGCCATATGAAGGAGGCTGTAAAAAGCAAAGCTCCGGTTACAATGGACGCCCTAGTACAACAGAGCGAGTCCCCATTCACCACAGGAGTGCTGCACTTCCCTCTCCCACCAAAATTCAGGATGCCACAAATAGAGGTCTTTGACGGAACGAAAGACCCCGTAGATCATCTCAACACATACAAGAACCAGATGGAGCTACATGGATACTAGGATCCTGTATGCTGCAGAGCCTTTGCCATCACGTTGAAAGGCTCTGCCCTAGCCTGGTTTAACAAGCTCCCACCAGCCTCGATCTCATCCTTTAGAGAGCTCTCCATAGCTTTTGTATCTCACTTTATAGGAGCTCGGATATACAGAAAGCCGAGCTACCACCTGTTGAATGTAAAACAGGGACCCAACGAGAACCTACGGTCTTATGTCCAAAGGTTCAATTCAGAATCCTTGAAGGTAGATATTCCAGATGATAAATTCGCTATCACTGCTTTCATTGTTGGATTAGGAGTGCAATCGAAGGATTTGATATTTTCTATATCAAAGAACCCGCAAGCAAGCATGACAGAGGTGCTGGCTAAAGCAGAAAAGTATATTAATGGTGAGGAAGCCCTTCTCTCAAAGGTAGGGAGCTCATCCTCACAGAAGGAAAAAGTGAAGGAAGAAAATAAGAGGGATCGAAGTCCTAGGAAAGAAAGAGGACGAGATAGGTCCTCAAGAAGAGACAGGGATCGCTCCTCCAAAAGAAGGGAAGATGTCAGAGAACGAGACGAGCTCTTCAGCTCATGAACATCAGATGAGCTCTTCAGCTCATAAATTTAAGATGAGCTCTTCAGCTCATAAACTCAAGATGAGCTCTTCAGCTCATATACATCCGATGAGCTCTTCAGCTCATAAATTCAAGATGAGCTCTTCAGCTCATGAACTCAAGATAAGCTCTTCAGCTCATAAACATCCGATGAGCTCATCAGCTCATAAATTCACGATGAACTCTTCAGTTCATAACTTGAGCCAAGCAGCTAACGATGAACTATTCAGTTCGTAACTTGAGCCAAGCAGCTCACGATGAACTCTTCAGTTCCTAACTTGAGCCAAGCAGCTCACGATGAACTCTTCAGTTCATAACTTGAGCCACACAGCTCACGATGAACTCTTCAGTTCATAACTTGAGCCACGCAGCTCACGATGAACTCTTCAGTTCGTAACTTGAGCCACGCAGCTCACGATGAACTATTCAGTTCGTAACTTGAGCCACGCAGCTCACGATGAACTCTTCAGTTCGTAACTTGAGCCACGCAGCTCACGATAAACTCTTCAGTTCATAACTTGAGCCATGCAGCTAACGATGAACTATTCAGTTCATAACTTGAGCCAAGCAGCTCACGCTGAACTCTTCAGCTCATGAACTCAAGATGAGCTCTTCAGCTCATAAACATCCGATGAGCTCATCAGCTCATAAATTCACGATGAACTCTTCAGTTCATAACTTGAGCAACGCAGTTCACGATGAACTCTTCAGTTCATAACTTGAGCCACGCAGCTCACGATGAACTATTCAGTTCATAACTTGAGCCAAGCAGCTCATGATGAACTCTTCAGTTCGTAACTTGAGCCACGCAGCTCACCGATGAACTCTTCAGTTCATAACTTGAGCCAAGCAGCTCACGATGAACTCTTCAGTTCATAACTTGAGCCATGCAGCTCACGATGAACTATTCAGTTCATAACTTGAGCCAAGCAGCTCACGCTGAACTCTTCAGCTCATAATATGAGCCACGTAGCTCGCGCTGAACTATTCAGTTCATGATATGAGCAACACAGCCCACGAAGAACTCCAATAGTTCAGAAAAGAGCCCAGGAGCTCGGAATGGGCTATTTAATTTCTAAAAAGAGCCTTGTAGCTCATAATGAATTCTTTAATTCCTTAAAAGAGCCCTGAAGCTCATGATGAGTTCCCTAGTTCATAAAAAGAGCCCGGCAGCTCATAAAGTCAATAATTTTGCTTGAAGAAGCACTGAAGTACTTCTCGAAGCAATGGGAACTCGGCAACCATAGGAAAAGCAGCAGCTCTCTGCACCTCGAGCTCATGCAAATCGAGGTCGATGTGTAGAAGTCTATCATAATATGAGCATCGACTCATCCCTTGCCCAAGCTCGCTTGGGCCAAGGGCTGGGGGGCAACTGATGATACCTAGAAAAAAGCTCTAAGTATGAGCTTGGACATGGAGGTCAGACAAGGAGGTCAGACACAGTAACCAGGGCTCCGCAATCCAGACCTCAAGCTCTCCTCAAAGAAAACAAACGGGAAATTGAAAGGGAAACAGCTGGCTAGTGAATGGCATCCTCAAAGCAATGGAAAGCTATAATCAAGGCGCAAAACTCTCAACTAACCAAGATCCTCTCCCAAAAATCAAGGAAGATCCCACGGATGAAGGGCAAAGATCTCGGTGAAAATCCCTTAGAGATAGGAATTACACTATAAATACTGTACAACGTCTCAATCAAAAGGCAGAGAACCCTATTGGCATCAAAGGCATCTTGTAAAACATTTTCTAGATGAATATAGATTCTAGGAGCAAGAGACTCCATTGAAGAGTGGACTAGCCGAGCTCCCAAGTCGGTGAACCACTATATTTCTACGTGTTACACACACCACACCTCGGACAACTAGAGCATTCAACCACCAATTCACGGGCCTTGTAGCTCAGATCTGTTCCTAGCAATTATACTCTAACTCGCTGCTCATTCACGTGAAATAACACCATCAGTGTATGTTGAGTGCGTTTTTAGTTTCAGGAGTAATGATTAGGAGTAATCGTTCATGGTTGAGTGTCTAGAATGCTAATGCCATGCAAGAGCCTTCATCACTGATATGTGCCAGGTATGCTTAAGCCCATGTGTGGTGTCAGAAATGTGAAGCCAAGTGTCAGCTTCTTCTTGAGTAGACACATGCAGGTGGTTTCTGACGTACCCCGGTCATTTTATTTAGTTGTGGCCGATCAATGACCTCCGAGGTTCGGACTATATCCATCAATATTCATGAGCTTGCCTTCAGGATTGAAGAGGCCAAGACTGACCGGGTATTTCCTGCAAGTGACAAGTTCGATGCCAGTGCCTTTTGTTTCATTTAACTTTTTCAGTAACCAAAAACAATCCCAAATTATCACACATAGATGCATATACAAGACTGTATATATGAATTTTGAAAATATTAAGTTGTTGCAATTGAAAATATTGTACGAACCTCGATTATTAGGTGCAGTCGAATGATGTTAATTTGGTCAAGAAACCAATCTTCGACATGAAAAATTCATGTACATTGATGATACCTAGAAAAAAGCTCTAACTATGAGGTCAGACAAGGAGGTCAGACACAGTAACCAGGGCTCCGCAATCCAGACCTCAAGCTCTCATCAAAGAAAACAAACGGGAAATTGAAAGGGAAACAGCTGGCTAGTGAATGGCATCCTCAAAGCAATGGAAAGCTATAATCAAGGCACAAAACTCTCAACTAACCAAGATCCTCTCCCAAAAATCAAGGAAGATCCCACGGATGAAGGGCAAAGATCTCGGTGAAAATCCCTTAGAGATAGGAATTACACTATAAATACTTTACAACGCCTCAATCAAGAGGCACAGAACTCTACTGGCATCAAAGGCATCTTGTAAAACATTTTCTAGATGAATATAGATTCTAGGAGCAAGAGACTCCATTGAAGAGTGGACTAGCCGAGCTTCCAAGCCGGTGAACCACTATATTTCTACGTGTTACACACACCACACCTCGGACAACGAGAGCATTCAACCACCGATTCACGGGCCTTGTAGCTCAGATCTGTTCCTAGCAATTATACTCTAACTCGCTGCTCATTCATGTGAAATAACACCATCAGTTTGGCGCCGTCTGTGGGAACCACTGTTCCTGTTACAAATAAGCTGATTTCTCAGTGACTGATGGTAACAACTCGAAACATGAGCAGAAGCCAAACAAACCCACCACGAATGCAGGATCAGCAGGAAGCCACCAACGGTAGACAACCCGAGAACGTCCAAGAGACTAATTCCCCCATTAACAACGAGATGGAAGCCCTTCGCCTCGTCAACCAACGCTTGCTAAAGGAAAATACAGAGCTATCAAAGCTCATACAGCGCCCACAGGAGGCACAACCGGCCCAAGAAGGCCAGAATAATCCCCCCCATAGGGAACAACGACACTGGGACCCCCTTAGAGAGGTCAACGAAGGAGGAGAAAGCAGCCAGACCAGGGGGCATGCTCCTTACCTACCCCCTAGGAATGGCCACAATGAGGAAGTGCAAAGTCAGAACGATGGGGGTGAGAGGGACGATTTCTTCCCTTACCAGCAGGACATGAGAGAGCAGCACTGGGAGCAACGCTTCAAGGACATCCAGCAAGAGCTCAGCCACATGAAGGAAGCTGTAAAGAGCAAGACTTCGGTTACAATGGACGCCCTAGTACAACAGACCAAGTCCCCATTCACCACTGGAGTGCTGCACTTTCCTCTCCCACCAAAGTTCAGGATGCCACAAATAGAGATCTTTGACGGAATGAAAGATCCCGTAGATCATCTCAACACTTACAAGAACCAGATGGAGCTGTATGGATACTAGGATCCTGTACGTTGCAGAGCCTTTGCCATCACGTTGAAAGACTCTGCCCTAGCCTGGTTTCACAGGCTCCCACCAGCCTCGATCTCATCCTTTAAAAAGCTCTCCATAGCTTTTGTATCTCATTTCATAGGAGCTCGGACCTACCGAAAGTCGAGCTACCACCTGTTGAATGTAAAACAAGGACCCAACGAGAACCTACGGTCTTATGTCCAAAGGTTCAATTCAGAATCCATGAAGGTAGAAATTCCAAATGAGAAGTTTGCTATCACTGCTTTCATTGCTGGATTAGGAGTGCAGTCGAAGGATTTGATATTTTCTATATCAAAGAACCCGCAAGCAAGCATGGCAGAGGTGCTGGCTAAAGCAGAAAAGTATATTAATGGCGAGGAAGCCCTTCTCTCAAAGGTAGGGAGCTCATCCTCACAGAAGGAAAAAGTGAAGGAAGAAAATAAGAGGGATCGAAGTCCTAGGAAAGAAAGAGGACGAGATAGGTCCCCAAGAAGAGACAGAGATCGTTCCCCCAAGAGAAGGGAAAATGTCAGAGAACGAGACGAGCTCTTCAGCTCATGAACATCCGATGAGCTCTTCAGCTCATAAATTCAAGATGAGCTCTTCAGCTCATAAACTCAAGATGAGCTCTTCAGCTCATAAACATCCGATGAGCTCTTCAGCTCATAAATTTAAGATGAGCTATTCAGCTCATGAACTCAAGATAAGCTCTTCAGCTCATAAACATCCGATGAGCTCTTCAGCTCATAAATTCAAGATGAGCTCTTCAGTTCATAACTTGAGCCAAGCATCTCACGATGAACTCTTCAGTTCATAACTTGAGCCACGCAGCTCACGATGAACTATTCAGTTCATAACTTGAGCCAAGCAGCTCACGATGAACTCTTCAGTTCATAACTTGAGCCACGCAGCTCACGATGAACTATTCAGTTCATAACTTGAGCCAAGCAGCTCACGATGAACTCTTCAGTTCATAACTTGAGTCACGCAGCTCACGATGAACTCTTCAGTTCATAACTTGAGTCACGCAGCTCACGATGAACTCTTCAGTTCATAACTTGAGCCACGCAGCTCACGATGAACTATTCAGTTCATAACTTGAGCCAAGCAGCTCACGATGAACTCTTCAGTTCATAACTTGAGCCACGCAGCTCACGATGAACTATTCAGTTCATAACTTGAGCCAAGTAGCTCGCGCTAAACTATTCAGTTCATGATATGAGCAACACAGCCCACGAAGAATTCCAATAGTTCAGAAAAGAGCCTAGGAGCTCGGAATTGGCTATTTAATTTCTAAAAAGAGCCTTGTAGCTCATGATGAGTTCCCTAGTTCATAAAAAAAAAAAAAAAAAGTCCGGCAGCTCATAAAGTCAATAATTTTGCTTTAAGAAGCACTTCTCGAAGCAATGGGAACAACTAGGAACTCGGCAACCGTAGGAAAAGCAGCAGCTCTCTGCACCTCGAGCTCATGCAAATCGAGGTCGATGTGTGGAAGTCTATCTCAATTCAGCATCGACTCAGCCCCTGCCCAAGCTCGCTTGGGCCAAGGGCTGGGGGGCAACTGATGATACCTAGAAAAAAGCTCTAACTATGAGGTCAGACAAGGAGGTCAGACACAGTAACCAGGGCTCCGCAATCCAGACCTCAAGCTCTCATCAAAGAAAACAAACAGGAAATTGAAAGGAAAACAGCTGGCTAGTGAATGGCATCCTCAAAGCAATGGAAAGCTATAATCAAGGCACAGAACTCTCAACTAACCAAGATCCTCTCCCAAAAATCAAGGAAGATCCCACGGATGAAGGGCAAAGATCTCGGTGAAAATCCCTTAGAGATAGGAATTACACTATAAATACTGTACAACGCCTCAATCAAGAGGCACAGAACCCTACTGGCATCAAAGGCATCTTGTAAAACATTTTCTAGATGAATATAGATTCTAGGAGCAAGAGACTCCATTGAAGAGTGGACTAGCCGAGCTCCCAAGCCGGTGAACCACTATATTTCTACGTGTTACACACACCACACCTCGGACAACGAGAGCATTCAACCACCGATTCACGGGCCTTGTAGCTCAGATCTGTTCCTAGTAATTATACTCTAACTCGCTGCTCATTCATGTGAAATAACACCATCATACATGATTAATAATGCTCTTATATCCAATTGGTTTATCTTGAACAAAGTCAGAATTCAAGAGAAATCAATAAATTGGACTGGAAACACTCCAAGCAGCTTGGACAGTTTACTTATTTGACGGTGTGACACATGATAACAGCTAGACTTTTAGGATTTAAATTTTTTATGTTCCGCTTAAAACTGATTCTTTCCATCAATGGTTCTTTTCATTTTTTGCCTTACGGCTTACCCTTCCACCACTTTGAAGCTGTGTCTCTGTGATAGTGTACAAACTTTGCCATGAAGCAGCTGCATACTACTTTTTTTTTTAGAAAAATAATTTTTCTTTGGTTATTACATGGGAGCCAATATCCACAACATAAAAGTAATAATAAGTAAACAATGAGCACACAAAGAGACACCCAATTTTCTAAATGGAATCGAAAAGTAACACTCCTGATGATACCTAAAATAAACTCCAAACATGAGCCCAGATACAGAGCTCAGCTCAGGAGGTCAGGTGAAGGATTTCATAGCTCAGAGGCCTAGAGCCAGAGCTCCCTACAGGTGAAACCGTAGCAAGGAGGGGAAGGAGATAGCCGAATGATAGCAGGTATCGGCAGGATAACTAAGAAGCAAGAACCAAGGCACGAGACTCTCAACCCACCTCAATCCTCTCCAAGCATTAAGGGGGATCCCACGATAGAAGGCAAAGATTTCGGGGTACAGACCGTTTGAAGCCAGCCATAGGGAGTTTAGGTAACTCCGAAATTGGAGAGGAAGATAGGGGAAGATCCCTTCATTGTAGGAACGGATCTCGAATTAGAGGTAAGCATGAGGCTATAAAAAGAGAGCCACGAAGAACCCCAATCCCCGGATACAAAAATTGTAATACATTCAACTTGATCAATAAGAGAGAGAGGAGCTAGAGACTCCATTGCAGAGTGGATTAGCCGAGCTCAGGCCGGTGAACCACTATAACCCCGTTTGTGTTATTGCCCATTTCTTCCTTCCCCTAAAACGTCAATTAGCATTACTAGATTCGAGCCTTGTAGCTCAGATACTATACTTAGCTCCACACAGATCGTTCATACAAAATAATCTTGTTCCGTAGCTCATTCGCGTAGATTTACACCATCAGTTTGGCGCCGTCTGTGGGAACGACTGTTCCTATTACAAATAAGCTGATCTCTCAGTGACTGATGGTAACAACTCGAAATATGAGCAGAAGTCAAACAAACCTACCACGA
The DNA here is from genome assembly GCA_951799425.1 of Ilex aquifolium. NCBI lineage: Eukaryota > Viridiplantae > Streptophyta > Magnoliopsida > Aquifoliales > Aquifoliaceae > Ilex > Ilex aquifolium. Next base: position 13,574,539 of record OX637395.1, read on the forward strand.
ATGCAAGATCAGCAGGAAGCCACCAACGGCAGACAACCCGGGAACGTCCAAGAGGCTAATTCCCCCATTAATAACGAGATGAAGTCCCTTCGCCTCGTCAACCAACGCTTGCTAAGGGAAAATGCAGAGCTATCAAAGCTCATACAACGCCCTCAAGAGGCACGACAGGCCCAAGAAGGCCAGAATAATCCCCCTCATAGGGAACAACAACACTGGGACCCCCTTAGAGAGGTCAACGAAGGAGGAGAAAGCAGCCAGACCAGGGGGCATGCTCCTTACCTACCCCCTAGGAATGGCCACAACGAGGAAGTGCAAAGTCAGAACGATGGGGGTGATAGGGATGATTTTTTCCCTTACCCGCAAGACAGGAGAGAGCAGCATTGGGAGCAACACTTCAAAGACATCCAGCAAGAGCTCAGCCACATGAAGAAGGCAGTAAATAGCAAGGCTCCGGTTACGATGGACGCTCTAGTACAACAGACCGAGTCCCCGTTCACCATTGGAGTGTTACACTTCCCTCTCCCTCCGAAGTTCAGGATGCCACAAATAGAGGTCTTCGACGGAACAAAAGACCCCGTAGATCACCTCAACACATACAAGAACCAGATGGAGCTGCATGGATACCAGGACCCTGTACGCTGCAGAGCTTTTGCCATCACATTGAAAGGCTCTGCCCTAGCCTGGTTTCACAGGCTTCCACCCGCCTCGATTTCATCCTTTAAAGAGCTCTCCATAGCTTTTGTATCTCACTTTATAGGAGCTCGGATATACAGAAAGTCGAGCTACCACCTGCTGAATGTGAAACTGGGACCTCAAGAGAACCTGAGGTCTTATGTCCAGAGGTTCAACTCGGAGTCACTAAAGGTAGATATCTCAGACGAGAAGTTTTCCATAACAGCCTTCATAGCTGGATTGGGAGTGCAATCCAAGGACTTGATGTTCTCCGTATCCAAAAACCCTCAAGCAACCATGGCCGAGGTATTGGCCAAAGCCGAGAAGTACATAAACGGTGAGGAAGCCCTCCTCTCGAAGGTGGGGAGCTCATCCATACAGAAAGATAAAGGGAAAGAGGAAAAGAAAAGGGATCGAAGTCCCAGAAGAGAAAGGGGATGTGATAGGTCTCCAAGAAGAGACAGAGAGCGCTCCCCAAAAAGGAGAGGTAACGTCAGAGATCGATTAGGCCCACCGCATCCAGAACTACAGCCAAGATATCCACCTCGACAGCTCACGCCTTTAACTGCAACGGTGTCCCAAATCTTGTACGAGGTGCAGAATGAGAAGTTTCTAAAGTGGCCACCCCGGATGAAGGCAGACCCGACAAAAAGAGATCCCACTAAGTTTTGTGAATTTCACAGAGATCATGGGCATCAAACAGATGACTGTATCCAGTTGAAAAGGGAGATAGAGTTCCTGATCCAACGAGGGCATCTTTGACGCTACGTAGCTCAGGAAGATCGAAACCGAGCTCAACCCCCACCTCAGCAGCAAGCTCCCGCACAACACCAACAGCCCCTAGGGGAAATCAGAGTAATATCTGGTGGATTCGCAGGAGGTGGTGAGTCCAGCTCAGCCAGAAAGGCTCACCTGCGCAGGGTCAGAGCTGGAGAAGCCCTGGAGGTACAAGCAATATCTAAGGCACCTCGTCTAAGCACAACCATCACATTTTTCAGACGCAGACTTGGAAGGATACCAACATCCCCATGACGACCCATTGGTAGTAAGGGCTGTGGTGGCCAACATAACTGTTCATAGAGTTCTGATTGACAACGGGAGCTCGGCATATAACATTTTTGCCCTGACATTTGACAAGATGGGCATAGGCAGGGAAAAACTCGAACCAGTGAGTGCACACTTGTTAGGATTCTCAGGAGAGAGGGTGTTACCCCTTGGTTCGATACAGCTAGTATTAACAATGGGGGACCCACCTTGCCAGACCACCACCACTGTTAAGTTCCTGGTGGTTGATGCACCATCCGCATATAACATGCTGCTAGGCAGGCCGTCTCTAAACGCGATGAAAGCTATCCCCTCGGCTTATCACATGGTTGTGAAGTTTCCCACTGAGAATGGGGTTGGAGTGGTCCGTGGAGATCAGCGAGTAGCAAGAGAATGCTATATGACCTCTACAAAGCAGAAAGAAGTTGAAAGTGTTCAGCTGGACGAGCTGGATATGAGAGATGAGCTAGATGCGAGACCCATGCCATCGGAAGAGCTGGAACCTGTTCAGCTTGATGAAGATCCAGAACACCTCGTTTACGTCGGATCCAAACTGAGCAGAGGTATTAAGGATCTTCTCATTCAGTTCTTGAAGGAGAACATAGGAGTATTCGCTTGGCGCCAAGAAGATATGAGGGGGATTGACCCAACAATCATCACACACAAGCTAAGTGTGAATCCTACCTATAAGCCTGTCAAGCATAAAAGGAGGTGCTTTGCTCCAGAACGCCAGAAGGCGATTAACGAAGAAGTCAGCAAGCTCCTCCACGCTAAGGCCATTAGGGAGGTGGACTACCCCACGTGGCTGACAAATGTGGTTCTAGTAAAGAAGACTAATGGGAAATGGCGGCTCTGCATCGACTTCACGGATCTCAATCGAGCCTGCCCAAAGGATAGCTTTCCTCTACCTCGGATTGACCTAATAGTGGATGCCACTGCTGGGCACGAGCTCCTCAGCTTCATGGATGCTTTCTCGGGTTGCAACCAGATCATGATGGACCCAGTTGATTAGGAGAAAACTTCTTTCGTGACTGAACAAGGAACGTACTGCTACCAAGTCATGCCCTTTGGGTTGAAGAATGCGGGAGCCACCTATCAGCGCCTGGTAAACAGGATGTTCCAAAAGCAGGTTGGAACTTCCATGGAAGTTTACATCGACGACATGTTGGTAAAGTCGTTGAAAACAGAATTACACATCGGACATTTAGCAGAATCATTCCGAATCCTTAAGGAATACAAGATGAAGCTCAACCCCGCCAAGTGTGCTTTTGGAGTATCTGCAGGAAAATTCCTAGGCTTTATAGTCAATAGTAGAGGAATTGAAGCTAACCCCGAGAAGATAAAGGCAGTATTGGACATGCAACCACCATCCAACACAAGGGAAATCCAACGTCTGACAGGAAGAATAGCAGCCTTGAGCCGCTTTGTGTCCAGATCAAGTGACAAGTGCCAGCCTTTCTTCCAAGTCTTGAAGAAGGCGTTCCAGTGGGACACCCGGTGCGAAGAGGCATTCCAGACACTAAAGACCTATCTGAGCTCACCTCCTGTGCTGGTGAGTCCCTTAGAAGGAGAGGTACTCACACTTTATCTAGCTGTCTCGAACTTTTCAACCAGTGCAGCGCTAGTAAGGGAGCAAGACAGAGCTCAGTAGCCAGTATATTACTGCAGCAGTGCTCTGAGGGGGGCAGAGGAAAGATACCCCAAAATGAAAAAACTCGTCTTAACTTTAGTCACCGCTGCCAGAAGACTTAGGCCCTACTTTCAGGCTCATACTATTGAGGTACCGACAGATCAGCCGATGAAACAAGTGTTGCACAAGCCAGAATCCTCTGGAAGGCTGGTTAAGTGGGCTATAGAGCTCAGTGAGTTTGATATCAGGTACAAACCGAGGACTGCAATCAAGGGGCAAGTTCTAGCAGATTTCATCGCAGAATTCACAACGACAGCACCCCCGGAAGCCACACAGTTAGTGCCAGACCTCCTTACATGGAAGCTTTCGGTAGATGGAGCCGCCAACGCTCAAGGAAGTGGCGCAGGCTTGATTCTAACCTCTCCGGATGGGATAGATGTCGAGTATGCACTCAGGTTTGGATTTAAGGCTTCGAATAATGAGGCTGAGTATGAGGCTGTCATCGCCGGGCTCAATCTCGCTCACTCAATGGAGGCGGAGTAATTGGAGATCTGCAGTGACTCACAACGCGTAGTAAAACAAATAGAAGAGTTTTATGAGGCAAGAGGAGAGAAAATGGTCCCCTACCTCAGGAAGGTACAAGAATTGACGAGGAAATTTGTGCGGGTTAAAGTCAGACATATCCCCAGAGCCGAAAACTCCCGAGCTGACGCCTTAGCTAGATTGGCAACAGCTTCGCAGGAAAGCTTAGACAGGCTGATTCCAGTGGAACACCTAGAGGAGCCATCTGTATGTGTCAAAGATGGGGAAATACTGCCCGTGGAGGGTCAACCAAGCTGGATGGACCCCATCATGGGGTACCTACGGAATGGGACTCTGCCAACAGATCCCAAAGAAGCAGCGAAACTAAGGATCAGGTCAGCCAAGTTTTCTGTTTTGCAGGGAGACCTATACAAACGAGGGTTTTCAGCACCAATGCTTAAATGCGTGGGAGATGAAGACGCCAATTACATACTCAGAGAGGTTCACGAAGGGATTTGCGGCAACCATATTGGAGCTCGAGCTCTAGCAGGGAAAGTATTAAGGCAAGGTTACTATTGGCCTACCATACTCAAAGATGCGGTGGACTTGGTCAGAAAATGCACCATTTGCCAAATGCATTCCAATATCCCTCATTGCCCGCCAGAGCTCTTAGCTACAGTAGTAAGCCCTTGGCCTTTCCAGCATTGGGGTTTGGACATACTAGGACCTCTGCCTACCGGCATGGGACAGTGTAAGTTCGCTATTGTTGGGGTGGATTACTTCACCAAATGGGCTGAGGTGGAGCCCCTGGCCACAATAACGGAACAAAAGGTTCAAAACTTTGCGTGGAAATCAATAATTTGAAGGTTCGGAATTCCCAGGGCAATCGTTTCCGACAATGGAAAACAGTTCGATAATCACAAATTCAAGAAGTTCTGTGCTGATCTGGGAATAAAGAATTACTTTTCGGCCCCAACTCATCCACAGTCCAACGGACAGGCAGAAGTCACCATCAGAACCATCAAAACAGCCCTGAAGACCAAGCTTGAAGCCTTAAAAGGAAAATGGGTGGAGCATATCCCTGAAGTACTGTGGGCCTATAGAATGACAGCGAGGTCAGCGACTCAGGAGACTCCATTCGCCCTAGCTTTTGGAACAGAGGCAGTAGCACCGGTGGAAATTGGAATCCCATCCCCTAGGGCCGAATTTGCAGAGTCTCAGCACAATGATGAGTCTCTTCTATTGAACTTGGACCTCTTGGAAGAAAAGAGAGAAACAATTCTGCGTCGCATTAAGGCTTACCAGAGACGAGCTGCAAGGTACTATGACAGGAAAGTCAAACACCGAAGTTTCAGAGTGGGAGATTTGGTCCTCAGGAAGCTCTTGCCGGCCAGGAAGGATCACACTCATGGGAAGCTGGGACCAAATTGGGAGGGTCGTTATATCGTCTCGAGGGTGATCAGACCCGGAAACTACGAGTTACAAACAGAGGAAGGAAAGATCTTACCTCATTCTTGGAACGCAGAGCATCTCAAAAGATTTTTTCAGTAAGTCCCTTTTTTTGTTTTTTTGTAATAGAATTATTATCAATAAAACAATGAAATTTGTTTCACCAAGGGTCTATTGAAAGAGCCCTGGAGCTCAGTAAGAACTTTTAAGTTCACAAAAATGAGCCACGAAGCTCAGTAAGAACTATTAAGTTCAGAAAAATGAGCCAGGAAGCTCAGTAAGAACTTTTAAGTTCACAAAAATGAGCCACGAAGCTCGGTAAAAACTTTTAAGTTCACAAAAATGAGCCACGAAGCTCGGTAAAAACTTTTAAGTTCACAAAAATGAGCCACGAAGCTCAGTAAGAACTTTTAACTTCACAAAAATGAGCCATGAAGCTCGGTAAGAACTTTTAAGTTCACAAAAATGAGCCACGAAGCTCAGTAAGAACTATTAAGTTCATAAAAATGAGCCCTGGAGCTCAGTAAGAACTTTTAAGTTCACAAAAATGAGCCACGAAGCTCAGTAAGATCTATTAAGTTCATAAAAATGAGCCCTGGAGCTCAGTAAGAACTTTTAAATTCACAAAAATGAGCCATGGAGCTCAGTAAGAACTTTTAAGTTCACAAAAATGAGCCACGAAGCTCAGTAAGAACTATTAAGTTCACAAAAATGAGCCTTGAAGCTCAGTAAGAACTATTGAAGTTCACGAAAACGAGTCATGTAGCTCAGAAGGAACTCGCCAGTTCACAATATCAAGCTGTGTGGCTCAGAATGAAGAAAAAAAAGAAGGGATCCCTGAGATACCAATTACCGAGCTCAACAGCTCAGGGGAAGCCATTGAGCATAACACCAAGTCTCCTATACTCTTCAAACCTAGTAATTTTGTTCAAGAAGTGCACAACACCCCTCAAAGCAAAGGGGGAAGGGGAGTATATAAAGCAAAACGCATATAAAGCAGAACAAGTAAATGTACAGTTCGAAATCGAAATTCGAAGGTATATATGTGCTAAGCCAGCAAAGGAAAAACAGATGAAGATCACAAAGTAACACAAGTCCCAGCCCAAGGCAAAGTTGCATCTCAAAAAATTTTTTATTACAAAGAAGAGAGATTACAAAATCCTAAGTTTCTGGAGGGGGAGTGGACAGAAGATCCTGCAGCTCGGCGGATGCAGCCTCAATAGGAGAAGCAGAGCCCGACAGCTCAGAAGGAAAGGACCCAGAAGCTGGAGGAGTAAAATTCTCAGGAATGTTGACCCCAGGAGCCTCCGCCCTGTCTAGTAGTGATCCTCGCTCAAGGGCTTCGGACACCAGATAAACAGAGAAGGATGCAGCACGAGCAATCACTGGAGGAGCAGGTACATCTTGGACTAAGGCTTCAGGGAGAAGAGCTGAGTTGTCTTCCTCACCATCAGAGTCGGTTTCCAATTCCCCCTCTGTTGGGATAGGCAAATTAAAATCCAGATCGGGAAAGATCTTCGAAGCTTTACGCTGAAAAGCAAGCCACCCAGAGGCCCATTGGGTGGTGGCTTCATCAGTCAGCTCGACAATTAAATCACTCTTTTCCTTGAGCTCCTTATGAAGAATCCCATTGGCCTCGCAAATGGTGTCATATTCTCTCTTTATGAACTCAAGAGAGTTGCGGGCGTCAAAAGCATCTTGATTAGCCTTAGCCCAGAGCTCAGTTTTATGCTTCAGCTCCTCCCCCACAATCCTTAGCTCGTCACGAGCCTTCTTTTCTCCCTCCTCAGCCTTGAACTTGGCTGCTCTGAAGCCCTTGAGGTCAGAGGATTGCTTCTCCATCTATTCAGTTAGGTCCTTCACTTGGTTTTTGAGATCCTCGTTCTCAAAAGACTGCTCCGCAATCTTAAGCTCGTACGCCTTCAGAACTTTAACAGAAGACTCAGAAGACCGAAATCTCCTCAGCAGGCCCTTTACATGGATGGCCATCTAAAGAGGCACAGAAAAGAAAAAAAAAGTAAGCAGTAAACAGCTATGACAAAAGGTTAAGCAGATGCCTAAGAATATCAAGACTTACAGTAGCTGCTCCCTGAAGAGCTGATGCGATGGACTCTTCAAGCTCCATAGTGGCAGCCCTCTTGACGTCAGACTCAGGAAGAATAGAGGAAACAGCCCCTGCGGCGAGCTCCATGTTTTCAAAAAAGGAATCTTCATCTTCCTTCACGTCGGGTAGCGTCCCCTTCTTGCTCTCAGGACCCACCGTAGTTGTCTCAATGACCTTCCCTGAAGAGCTATATCTGAAACTACCAGGTCGGACACGCGGGATCACTTCCAAAGCCTTCTCAATCTCTGACGAGGAAGGAGAAGTCTGACCTCCCGCTGAGATAGGCTGGGTTTTTGGAGAGGGATGGGTCTTCACAATCTCAGACGAGCTAGGTGGAGGAACCAGGTCTTTGACAGCTGAAGAAGAAGTTGGTTCCCCCACTTTCTGAACTTTGGTTTGAGGAGCAGAGCTACTCCCAGAACCGACCTGAGCCTTCCGCTTTCTGCCTCTCCCACTTTTTGACAACTTGTTCAACTTGGCCTGGATTTCCTCGGGGTTAAGCTTCATAGTGGAAGATCCTGGAAGATCTGAGCTAAAACAGTTAGACAAAAAGAAATAAAAAGTAAGATAAAGAAACCCTTAGGAAAAAGGGGTTACCAACAGCTCCTTCAGGTCTGACAACAGAAATTGGAAGCGTAGCCTCAATTTCTACCTCAGGAAGGCTGAACCCTCTGTCCACCAAAACCCAAGGCCGAATAAGCTCGGAATACCTCCTGGGGGTGCACTTTGCCAATATCTCCCTCGCCTCTTGTTCCTCAGTGCTGAGCTTGAGGCGAGTACCTAGAAAACACAAAGGCAGAGCAGAGTTAGGAGCTCATGGCCCTCGAAACGAAACACACAACTAACCCAATTAAGGACTCACCCAAGTTGTCCGGACGAGTCCAGGCCTTGGGAATACCAAGAGTGTCCGACCTGTCAGCAGGGTTGTATTCCCAGCCGGTGCCCCCGACAAAAAAGAAATGTTCCTTCCAGTGCTTGTGGGAGGTCGGAATGTTAGAAATAAGCTGTCTGACATTGGCACGCTTAGAGGCATACAAGAAGCCTTCCTGAGAGGTCGGTTTAACATTGAAGAACTCTAGGAATAATGGAAGGGTAGGGACCCCGAGGTCTAAATCTTTGAAAATAACCAGAAGACCCGCTAAGACACCCCAGAAATTAGGAGAAAGTTGAGAGGGGCACACGTTGAAGTACTGCAGAATGGTCTTGAAAAAGGGATGTATAGGAAAACGAAGGCCATTATTGAAGGCGGCCTCAAAAAAACAGACCCTCTTGTTAACCTGGGCAATGAAAGGAGTAAAACTGTCTGGGCTCAAGAGCTCAACGCCAGCAGGGAACCTATAGCGAGTATGCAAAACGTTTAACAAAAAAGGATTGAGCTTGCTAGGGCCCACTTGCTCAGCTAGCTTATAGGCATCTCCTAAGTACGTTGAGACATCAGAAATCCCAACTCCACTGACCTTGCCCTTGCCTTTGTCTGTCTTAGGGGGCAGGGGGGAAGATGTTAAGGGGAGCTCCTCGGTGTTGACCTCGGAATCAGCGACATCAACCCCAGGGAAATTGTCTATCTCGTCACCTACTTCCCCTAATTCGGTCTCTTCCTCGGCTGACCTATCTCCTAAGAGTGAAACAGAGGAACGAGTGGCTCCAGAAGAGGCTGACATGGTAGGAAGAGAAAAATGAAGATTAAAAGAGCGATAAAGGGAGGGGACACTGGTCAGGCACTCTCTAATGACCCTTGGGTCAGCACAGTAGCTCCCAATGGCAAGAAGATGAACTATAGAACTCCAATCCACGAAGTGGGGAAGTGGGGCTAGGCAATGGTCACGATTCCAAAAGTAAAAGAACCGAAAAGCCCAAAAATGTAGCAACCACCTCGAATTTGAGGGATCCAGAGCAAATGAGGAAGTGAAAAGGGCAAATGACGTACCTAACTCAGGAATAGCGGCGAACAGAAGCCTGGAGCAATATCGAAGGAAGGAGGCACTGCGAGTCTTCAAGACGAGAACTGGGAATTCGTTTTCAAACGAGAAATCAAGAAATTTCGAGTAAGACAGTCTGAAATCGCAAGAAGAACGGAGATGAAAGGCAATGAAGAAGATGAACAGTGTGAGAATAAGGGTCTTTGATAACCGTTCGGACATTTATGACTTGAAAGGATGTGGGCTGGAACATGCGCGGGAATTGAGGAGGGCATGATTGCCAGAAAAATCGTCAAAAAGGCAGTACCTATGCACAAACCAAGGTCAGTCACGAGGGGACTCTAGCTCGGCTTAAAACAGCTTAGCCCCTGCCCAAGCTCGCTTGAACCAAGGGCTGGGGGGCAACTGATGATACCTAAAATAAACTCCAAACATGAGCCTAGATACAGAGCTCAGCTCAGGAGGTCAGGTGAAGGATTTCATAGCTCAGAGGCCTAGAGCCAGAGCTCCCTACAGGTGAAACCGTAGCAAGGAGGGGAAGGAGACAGCCGAATGATAGCAGGTACCGGCAGGATAACTAAGAAGCAAGAACCAAGGCACGAGACTCTCAACCCACCTCAATCCTCTCCAAGCATTAAGGGGGATCCCACGATAGAAGGCAAAGATCTCGGGGTACAGACCGTTTGAAGCCAGCCATAGGGAGTTTAGGTAACTCCGAAATTGGAGAGGAAGATAGGGGAAGATCCCTTCATTGTAGGAACGGATCTCGAATTAGAGGTAAGCATGAGGCTATAAAAAGAGAGCCACGAAGAACCCTAATCCCCGGATACAAAAATTGTAATACATTCAACTCGATCAATAAGAGAGAGAGGAGCTAGAGACTCCATTGCAGAGTGGATTAGCCGAGCTCAGGCCGGTGAACCACTATAACCCCGTTTGTGTTATTGCCCATTTCTTCCTTCCCCCAAAACGTCAATTAGCATTACTAGATTCGAGCCTTGTAGCTCAGATACTATACTTAGCTCCACACAGATCGTTCATACAAAATAATCCTGTTCCGTAGCTCATTCGCGTAGGTTTACACCATCAACTCCTTTTTAGTACCGATGAGGGGTCTTGATGAGATACACCTCGCACCCTTGACTGCTTTGCCTTGGGCCCATTGTTTTTTTGGAAAGTGAGGAACCCATTGTTGACGGGTCTGTTGCCCATTTGATATATAAATTTAACTTCATCAAATCCACCAAATTCACCTAGCTTTCATCCAAACAAAATCAACACTAAACAGCTCAATTTAGGAACATGTTGCAAATTTTGGACATACCTCATCATCATCAATTCTTCGTGGCTGTCACTCTTTGATGGTGGGGTTCTTCACTATCAAAATGGACAAACACTAATTAGAAGATGAAGGAAATGATAATCAAGCTTACACATAGGAAACACACATCGACACACAATATATCATACAGTGAGAAGGTTAAAAAAATTAGATAGAAAGACCGGTGAAGTGGAGAGGGAAAAGAGAAGTCACATAATTGAAGAGTCTGTATGGATTATGGAGACTTTTGGCATTTTGTGCAGAGTAATATGAAAAAGAATAAAGAATATGAAATACAGAGAAACTGACCCCATGTGTTTATCACCCATTAATTGAATGTTAAATAATAAGTGTTAGAATTTGGAAAGTCTAAAGTAAAATTAGATAAGATGTTTAAATGGATGACATTTATAAGTGTTATAGATATGAAGGACAGAGAAACAAGAGGGAGAGAGAGAGAGAAAAAAACGATTGGAAAAGGAGAGTGGGAGACAGGCAAGTGACAGCTGGGATTAGGGAATAAGTGGAATTAGGGTTTGTAAGTCACTAAATATGAAGGATATGGATGACATAATTATATATTTGAAGGGCAAAGATGGGAAAAGGTTTTTTTTATGTATTTTGGTATTTTAAAGTAACTAGCAATGCACCACGTGCGTTACACGTGAAATGTTTTCGTATATAAAATTTTTATAAAAAAGTATTAGGTATATGTGTACCTACATTAAATATCATCTCAGTTTATCAAATTATATTTTTATTGCTCATATTATACTATAAAATTCTTAAAATATTGTTTGTTTCCAGTGATATGTTGTTCTAACTATAAGAAAAAAGATAAAAATAATTCATTTAAAATTCATTTGATTAGGTTTCATCTTATAATTCATTGAATAAAATAAAAATAATTGTCAATATTCTAATTAATGCTTATCATAATTAGGAATTAGTTAGCTCAATAGGGATAAAATATAGAGTTAATAACACTTTGGTCTCTAAAATATGCATTTTTTTTGTCAGTTTAGCCCTCAACATATAAATTTTATCAATTTACTCCCTAAAATATTCAATTTTTGTTTAAATGATCCCTAATCAGACGATCCATTAAGTTTTTTTACGGAAGTGTTATTTTGTCAGATAGTTCACGTGACCAGCACGTGATCACTTCTTTTCAAAACTTAACAGACTGTTTGTATATGGATCATTTAAACATTAACTAAATATTTTAGTGACTAAATTGATAAAATTGATGCAATGAGAACTAAATTGACAAAATATGCATATTTCAGTGTCTAAAAGTGCTATTAACCCTAGAATATAATATGTTACTTTATAATATATTTTTTAAAAGAATATTAAAATTCTAAAATTCATGTTTTACTTAAAAGTACACTATAATTTTTTTTTATATAAACACTTAATAATACATGAAAAGTTTACTGTGATTGAAGAATTATGTTGATCTAACATAAATTATTTTTAAAAAATTACATAAAATATTATTTTTTATCTTAAAAATGAAATGGTTGAAATTATGGGAAGGTAACATAATCGTATGCCATTTACCCAAAAAACATCATTGTTTGCCTAAGAACTGACAGTCGATTCAATTCTCTAACCTAATTCTAGATACATTGTCGCCGAATTGGAAAATCTATCACCGAAATGATGGATTCGGCAATTTATGATAAGCACCACAAAAATTGATATTAGGAAAAGACACAGTGAACCTGGTGGGATTCTTTAGGGTAATAGGTTGCCTATACATTGGACAATGAGAGCTTCTATAATACCTATTTGAAAAATATGCCGCACGTAATATGTCAAGTTCACACTTCTTAATTCTCTAGTTCACATAAATTTCCCCATGGTTTTTCCATAATGGTACACTACTATATACTCAAGCAGAAGACATCAGAGCAGTTACTTTAGACTTACTTCCGAAAGTCAAGTACTTTCAAAAGATGTTCGCTTCCGACCTTTTCACAGCTAACATAAAATAAATGGAAACTATAACAAATAAAGGTCTCAGACTAATAACTAAACCCAACATATTACACACAAAGCTCAGTACCTTCTGATGATGCCTAAAATAAACCCAGGCACGAGCTCAGATAGTAAGCTCAGCTCGGGAGCTCAGGTAGAGTAAGCAGAGCTCATCCAGCAAGGGTCTGAGCTCTTCCAACTAGCACTAGAGCTCCTAGCTGAACACACGAACTGAGAAATGACCAGAAGGCAGCAAGATGACAGCAGACACATCCATAACAGAAACTGAGCCAATCCAAGGCACAAAACCCGTAACCCGACAAGATCCTCTCCTTAAACCAAGGGAAGAATCCCACGATGAAGGGCAAAGATCTCGTCGTTTGAAGTCAGCTATGGGAAGGTAAGGCCACTCCGAGATTGTAGATGAAGATAGGACATAATCCCTTCAATGTAGGAGATAACTCCGGATTAGAGGTAAGCATGAGGCTAGAAAAGGGAAGGACAGCCTCCATGGAGAGGAGGAAAAACCCTGATACCCTGGGTAAATGACATAAAATATTATTTTTTATCTTAAAAATGAAATGGTTGAAATTATGGGAAGGTAACATAATCGTATGCCATTTACCCAAAAAACATCATTGTTTGCCTAAGAACTGACAGTCGATTCAATTCTCTAACCTAATTCTAGATACATTGTCGCCGAATTGGAAAATCTATCACTGAAATGATGGATTCGGCAATTTATGATAAGCACCACAAAAATTGATATTAGGAAAAGACACAGTGAACCTGGTGGGATTCTTTAGGGTAATAGGTTGCCTATACATTGGACAATGAGAGCTTCTATAATACCTATTTGAAAAATATGCCGCACGTAATATGTCAAGTTCACACTTCTTAATTCTCTAGTGCACATAAATTTCCCCATGGTTTTTCCATAATGGTACACTACTATATACTCAAGCAGAAGACATCAGAGTAGTTACTTTAGACTTACTTCCGAAAGTCAAGTACTTTCAAAAGATGTTCGCTTCCGACCTTTTCACAGCTAACATAAAATAAATGGAAACTATAACAAATAAAGGTCTCAGACTAATAACTAAACCCAACATATTACACACAAAGCTCAGTACCTTCTGATGATGCCTAAAATAAACCCAGGCACGAGCTCAGATAGTAAGCTCAGCTCGGGAGCTCAGGTAGAGTAAGCAGAGCTCATCCAGCAAGGGTCTGAGCTCTTCCAACTAGCACTAGAGCTCCTAGCTGAACACACGAACTGAGAAATGACCAGAAGGCAGCAAGATGACAGCAGACACATCCATAACAGAAACTGAGCCAATCCAAGGCACAAAACCCGTAACCCGACAAGATCCTCTCCTTAAACCAAGGGAAGAATCCCACGATGAAGGGCAAAGATCTCGTCGTTTGAAGCCAGCTATGGGAAGGTAAGGCCACTCCGAGATTGTAGATGAAGATAGGGCATAATCCCTTCAATGTAGGAGATAACTCCGGATTAGAGGTAAGCATGAGGCTAGAAAAGGGAAGGACAGCCTCCATGGAGAGGAGGAAAAACCCTGATACCCTGAGTATTCTGTTGTAACATGTTCCACTTTTTATCAATAAAGAGAGAGGAGTAAGAGTCTCCATTAGAGAGTGGATTAGCCGAGCTCATTAGCCGGTGAACCACTATATATCTACTGCATTTCACACACTACAGAGGGATTGATTAGAACATTCATCCACCAATTCACGAGCCTTGTAGCCCAGATATCATACCAACCCCTACGTAGATCCTACATAACACACAATCCAATCCCATAGCTCGTACGCGCGGGTTTACGCCATCAGCTTCTTTTCGAATAAGGTTAAAGTTTAGAAATTGCCGAGGGAGGTTTGACATGATTTTCATGACGAAGTTTCATGCAAAAGCTTCCTTGCCTAGGTTTGAAGAATGTTGCCACTTATCTCCATCATAGGAAGTTGGAACCACCATTCTGTATTTTTAATTTTATTTTTGTTTTCTTAGCAACCAAACTCTGTCCAAGAAAAAAACACACAAATATTGTGAGCCACAACACCGAATTCAAAATCCTTTCACATTAAGGTCAAGCATCCAATAAATAACATGAACTTTATGTATACATTCAACAACATATTTTGAATTTTAGAAAATGATAACATGATAAGCTTCTCTAAAACACAAAAAATCACAACAAAGCACTCCTGCATAACTCAGATGTTTTCAATGCTGTTTAATTCAGTGTTCACTTAGAAAGCAGCAATACGAAATATATTTTTAGATACTCACAACTAACTGCATGCTGCTTATGCAGGAAAAAGAAATAGTTATTGATAATAATTTCAACTATGCATAGGTTTAAAATTACCTATCATGCTAAGGACCTGTAGTTGATTTTGTAAGGAAATAACAAGAGATAAAGGGATGAAGAAGTGACTGTGATCAGAAGAGAGAGGTAGAGTAATAATGGCGTAGGAGACGTTGGCCAATCAAAAAGGCACTGGACAATTACAAAGTCTCAGCTTTAAATCTGTGACCACTGTTGGAATTCTGTGACCACTATTATAAGAATTCCAACAGATTAAACCTTAAATAAGTTGTCACACCTATTAGATCAAGGATAATAATGTCTATATATAATTGAAAAATGATATATAATCAAAGAAACCAATGCCCTGGTAAACATTGAACTCAATCAAACAGAAGATAAGCTAATTTTTCCTATGGCACTTGAACTGTTATTTAAGGTAAATCAATGTTAGACCCTTTCATCCAACTCAAGATTTATCAGTGGAATACTTTTGCCGAAGCCGAGCAACCCATAATGCAACCATTTGCTTAAGAAATTTGACAAGAATTAATAAAGAAATTCACAAATTTTAATTTAAGAGTGTAACGTACTACAGGATTCTATAGTAACACTCAACATCGATCAAAACTATATAATGCAAGTATCAATACATGATTGAATAAAAACATCTATTCTCTCTGAGTGCATCATATCGACTGCAAGTATGGTAGTTTTGTTATTATGAAGGCTATGCAACAGGAAAGAATGGCAAATACCAATCTAACATATAACTTATTATGGTTGTGCTTGTTCTGCATCGTGATGCTTATATTTGATTAGACCTCCACTATCAGGTGAGCCATCAATGTATGGATCTACAATCAAACAAATGTTTTGATATGTCCCAAAAAAAAACTAAATATTATAATTGCAATTCAATATAGCTCAAAGGAACGGACGGGTGCACCACATTCTTGAAAATTCTTGTATGGTCCTTCAACAATTATTTGATCAAGAAATACTTTGCTGGGGTAAACTCTCGCCTCCAAAGAGACAAATGGAGCACAGCCTCCTTGAAGGGGCATGACCCTGGAGGCAAAGTCTTCAAGGAAGATTCTTGCCTCCAAAAAAATAAAAGGAGTGAAGCCTCCTGGATGGGGCATGGCCCCGAGGACAAGGCCTTAGAAAAAGACTTGCCCCCAAAAAGACCCAAGGAGTGAAGCCTCCTGAATTGGGCATGGTTCCGAGGACAAGGCCTTAGAAAAAAGACTTGTCTCCAAAAAGACCCAAGGAGCCAAAGTTTGCAGGAAGAGACTTGGCCTCGAAGACAAAAAGGAAGAAAAGGAAAGGAGCAAACACTTAGTAAAAGAAAGACGTCCTTGCATTACATAAAAGGAGGGCTTTGCGTCCCTCAAGCTGCAGAAACAAAAACTAAGTTACAAGGAAAGTGAAAAATCAGTTCTATGGAGGACCAGTGACGTAGCTCTCGATGTTTCCTTTGATGTCGCCAAAGAACTCATAGACACTTGCAGATAAGGAATTGGCGCTCTAAGGGATAGGAACAGTGTCAGCACCACAGGAGCATCGACAGGAAAATAGCTACATGAAGGGATAGGACATTCAAGCCCTTTCATCTTCATCCGCCACGTCATCCAGTTAATATGAAGATCAAGGGTTGGGGGTAGTTGATGGGACACTTCTGAGAATTAGCAAGGAGTTGACACGTGTTCTCGGCATGAGAAACGTGGGTGCTTCCTCGAGTGACACGTGTCCTCAGAATGAGCACCCTCGGCTCAGTCTGCGTGTCACGCGTGTCTTTTGCACTAAAGGCCCTTGGAGCCTGCGAGTGACACGTGTCCTCGACACTAAAGGCACCTCGGAGTCTTCATCACGTGACACCTGTCCTCGGCTCTCAAAGTTCCCTGAGGAGACCTCTTCCCGACACGTGTCCTCGGTGTGTCTAACGCCCCCGAGATCCATTTCTGGACACGTCACCTCGGCTCCAAAACTTCGAGATATGGATGACAGATTGATGGTTACCGTTACTTGGAGTTAAAATTGGTCAATAATCATTAACTCACCTTTCCAAAACAGTCAAAATGATAGAAAGAGCAGATCGCTAGCCAATAAAGTGATACACGAGGTATAGAGCACATAATTGAGGGCCAATGGACAGAGATGCCCCTACTCGTGCGCAACCATCACAAAGAAGCATTAAATGACCATTCAGAAGGATGAGACACATTTATTGCTCGGCGGACTCCGGGAGGAGTGCATGAAATGCTTGGGGATCTGAGCATTAAATGCAGAGACTCTTTTCCGTGTGACAAGGAATACACTCTACACTAGGACTGTGCTCCACATGCTGCTTTCCAAAGGGACCAATGGGGGCTTCCTCTTCAAGGGACCCACCTATCTGCAATGATTACCTCCATGGAGGTATAAATAGCTCTCACAAATGCAAAGCAAAGGTACACACATTCTAACCCAAGCAATAGAATAGTGTTTCCTACCCCTCTCTCACATACTGACTTGATCGTCGGAGGGGTCACGCCGAAAAACACTCCGGCGCCCTTCTAACCTTCCTTGTTGAATGGCAGAGTTCATCTCGATACGCCGGGATCGTTTGGACAGCTGGAAAAATAATTCATCACCACTCCTTATATTATCTGTCACATCCGTTTGCTACGTGACCATTGACTTTTTAGGTAAAACTCGTGTTCACCAAGGGAGAGATCTGTCCATTCATTTATTGTGCGAAAATCACCTCGCACATTTAGTTAAATTTTTTAATAAAAACTTGACAAAAAGAAGCTCCAAACTTAATATCGCTTCGGAATGATGCCGTATTGTTTATTCTTCAGTACCAAAATTAAGCTTATGAGCAAAGTCAAGTTTAAGCCAAAAAATATTGTTCATTTCATTTTTAATTATTTTTCTATTTTATCTTTTTGTTAGGAGTATTATAATAATCTTGTTTATACGGCCGGGTTTTTCTAATAGTAATGGACAATTAGAGTTTTCAAATTTTATTGCAAAACCTATTCATACACTTTGATTGTTTTAAAATTGAGAAACGAATTTCTTTTAAAATCATTTAAATATTTTTAGATATTTTTAAAATTATCGTAGAAGTTGAATGTGACATTATATGTTATTAAATAGACTCTAATTTATTACTTATTTCGATTTTATCTATCCATACTATCTCCATCAATCACTGATGAATGTTGACAAGCCCCTTTCATCAACAAGTTACACTAATTAGGACAAACCTGTTAAGGACCACTTTTGTCTTTTGACTTTGGGGGTCTGCGTGTACATATGTGTGGTCTTGAAGGTTTGCCTACCGAATACGTTGGGCCACCACCCTTAATTTCTTAGTAGGTGGATTTCCTTACCTGTTGCGTCTCATGAACATAAGTTTGTTTTGTTGTGTCGGATGAAAAAACTTTATCTCTCCGGTTTTTAAGAGATGTTATTCCGTTGAATTCGTAATTTTACATTCAACTAATATTTACAGAGCACTAATTGTCTTAATAAAATCACAATTATCAATTTAAACCTTAAAATACTAATAAATCTCTTTATTTTAATATTATAAAAATTATATCGAGATCTGCCAATCTTTAATTCTTCAAATATTTCATTCTAATCTTTTCTCCTACATTCACATGAAAATATTAAATAAAACGAGGAAGTATATAATATGCTTAACAGTATCGAATACCAAATAAATTAAAGATCACCGAAGCATCTGAAACAACAGATATAAAGCAACAAATTCATATTTTGTATATCCCATGCTATGCGAGATCAAAAAAGAGATCTAACGTCTCATCAATCATCATATCTCAACCCGATCCCCCAAGTTTATTGGCTGCCAATGCATTAAACTTTTGGCTACCACGATCCAGTCTTAATTCACACAAAATACAATCAATGTGATCAATATACTCGAGAAATTCAATAGGAATTTCAGAATTAATCATGATAACAAATAATGAATATTTTGGCGTATTTTGGATTGCGGGCATGCCAAAGTCCTAAAGGACTTAGTTTCCAAACACTTCTGAACTACTCTAATCGATGTGAGGTTTTAAAATCGTGACTGGTCAGATGATTGAAACGAAGCGTAAAGTTACTTCTAAATTATTTTCTTTGCCTTGGAGATCAAGGACTTAAACAATTTCCATTGTAGTGAGCAAACAAACTGATAATTTGAAATAACTCGAAGAAAAGACAGTAATGTAAACGACAAAAAAGAATTATTGAATGAACTATCGTACTTGATATAAAACAAACAAAAGATTATCGGAGTGATGATAACAGTGTAAAAGAAATAAACTAAGCAAAACATTGTAGATGAAGACCAGTATATTGTCTGTGTGTGTGTGTGATCAAGATACCCCTTCTTTATAGCCTAGACATCTGCATTTATAGGTGGTAGTTATTAATCGTCGGAGCCGTCTTTTTTGGCCATGAGACTCAGTAATTATGGCCTCTATTTCCAACATCATATATAGTGCGTTGGACCGTCTACAACCGTTGGCTCATGATGTCACGTATATTCATTATCCGAGATCTATGGGGACCATTTTCCCTTAGCTGTCTTATTTATCTCGAATCTTTACTGACTTAATCTTGGCTGTTGGGCCTTGTCCTGTGTCATCCCCAGATCTTTTATTAGTGAAAATTGGAAGTGAGTCCCCCTAGATGTACTTGTTTGTAGATGAGTCCGGCAAGGAAACTTATAAGGGGCTAAGTCCATGTTTAAAATTATATGTAATGACTTAAGTCCACTTTTTTTTTTTATCTCAAAAATACCCTTCCTTGAAAGGAAGTTAAATTAATTTCCTATTTTGGAAATTGTTATCCCTTAATTCAAGGTCAATTAAAATATGCCAATAAAATCTCCATCATAAATTTAAAATTCAAATTCAAAGATCTTTCTCTCTCTCTCTATATATATATATATCAAATTCAAAACTCTCTCTCTCTCTCTCTATATATATATATAAAATCTCCATCATAAATTTAAAATTCAAATTTAAAACTCTCTCTCTCTCTCTCTCTCTCTCTCTCTCTCTCTCTATATATATATATATATATATATATATATATATATATATATATATATATATATATATATATATATATATCAAATTCAAAACTCTCTCTCTCTCTCTCTATATATATATAAAATCTCCATCATAAATTTAAAATACAAATTCAAAGCTCTCTCTCTTTCTCTCTCTCTCTCTATATATATATATCAAATTCAAAACTCTCTCTCTCCCTCTCTCTCTCTCTCTTTCTCTATATATATATATATCAAATTCATGTTACTATTTTTTTTATTATGTTACTGTTCATGTTACTACTTTTGTTGAATATGTTACTGTTCATGTTCCTATTATTTTGAGCATGTTACTGTTTTTGTTGAGCATGTTACTACTATTATTTTACTAAATATTAATATTCAATGTTACTATTTGTTTTGTTTTTGAATATTACTATTTTTTGTATTTGAATGGTACTATTTTTTGCGTTTGAATTTGAGAGAAATAATTATTGTTAAGTATGTTACAATTTTTGTTGAACATGTTACTGTTGTTATTTTTTAAAAATATTAATATTGAATGTTTCAATTTTTTTTTTTTATGTTTAAATGTTACTATTTTTTTGTGTTTAAATGTATTATTTTTTGTATCCAAATCATAACTTTTTTTGTATTTGAATGTTACTATTTTTTATTTTTAATGTTACTATATATATATATATATATATATATATATATATATATGCACCTAACCTGTATATGGATATAGATAGATAAGAGAGAGACAAAATTTTAATGTTAGTCAAACTCTTAACCTATATATGGATATAGATAGATATGAGAGAGAAAATATTTTAATGTTAGTCAAACTCCTAAGATTTAGGAGTTTTTAATTTTTAGTTTTATTTCACTTCTAAAGGGAAGGGATAATATGGTAAAATTGACAAAAAACGGACTTCATAACAAATAAGTTTCCTTGACGGACTTAAGTCCAAACAAGTCCATATAGGGGGACCGGCCTCCAAATTTCCCCTTTTATTATTTGAGTGTAAACTAGGGGTTTGCAATTATCTAAAAATTCGACTCTGACAGAGTCGGAATAAGAGGAAAAACTCAGAATCCGACCAGAGTCGAAGTTTGAAATACTTTCCGAAAAAATTCTGACTCTGATTCCAAATTTTATTAATTAATAATTTTACATAAATTATAAATTATATAATATATTATTACTAGTAATAACCCGTGCCTGAAGGCACAACGTAATATAAAAATTTAGCGCCCCAAAAATCGAGTCAATATATCTAATCACGACAACTACTTTTTTTTAAAAAATGGACAAAACTCGTACCTGAAGACATTGTACAACACAAAATCGAGCATTAATCATGTGTAATACAAATATTTTCAATAGCATACAAATATTTCCAATAGCATACAAATATTTCAAGTAGCAACCTATTTTTTTTTTTAATTAATGTCATTTTAAATCAATTTAGACCCACAATTAATATTTAAAAATAGAACACAAAAAAAAAATATCAACCTCTTGTACAAATCTTTTATTATTAAGAAACACATGAATTTAAAGAAAACACGATCTAATTCATTTATCAAATTCAATATCACACCCCAATTCTAGCGTAACAAAACATTTATCAACTACCACAACAACATAATAATATCAACAATAGAATAAAGTTCAACTTTATCCATCTCTGCATATATCAAATCCAACCCTCAATTCCAAACGCACACGTTTAATTAACATTCATATCAGCTCCCATATAAAAATTGCTACAACAAAAGTTTGAAATCCAAACAAAACCAAAACAAATCAAGATGATTGGTTCAATTGATCTTGTGCTTGTGCCTAAAGAGGCTGATCAACAAAAAACAAAAAATTAGAAATTCATTGCACAAAAAATTAAACCCTCAATATATTTTTTTAAAGAATTAGCCAAAGTTTCCCCTAAAATAGGCCCTCAGAAAAATTTCAACTTGTATACACAATTTATTTTCATAACCAAAAAGGCTATTAAAGGTCTCACTATTACATAGTTTTGCCTAACACAACCATTTACCAACTAACGCAACTATGTAAACAAATTTCATATCAACATATGAATTCATTCCATAAACAAAATATTCATGTTGCATGCACCCAAGAATACTCAATGTTTAAATGCTCTATGCAATTAATAATTAACAAAATAAAGAAGATAATAGAGAAGATAAAAGCAGTGCATATAAATCTACCTAGTCTAGTCTCTTAACTACCATATGTGAGTAAACTTTGAACATGAACTATACAAACGCTAAGAGCAAGCATAAAATGATTTCAAACAAATTCACGGCGATCACCAAAGGTATAAGCAGATCTTAGGTAGCGCAGAAAGAGAAAGATAAAGAGATCTCATCTCAACAGTTTATACATTGCTTTTAAACACCTTATACACTGTTGTTGGGTTTTTTTTTAACTCATACAAAAAAGATAAATAATTAATCACTTGTTTTTTAATGTAGAATAACACCTGTGACAAATTACCAGTCTTCTTGATGTTATTGTCTTTTTTATTCTAAGCCAGAGACAACGACTTGATGTTGCAATTTAGAAGCATCCATAGTTGAAACCTCTACCAAAGAATCCTACAATGGAAGAAAAAGTAGATAAGATGTTATAGAAATGGGATAAAAGGTGAGATTTCTTCACTCTGACAAATGGACATTTTTTCTTCACTTGAACATTTCATCAACCACCTAGAACGTAAGACGTTAGTTTCTGAATTTAGCCTTTGCATAAAAGGTAAAGAGTGGAGGCGTTAATATGCATAAAAGGTAATGAGTGGAGGCATTAATATCAAGGACTTGAACATTTGATAACTAATGACAACAAATTCAAGAAAGTAGTCATAAGGAGATCAATCAATACCTTTCTCCAATGTTATCCATTCTTCACCACCACTAATAATGAAAACCACATAATAATGAAATGTGTTCTATGAAAATAAAATCACCATTCTAATTTTTCGAAAATAAAAAAGCTATGAAAATAAAAATTCGAAACATTTAAATGCACACAGTTTAGAGGCTTCGGTAAATGAGTTTATGAAAGGAAAGCTATGAAAAATCCTAAAAAAAGACTAACATCTCAATAAATTAGTATAGAGAAGGGAAAAGTCTCACCAATAAGCCCCTAAACTTTCTCTTGCATTTAGTTTTATTGGGCAACACTTAGCTGAAATCACAAAATTCAAATAGAGAAGATTATGTTCACTCTTTTGCAAACATCTGAAAACCCACAAAATATAAACGAAAAAATAAAACCCAAAACATGAAGAATGTGAATACCCCAATGAAACAAAGCCACAAGTAAAACATATCCACTAACCAAACAGAATTGGATGGGGTGAGCAATCCACAGTGGGTTACCTGAGGTATAGATGGACAGCTGTCAACAGTTGTCATCAACCAATACTTTGACCACCTAAATTCAAAAAAAAAATTACATTAAATTAGGAACACTCCAAATTACACAACTAACCAAACAGGAAAAGGAAAAAAAGGAACTAAAAGTCACTTAGATGATCTTTCCAAAACCATCACCACCTAGCACCACCTTGCCCTGTAACATGGTTCCCAACAGAAGAACTATTACAAACCAAAGTGTTGCACCTAAAGCCAAAAAAACTTCTTAAGATGTTCAAGCAAGTCTGAAGCACATAACCACCACCACCACCCCCAAAAAAGAAAAAAGAAAAAAAAATTAACAAACCGATTAGGACTCGGTCTGAACAATAGTTGACATTGAAAAGAATATACAAAATGTTATTTTCCTCAAGAAAGAAGCAACATGCAAAGACTTTATACAAAGAAAAAGGCTTAAACTTCCCATATTATTAAATTAAGGCAAAATTTTACCAATGAAACCCTTACCTGTTGAAAGGAAATTGTCAGGAAGCTCAAGTAATTTAGCAAGCCAATCCAAAACAATCATTTCAAGTTCTGTGGCTGCAGGAGAAGTTATCCAGCTGAATCCCACCATATTAATTCCGGCACTGAGCATTTCTCCCAAAAACCCCGCAACACTGCTATTAGAAGGATAATATGCAAAATAATCAGGGCTTTGCCAATGGGTCACCCCTGGAAATATTTTTGCCTGAACATCTGCAAGCACATACAAAATTAGAACCGTAGCATGAAAAAGAATATTCTGATTAAATGGCCAAACACATGAGAAACCAATTGAGAAACTTACCGTCAAGAACATCTTGCAATGTTTCAGGGCGTGTAGGTGCAGCATCTGGCAGTAGTTTGCGTAGATACCCAGGCTACATAAAAATACCATCTTGGGGGTAACTAACAATGCAGATACTATAGACAGCAGAAGTAAGAAAGCATACATATTGAAGGCTTGAATTTATAATTATTAGTTAACAAAAGAAGGAACATACTAAGACATTATTAGCAATCCCGTTTTCATTGCTCTGGTACGAAAGCAACCCATAAAGGTCAATTAAAGAAACCGGCACAGCATACACACAGAGAGAAGATGCTTGCCCGCCATATAATTTTAATGTATTTCAGTTGTTTACTTCAAGGAAACCCATAACGATTGACTGTTAAAGAGACTCACGGAAATATTTGAAGAAAGAGAAATACAGGTAAAGGAGAAAGAACATGACAGAGATTCAAGTACTCCCCAATTTGGCTTGCGACACGTGAATTCTCAATGTTCTTGTAGTAATAAACGGCGTGTGTTAGGCATTTTAACAAACAGCTGATGTTCGTCATTTTAATAAACGATTGTGTGTGGGGTGATTTTCTGGGATGGGGAGGGGCTTTCGGGTGAGGGAAATCAAATCAATGAGGAACATCAATGAGGAACATTAAGTATTAGGAAAAATAGTTAAAAAGAAGCTTCAAATTATTAATCAACAACACTCCTGCAATGTTACTCCCACAATGATTGACCAATATATCGGTAAAAATATCATGAAAAGGCTCATAAAACGGATCAAATTTTTTACAACAAATAGGAAATCAAATTTAACATAACTGTACATGCCTTCAATCTATCATAAAACCACCAGAAATATGCCAAAAACTTCTCTTCAAATACGACATGAAATCGAAACCAAAAACACTGGAAGGACGATCCCAGAATAGAGGCAACGGAAAGAGGCAGAATACACAAACAGACATATGGTGTATTTACCTATTGTGTATTTACTTATGGTGTAAAACACAAACAGACAGAAATCAGTCGGAGCAGCGTGTACCTATTGGTGTGGATGAACTGCCTCTCCTGTTCACCGTAGTCTGCCCAGGGAATGACGCCTTGCCCTCTTAGTCTTAGGCGGTTTGTGAGGCCAGTATTATGAGAGAGAGAGGCGTGAGAGAGAGGGAGAGGCAGAAGTGAGAGAGAGAGGCGTGAGAGAGAGGGAGAGGCAGGCGTGAGAGAGAGACTTCGGCAGAAGTGTGAGAGAGAGGCGTGAGAGAGAGGGAGGCAGAAGTGAGAGGGAGAGGCGTGAGAGAGTGAGGCAGGCGTGAGAGTGAGGCTTCTTCGTGGGCGGGAAAAAAAAAGTTAGAACTAATTGGAGACCGTCGGATCAAAATTTTTGAAGTGATCTGAACCGTCTTTTATGTTGGGGTTACGTTGTCCGTTAGATTTGTTTATATTTTGTGTCAAAACGATCTGGACCCCTCTTTGTCTTTTAGATTCAAACTTCGCTCTACTTTATTATATAGATAATATATCTAAAAACCCTAGCCTTATCTATGCCCATCCCATTTATCCTCTCTCATTCTCTCTCTCTCTCTCACACACACAGTCTAGATAAAGTCGACGAGCAACCCTCTCTCCTCCATCTCTATCTCTGAGTCGATGATTGCGGATTGGAGATCTCAGATCAGAGATCTAAGTGAACTAGTGGACAACAATGGTCTCACTTCGATTAATGCTCTCACATGCTGCAATGGTCTCAAATCTCTCTTTGACAATAAATTATATGTATATATATATATTTATATATTTTGAGAAACATTCGACAACTTTTTGATGGTATTTTTTTTGGATTTTTTCCATTCCAAAACTTCGCCTTCGCCTCTGACAAGCGGAGTTAGAATCAGTTATACTAGTTCAGAGTTCAAGGAAAAAATTCAATTCGACTGAAGTCGGAGGTCGGATGTGTGCTCGGAGACTTTGTCGGAGTTGAAGCCCAACCCTAGTGTAAACAAGAATACAATAAAAAATAATCAAGAAAGTACTCTTTGTAAAGAGTTTCAAGAAGAAGAACATATTGCATATTACTCCATACCTTTAAATCATCAATTAGCTTCGATAGATATAAAATTCCAAGAGCCACCAAAGTAATATCACCATTTGATGCTTGACTCAATCTCACATATTATTGCTTTTTTTTTTGGTTAAAAATCTCTATTTCTCTATCTCTCATATTTTTTCTTTATTTCTCTCTATTCTGTCCATTCTTTTAGTTTTTAGCCGGAACCTATCCTTCACATTTTATAAACACTAGTCCTTTCTTTCCAGTGATACATGACACAAACATACATATTTTATATACCATGCTTTTTAAATGCACACTTGGGGGACGTAATGGAAGACAAACACCTCTTTGCATGTATCTCTGCGCTTCTACCCACCTAACTTTGTTGACAAAACACACACCCCTGGTGAACAATTAACCACTCACCTCTTTCATTTTATTTTTTTTCTTCATTTCGTTCATTTAATATTCTTCACATCTTTACAGCACACTTACATATGATTATTCCAATTCTTTTATTATTTTAATGTTCTTTTCTTTATAAATCCACCATTCACTATTATATTTCTAAAAATTTTGAGATCTCACAATTTAACCTCTTTAAAAAGAATTTCGTTCACGAAATTTTATGTCAATAAGCTAATTGCTTTGGCTGAATAATCTTGTAACAAATAATATATATATCAAGTTAATTCCTCCATAATATACAACTCTGATTCCGTTTTCTAGTTATTCGATCTTACAATGAAAACATAATGAACTTACTTCCTACAGTTCTCATATAAGATCTAAAATCTAAGCTCAGACACCATTATGTAATGCTCGGATTTCTCAGAGACATTATACGATTGAATACAAAAATTTACAGAGTGCTAATTGCCTCAATAAAATTATAAGTATCAATTCAACTTCGAAATACGAATAAACCTCTCAATTTTGATATTAAAAAAATTATATTGAGATCTTCTCATCATTAATTCTTCAAATATTTCATTTCGATCTTTTTTCTCAAATCAACCTGAAAATATTAAATAAAGCGAGAGATCATACAATATGATGACAAATAATATGCACACGGTATTGAATACCAAATAAACCAAGGATCACCAAGATATCTAAAACAACAGATACGAAACAACAAATTCATATTTTGCATATTCCAAGTCATGCGAGATTAGAACACAAATCTAGCACCTCTCCAATCATCCCAACTCAACCCAATCCCCCAGGCCTATTGGTTGGCAATTTATTGGATTTTTTACTTGCACTATCCAATCTTAATCCACACAAAACACGATCAATATACTCAAGGAATTTCAAAATAATGAAAACACAAATCAAGAAAATAGTCTTTACAAAGAGATTCAAGAATGAGTATTATTGTATACTACCTCATACCTTAAAGTCATCAATTATCTTCAACAGATATAAAATTTCAAAAGTCACCAAAGTAATATTACCATTTGATGCTTGACTCAATCTCACAAATAATTATTTTTTTTGTTCAAAATCTCTACTCTCTCTCTCTCTCACACATATATTTTTCTTTTTTTTCCTCTATTTTCTCCATTCTCTTAGTTTCTGGTTGGACTCTCTCCTTCACATTTTATAGACACCCTTCCTTTCTTTCCAATGATACATGACACAAATTTACATATTTTATATCTCATGCTTTTTAAATGCACACATGAGAGACTAATGGAAGACAACACCTCTTCACATAGATCCCTACACTTCCACCCACGTAACTTTATTGACAACACTACTTACGGAAAAAGAAAACTTTATTGACAACACACATGGGTGAACAATTGGCCACTCACTACTTTCATATTATTTTATTTTTTCTTTACTTCATTAATTTAATATTCTTCACATCTTTATGACACTTTTTACATGTTTTAAAATATATGATTTGGTGTTATAAATGTTGTTTTGGAATCCGAACTCAGTTTGGAATTATTGAGTGATGTGCGCACTAATGTTTGTATTGTTTATATTTATTATATCATTGGAAATGATTGGAACTCTGGGATCATTTTTAATGAAATGTAAGTGCACACAGATCGTGTGACAGAGGGTTACAATCCAGATTGAGGTTGTAGAGGGTTTGTGTGACAGAGGGTTTACATTACAGATTGAGGTTGTAGAGGGTTTCTCATTGAGTTCGTAAATGCCTGAGTGACCTTATTGGTCTTCAGATTTGGGTACCGAATTGATTCAGGGAGCGTATCTTCCTTGAGTTGGAAGTACCCTAGAAGGTTATATTTGTTTTGGCCCTGAGTGGTCTGATAGGATATTTTCTCACCGGTGTGGCATTGTATTGATGTTGTGATCGATTGCTGTTTTCAAACTTAAACTATTTTTTATCAATGTTTTTTATTCTATTACTTAGGTATGAAATAAACTGTTTTGATATTGCCCAATCATGTAAAATTATGTTATTTTCAAACTCGCATGCTTTGGAATTGAGTTACTCTACTAAGTTGTTGATGCTCACCCTACAATAGTTTTCCTTTTTCAGATTAGCAGGTGACGGGGAGGTTCATGGAAGTTTGAATTGCCAGTTTTCAGGGTTTCCATTCTAAGTGTTGAATAATGTTGTTGAGGCATGTAAATTGTTGAGGCATTCTAAGTGTCCAATGGTAGACCCTTACCCATATCAAAAGTTTGAAAAGCATCGCCTGATGTTGTGATCGTATTACTGTTTTCAAACTTAACTCTTTTTTTTTATCAATGTTTTATGTTCTATTACTAAGGTATGAAATGAACTGTTTTAATATTGACCAATTATGTAAAATTATGTTATTTTCAAACTCACATGCTTTGGAATTGAGTTACTCTACTGAGCTATTGAAAAACATACCAAAATTTTGATGTATATATGTGAAATGTAACAAGTTTATAATTGAGTCGTTGTATCATAGCTGTGAATAGTTTGTTAACTTGTTGAGCTTGATAGCAAACAAATTTGCTAAGTTTTCAGGGTTTCCATTCTAAGTGTCAAATAATGTTGTTGATGTTGAAACATGTAAATTGTAGTGAGGTTAATGTATTTGTGAAATGTAACAAGTTTATAATTGAGTCATCGTATTGTATCTATGAATAGTTTGTTTGTTAAGCTTGATAGCAAACACTCGTTATGTTTATGAAAATTGCATTAGGGTTTACTCATTATTTTGAGACTTTATCATTTAGTACCTATGAAGGTTATTAGTGCTCTGTTTGTATGAGTATTATTATGGATATGGTTCGGGGTGTTATAATAAGATTGTTTTAAAATTTTTTGAAGGAAAACATTTTTTCCAAAATTGGTATACCTTGGGCCATTATAAATGATGGGGGATTCGAAGCTTTAATGAAAAAATATGATGTTATCCATAAAGTTGAAACTCCCTATCACCCGCAGAAGAGAGGTTAAAAATATTTTAGAAAAAATGGTAAACCCATACCATAAATACTGGTCATTAAGACTAATCGACGCGTTATAGGCTTACCACACTGTTTATAAAACCCCGATTGGCATGTCCCCATTGATTGATTTATGAGAAAACTCGCAATTTACTTATTGAATTGGAGCATAAAGCTTATTGGGCCTTTAGATGTTTAATTTTAGTCTTGACAAAGCTAGCTCCTTATGGAAGTTACAATTAAATAAGCTTGATGAGCTCCGGAATGAAGCTTATGATAGCTCTAGAATTAGAAAAGAACGGATGAAGGTTTTTCATAACAAAAATATTTTGAGAAAAACTTTTGAACCTTCACAAAAAGTTCTTTTGTATAATTCTAGACTGCACTTATTTCCAAGTAAGTTTAGATCTAGATGGACTGACTCCTTTATTGTTAAAGAAGTTTTCCATACGGGGTGGTATAGATTGAAAACCCCAAGAATGGAACTATTTTTAAGGTTCATGGTCAATGTTTAAAACTGTTCTTGGAAGGGGGAGTAATGGAAGTGGAATCCATCTGGTTGGTGGATCCCCACTATGAATAATCACTATAAAATCATGCCAATTGTTGTATACTATTGCTTTTTTTTTTGGTTCTTTTTGTTGAGTCTTAAATTTTTTAGGTTGATGCAAAGCCGCTTCAGGTATGTCTCCTTCCCGGACCTATGCTGTTATTTTATTTTTTATTTTTGAAATTAAAGGATTGATCATAAATTGGGACAATGTACAATTTAGGTGGGGGTAGATACACATTTCATGTGTGTTTGCATCAATGTTTTAATTTTGTTTGTTTGTTTGATGGATTTTTAAGTGTCTAGGATGTAGTAATTTTTAGGTAGTAGTAAAATTTTTGGTTTGTTTATATTTCTTGAGTCATAGCAAATTTTTCTATGTCTAAAATCAAAATGTTTCAATGTCAAAATTTATCTAAGTGTCCAAAACTTTTCCATTTTTCCAGATGCATCCGACGGACTTGTCACACGTCCGGATGCAACAATTATAAAATTCATAAAATTTTTCTAAGTGTCAAAACATGTGGACACCATTTTGTTGAGTGTGTCCGGATAGACAACTTCATGCATCCGTATAGGATACCTAAACATTTCAAGATTGGGAACACATGTCCAGATGGATCTACCTTAAATGCTCATTAATAGGCCGTTGCGTATTGTGTCCAAACGAACCAAAAACACGCATCCGGACTCATGTTTTAGAACTTTGAAATGATGCCTTCAAGCACTTTTTTCAAGCTTCCCTCAAATTTTCAAACTCCCGCCACCTAGAGTATCTACATCGAAGAGAGCTAGGACTTTTACACAAGGTGCTCAAGAAGACGAGGATAGGAATTTTGACGAGCACCGATTTTGGTTGAGTGTTAGTTCGCTTATTTGTTCGAGAGGTTGGGATGGATTTATGGGGCATATTTGGCCCAGGGTGACAGTGTTGGTGAGAAAGTTTTATAGTAATGCTAAAGATGGTGGGGATGGGAGTTTTGTACATTTGTTAGGAGGAAGTTGATTCAGGTGGATACTATAGTGATTGCTCGTGCGGGTAGGATGGCCTAGTGTAGGGTGACCAATCCTGATTACCCTCAGGTTTATACTGGGGATTTGGTAGCAAGAGAGTTAATGGATGATCCTGAGTTTTATTGGGTGGAGAAGGATAAATTTTTGCAGCAAGGAGATCTGACTGCTAAATATAAGATATTTTGATTTCAGTACCTAATATGATGCTTGTGATGAGGAACAACCACATCTACCTGGACAAAGCTAGATTTTTGTATGTTATGGGCACTGGGCGGTCCATTGACCTCCCCACTTTGATTTTTGAGGAGATGATGAAGGGGGTCCTGGATGAAAAGAAATGATCTTTGCCTTTTTGTGGGCTTGGCCATGACATTGTGTTTGCAAGCAGGTGTGGTACCTTCGGCCAATATAGAGAGGACCAAGAAGTTAATGGTCCTGAACTCTAGCTCGTTGCTGAAAAGCTGAACTGTGACTAGAGCAGAGAGAGGTTAGCCAGCAGGTGTAAGTGGAGGAGTAGATGGATCAATACCTCAATCTGGAGGAGGATTTTTATGAGCCTGTTGATGAGGCTACTAACCCTAGGACTGATAGAGAGTTTCTTTTTTGCTATATTGTGGGGTCAAAGGGAGGCAAAGAACAAGAGGAAGCAAATGAGGGACCAACTTACTAGGCATTAGGCATACTTTAGGGGCACGAGTCAGAGTTCCCGGGACCACCCCAGTCCATCTTCTTAGAGCTCCTAGGATCTCTTCTATGGTCCTAGTCTTTTGTGTTATGGTTTTACTATGATTTAGGAACTCTTTAGTTTTTTTTTTGTAATCAAAGCTAGTCGTTGGTAGTTGAGTCTATGACTTGACCGTTCTACATTTTGGGTATGTAGCTCGTTAATACATTACAGTATTAATGAATAGTATATTTTTAGTATTTTGTGTGTTTAATTTTCTTTTGCGTGTTCGTTGTTAAATTTTTAAATAACAGTTTATGCATAAATTGACATCATCATATGGGAATCATCTGCTTAGCTTTAAATTTGCAGCTGTTTAAGCATTACATAGAACTTTACTTTATGTTTTTATATCCCATATCATAAAAACTCAAAATTTGTACACTTTAAACTGTAACAAGTTGTGAAATTTGTTAGGTATTTTACCTTGAGAACTTGTGACAAATAGTGGAGATGCATAAAAACCTTGATGAGCTTTGATCCAATCTTCTTAGAGGGTTATTTACATTTACTCAAAAGAGTTATTTTATTCTGCTAATTCATTTGAATAGTCTCATGATTTTGTTTTGGTTAACACCAATATTGTGAGGAGTTGCTTGACTTTGAATTATTTCCATAGGGAATGTGCTGCTGAGAACTCTTGAGATATGATTTTAGGTCATCTTGGTTATTATTTGAGCCGTAGCCTGATTTCTTGAATATTCTTAGTTGAGCCTTTTTGAAGAATATTTTTGTTTCTCATAACACATATACAAAACCAAGCCAATGAAAAAAAATAATATCCATTACCCTTGGTTATTCCAAGATTGAATTGTTATTGCTTATAATTAGGAGATGTTGGTTGAGAAAAAATTGATCAAAAAAGAAAAAAGAAAAAAAAAAAAAGAGACAATATGTCTTGCTTGGAAAAAATAATAGCGAAATAACAAGAATGTTTTTAAAAAATATATATATGAGCAAGTATTGTAAATTATGCTTCTAGAGGATGATGAGTGAAAGGCTATAGAGAGAAATTTGGTTGTGTAATGTACATGTTCTCTCGGGATAATATTTTAAATTTTTGAATATCCTTCGTTTCAAAACTCTAATCCCAAGAACCCATTACAACCTTAGATAAAGACTTATCTTATCTCAAGAGTATATTGGTGATGTTGGACTTATGTGAATAGGGAGAGGAATTGTGATTCTTTACTTATTGTGTATTGATTTTCTTTCCTGAGATTATGCCAAAATCCTTTTTTTTTAATTTTTTAGATGACGGTTATTTTAAGAGAACATGTGAATATTATTTTTATTTTGACTTAAATATATTCTTCTCACATGTAATACTTGAAGGAATAATCACTATAATTTGAAAGAATAATGAGTGAATTATCTAGCAAGATTTTACATTGAGATGAATAAGTTGATAGTTGTAGGGGTGACTACCAGATGAATGGCTGACTTGGTATATTTAATTCACACTACACATGAATTATATGGAAACATGATAAGTGCATATACTTATATAGCAGTGAGTTCTATATTTTGTTTTGCATGTGCTTACAAAAAGATTTGCAGCTTAGAGTTTTTATATTGTGATGACAATTTGTGATGTGAATTTATTATTCAGATATTTGATAACAAGTTGATGTTTGTGGGTATTATTTTTGTAAACCCTCTCATCCATTAGGGGAAACCTAGGGGTTTAAAGGTTTGTTGCGTATGCTAAATGCAATCGTGAGTCTTACGAAAGTGGATGTGTGCTTATTTTATTTTATTTTTGTCCTACTAGGGACTAGTAAGAGCTAGGTTGGGGGGGGGGGGGGGAGTGTAATTAGCCTTAGATATTGTGTAATTTTAATATCTATTATTGACTAATTACGTTGGGCAAGACATTAATTGTATTGAATTAATTGAGATTCGAATATTATCTTCTCTTTGTAGTGTTTGTCTAATTTTGCAAGTAAACTAGTGGAATTAATGATGTGAAGGACAAACTACATAAAGGGAGAAGATCTAGATTAATATGGAGTAAAAAAAGCCTAATGTGTCCGGACGGTGAAAAAGGAGTGTCCAGATGGAAGTTCCAGAGACTGCCAAGGAAAATTTGAAGACTCTCATCCGGACGTATGTTGCTTAGAGGCCAAGACACCCACACAGATCCAGATGGAAGAATACAAGTGTCCAGACGCGTGTCAGAATCTGCCCAGTACCACAAGTTGTTAACAAGAATTAGGTTTTTGTTGCCCATTACCTATATAAAGGGTGTAGCTTTACACAGTATTCAACCTTTTATCGGTCTTTTCTCTTCTATTTTATTGTATTATTTTTATGGCCGGTTAAAAGCCCAACTAAAGTTAGGGGAGATACTTTCAATAAAGTATGGTACTTATTCTTGATCCAATGGTTTTAATGCGCTATTTATTCTTTTAATTCAATTCTTGTACTTGGAATAGTTGTGAGTGGAAAAGGGATACAAACTAAGTGTAGAGCCCCCGTATACATAGCCAAACAATAAAAGTCACAATAAGGATAAAAAAGTAAAAAGAAGGCAAAAAGGGCGAAACCCTAATAAACACTAATAAATTAGGTTATAACTCCAACACTCCCCCTCAAGCTAGGCGAAAAATGCCAACTAAGCCAAGCTTGACAACGGAGTCTCAGAGAATGGATAGAGCGACAGGTTTGGTGAAAACATCCACAACCTGATCACTAGTCTCCACAAACGATGAAGTGACAATACGACAACTAACCTTTTCCCAAAGAAAGTGAACATCGATCTCTATATGCTTCGTCCTCTCGTGTAGTACAGAGTCAGAAGCGAGCTGAATAGTAGATCGATTATGACAATATAATGTGGACAGAGAAGTCACTGGAAATCCCAACTCGCCCAGAATCGATCGTAACCAGATAATCTCACGCGTACCAAGTGTCAATGCCCGATACTCTACCTCTGCTGACGAGCGAGAGACAACTGTCTGCTTCTTGCTCTTTCAAGAGATAAGATGAGTCTCTCAAAAAGCACAGAAATCCGTACTAGATCGACCGTCACATGCTCCCTCATAATCTGAATCTGAATAGTAGGCTAGAGAATCAGTCTGAGATCGTGATGCATAAAACAACCCAAGTCCAGGACAAGACTTGAGGTACCGAAGAGTATGATAAACTGCATCAAGATGAGACTAACACGGTTTGTGCATGAACTGACTAACTAGTCTAAAAACAAATGAAATATCTGGCCTAGTGTTGGCTAGGTAGATAAGTCTATCTACCAACCTCTGATAGACATTCGGATTTCTCAACTCCTCACCTTCCGCAGTGAGCTTCAAGTTTGGAATCATGGGTGATGATGCCGGTTTGCACCCCAACATCCCAGTGTCCGAGAGAAGGTCCAGAACATACTTACTGTGAGAAAGAATAATACCCTTGCTGCTACGAGCAACCTCAATCCCAAGAAAGTATCACAAAAATCTAAGGTCCTTCACATCGAAGGCCTTCTCAAGGTCTACATTGATCTGCTCAATCCCAGAAACATCATCTTCAGTAATAATAATATCATCCACATATACCAAAAGGATGACACACTGCCCAGAAGTATTTTGTCGAATGAAACAGGTATGATCAGAATGACATCTGGTGAACCTTAAACGTACAACTACACCACTAAAGCGAGAGAACCAGGCTCGTGGTGACTGTTTCAGTCCGTAAAGAGACTTATGCAGTCGACACACCTTCCTAGCATACTCCCCCTCACCACGAAAGCCCAGTAGTGCATCCATATAAATAGTCTCGTCCAGATCACTGTGAAGAAATGCATTCTTCACATCCAACTGATGAAGAGGCCAAGAGTACTCCGCAACAAGAGAAATAATCAACCAAATGGTAGTGAATTTTGCCACGGGGGCAAAGGTAGAACCAAAATCACGATATGGCACCCGAGCAAAGCCCTTTGCCACAAGCCTAGCCTTGTGACGATCAATAGTACCATCTGTAAGAAACTTTAGGGTGTAAACCCAGCGACAACCAACAGGCTTCACCCCTGAAGGTAAAGAGACAAGATCCCACGTATGATTACGTTAAAGAGCGTCCATCTCTGTCTGCGTGCCAAGAACCCACTGGGGCTCCCGCATAGCCTCTAAAATAGAGTGAGAAACCGGCGCATCTGATAAGACCATACTATAAGCTCGAAATGTAAGAGACAGATCACCATAAGAAACATAACAAGATATCAGATATAAAGTCTTGGCGGTCCAACCATAACGAACAACTGGATGGCGATCACGTCGCGGGTAACGACGCCCTAAATCATCATCCTCCACTGACAACGTCAGAAGGTAAAATAACTGGCTCATTACCTATAATCTCATCAATACTAACAACAGGTGCATCAATATGCTCAATAAACTAAGAAATATTACCTGTATCGCCTAAGCTAGAGGGGACATTAGCAGGGGAATGAGAGTAAGGGCGATGAACATAGACTTGCAAAAGAGGTGAGACTGGTGACTCTGTGGTGACAGGGACGAGTGGCTCTGGAGGAGAAGAGACTGGTGACTCTGTAGTAACAGTGACCAATGACTCTGACTCTTGTGGTAAGGGAAAATCAAAGGGAGTATCATCAACTAGAGGGGCAAACACAGGACTGGAAGAAAAATAAGGAATATGCTTAAAAAATGTAACATCTAGACTGTGATACATACGACGTCTAAAAGGATCATAACACCAATACCCCTTAAATTGATGACAATAGCCCACAAAGACGCAAAAAATTGCTTTATCATCAAACTTATGATGAGTAGAAGACCTATCCTGAATAAAATATGTGCAGCCAAAAACAAGAGGGGGGACCGAAAAAAATGTCCGCTCAGGGAATAAGACCTGTGGGTGAGCCCTATGCTGAAGAACACAACTCGGTGTACGATTGCACAGAAAGGTAGAAGTCAAAATAGTAAAATACCAATAAGATTTTGGTACCCCTATACCTCTAAGCATACAACGTACCATCCCTATCAGACTACTATTTTTCCTTTCAACAACTCCATTTGCTCAAGAGTATATGGGCAAGTGAGTTGTTGAAGGATATCTTGAGAAGAAAGGTGAGACACTAAGGCATTAGACACATATTCTTTGGCATTATTCGAACGAAGAACACGTACAATGACATCGAATTGTGTCTTAATCATCTGGAGAAACTGAGTGATAATAGGGAGTACATCGGACTTCATATGCAAAAGGTAGACCTAAGTATAACATGTATGGTCATCTATAAATGTCACATAGTATCAAGCACCTGACAAAGTAGTAACAGGAGAGAGTCCCCAAATATCAGAGCGTATTAGGTCAAATGACTTGGGTGACTGGTGCATGCGAGGAATATAACTGGTCCTAACATGTTTCGATAGGGAAGATAAAACACAGTCAAGTTTACCACCAACACAAGCATTGCTCAAAGCAGGAAACAACATACATAAATATTTAAAATTTGTATGCCTAAAATGGTCATGCCACAATTGAACAGTTTGTGACGAAAAATCATAACGACAACTATTAGGTAAAATACTAGCTGCAAGCTAGGAACAGATAAAGAAAAAATAGATGCAGGTGATATAGGTGGAGGAACTAGTGAAACTAGAGGTGGATCACCTAGATAATACAGTTCATCTCTCTCATGTCCCCTGATAATAATTCTCCTGGTACTCAAATCCTTCAAATAACACGAATCAGATAAGAACACAACCGCACAGTGAAAATCTCTGGCTAACTGATGTACATATAATAGATTCATGGCCAGCTTTGGCGCATGAAAAATCGAACGTAATGTAAAGCCATTTGGGAGGTGGACTGTACCCCTACTAACAATAGGGGCATGTGTCACATCTACTAGTTGAACCTGTGTATGTAACTGCTCGTCAAAAGTAGTGAAATGATGGGCCTCACCAGTCATGTGACCATTTGAACCCGATTCCAGCATCCAAAGGGGAGAGGGACTGGCGAAAGCATGAAAGGCACGAGGTGTACTTGTAGTGGTGGCAGCAGCAGTAGTCGGACCCTGAGAAGTCAGAGCGGACATAAGTATATCCAATCGGGAAGTGATAACATCCATATCACTCTACCAAGGAGGAGCAGTAGCAAGAACTGCGGCAGTAGGTGGTGGTACCTAAGCAATAGTAGTAGTACGACTGCGAGAAAGCGGCTTAAGCTCCAGATGGAGCTTCCAGCAAGTAGCCCTGAGATGTCCTGATTGACCACAATAATCACACTGATGAGAATTCCCTTGTCTACGCTGAACTGGGGTGCCCTGTCGGCGCAGGTTTGGGCGTTGTCCACCCTTGGCTGAGGGTCCTGAACGAGATCCTGCAACAGCTGCAAGGGCTATCTGGTCAGCCTGAGGAGTCAAGGTCGCAACTGGAAGTGATGCAATACGGACACGACGCTCATCGTGCTCAATCATCATATACACCTCATAAAGAGACGGAAGTCTCAACATCAACAAGATCTGGGAACGAGGACCCTCAAACTCATCATGAAGTCCCATATGGAACTTGTGAATCCTATCATCCTACTCTCGAGTATGCAGGAATGTCGCTCCCTTGGGCTCGATCCTCGGAATAGCAGCAATAGGACGGAGAGTCTCATACTTAAGCCTGCGCTGGGTCAAATAGCCACAATAATCCTGAACCGTCATATCTCCCTGTCGAGCATATGAGAGCTTCTGAGAAAGCTCATAAACACGAACTTTCTGTCCTTATTGGGAATACATCTTTGATAATGCGCTCCATAACTTTAGAATAGAGTTATGAAACTGATGAATCCTGCAAACAGTTGGCTCTATTGAGCCAAATACCATCCAAGAATAGCGCAATTCTCAGAGAACCACGCGAAATATTTAGGGTCGTAATCAACTGGCTTTGAGTGAGATCTCATCAGCCAACCAAGCTTCCCTATACGGCCTAAAAAAATTGGAACGAGTGTGACCACTCAGCAAAGTTACGACCATTTAACAATTGTGTCGTAACTTTCTGAGAGATCATACCTGACATTGTCGGTAATGTAACTTGGCCAGTAGGTACTATATACTGGTCAAACATAAAAGTGGGAGAACTAAGCGGTACATTCCAAGTGAAAGTACTAACAGTAGGGGTGTCAACAGTAGGGCTCTCAATAGTAGAAATCTCAAGTCCGTCAATAGTAGCCATATCAACAACAATACGTGGGCACCCGTGACAGAAAATACTCTAAAATAAATAGAGGGACAAAATAAGGGAGAATATTATACCTCCATTCGAACCGCAGTGACAGATAAAGAAGGTCCAAAAAGCTCTCAAATAATCAAGTCAAGGTGCCTAGAAATCCAGTAAATATATAAGTGATCTACTACATTAAAAGTAGATCAACGGAGAAGAGGAACCCTAGATAAAGAAGGTCCAACCTTTCCTAAAAAGGTCCTAGATGCTGAAATCCCAAGAAAAAAAAGGTGGCGCTAAGAGATGACGACACGGTGACGAAAATGTGAAGCACGAAGGCATGACAAACTGGTACTATGACTGCCGGTAGTGGGCTAACCAGTGGACTGGGCAGTGGTGCAGAGAGGCTATCGA
Source organism: Ilex aquifolium (assembly GCA_951799425.1). Lineage (NCBI taxonomy): Eukaryota > Viridiplantae > Streptophyta > Magnoliopsida > Aquifoliales > Aquifoliaceae > Ilex > Ilex aquifolium. Next base: position 13,614,123 of record OX637395.1, read on the forward strand.
TGTATTTGTGACTGTGTTGATGTTGGTGGGTTTGTGACTGTGTAGCTGGGTTCGTTTGGTTGGATGGGTCGGTGGAGTGGATTTATCGGGGCTTGGATGCTAGTTTTGTCGTTGGGTTCTGGGTTCTTGGATGCTGGTTTGTGGTTGCAGTTCTGGTAAGTTTTGGGTTCTAGGTTCTGGCTGCTGGTTTGTGGGTTGTTGGTTCTGGTTCTGGGTTTTGGTTTGGTTGTGCCGCTGATTTTGGTGGTGATTGGTATCGGTGTTGGGCTGTTGGGTGTTTTCGATGGATTGTTCAGTTGGTTTGGGTTGCTGCAGGCTGTGTCTGGGTTGGTAGGTGGCCTGGGTGGTTTCGCTGGAGCAGTTGTGTGATGTGGGTTAGACTGTTTGTTGGTGGATGGTAGGTGGCCTGAGCAGTCGGTGGTTAGTCTGCCAGGTAATTGTGGCTACTGAGTATGGTGGAGTATGGTGGAGTTTAGGGTTAGGGTTAGCGTTTGAGTTTGACTCTAATACCAACTTGGAATTGTTGTGAGTGGAAAATGGATACAAACTAAGTGTAGAGCCCCCGTATATATAGCCAAACAATAAAAGTCACAATAAGGATAAAAAGGTAAAAAGAAGGCAAAAAGGGCAAAACCCTAATAAACCCTAATAAACTAGGCTATAACTCCAACACTTGTCTTCTAGTATCTTGATTTTTTTATTATTTATTCTTTCAGGAGTAAACATGTTATTGCAATTTTGACTATGCACAACATAATGGGTCCATCTATGGAGTTGATTATTGTATTGAGTTCATAAGGGGAGACTTTTTCCTTTTAGCGCCAAAGTTGAAGGTATTGAACTTTGGCATGATAAGAGATTGTTTTTAAAACTTCGGAAGTTTCCTTTGACAGAATAAGGGATTTGTTTTGTGATTTTTGAAGTTTCCTCAGACTCATTTGTTGATATATTCTTCAGGGTATGTTTTTTTCATGGGAACATGGAAATATACTTCAGGACATTTGCAAATGAGTCCTGTTTAGCAAAAGGAAAGAAATGTGAATTAGGACCAATAGCAATATATATATTTGGGCTTCATTTGTCTAGAGCCCTTTTGTAGCAATATAATAACTTAAAAATAAATTTTTTGTCCAGATATTGGTACCATTATATACACTACCTAGAGCTTTATTTATGATTTATTGTTAAAGTATATGATGTGTTCTATCTTTTTGTTTGTTTGATTACTGGTCTGTGGTCCTCTTCTAAATTTTATTTAGGCCCAGATTCTGGAGGATGAAATGATCCCCTTCGGGATCTTAACCTTTTTGAAGGAGACAGGTCCCCTGACCCCTTAGGGCAGATTTGGCTCTCAGGGCTATTGTAGCCTTCTTGTCTAGAGGTTGTCCAGTGGATCTTGAATTAAGAAAAGAAAAATCTCAATTAAAAATAAAGTAAATAAAATAAAATCAAAAAATGAGAAGAGATTCCCTAAAAGAGGTCACATTCCCTAAAATTAAAAAAAAACCTACTCTTTTCTTCAGCCATAAGAACTTTGAAGTCTCAACAAGAAAACTTCGAAGCACGCTCAACTCGTTTCAGAAGATCGTCGTTAAGATTTGTCCTCGATGCTAAAAAAGAAAGAAACCAGGTTAAAAAGCTGTGGATAACGAAATTGCAAACAAAACCCAAATGAGGGAACTCACCAGAAGGGACCAATACGCCCCAAAATCTAGGCACTGAAGCGCGATCTTCGGATTGTTCCTCATCAGGGCCTAACTCTCAATCTCCAAACAAGTAGAAAAACCAAGGTTTCCAATTCTTGTTCGAGTCAGGGAGCCCCCATACAAGCTTGGGGATCCCTTGTTGTGTGCTCAGATAAAAATAATCATTCTAGGTACACCTTTCACCTTAACACAATAAACGAACTCCTCTAAGGTGATAGAATAGTGTCCCCCACAACTTAGTCTCCATAAAGCCATCAAATTGATAAGGGACTTCCAGGCGTGAGGTACCAGTTGACAGGGGGATAGACCTAGCCAATAGAGGATAGACCTAATGAACGGGGAACCGAAGACCAGCTTGAAGGGATGACTTATGAAAACACACCTCTCCATATAAAGGAGAACACACTTGCTCGTGCATAGAGGGCAATCAAACCCTTACAAAGTCAGGAAGGTTATAACAAGATTTCATGGACTCCAAAATAATCTTAGTATAACGACACTCTATTTCATGGGCCTTCCAAAGTGAAGACCCATCAACAGAAAGGGAAAAAGAGCGTTCAGAACCCCTTTCCCACCTGACCCACAAATTCAGTCCGCTCTGAATTTGCATCAGGGTCAGATGAACTCACTACTATATCCCCACTAATTTTGTCATACATTGTATAAGGAACAGAAGGACCAATTAAACCTCGACATTTAGAAATAGCCTCTGCGATTTCCTGAGGGGAACCTTCTAAGAGCAATCGTCTAAAATTGGGGGCCTTTGGAAGAAACTTACTAGAAGAATCTGGGGGATTGTAAGGGCTGACGAAACTGTCTGGATCACTATCACTATACACAATATGGGTTCGATGCTCATAAAGAGGAAAAAGGCAAGAGAAAAGCAAAGGAACGCCTAAAAAAGCTCTCCTATGAAGATCTGAAAGTACGTGCAAAAAAACCAAGAAAGAAAGGATGAAGGAAAAGAAAGGGATGGAAGAGTATTTATACCCACCACCAAGGGGCCATATTCATTTAATCCAACGGAGGGGAGCCTAAGGGTTTGAAGAATACCAGAGATTGTGAGAAGTGGCTACTGTTAAAAGCCAACGTGCACCACTCGAAAAGACAATGTCATAAATGCGCCTCCCTTGAAATTTGAAAAGGCGCCAGAAATCTTCATTTCAAAATCTAGGAAAATCCAAAAAAGATTAATCATCTCAACTGTCAGAAGCGAGCTCCAAGGATACAGGACCAACCGAATAAATTCTCAACAACCCAAGAGGTCATAAGGAATCGGGGGGGCTACTGATGGATATAGTCTAGACCTCGGAGGTTGTTGATTGACCACAGCTAAATAAAATGATAGGGGCACGTCCGCCATCACTTGCATGTGTCTAGTCAGGAAGAAGTTGCACTTGGCTTCACATTCCTAACACCACACATGAGCTTTAGCATACCTAGCGCACGTTAGTGTTGAAGGCTCTTGTATGACATTAGCTTTCTAGACACGCAACCATGAATCATTACTCCTAATCATTACTCTTAAAACTGAAAACGCACTCAACCCACAATATAAAATCCCTCATAAATGAAGGCTTAAGGTAGGTAACAAGAATAAATTCTCTCTCTCTTTCTCTCTCTCTCTCTCTCTCTCTCTCTCTCTCTCTCTCTCTCTCTTTCTCTTATAAAACAAATACTTTATAGACTCTGCCAAACTAACTTTGACATTGGAAGATAGTTCAGCTGGGACCACACCGATCCCCTGATTAGCACAAAACATTGCATATTTTATGTACATTTACATCCCTTTTACATTTCCTTTTGCGGTTAAAATGAGCGGAATTGCAATGTTCGAGCTTTTAATGGAGTTTTGGTATGTTTACAAAAATAGGGGTTCAAAAGGTGCTTGTTAGGGCCTATCATGATGCTTGAGTTGATTAGAGATAAGGTGGAGGCTTGATGCTTGCTTGAGAGGTGGAGGAACCAAGAATTCTGCAAAACAAGGAAAAACCTACCGGTAGATTTGAGCTACTGGACTTGCACCTACCGCAAACCTACCGATAAGTTTTGCTCACTGGAGTAAAACCTACCGGTAGGTTTTCATCGACCTACCGGTAGGTTTTACTGAAACATGACAGATTCTGCATCTCAAGATCTGCAACTTTGGGGGTCCCACCATTGGGTCTCCCACTCATCCCTGACACTTCTTACACACAAGACACCCCCTTTTTACCCTAGCTTGGACTTTTGGATGCTTGGACATAAATGAGGAGAGAGAGAATGGGTGAAGCTAAGTGTGCAGGCTAGGCCAGTACTAGCCTATCCAACCTATCCTTTTCAGCCCCTTTTTTATGGGGATCACATCACACAGGCTAGGGAGGCTCCATGGACATTTTTGCAAGGGAGATATACCATTATTCAGCAATTTATGAGGAGATAGATTGGAATATAGAGAAAGAAGCTCTTAGGGAAGAAGATGAATAGTGCTAGAGAAAGAAGTTGATATTTTTGCATTTTCTTCTACACATTGTCTTGTAATTCCTTGTAAGACCTTTCTAAGCTTTTTTTAATGTATTGAATGTCATTTATTACAAACACACTTCAAGTTTAGTTGAGTATCTTGGCTTTCACCATTAATGTATTTAAGTTCTCATCTCAAAGCTCTTCAAAGGGGTCTTAAATGCATTTTCCTTTAGTTTTATGTTTTCTTGCATTACTTAAGTTCCAAGCTTCATTTCTTACAATGTCTTTTCATTATAGCTATGTTATTGCTTTCATGATGAGTAGTTAAATCTTAAGTTGGCTAATCCAAGGGAGAACTCCTCTTGGGTATGTCATTTCAACTCATCTTCATTCCCCCTTGTAGTGTACGTTGGTTCTGTTTGACTGAGTTGAGTGTGGACATGGTTGTGAGTTTTTGATACACCGTAGGCATTGTCACAGGGTATGCTTGGATCCTCACCTCCATTCTAGTCCCTCACTTCCCATGAATCAATCAAACATCTAGACACCATTGGGGGAAGGTTTCGAGTTGAGTTGACATTCCCATTGGAATGAACCCTTCGCATTAGCCAACACTTGTTCCATTTCATTTTCACAAAGAACACAATCACAACCCAACTTCAAGCAACAAAAGATTTTTACACTTTCCATTTTTTACCAAAATCACCTTCAATATGATTCACCTCATTCCCTGAGGAAATGACCTTGGAATACTTTTGCCACGTAAAACACAACATTCAAAAGCCTCCCTTCGCTTGGGGAACACTTTTGTTCACACACACACATTTCCATTCATCCACTTCATTCTGTTTCCCATTTCTTGCATTGAACCCGAGTGAGAGTGACACTCACCCACACATATAGGCCATACACATTGAGGGTTCATTGACGGAGAATTGGGAACACACCAGGAAACATACAAGCCTTTTTGGCGTCGTTGTTGGGGAAGACAAGCGTTGAATTAAGAAGGTGATATTCAGACAACGGAGGTAAGTCCCGTGATGTGCATCATGGGTTGAGGTATGTTGCTCCTTGTAGATACTGTTGTTTGTTTGCATTTTTATTTGTAGATAGTTTGTTGTATGTGGGGACGGGACGAACAAAACCGATTGGTTAGACAACCCTTAGGCCCCAACATGAACATTGACCAAGACCCACTCAAGGATGCGGGTGATAATTTTGAGAATGTAAGTGTCAATCCAAACATGCAAAGGGGTGAGGGATTGCCAGAACCTAGAATGCCTAATCCACGAGTGCAATTCCCCCTCTTAGGAATAAAGGGAACAATATCCCAATTGAACCTCCGACGAGGTCAATGCGGGATTTTCTCCAACCTACACATAGCACCACACCCTCATGCATTCTCTTACCGGTCCAAGCTCAACTCTTCCTAGTTAAGCCGGGGATGTTGCAACTACTTCCTACCTTCCACGGAATTGAAAAGGAGAACCCTTATTTGCACATAAAAGAATTTGAGGATATAGTTGCAAACTTCAATGCTAACTATGCTATGGAAGACATAGCTCGCTTAAAATTGTTTCCCTTTTCCCTCAAGGACAAAGACAAAACATGGTTGAATTCCTTGTGGCCTCAATCCATCATCTCTTGGGCTCAAATGCTTTATGAGTTTTTGAATAAATTTTTCCCGGTGCATAGAACCACCACTTTAGAAAAGCAAATTCAAAACTTTTCGGAGAAGCCCAATGAGAAATTCTATAACTGATGGGATCGCTACAAGGAATTACTCCAATCCGTACCACACCATGGTTTTGAATCGTGGCAATTGGTAAGTTTCTTCTATGAAGGAATCACACCGGGCCATAGACAATTCATTGACATGATGTGTAATGTCGAGTTCTTGAACAAAGACCCTGATGAGGCCCTAGACTACTTTAGTACATTGGCCCAAAATGCACAATCTTGGGACATTACGGATCCCAACGATGTACCTAGGATGTCTCCGGGTAGTAATCAACCACAAGGGGGAGGGATGTATGATTTGAGAGACTAGGAAGACTTGTTTTCCAAAATTGCCAAGTTGTCTAGGAAAGTTGAGAGTCTTGAGGTCAATAGGAGACATGAGGTGTCTAACATTTCAAAGATCGAGGAAGGCTGCTCAATTTGTGAGAGTGTAGAGCATTCCATATCGGAGTGCCCTAACATTCCGGCACTTAAGGAAGTGTATCACAAGCAAGTAGATGTTTTTAACCAAACGAGGCAATCATTTTCTCCGCATTCAAACACATATAATCCGGGTTGGAGTAATCACCCGAATTTTAGTTGGAGAAATGAGAATCCCACTCCTCATGGTTCAAATGCATATTCACCTTCCGTGCCTCCTAAAAAAAATCACTATCAAGGTCAAGGGCAAGCGTCTAGCTCTCAATACCCCTGGTCCAATCCGCAAAGGTATTCATCAAACCCACCACCACAGAATTTTTCACCAAGTCCACCTCCACAAATTTTTTCCCAACAAGAACCGTCCAATCCGTCAACCTACCAACCTCCCCATAAGAAGAACTTGGAGGATGTGCTTTACAATTTCATCCAAATCCAAACCACTTTTAACAACAATATTTCGGTTCAACTCACAAAAGTTACCAATCACATAGGGCTATCACAACAAGAGAAGGGGAAATTCCCCGCTCAACCCGAAGAGAACCCTAAGGGCCAACATGTGATTGAGTCGTCTGAGCCCACCAAAGAAAGTTGTGAGCAACTCAAGGCGGTCACCAATATGCGCGAATTACAAATTTCAAATTCGTGAATTCAAGATTTGGCCTAAATTCGCTATGGGTTCCCAAATTGGTGCTCCAAACGCCAATTCCTTGAGGCATACATGAATTATGTGATATAGGGTGGGATGCTTCACTTGATCTTCAAATGAAAGAAACAAGGTGGGACCCACTTAATGACATGGCATATGCAATGTCATTTGGGATTTGTCTGGGTTATGTAGCATTGCTCAAAATAAATTGTTTTCACCACATATAACCTTTTGGCAACGATTATATTCGTCGTTAAATATGAAAAACTTCAACTACCAACTCTATTTTGTCATTAATAATGAGTACACAAAATATAGGCGATAAATATGTTTGTCTCCAAAAAAGACGAACAGGGTGTTAGCGACAAATTGTTTTTGTCACCAAAAAAGATGGACATGATATTAGCGAGGACTTGTTTTTGTCACCCAAAAAACTGAACAATATTAAATTACATTTGGTTCTGTAATAATTCAAAACTGCCTATAACAATTCAAAAACATTTCGACCAATTTTAATCATGCATCCATGACACTAGATAATTCATACAAATACATCACAATTACTAAAACATCCATACATTACTTAGAATATAAAATAGCATCCAACAATATCCAAAGATCCCAACTTCCAAATTTTTCAACATCCAATGTCCCAACATCCGAAGTCCCAACAACTAAATATCACAAATGTTCAAAATAAAATATGTTTGGATATCCAAAAAAAAAGCTCTTTACAATACATCATCAATCTGTGACAAACATGAAAAACTCATTAACACATTACATATAAGAAGTAAAAGAAAAAGGATATAAATTCTGAATTTATAAATTAATATATTAATATTTGACTAAGTATATGATAATAGAAAAATCAAAACATAAGTCTATAGTTAAAATCGCTTACCAAGATGAAGTCGAATTGCTCGATTCTCCAATGCCCTTACCACGCTACACTGTTAACCTCATCTCTGCCATTTGTTGCATCAACATTTTTTGCCATTTCTCTGTCTACTGGAGTTTTTCCTTGGTCTCGTGCATCTCTTTCTTCAGACTCATCACCTCCTCTTAATATGCAATAGTTTTGGCAGTCTTTGTTGAAGAAGGCTCCGGTCCAACCTCATAACCTCTCTTATAGCCATACTTGCTGCCAAGAACGGTTCATGCAATCTCCTCCTGAGACATATGTGAGGCATCATCTTTTGTGGACTTGTCTCTTAATTCCTTCATCTGATCCTAAAATTTTAAAAAATAACAGATAATTTATTCACACAACCAAACTTATCAACGTTATAAATCTCAAATACAGTAACATCAAGAAAATATTTATACTGTATCGAGACTCCACTTCTTGTGATATCCACTTTCCCGAGCTCTTGCTAAAATAACATTCACAAAAGAAATCTACAAAATGAAGTGGCTTCTAGGTCTCAGGGTCACTCTATTTTAAAACATTGTATAGTTACAACACTTTAAATAAGATAACAAACAAAAAAGGTATAAGTTAAAGCACTTAACCATAGCATGCATCGTAGAAGGAAAAGACTTGAAACCCATAACATCGTTGTAGGGTAACATGGCACGATTTGCAGAATTTATCTTAGATCGTTTCACCATAAAAAATTTAACATAGGTTAGTGTAGGGAAAATATCTGATTGCAATAAAAACCAACAACATCAGTGATAAAATATTGAGTTTTATCTTGAATTCTAGATCTTTGAAAACGTGCTCGATTATATAATTTCAATCAGCCTTACTAACTTCTTTGTAGGCTTAGTTTTTTGGTCTTATTGCCATAAAAACCAACAACATCAGTGATAAAATATCGAGTGTTATCTTGAAATCTGGATCCTTGAAAACATGCTCAATTATATAATTCCAAAATAGTGCACAATCATGCCTACATGCATGTATGGGAATGTATCCTAATTGAGTGTGTGTGTTTATATAATTCCTTAATGGATGTCTAGGAGCTATTGACTCAATCAAGATTTTTATTGTTCACAAAATAAACACCAATTAAAAAAGAAAATAATAATAATAATAATATTAAATAAATGTTATCAAACGATACACACAAACTCAAATTCCAAATGACAAAAATTAATCGGAAGAAACTAAACCCAGCTTGAAATGATATGTTGGTAATTCTAGGAAGGCTTGATCAATACACACTATAAACTTTTCATCGTCATCATCAATGATTTCCAAATGTGAATTAGGTTTAACAAGTCATAGAATTTTATTAAAACAAGACAAGAAATCAATCTTAAATTCTACAATAACAATGCAGTTCCTAAGCATGGCACTATAAGAATATTAAAGAACACTTCCAATTAGAAAGAAATCTAGTTGCAAAAACCTCTACATTGAGTCCCTTGGTGACCCAAATTGTTTTTTTACAGAGTTAAAGTCAATTCTATTGAAAACAAGGAGTCTTTGGGAGAGTTATAAATCCCTTAAATTTATACCATAAATATAGAAAACACAATATTCGGTTGATTTACAATGGTTATGCGCAAATCCAAATGCTCTGTCGAGTTGAGTACGGTACCGAATTCGGGAGGTTTAGGGATTTTTTTTTTTTTTGGCTTGGAATTGAAGAGAAGTGAGACGTCGGTTTTCTTCATCTTCTTCGTCTTGGGCATAGGGGTATGAGGGAGAAAGATTGTATAACTATTGAGTGTGTGTGTGTGTGTGTGTGACTTAGTGTTTGTGTGTATGTGTGTGTGTGCTATGACAGAGGCAAGTCCAATAGAAAGAGAGAGAGAGAGAGAGAGAGAGGACTCATAGAGGACATTGCCGATGGCGTTGCTGGTGTGAAGCTTCGGTAGAGATAGAAGGACAACACAAGGAGGGTTTCATCGAATGGTTGAAGATGAGGCAAGGGGAGTATCAATCTAGGGTTAAAAAAATGCCATTTTGGAAGGTGAAATTATTGTTCCCTAGCTCCAAAATGATGTTCTTTTAATCTAATAATTATTTTTTTTAATTTAAAAGATTCTGTGACTGAATATTATACGTTGCCAAATAAAAAAATTCGACAAAATTTTCTGTGACCAACATAAATTGTTACTAATTTTATTTATTTATTATCTTTTATTTGATAAAAAATTTGTGACCAAAAAAATTTATATAAAATTAGAATTTGGTGCCAACCTTTGCGCTAAAAATTTTGAAGCGGAAACCTTTTTGTGAAGCTTTTGGACAATGATTAAAAACATTTGTTGCCAAAAACATCATAAAAAGGTTTTCTGCGAGGAATGTTTGGAATCATCGCCAAAACTTACTTTTTGGCAACTAATTTTACTATTCATCACCAATGCTTGTCGCTGAAAAACAAATTTCTTGTAGTGTTATTAATACATACATGTACGTTCCATCTTACAACTACCTTTGAAAATAGCTTGACTTCTTCCTAGAAATCATTTTGTTCAAGGGTACAAGTTGCATCATTAAACCAGCATAATACTCTTAATGATTTTACTAGCTTTGTATCCTCAGTTGTAAAGGATCCATCATCACTCACATAGTCTGCAGCCTGAGAGCAAAGGATCAAAAGCAAACCATAACTTGGAAGTTAACCAGCACAAAGCTACATGAAGTTCAGTTCTTGAAAAATCAGTCATTGAGCTACCTTTTCTTATTTTTTTCCCAACTCATTTATACTTCCCTTTTGTAGGAAGATTGAAGGAAGAGTGGATATGAAACTAACCTTAGATCATGCAATATAACCACCACATGATCCAAATGATTTTGTGAAAGTTCTTGTCATGATAGCCACATCAGTAGTGTCCACTCCTGAAGGCTCACGGACATCTCCACCTATTTTCCCAATAGCTCCAATGTTGTGACCTTCATCCAAATAAATGTATCCTTGCACCATATAGGCAACAAAATGATGTAAATATAACGGAAAGAAATAGGCAGATGTGTAACAAAACAAGCAAAGCAAATAACTGCAGTATACATTAACTATTGAAAAATGTGTCCAAATTTTGACAAAATTTTCAAATCACTCAAAACACAAGAAACATGCACACATGGATTGACTAAAGGTAATAGAAAAAATAATAATCCTTATTAAAGACATTCTTCAAGCTCGCAATAGCAGGATCTCACCTTTCTTTTTACCTTAACGATATGGGAGGACATAATAACACGTTTCTCCAAAATTCCATATGGTAATGTGGCTAGTGCAAAATCCTAATTATAATAAGAAAACAAAACAAATCATAATTTCACCCAAAATGCAAGCTTACCACTCAAAAGTAACAGAGAAAAACATATCATGATTCTAGACTTGGAAGCTAAAAAAGACTCATAAAACTCCACATGGTTTTATATATAAGAGAATAAAGGGAATCATTTAATAGATTCTTCACCTTGTATTTCTTGTGAGTGGCAACAATCTCTGAATTTGTGCAAAGTTCCCCTTCCATAAATACAATAATATTTCCCCTCCATAAATACAATAATCTTCCTCTGGGAAGCAAGATAACTTATGCTCCTTTTTCCTTGAAGCTCCTTATCCATACAAATCATTCCACTACTTCAATTCAGTCATTATAGATCCCTTTACTGTAAAGCTTGCCGCAACCAACTATCCATTCTAGTTAATGTTTGTGGATTAATTAAAAGAAACTAGCCTCTCAACCCTCAGAATGAATATGTAGTTACTTCTTTTGTATTCTTATCCAAGTTAAGGTTTTTAGTTCTTGACTACTATAATACACATAGCTCAAACCAGAAATTGAAATATATGAACATAGTTAGAAAGGTGAATGTTGATACGGGGAGGAAAAATCCATTGAAAATTATATCTAAACTGATATGAGTCTCCCCACCACAAATAGCTTTTTAGTGTGTATGTGCATGCACACGTATGCAATTGAGTGCATGTGTGTGTGATTAAGTGTGTGTGTGTGTGTGTGTGCGTGTGCAATTAAGTAGAGAGCGATTGGGAGGGAGCATTAAGAAAGATTGGGACCTAATACAATGCCGACTCAAGCTAGGGTTTCTGATTCTCCACTGCAATGTCGATTCAAGCTCTAACTCTGAAATCAAATGAAAACGGCGTCATTATGTTACCTTGGTTGTTGACAATGATTTCAAATTGTTCACTTGGCTAAACATCGACGCACAAGTAAGTCATTCTAAGATTGATTTTGATTGTCATTCCCTCTCCTTTTTCGGTTATTGCTGCCTCTCCTTTGGTCGTGTCGGCCAATGAAAGAATAGAAAAAGAAGAGAGGCAAAGAGTTGATAGAACTAAGGTTTACAAAATGTAGGAGGCGGCAACAAAGACTGACTTTATAGTGGCATTTGGGAAAGGAGGGAACGAAGGACAGATAGGGAACGACGGATAGTAGAGAAGCTATAGTTTCATTTGAATTGGAGAGGGAAAAAGGATTGGAAAGAAAATGGATTTCAGAGAGAGATTGAGGATTTAGGTTAAAAGCTTTGAACCTAAATGATGTAGCTTCGTTGTATTTTTTTCCCTATGATATCATATCATCCATAGTTATGCAATTGGGTTTTTTGGGATTAAGGTGAGATTGATTATGAGTGAATTAATTGAATAATTAATTTAATCAATCATCATGTGTGTGAAGGGTTGTGGTGACTAAGGGGTTCTCACATTCATTTCTTTATATTTGTGTGAATACGTAACTGTGGTAGACATAGGTTTGAATTTGTAATCAATTTCAACTAAAATTGAAAAACCTATTCACCCCCTTTAGGTTAAGTATTTTGGTCTCCACGTGTATAATCGTGAGAGAAGATCCACATTGGGTTCCCCCTTCCAGAACAACAATTTGTATCAAAGCATAGTTGCCCTGAGTGCATAGACACAAAGTAAGCATATCTTGCTTTTGCTTACTTGCCTAGTTGTTTACCTTCGAGAGATCTATTATTACTATGAGTTAATATTCAATGGATTCTCAAAACGAATGAGGTTTAATTGCACGACCTCTTCTCTTTGATGGTTTTAATTTTGCCTATTTGAAAGCTCGCATGATGACATTTCTAAAATCAATTGATGAGAGGATATGGTTAAGTGTGTAAGAGGGTTGGAGCCCTCCCACCGCCATGACACAAGTCGAAGGTGGTGAAGCGGTGGTTGAATTGAAATTCCTAACTATCTGGTTGAAGACCAAGATTGAATCAGTAGGGTGGATCTCGAAAGACTTGAATGCAATATTCAGTGTCATGACACCAAACGAATTCCGAAGAATCACAAATTACGAGACCTCCAAAGAAGCTTGGGACGCCTTGGTTGTTTCCCACAAAGGGACTTCCATGGTGAAGATGTCTCAACTCCAAAGGTACACCTCTCAGTTCAAGACTTTGAGGATGTAAGATGATGAGTCCTCAAGGTCGAAAGGAAAGCCTAGTAGACCTACTCCTTAGGAGGGAAGAGAGAAAGGTGGAAGAAACTCTCAAAAAGAAATTGAGAGAAAGTGGCAAGGCTTCCAATGCCTTGAATGTTAAGGATTTGGACATATTGCATCAGACTGCCCAAATAGAAAGAAGAGAGATTTTCCCAATGAAAAGAGGAGGGCTATGAAAGCCAAGTGGAGTAATAGTGAAAGTGAGTCGACCTCAGGTGATGATTCCTCTTCTCAAGATGATGAAGAGAATTTTACAGCTTTTTTAGGTCCACTCTCCTCTCCCTCTAGATAAATTTCCATAAATGGAGTTGAAACAAGTCCTACCACAGAGGTAGAAGACTTGGAAGAAAGAATCCCCACGTGTGTGGAGGATGAAGAGTTCTATGAGGATATTTAAGATGTATATGATAAATTGTATGTGCAATTCCTCAAGTAATAAGAAAAGGTACTCTCCTTGAGTGGTTAGGTCAACTCAAGTGAAGAAGAGTCAATAGCGCTTCAATTGGACTTGGTTAAGTTCAAGGCCCAAATTTGTGGCCTAGAGGATGAGAAAAAGTCTCTCCTTAATCGAGTGTGTTTTCTTGAGAGAGAGTGTCATGAACTTGTAAAGTCTAAAAAGAATCTTTAGTCAAAATGTGCCAAACTTAGAAAAGATCTTCATCAATCAAATGAATTCTTTAAGAGACTTCCCCAATGCAATGAAAAGTTTGATAGGATGTTATTTATGTGAAAGAGTATAGGTGACAAGCGTGGTTTAGGCTATACTAATGAACACACCCACACTTCTTCCAAGACCGTGTTTGTAAAGGGTATCACCAACTCATCACCCCCACAAGTAGGCACAAGTACTAAAAATGATAATTGTGGCAAGTTTAGGCATTCAAAGAAGTAGGTTATTCATAAAACTCAAGCCAATCATGATGAGAGCATGGTCATTATAGTAAACATTGCATGAAAAATAGGGATGTCTTTAATAAGAAACTTGTGCATCTAGCAATTCAATCCAAAGCCTTGAATTCCCAAGTCTTAAATTTTTCTATGCTTTTGGAAAGTTCATGTGTGTCCAAGCAACATCATGCATCATCATCACATGGACCACAAGCTAAAGTGCACGAGGCTCCTTCTACCCCCTCCCCCCAAGGTCAAAATTAATCTACACACTTCTGAGGAGAAGAGTGTGAGTCCTCCACCCATTCCCCAACCTAACCCGAGTTTTAGGAAGGGAAAAAATTTTTGTGTGACCAAGGAAGATCTTGAAAAACTCACCATCTCAACCAAGTTAGAGGCTTCGAGTGCTTCTAGCAATGTCATGGCTCCTAAGAAGTAAGAGAGGTGAGAGTATGGAGCTAGGTGATCATTCATGCATATCATCGAACACCATAGGGTCATACATTTGTGTATATATTTTTTTGTGTTCTCTGCCTTTGTTATCCTATCATTTATTTTTCTATATGAAGATACAAAAATATTTGAAATTTGAGAAACCAAAAATAGGAGAAAAATAAAATTTGAAAAAGAGTTTTGATGTCAAGTTTGACATTCATTTTTAGGATTTATATTAGTTGTTTTAGTTTTGCGCTTCTTTGTTTTGATTACATCGTTATGCATATTTTTTTTATATATGTTTATCTTAAAAAAATCAAAAACATTGAAAAAGAAAAAGGCAAAAATGTTTTTTTTTGTTTGATTTTCATTTGTTCATGATCAAGATATCCACACTTTGATTTGCATTTAAATTGTTCCATCCTTAAGTCAAAATTGAAATGAGCATTGCCATGAGTCATAGTAGGAGATAAAAAACTTAGTAGCATAAATCTGATTGTATGATTCATTAGCAAAAGTTTCTTTCATCCTAGCGTGCTTGGATAGTGTTTACCTTTGAAAGATTCAAAACCAAGTACACACATGCCATTCGCCTTCACACTTAGAAGTTTGATTAGTTTGAATTATTGATAATCTTGAATGACTCTAACTGTTGGTGATGGGTGAACACAAGGCTAAAGTTAGTTAAACCCTAATCCCTTTAGAGATGCCGAAGGCCAATTGTGCAGAAATAGCCCAATGTGGCCAAATGTAAAAAATGAGGCATAAATAAATGACTAAAAATAATCGCACTTGAATTGTGAGAGTGCTTATACTTAATTGAAAATTGCTCATTTGTAAAACTCATAGAGCTCATGTTAATCATGATTAGTAGCATACACTTAAAGTACGGAATTTACAATCATGTTGATTGAAGCCATAGAGTAGATGAGATAAAAGAGAGAGGGAGTTGTCAAAAAAAGAATATTTATGACACTCACTAACTGGTCATGTATTCACTTAGACATTTCATTTAGAATTTCATGATGAGCTTATTAATGCATTAAACTAATCAGAATCTTTTTGTGTTGGAGGTTGATTTCACACCCGTTGCACTTGAATTAGTCAAAGTTGAACAAATTTTGAATACGTGTGAGTGAAATTGAACCTTAGTGAGGAAATATTACTCTAGGATGCATGCAATTGAGTTCAAAATTTTTTAATATGACTTAGAAGTAGTGTATTGATATGATGAATTTTGGATAGATCTTTTAAAATGTGAATTTTTGTAATTTTCATGATTGTTAGTTTTAAGCATTTAATGATTAAAATTGGAACTTGCATTTACTTTTGATCCAAATTTATCCATACACTGCATTGAATTGTTTTAGACTTAATTACATCATGCATGCATATTGGCATTGATTGGGCATGGGTTGAATTGAACTGGACTGTAGAAAACAGAAGCGTTCTGCTTCAATAGCCACTTAAGCGACCTCCTTACTGCTCGAGCGACTTCGTGTTAGTTGGTGACCAGGGTTTTAAAATCATGTTTTGGACTACTCTTGGTATCCCAAACCCACTCAATGACATCCCAAGCCTCTATAAATCCCAGCCTTTGCTTCTAAAGCTCTCTCAAACACTTCCTCCATGAATCTTAGGTTGATTCTTTGCTTGCATAAAAAATCCACACGAGTGAGACCTAAATTGAGAGAGTGATCGTCGAGATAGCTCCACAAAGAGAGAAAAGACCAATGGTTGAGAGTGTCTATAATGATATCTAGCAGAACTTCGACGAAGCTACTCGATTCTTATCATAAGAGTTTGTAGAGAGATTTAAACGGGAATTCTCTCTCAGGCCAGTTTTGATTGAAAGGGGAGTAAACACTACAGAGGTTAATCGTTTGATATTGGAAAATCTAACCAACTACGGATGGACTTAGATGCTTACAGACCCAGTGACGTGTGATGATTGCATGGTAAGACAGTTCTATGCACATATACATGACCCCAATCCTCAGGCTAATCACTTTACTACATATATCCAATGTATTTACGTTTTCTGTCACTCTCATAGCTACCACACTTGGCATGCCTAGAGTAGGGAAGGACTATCTAGGTGTGAGACCCATAGAAGACTTGCCTTCTTTGCATGTTTTTGTCACTGAGTTGTATGGTATTGACCATTCTGATAATTGGATTACATTGAATTTTTAGCAAAAATATTTGACCCCAGATTATAAGATGCTAAGTCTAGTGGCCAACTACAACATAGAACCAAAAACCCATATCTCTGACTTTCCTACCCAAAACGCACACTTAAAATTCTCCTTTAGGGAAGGGATTTCATCTTGATTCACCAATAATAATATTGTGGTTTATTAGATGAGCCTTTTTAGAGGTGAGAGTATTAGACAATCTGCCATTTCAATCTCTGATTACTCGTATTTGACATGGGTCTTGAACAAGAGTTTGATGAAGTAGAGTCAGACCCAGACTGAGTACGTTGTAGTGGTTGAGGAGCAAACCCCACATGTTCATCTTGATACTAGTACATCTAGGACACCACTTGAACCTAGTTTCGAGATCCTTATAACCCAGATGGCATCACTTGCTGATATGATGGCCAAGGTTGAGCACAAGATGACAGAGCATCATCGCCTGACTTCTCAGAGGTTGGATGCGATTGCTGACAAGATAACGATTCTAGAGGAGACCCAGTAGACTATGACGGGGGCAATTGCAGGTAAGGTTGGGTGACTCATGAGGTTGCTGAAAGGGAAGCATATTGTTGGAGATCCAGTGCCAGATGACATGGATTAAGACATAGAGTTGTCCCGACGCAACAGAGAGGATGGTAGTGATTATGGAGATGCATCCATTTAAACTATGGTAAAATCAAAATTCTTTAATTTTAGTACTTTCTAAGATAAGATAATTAAAATTCCTTAATTTTAGTTGTCAAATTTCAAAAGTTTTCAAAAATTTTGAAACATATCTCTAACAAAATGGAGAAGATTTATTATGAGTTTTGATTTTCCTAAATATATACATATAAATATATATATACATATAAAAAAAAAAATATATATATATATATATATATATATATATATGTCAAAAAAAATCACAAAAAGTCAAATTGTGTATTTGGACATAATTAAGTCCTAAAAATAAGGACTTAATAACCTAACATTAAGAGTTGTGTACTTTTGGACAATTAAGTCTAATTTTGTGTACCCCTTACAATTTCTCCATTTTAATTTGTAATCAATTTGGGCTAAAATTGAAAAATCTATTCCCTTCCCCCTCCCCCTTAGGTGTAGTGTCTTGGTCTCCATGTGTATAATTGTGAGGGAAGATCCACTGCGAGTTTCCCCTCCCATAACAACATAGTGCCTGGGATCCATCACATAACTTTCATATTTTAGGGTTAAAGCACGTAGCCTTGTAGCAGATGTGTCACCAAAGGCGATCTTCAGCTGGTCCGACATCTCCTTAGCTGTAAGATATATCTCAAATGGCCAAGAAGATCATTTTGCATGCTGCTCAACATCGTGTGTGCATATCTTTCTTGTCCCAATTTTGGTAGGCTTCCATGCCTCGACGGTGTTAGGTCGTGAGGCCCTCCTCATGGGGGTCCATGTGGGTAGTCAAGTTTTATAAGATTGCTTCCGCATTAAGTAAGTATTGGATCTTCCTATGCCAAATGTCATAGTTGGTACAATATAATTTCTCTCCTTTGTTCAAGTGAGAAATAATATTCTTGGAGGCCATTTCCCTATTCAAAATGAGCAAGGGTGACATTAGCATACATTTTAACTTTGTTCAAAAATCCAACCAAAATTACCATTCTTCCTTACACAATAGGATTGAAAATTTTGCTAAGCTCATAATTATCTCCCATAAATGTAAATTAGAAAATAATTTTAATTTATTTTTAGATCAAAGATATTATGAGTGAGACATATCTCCCAATAATCCACAACATCCTAACAAAAATTCATTCATGTACAAATCATGTTGAGTCCGAATTAGGACTCCATTGCCATTTTGGTGCATCATACCAAAATAATTCAATGTTTACAATGCTTCATAAAAATTAATAATACAGCCTTTCTACAAATACAAGTCCAATCCTACTACCTGAATCTAGTGGATAAAGAAATAAATAAAGATGTTGCACCTCCTTTATATTCAAGGAATTATTTTGTAACAACATAAATAAAAAATAAAACTAAACAATTCATGAGCAACTCATAAATGCCCGTGCTGCTTCCATCCATTCACATGTATAGCACATAATGGTCATTGAATGGATGATAACCATGCTCACCACTTATGGGAATGGGTATTTGGTCTAAAGACCAATTTTTGGATTTAATAAATTTATAGACACCTAAAATTAATTTTCAACATCTTTTTTTTCGAAAGGTAAAATTAATTTTCAACATCTTGTTTACTAGTTACGATCTTTTTTCAACATTGTTGGTGCAAATATGGTGAAAAAAAATTCCAAACTATAATTTGGGCAAAAGCTTTAGGAATAGAACTTGGACTTAAATAATTCTTAAAATGGATAGAACAAGCAACAGTTAATTGAAAAAGAATTTCCAAGTTCGATGGAATTATAGAGAAAATTATATAGAAACCCTAACGACAGTTCTTTGACACAATATCCACAAGATAATTCATGTTTTAACTAGTTACTTCTTAGGTCTAAGTTCAATCCCCTCAACAAGAAGCCCCCCTCTCAAATGCTCACCGTCAACCTCTTTTAGGCTCATTTTCACCTCTCTTTCACTTTCATCATTGTAGAATTCACTCAGTTCAATCTCTAACCATCCGTCTTCTCGCTCACGAAGAACCTGCTCTTCCCCTTCGGAAACACTGGTTCTCAATGCTTCAATCCCACTTGGAATAAGATTGCGCTACAGTGATCATTTGCAACAATTATTTTTTCGCAGATATATTGACCCTTGTGATTGGTAGCCGCCAACTTCAACCAACACCTCGGAAGGGAGGGAGTCTAGACCATAAGCACGATCAGCAATTTTTACAATGAGGCAGGCTACATAAACTGTATTTGGTGACAACATCCGGGTGTTCATCTTTCCATCAATCTCTAGCCAACAAACCATTTTGAGCTCAGGACCTTCAGGGAATTTGTTGGAATTGACAAGGAAAACGCAGGATTTTATTCTTCCATAAGACACTCAATCCGATTTAATCCACATAACTACTATTGATAACTTAATTTTAACTTAAGTTAATTCAATTTTTATTGAAATTTGAACTTGGGTTCCAATAAATTTCATTACCGGTTTATATTTGAATTCTAAAGTTACAAAACTCGAGTTGAAATTTAAGCATGTTAATAATTTGGGTCAAAGTCCGGGCAACATGAAATTCAAATTCAAATACTTGTAAGATTAATTTCATTATGTGAAAACTATCACATAAACAGGAACATTCATATTGAATCATCAAGAATTAAAATATTGGATTTGCGGAAGCGTACCTGAATCCATAACACAAGATTGAAATATCGAGTCTGAGGCTTTATGATATTCCAGATCTACACTTGTTTTCTGTCTAAATTTCTCTCTGACAATGAGAATCAAAAGAGTAGAAAAACCATTGTGTGATCTGGGGACCATGACCCCTATTTATAAACAATCGTATCTGTTTATAAGCAGTCACGCCTGTTCGTAAACAATCGTGTCTATTCGTATTTTCTATTTTAACCCATCATAAAAATCGAAATTACGCTTGTCTCTACACATTAATGCCCACACTTTATAATATATTAATTAAGGCCCCAAAACTTAAATTAATCACTTTAATTAGCCTAACTTTATTTGATAGCCTATAATTCACATTTATTTAATATATAAGCCCATATCTTTAATTTTACTCCAACAATCTCCCACTTGGGCTATATATATAACTTTATAAACGTGAATTATACTTTATGAGCTCGTGAGTTTTGCTATCAAAACTTTATATATTTTAACAATCTTGTCCATTAACCACATCAATACAGAACCAAAGCGATCGTCGTTACATATTTCGTAACTAGACCCATCAATGATCACATATATCAATGCAACTAATGACAAAGATCAAGTGTGGATGTGTAGCATGGAAATTTCATGCAATGTGATCTTAACATGCCTATTTCCAACTGGTCCTCCTTAAACCTTAGTGAGATCAAACCATACAAAATCAGAGTGAATGAAAACTGAATACTTTACTGCAGTAAATAACCATAAAATCCATAATATCCATAATAAATGTATCTATAAATAAAAGCATCTAAAATACAAACTCCCACTAAAATGACATATCCTGAAAAGAAACCACACCCATATGAGTAGTGTGCTCATGAAAGACCTTGGGTGATAATCCCTTAGTTAGTGGATCTGCAATCATGGAGTTTGTCCCAATGTGCTCTATAGATATAAGTCCACTCTAAACTCTTTCTTTGACAACTAGGAATTTGATGTCTATAAATTTTGACTTCGTCGAACTCCTGTTGTTGTTGGAATACAGTACTGCTGATTTATTGTCACAAAATAACTTAAGTGGTCTTTCAATGCCATCCAGAATACGCAGCCCCGTGACAAAATTTCGCAACCATATTCCATGATTGGACGCCTCATAACAAGCTACAAACTCAGCTGCCATGGTGGAAGAAGCTACAATAGACTGTTTAACACTCTTCCAAGATATAGCACCTCCAGCAAGTAAGTAGACATAGCCTGAAGTAGATTTCATGCTATCTCGGCATCCAGCAAAATCGGAGTCAGAATATCCAATGATCTCTAACTGATCTGACTTTCGATAAGTGAGCATGTAGTCTTTTGTTCTCTGTAAGTACCTCATGACTCGCTTGGCTGCTATCCAATGATCATTTTCAGGATTGCTTAAGTATCTGCCCAACATGCCAACAATGTAAGCAATATCCGGACGCGTACATACTTGAGCATACATCAGACTTCCTATTGCTGACGCATAAGGAATCTTTTGCATCTCCTGAATCTCAAAATTATTCTTGGGACATTGACTGAGACTAAATTTGTCTCCCTTAGCCACAGGGGTGTCACCTGGTTTGCAATCATGCATGCCAAATCTTTTAAGAATTTTCTCGATATAGCTCTTTTGTGATAAACCAAGTATACCCCGAGAGCGAACTCGATGTATCTGTATACCTAACACAAAAGAAGCATCACCAAGATCTTTCATCTCAAATTTCTTTGATAGAAATCTCTTGGTTTCATGCAACATGCTTATATCGTTGGTGGCAAGCAATATGTCATCAACATATAAAACCAAGTAAATATGCTTACTCCCATTGAACTTATGGTATATACAATCATCAACCATATTCATCTCAAAACCAAACGAAATGATAACTTGATGAAACTTGTAATACCATTGACGAGAAGCTTGCTTAAGCCCATAGATGGATTTCTTTAACTTGCAAACCATCTTCTTTGCATCTCTCGACACAAAATTTTCTGGTTGCACCATATAGATTGTTTCATCAATGTCACCATTGAGAAATGCAGTCTTAACATCCATCTGATGAAACTCAAGGTCAAAGTGCGCCACAAGTGCCATTATTGTCCTAAAAGAGTCTTTCGATGAAACCGGAGAGAAATTCTCTTTATAATCGATGCCTTCTTTTTGTGTATAGCCTTTAGCGACAAGACGAGCTTTGTATCTCTCCACATTACCTTTCGAATCCCTCTTGGTTTTAAATATCCATTTACAACCAATGGGTTTCACACCTTCAGGCAATGGGACAAGATCCCAAACGTCATTGTCCTTCATGGACTTTATCTCCTCATTTATGGCATCAATCCACTCTTAAGATTTAGAACTTTCCAGGGCTTGACGGAAGTTGATTGGATCATCTTCCACTGCACCAATGTCAAACTCATGTTCTTGGAGAAATACAATGTAATCATCTGGCACTGCACTTCTCCTTTCTCTAGTGGATCTCCTTAATGGCGTAGGTTCTGGAGGAGGTAGAGTTTGTTCTTCTGGAACAGGAGGTTCTTGGATATTGTTTTGATTTGGATCTACTTCTTGAACAATGTCAGGTATAGGAGCCTGATCAATGTCAATAACAGCTGTGGGAATATCAACATATTCCTCTTCAAAAACAAAATCCCTATCCATATCTCCCCCATCAAACTCAACATCCTCAAAGAACCGGGCGTTTCCCGTCTCAAAAATTGATCTAGTAGTAGGATCATAGAATTTGTAACCCCTGTATCTTTCGGAGTATCCAATAAAATAGCAACTAACCGTTCTTGAATCCAATTTCTTTTCATGTGGTCTGTAAGGCCTTGCTTCAGCTGGACATCCCCAAATGCGTAGGTGCTTCAGACTAGGCTTCTTGCCTGTCCAAAGTTCATAAGGGGTTTTAACAGTTGCTTTTGTTGGTACTCTGTTAAGGATATACGATGTAGTCTTTAATGCTTCACCCCAGAGTGATTCTGGCAAGTTAGAATGACTAATCATACTCCTTACCATGTCTTTGAGCGTTCTGTTTCGCCTTTCAGCAACACCATTCATGCTTGGAGAACCTGCCATGGTGTACTGTGGGATGATACCGCACTCCTCTAGGAATTTAGGAAATGGTCCCGGACGTTGTTCACCTGAACCGTCATACTTACCATAGTATTCACCACCTCGGTCAGATCTGACGTTTTTAATACTTTTGTTGAGTTGATTTTCAACTTCAACTTTGAATGATTTGAACACTTCCAGTGATTGAGACTTTTCATGAATGAGATAAATGTAGGCATAACGTGAAAAATCGTGTATGAACGTGATAAAATATTGTTGGCCATTCCATGAAACCGTAGGAAATGGCCCACAAATATCTGTATGAATCAGTTCTAAGACGTCTGTAGCCCTGTTGGGACCAAATCTCCTCATGTTTGTTTGTTTTCCCTTTATGCAATTTGTGCAAATTTCAAAATCTGCAAAATCAAGGGAATCTAGAATTCCATCTGACACAAGTCTTTCAATTCTCCTTTTGGAGATGTGACCTAATCTCTTATGCCATAACGATGAGGAATTCTCATTGGTTAATTTTCTTTTAACACCTCGAGTACTTAATTGCAAGGTTTCATGATATAAAGCAACTGTATCAAGCATATAAAGGTTATCTACATAAGATAAAGAACCAGTACCAACCAAATTTGAATTTTGAAAAAGACTAAATGTATTATTTCCAAAAGAACAAGAATAACCAAATTTGTCCAATACAGAAATAGAAACCAAATTCCGTCTAAAGGACGGTACAACAAATGTCTCATTCAAATCCAAATAAGTACCAGACTTCAATAATAACCTAAATGTCCCAATTGCTTCAACTTTGACCTTCTTGCTATCGCCTACAAAGATGTATCTTTCACCATCATTTGGCTTTCGGCAGCTCAGGCAGCCCTGCATGGACACACTGATGTGAGTGGTTGCACCAGAATCTATCCAGCAAGTGTGTTTAGGTACCGAAGTCAAATTAACCTCAGAACAAACTAGATTAAGAAGTGTACCTTTCTTTGCACGCCAAGCATGATAGTTGGTACATTGCTTCTTCTTATGTCCCGCAGCTCCACAGAAGAAACAACCATCAACATTCTTTTCTTTATGTTGTTTCTTTTGATATGGAACCTCTGCAGCTTCTTTATCCTTCTTTCTTTTCTTCCCTTTATACTTGGAAGTACTAGCCAAATGAGCACTTTCTATCTTTTCTTGCTTCAACCTTTCCTCTTCTTGCACACAATGTGAAATGAGCTCATTAAGAGACCAAGTCTCTTTTTGGCAGTTGTAGCTCACCTTAAATTGACTGAATTGTGTGGGAAGAGATATCAGAACCAAATGCACAAGCAAATCCTCAGAGAGATCAAGTTTATGTGTTCTTAACTTTGAAGCGAGATGAGACATTTCCATAATGTACTCCCTAATGTTCCCATTACCTTTATATCTCATTGAGATGAGATTTGCCAAAAGTGTACTTGTTTCAGACTTTTCATTCTTGGCAAATCTATTCTTAATTTCTTCTAGGAACTCTTTGGCTGTTTTTATCGTTTCAGATATTGTGCCCCTGAATGCTTCTGGAATGGCCTTCTTAATGATCATCAAACACATGCGATTTGACTTCTCCCACCTTTCAATATCCCTCTTTTCATCAGAGGAACTTTCATTAGTAAGAGGTGCAGGAGAAGAAACCCTTAACGCAAGGTCCAGATCCATGACACCAAGAACTATTTGGAGGTTCTCATGCCATGTCTTAAAGTTTGTGCCATTTAGCATAGGAATAGAATTAATGCTGGCATTAATGTTAGAAGCAGAACTAATAGCTGAATCAGAGAACAATAAACAAGCAAAACAAACTCACATAAGCCTCAAAACAAAAAATAAATTCAAATAAAGGCAAACCCCATCTCAAGATACCGGGCACTCTATTAATATTTTATCTTTGGATAAAAACTATTAACTCGTAAGTGATATCTTGATGTAGTAATCAAACACTAATAATAAGAACATATCTAATAATAAATCTTCATTTGGGCCGATATATTATTCATATGTAAAACCAAATAATCATCACGCGTTTATTACCACAGTTGTACATGCAATTCTGTTAAATATTAATCTTCCTTTGGGCTGATTAATATTCACATAAGTTACATGCACATTATCTTGTTATATTTTGAAATAATATTAATTTTCACAAAAGTGGTCACTTTGGTGACATATTGTTTCAATTAATTTATCTCAAAATATATATTTAGACACCAATATTTGAATGTAAATTCACTGTAACTTCAAGATATTTATATTTAAATAACTAACTTAAACAACAAGTTGGCCTTGCCTTAATGGTGGTCGACGGCAGTTTCCACACTAGAGGTCCAGTGATCAAATCTCATTAATCAAATATCAAGTCCAACCCCCCCCCCCCCCCCCCCCCCCCCCCTCTTTTTTTTTTCAAAAAAAAAAAAACAAGGAAGGATATATAGAAACAAAAAACACAGACCAAGATTTGAACCAGAGACCTCGCGGTGCAAACCACTGCAACAGATTCCACCGAACCAACACATCGTATTTTCTATTTTAACCCATCATAAAAATAGAAATTACGCTTGTCTCTACACATTAATGTCCACACTTTATAATATATTAATTAAGGCCCCAAAACTTAAATTAATCACTTTAATTAGCCTAACTTTATTTGATAGCCTATAATTCACATTTATTTAATATATAAGCCCATATCTTTAATTTTACTCCAACAATACTATCCAAGTTTAACTCAAGTTAGATTTTATTGTCAAAATCCAATTCGAGTATTGGAAATCTTTGTCTAAATACTGGATCTCTGGTTTGTCTTGCCCAAGTTGTATCATAAGGCCAAGTCAAATAAATTCAATACAAAATGATCGAACATTAATTTGTTTTTTGGAAGAAATGCAAACCTCGATTGCAGGAGGGGCTTCCAACTCCAACTAAGAGGATTGTTTGCCCATGTGATTGAAAGCTCCCTTGCACTTAATATGTAACATTTATTACTCGTCAACTTGTCAATTGAGAATGTCTGAATCAAGGAACAAATGAATCAGTACCAGTACCAGTTTGTGAATCAATAATGCAGGAAGCTAAAAATTTCTTTTCAGTTGTGTGGAACAGATGTAACACGGTGAAAACATGATGAACTAAAATTAAATGGCTTAATTGAGAGTACCAACTGATTTTATGCGCATAGTTTGTGGGTAATTATTATGCAGTTAACACTAATGTTGTAGCCATTAATCAAAAAGAGACGTGGTTGAGACGATTTTTTAGTTACAAAAGAAAAAAATATAAAGCAACCGTTGCCATCTCTCCACGCTTTCATGCTTTAGTTTGCCACCCTTAGTTTTTCATGGCCTCGCTAATATTATGAGGAATTGAAAGAGCAAGAGTTAGTCATATCACAAAATTAGTCATATCACAAAGTACTAGATTTAAATGATGACAACCACATGGTGTGTAAAATGCTCTAAGATTTATATTGAGTAGCCTTTTTTGTACACTTTGATGTTTTCCTTTCATATTAGACCCATTATCATATCCTTGTCCTCGTACATCATTAATATCTAGTTCAAGATTACTAATTACATCTATAAGTTTATCAAATAAACATTTTTCCACTCATATCATCTACTTTAATAAACTCTAAAAAATATTCTTCTATTTTTTTTGGACTTATTGTAATATCTACGCATTGTAATATGAGAGACATTTGTTCTTGATGACTTTCATCGGGAGTACAATCAAGTATGATTGAATAATATTTTACTTCTTTAACTTTTTTAATAATATTGCTTCTTACTTCATTTCCTAACAAACTTATCAATTCATTTTGTATGTTATGTCCAAGATAATGGTTATGAATTATATCTTGTTGAATACGACGAACGTGTTCTTGCATTATCGGATCAAATTCCGCAATAATTTCAATTAAACTAAAAAATTGTCATTATTTTCTTGATATATCTTTTCATTTTTTCCCCGAAAAGCTAAATTATTTTTACCAAGATTCTTTACAACGGTAATAATTCTTATTAATTCATTTTGCCAATATTCTTTCTCTCAATTAATTTGTTCTTGGATACTTTTATCAATTGTTTTATTTAGTTGCAATCTTGTTTCTAATTCAATCCAAGTATTCATATTAGTTATATGCTCATTAGTTATTTCATGATTTTTAAGCTTAACACCAATATTTCTCCAATCTTTTGTTCCTTCATTAGCTAGTTTACTTGTAGAATAATTCATATTGAATAACTTGCAACAAAAACAAAATACTTTATCCAAATCTTTTTAATATACTAGTCATCTTCTATCAAGTGTTTCCCCATTTGTTAATTTGCGAATATAATGTGTAGTGGAAAAATGTCTAGAGTGTTCATCCTGAGGAAAATCTAAATTATTATATCTAATTGGACCATTTTCTACTAATAAATCTCAATTTCGTATCAATATTTTTCCATTGACTTGGATCATAAATATTTATATGACTATAATCACTTGTTTCATTAAGATTTTGATTGTCTTCTATTTCATTATCTTTTATTTCACTATTTTCTTTTTCAATATTTTCTATTTCATTATCCTCTATTTTATTATCTTTTATTTCAATATTTTCTACTTCAATATTTTTTATTTTAGTCTCTTCTATTTCATTATCTACTTGTTCATTTTCAAAATTTTCATCTAAATTTTTTGTTACATTATTTTTGTTACTAGTAACAAATTTATCAAGAGATCCTTTTTGAGATTCTATTAGTTGATCTATTTTTTTTTTTTTTTTCGTATCCACTTGGTTGTCTTCTAGGTGCCATATTATTAATATATTATAACTATATAACAACTAAACAAACACAATATATAGTATAGTTAAAATATATAACAAAAAAATTTAAAATTATGAAACAATAGAACCTAGCTTGAATGATCTCAAATGTTGGTTTTTTGGTTCTAAACCATGTCCCTTATGTTGCAATGAAAACTCGAGTTGATGATGGAGGATGGAGTGGAGGCCGAGTCGCTGTCACCGAGTCAGTCACCATCTTGGCGTCTCACAGTTGTATGTTACCGTGAGTGATCTGTGATTTTTTTTTTTTTTTGATCAAAAGAGTGATCTGTGAGTTGAGAGTTGAGACTTGAGAGCACTGTGTGTGTGTGTGTGTGTGTGTGTGAGAGAGAGAGAGAGAGAGAGAGAAGAAGAAGAAGAAGAAGAAGAGTTTTTTTTGTTTCAGTTTAATGAGAGAGAGAAAGAAAAAGAAAAATTATTTTTGTGTTGGTTGGTTTACCGAGAGAGAGAGAGAGTTAAAAGTAAGGTATGATTTGACTTTTTGATTTTTTTTAATTTGATATGACCTTTCAGTTCACCCATTTTTTTTTATATTGTTAATTGTTTTTTAGTTATTTAATATTTGGATTGAATTATGGGCCTAAATGGTTGATTGGACTTATATTTTTATAAGGCCTTTTTTACATGGGTTATTTACAGTGTTTAAAAATTTAGGGCCTTCCTTTGAAATGGGGCCTAAAACCCTGGCTTTTTTAAACATGCTGTTGGGCCGGCCCTGTGATCAAAGCGAGCACCTACATAGGCTTCGGTTCGACCACAAGCCGCTTGCCTGTCTCGCCACGACCTGGCCTCGGTTGTAGTTATGGTTTAGACCCAACCTTATACTTTTAGAGAAAATTCGTTTAACGAATTGAGTCCGAAATTCTGAATTTGAATTTAATTTTTGTCCATTGGGTTTCAAATTCGGACTAGTTTGAATTTAATTTTCTCTCTAGTTTTGAAATTTGAATTTCATGTTTGTTCTTAATAGGCAGACATCAATGGTTTCTTCTGGTCTGCAATGTGTATTAATTATGGGTTGCATCTATTCACATGATGGTTGTCCGAAATAGTCACCATTATATTTATATAAACTCAGAACCATTCTGCTTGGTGTATTAACTTCATAATTATTAATTTAGTCATTAAGGCAGTCATTATATTCATAATTTTTGGCATTAGCATACTACATTTTTATGAGAGTACAACACACAAATCTGGTTCGCTAGGCAATTAGATTAGAGTGCTACTTCTAATTGCGTAAAGATCATTGTATCCTATAAGACAAACAATTAGATTTTCATAAGCACCAAGTATGGGGACGAAATTTGTCTTATGGAAGTAGTGTCAAACACTAGTCTTGATTTATAAAGTTCAATCCCTATTCCTGTTCTACAATCGGGTTAGTTTTATTATTTTAGACTTATTTGTTATTACTTTTTCTTGCATGTTACTGTTTTATTTTTAATTGCATAAACAGATTTCTATGTTTCTGTTTAGAAAATTTCTAAGTCCAATATCATTTAAAAATCTCAATAAGTAATTTTGTCATATTGGAGAAATAAAAACAATAATATTAAGACAAATTTTTCATCTTGTATTGTTACTTATTGTGTTTTGATTCATCTATATAATAAAATACAATACAATTCAAATATCCAAAGACAAATAAAATGACTTTTGTTATTCGCGGTTGAGTTTGCATTGAATTTTATTTTAAAGTTAATCTAACGGCTAATATTAACACCCTAAATTTAATAGGAAAAATAGGCCTCTAATGGTGTGTTTAGAGTGACTTTTTAAAAGTACTTCTAGGAATTATTTATCATAAGTAATTTAAAAAAAAAAAAGTGTTTGAAACCACCCCACCACCATCCCCACCGCTCCACCACCACCACCACCACCCCACCCCCACCATCACTGTCGCCGCCACAATCACTATCGCCACCCTACCATACCCCCCACCCCACCACCACCACCACCGCTGATGCCACCACCTTACCACCATCATCACCACTTCTATTGCCCCACCATCACCGCCCACCACTACCACCACCACCCCACCATCATCACTACCACTACCACCACCGTCCCACCACCGCCCCACCACCACCATCCCTAATCACCACCGCTGTTGCACCTTACCACCACCACTACTGTCCCCACCATCACCCCTACCACCCCCACTGTCCCACCACCACCCCCATGACCATCACAACTACCACCACCATCGTCAACCCACCACCGCCACCCCCACCATCGCCACTGCCCCACCTCCACCCCCACCCCACCCTCACTGCCCCACCCCCACCACCACCACCATCGCAACCCACCACCGATTGCTACCATCGTCGTCCATGGCCACCATCCACCACATCGTCATTTTATTCTTATGTTTATTACCATTACCACCATCATCCCACTACCACTGTCGCCCACCGTTAGCACCCACCACCACCCATCGTCACCCACCATCGTCATCCGCCACTGTCACCTACCCCAGCACACCTACCACCACCACCTGTCATTGCCCCCCACTTCAGCCACTCACTGTCACCTACCCCCACCACACTTACCACTACCGTCATTCGCCACCACCCATCATATTGTCACCTAGAAGTACTCATCGTCGCCCACCACCACCATCATCACCGCCCACCACCACTGTCGTCGTCCCACCACCACTGGCAACCACCATCACCGTCGTCCACCACTACCATTGTCACCCACGGTTGCCACTATCATCATCGTCACTCAAGACCCACCACCACCATCACCATTGTCACCCACAACTGCTACCACCACCACGGTCATTGCCTTACCCACCACAACCATCATCGTCTCCCACCATCACCACGGTCACCCACCACCACTACCACCGCTCACCCCCACTACAATCGGTGCTTAAATTTTTTTATTTCTCCTCTATGTTTATGATTTGATTTTGGGTGTGAATACAAATATGTTGACAATTTTTTTTATTACTTCGTGTCGTTAGGCACTGGAAATAACTAGTGTTTAAATATTGCAACTATTAAAAAATTTTGAATTTTGCAATCTATAGCATTTTAATGATACTTGGAATATTTTGTGAAAAATTTATATGTTCTACTTATGTGTTTTTATGCTTATAAAAAAATAATACACATAAATAGTAACATAAAAATAATAATATTGTCTTTATTTTAGTAACTTGCTTTAATTTGTTACTGATTTTTTATTTTTGAATATTTTGAAATTATGTCTATCAGAAATCGCTTCAAATGAGAATAATATCTCTACTACTAAAAATTCGGTGGTGTCTATTTATGTACTTACTTATGACTCATGGAGAAAAACCTGGAACTATTTTAAAATATGGCAATAGAAAATATTGTTCTATCTCATTATAATTTAATGAATTTAGAATTGTTGCCTAAATTCAATATTGATGTAAATCATAAATGTGAGACATGTCTTGAATCAAAATTAACTCGAGCATCATTCCATAATATTGAAAGAAGTACTTAAACTCTAGAGTTAATTTATTGTGATACATGTGATTTGAAATAAATAAGTAATTTGTTACTTATATTAATGATTGTACAAGATATTATTGTGTATATTTGCTACGGACCAAAGATGAAGTATTAGAAAAATTTATTCATTATAAGAATGAGGTTGAAAATTAACTTGACAAAAAAATTAATGCAATAAGAAGTGATTGGTGTGATGAATATGATGTAACTTTTGATAAGTTATGTCAAGAATATGAAATTATTCACCAAACTTATGTGCCTTATACACCTCAACAAAATGAGATTGTTGAACGCAAAAATAGAACATTAAAAGAGATGATGAATACCATGTTGATTTGTTCGAGATTACCTTTGATCTTGTGGGGGGAAACTTTGATTTCAACAAACTATATTCTAAATAAATTACCCCACAAAAAAATAGAAGAAACCCCTTTTGAATTATGGAAAGGTCAGAGTCCTTCCTATAAATATGTAAAAGTGTGGGGGTGTTTGGCTAAGGTGATGATTCCTATTACCAGAAGGATTAAAATAGA
This sequence comes from Ilex aquifolium, assembly GCA_951799425.1. Lineage (NCBI taxonomy): Eukaryota > Viridiplantae > Streptophyta > Magnoliopsida > Aquifoliales > Aquifoliaceae > Ilex > Ilex aquifolium. The sequence continues at coordinate 13,646,246 of OX637395.1, forward strand.
ACTTAAGACCATTGATTGCATATTTATTGATTATAAATAGTAGTGCATATCTTTTTCTTGTGCATAAATATGATATTCATAATATACATGTCAATACAATTATTGAATTTAAAAATACATCATTCTTTGAAAATGTATTTCCGTGTAATAATGCATGTGATGAAAGTTCTCTTAAAAGAACTCATGATACTATGACTAGTAATATAGACCATGAGTCTACACATGAATAAAGTGAAGAGGCACTTAGACACAGTAAGGATGCAAGGACTTCTAAGTCATATGGTCCTAATTTTCTAACATATTTGTTAGAAGATGAGTCTCAAATCTTCAAGAAAATGATGTCCATTCCTGAAGCACCTTTTTTGAAAGAAATTGTAAACATTAAAATTTAATGCATCATGCAAAATCACACTTAGGAATTGGTAGATCTTCTTCTGAGAAGTAAACCATTGGGGTGTAAATGAATTTTCAAGAGAAAAATGAAAAATAATGAATCAATTGATAAGTACAATACTAGACTTGTAGCTAAAAGCTACTGGCAAAATGACGGTCTTGATTACTTTGATACATATTCTCCATTTACGAGAATAATATTCATTCGTATCCTCATAGCTATTGCATCATTGCATAATCTTAAGATTCACCGAATGAATGTGAAAAAAACTTTCCTAAATGGTGACTTATATGAGAAAATTTATATGCAGCAACCCGAAAGGTTCATTGCTTCGGGACAAGAGAATAAAGTGTGCAGACTTGTTAAATCACTTTATGAATTAAAGCAAGCACTAAGGCAATGGCATGAGAAATTTGACAAAGTCACGATGTCAAATGAATTCATAGTTAATGAATGTGATAAATGTGTCTATGTCAAAGACACAAGTAATGAATGTCATTGTTTGTTTACTTGTGGATGATATACTTATTCTATGTAGTAATAATTATATCATTAAAACTAAGAAGAAAATATTATCCAGAAATGTTGACATGAAGAATTTCGGTGTTGCAGATGTTATACTAGGAATTAAAATTTCTAGAACATTTGGTGGACTTGTATTATCTCAATCACATTATACTGGAAAAATACTTGAGAAGTTCGATAAGAATGAAAGTAGTATTGATAGAACACCAGTTGATATAAATCTTTATTTGTTTAAAAATACTAGCTAACGTATATCACAATTAGAATACTTTCGTATCATTTGCAGTCTAATATATATCATGAACTGCACTAGACTGGATATACATACTCAATTAGTAAGTTGAGTAGATATACAAATAATCCGAGAATAGACCATTGAAAGACAATTATCAAAGTTCTTAGATACTTAAGATATACCCTAAATTTTAGATTTCAGTATACAAGATATCTAGTTATACTTAAAAGGTATATTATTGCTAACTAAATATCTGATATAAAGGTTACAAAGTCTACAAGTGGTTATGTTTTTACACTTGGTGGTGCAGTTGTATCTTGAAAATCCTCTAAGCAAACGTGTATTGCCAGATCCACAATGAAATTTGAATTTATTGCTTTAGATAAAGCAGAAGAGGAAGCTGAGTGGCTTCGCCAATTTCCATAGGATATTTCAATATGGCCTACACCTGTGTCAACAATTTGCATACATTGCGATAACCAATCTACAATTAGAAGTGCACATAGTGATATGTATAATGGTAAGTCTAGATATATTCGTCGTAGACATAATACTGTTAGGCAATTGTACTCAAATAGGTTTATTTCCATTGATTATAGGAAATAAAAAAAAAAAAAAAATCTAGAGGATCCGCTTACTAAAGGTTTAAGGTCAAGTAAATTGCACATTAAGGAAAATGGGGCTAAAACCTATGACTTAAGAGTCACCTTAATGGCAACCCAAACTAGTTGACTGGAGATACTAAGATCTAGGTTCAAAAGGAAAACCGAATTATACGTAATTCAAAAGAATCACTAAGGAGATAATCTATCCTACTTATTACTATGATAAATTAGTGTTGTATGTAGAGTTTATTAGGGTAAGCTATACTTTTAATGACTTTTATACCTTAAAAATCTAAGTTGGATATTGCAGTATATTCCTAATAGGGGTAGCTTTTATGAGAATTTGTAAAGACCGAATTCTCTGAAGCATTTATGAAAATTAGAAGTTGTTCAGGGCCTAAATGAACACAATCATGAGAACCAATTGTGTTAGGAAAGAGACCGTGTAAAGACTATTTGATCTAATTTATCAAATAGCTGAATAGTTCAAGACACAACGTTCACTATTTAGTCGGTAAGTCTGATGGGTTTTACTATAGAAGGCTCAAGGCTAAAAACTACTTCTCTTGATGCACGATCTTTCTAAGATGCACTCTCCATAGTGTGTCAGCATTATTATTTGCATAATAACAGCTAATATTTCATTCATGTTGGGGTTTGTTGGAACCAAAGCAATTTTTGATTAATTAAAATTGAATTTTTTGGTCAAATTTGAGCCTAAATTAAAGTGAGACTTCGTGTTCTATTCCATGATGAGAATAATGTAGTATATTCACTTACTCAAATTAAGTAAGAAATGAATGATAAAGTATGCTCCAAAGTAACCCACTTGAAATGTGAAAATAGAGGTTGTGCAATGTAGAATTTGACACCAATCCTACATTGGTTGGGCAAGAAATTTTACACGTGCATATATCTATAGAGTTTGCTCTATGGGTTGGGTCTCAAGGGGTACCACACTTTTGTGAATGGAGCAAGAACTTACATGGTCTTCGATTCGACCACACATGCGTGGCGCCCGCCACGCCACAACCCAGGCCAAGCTCGGGTTTGAGTACGAGTGTAGGTTAGACCTGACCTTATCTTTTTGACAAAAATTACTTAACGAATTAGATCCAAAATTCTTAATCCGAATTTAATTTTTACTCATTGGATTTTAAATTTGCACTAGTTCGAATTTAATTTTCTCTCCAGTTCCGCAATTTGGATTTCGTGTATGTTCTTAATAAGAAGACATCAATGGTGTCTTTTAGGCTGCATTGTGTCTTTTGGGTTGCATTTGTTCGCATAGTGACTATCTAAAACAATCACCATTCTGTCTATATAAATCCATAACTATTATGCATTGTGTATGAACTTTATACTTACGAATTTAATCATTAAGACAGTCATTACATTCATAATTTTCGACATTAGCAGTCTGCATTTTTCTGAGAGTACAACACACGAATCTGGTTTGTTGGGCAATTAGATTGGGGTGCTACTTCTAATTGCATGAAGATTATTGTGTCTTGGGACACATATACTTAGATTTTCATGACCACCAAGTGTGAGGCGAAATCTATCTTAAGGATATAGTGTCAAATACTAGCTTTGATCTATAAAATTAAATCTCCATTCTTATTATGCGACTGAGTTAGTTTTATTATTGCATACTTACATGTTACTACTTTGTCTTGTATGTTACTATTTTGCTCATAATTTCATAAATAAATTTATATGCTTCTGCTTAGAATATTTGTAAGTCTAATGTCATTTCAGGATGTCAATAAGTAATTTTTTCATATCAGAGAAATACAAACAACACAAGTTCTGGGTAATTGTTGGGCCCCTCATAGATATTGTAGTTTTGGAGAAAAAGTTCAAAGCATGTATAGTAACAAAAGGGTGCTTTTAAAGTCCCCCACTACAAAGTTTTTCCAGTCCATGTGTGGAATGTTAGTCGGTGATGTTGTGGCTTATTGTTGGGCCCCTCATAGATATTGTAGATTTTTGAGAAAAAGTTCAAAGCATGTATAGTGACAAAAAGTGTTTTTAAAGTCCCCCGTTTGTTGGAGTCCATGTGTGGAATTTTACTCTGTGATATTTATTATAAAAGTAGAGGTAATTCGTATTTGAAGGCACGGTATAATGTTAATAATTTTAAGAGGAATATTAGTGATCGTTGAATGAGTTTATTTGAGACTGTCAGATAAATTTATTAAAACCTGTCATATTTCATAATATAAATATATACATTTACATTACTGGTAAACGGAGACAGCATCCAAAGAGAACCAACATAAAATCTTATAAAGGGATAATACAATACCACTCCCCACTTTTCGTGAAACTTGACACTATCGCTGATGGCCACTGGGCTAAAGGCTAAAGCTCAGGTGGTTAAAGGGACTTTTCCAGGTATGAAGTGATCTGTAATTACAGTCACTAGTCACTACTTTATTGAATGAGGGTTATGAATCATTTTTCCAAGATCGATAATATTATATTATTATTTAGGTTCCACTCATTATCAATGAAATGGGTATCTTGAAGGGACAATCTCTATTTTAGTTCTTCTGGTCCAAGTACAGAAAGTTACGCAAATGTTTCTTTTAGGGTCCGTTTGTTTAGAAAGAAAAAAATGACGAAAAAGTGAAAATGATAGAAAGTGAAATGAAAGAAAATAAAATGATAGAAAATATATTTTCATGCATATATTTGATTAGAATAAAAAATTTATGAAAAAATTGTAAAATTTTTTTATTTTATTGTTTGAAAGAAATGAAAGTTATAAGAAATTTTTTATAATTTAGAGGGTACTCTTTAAAATAGCTACTCAAAATATATTAAAATATTATATTCTTTATTTTAAAGAGCCATTTTTACAAAATTACTCCAACCATGCTCTCTATTTTACCTAACTACTATGAAATTTTTAAATCAAAATATTGAATAGTTTAACACGTCATCAAAATACAAAATAGTTATTCTCTTGGAGTGCTAAAAGAGTTATTTTGCTCTCCAAATATAAAATAGCTAGCAAAGGAGGCTAGCCAAATGTAGAGAGTCATTTAGCTCAAATGTGAATAGCTAGCCAAATAGCTAATCCTTTGGAATACAATTTTGTGGTTTGACTCTTTATTTTAACCAAAAAATGTCAAATAACTAGTCCCTTGGAGATGCTCTTAATTATATTAAATCGGTCTAAAAAGGAAAAAAATATATGTAATTATAATTCAAAGTTAAAAATTTTTAAATAAGTGACTCGTAATCTAATTCTAGGACAATCACTAACACAAAAATTTTTGAGCCAAATTATACAGTTAATCAAATTCATACCAAATTTTTTTAAAATTAATAATTAATAAAATATTTTAAATAAAATAAGAATAAAATGAGAAATTAGTTATAGACAACAACTTTCTTGCATTTCTTTATGTTTTTTACAAGAAAAAAAAGTTAGTTATTTGTGAGAAAATTTAAGTATGAAATAAAATTATTTTTTCTATTATTTTCCTTTTTATGCTAACCAAACACATGAAAATTTTTAAAAAAATATTTTTCTTGTATTTTATATCATTCTCCCACTAAAAAAAAGAATCCTTATTAAAATTCCCCTCATTAACAATTGTTTACATCAAAGAAGGACAAGGATTGATGTCAGCATTTTGCGTTTCGCTTTTGACATCATTAGATGGAAAGGGTCTATAGTTTGTTTTGCTACAAATGACAGAGTGATTTCGTGTCATTTCTAAATGTCAAATGGTCGCTGCGTCGTTTGAAAAAAGGTACGGAGGGAGGCAAGTGGGGACTACGGGGCATGGGCCCACCTCAATTCTTTTTGTAAATACATTATTTACATATATTTAAGTTAATTATTAGGTATATTTAAATATATGTCTTATGAATTAGCATGATCAATAATTAAATGATTATAAATTTTTGCACACACTTTGAACACATTACAGACATATTTAGATAAATTTCTTATATATGGAGCTCATTTTACAATTATTTTAGCTATGCATATTCTAAAAATTTGTTTAAAGCTTGAGTTTATATATATATACTAGTTATTGTCTATGTCTGAAGGCACATAATAATAAAAAAAAAATGGTTAACAATAAATATATTTATATTCACACTCAACATAGAGCAAAAAAAAAAATTTAAACACCAGTTGTAATGGGGTGAACGGTGCTAGTGGTGGTGGCAGGAGACGGTGATGGTTGTGGTGAGTGGCGACGACCATGGTGATGGTGGCAATCATGGGTGACAATCGTGATGCTGGTGGTAGATTTTTGGTGACGATGGTGGTAATGACAATCATGGGTGACGGCGGTGGTGGTTGTGGGCGACAACGGTGGTGGACAGTGATGATGGTGGTGGTGGGCGACGACGGTGGTGGGTAGTGATGATGGTGGTGGTGGGCGACGACGGGTACTTCTAGACGACAGTATGATGAGTTATGGTAAATAGCGGTGGTTATGGTGGTAAGTGTGGTGGGGGTGGGTGATAGTGGGTGGCGATTACGATTGGTGGTGGTAAGTTTGATGGAGGTGGGTGACAGTGACTGGCAGTGATGGTAGGCAATGATCGGTGGTGGTGGGTTGTGATAGTGAGCGGCGATGGGTGGTGGTGAGCAACAATGGTAGTGGTGGGTGTTGACGGTAGACGACGGTGATAATGGTAATTAATATAAGAATAAGATGAAAATTATGGTAGGTGGTGGCGGTAGACGACGGTCATAGCAATCAGTGGTGGGGTAGCGACAACGATGGTGATGGTGGTGGTGAGGTGGCGGCAACGGTGGTGGTGGTGGTGGGGTGGCGATAGTGATGGTGGCAACGACAGCGGTGGAAGTGGTGGTTGTTGTGACAGAAGTGGTGGTGGGAGTGGTGACAGCGGTGGTGGTTGTAGTGATGGTGGTGGGGCAATGGGGGTGGTAGTGGTGGAGCGGTTCCAAATACTATTTTTTTTTAAAAGTATTCATAAGTAATTGTAAGTTCTAGAAGTACTTTTAAAAAGTCACTCCCAACACACCCTTAGGAGCTTATTTTTCTTATTAATTTGAGGTGTTAATATTAGCCGTCGAATTAACTTTTGAATAAAATTTAAAGCAATCTTAACCGCGAATAGCAAAAATTATTTTATTTATCTTTTGAGATTTGAATTGTATTTATTTTTATTATATATATACATAGAAAATTTTCTTTTAAGGGTATGACTAATGAAATTGTGGAGTAAGACTTTTAAAGTACAAAAGCTCGTGGACGTTAATTGTAAATCATTATACTTAGTCTCATTTTTTGTGAAGAGTTCTAATTAATCTCTCTTTTTTTTTTTGTTTATATACGCTATGTACATCGGCGGTTGACCCTTTTCGTATTTAATGAATATTCAAATATCAAATATAATACAATAAATATGTTATTTTACTTCTATTACTTGTGGGAAAAAAAATAAAAAATTTTAGTTAGGGTGCCCACTCAAATCAAAAATTTTGGCTCCACCCAGAAAAGAGGTTTGTGTGAAATTTACCCTATTTAAAAAGAAAATTAACTCATTAGCAAGAAACTAGTTCTGTATCTAAAAAGCAAGACTTTTCTAGAACAAACTATAATGGTCCCTAAATAATGTCACAAGTTAAAAATATTTATTAACAACAGTAATTTTTGTCACCAAAAAAAAAAAGGAAAAAAACACCATCTGGCACCAAAAAGAGGAATTTTAGGAATTTTTTGAGACAACATTATGTAAATTTTGGTCGCCAACATTATAGTTGATGCCAGAAAAAATTTCTCCTGAGTGAACTATTGATGAAAAATTCATGTTTTGCAAGTGGTGATTAACTCTTTTCCATTCTACATCGAATTTGAAAAATAAATTTAAATTTCCCTGGCCCACACTTCATACATGCAATGATGGAACCTAAAGGGAAAAATTCCTCTTCAGCTTAACTGTTTGATTTCATGAGAATGCCTTCATTTCCTTCCATAATTATCGTCCCAACACTAATTTTTTTAGATTGAGATAGATTACCTACTAACTCATATACAGTAAATGATTTCCTTCCATAATTATCGTCCAGAGTATCTGATGGGCCCGGCCCCAAGGCCCAACTTAGATAATGGTCTCGGTCCAGATCAGGCCCAACTTAGATAGTGGGCCCGGCCCAAACAAGCCCTATTGGGTCTGACGCAGAAGAGACCCAGATCTATTTTGACTCACAAAAGCCCCGACAGCCACGTCATCCTAAAGTTAAGGAGTCAGCAACGCCATCAGAGAGTCTCATCCACGCCATCCTAGAGCGAGGAGGTCTGCCACGCCATCCTAGGACCAGATATTGAGGAGATTTTCACACCCTCTCTACAACTGCCTCATTTGTTTCGAGGATGGCGTCCACTCCACCAAATCAGTCTTTCTGTTATTGATAAGGCGCCTCAATCTGTTAAGAGACACCTATAAATTGTAAGCCCCGCCTACATATAGGGGGCATCTCTTACATCTTGTACCTCACATATCACTCACACTTGAGTACCCAACACTCCTTGAAACAATAAAACACTCAGGCCATCCTAGTCCTTCGTAGTGGAGCAGGTCACCTTGATCGAACCACTTAAATTGTGTTTTGCTTCTGTTGCCTCTCCTTATTTATTTATTGCACTTATTACTTGATAGGTGGTGCATAAAATCAATTTGTGCATCATCAATATCAGTAGGGAATTTTTTTGGATTCATTGTGAATCAAAGAGAGATTGAATCTAACCTTGAGAAACTATGAGCATTCTTGCAAATGAAGTCACCGACCAGCAGGAAAGAAGTTTATCGCCTGCCAGAAAGGATTGCTACCCTAAACGGGTTTGTTTCCTTAGAAAGGGATAAATTATAGGCTTTCTTAAATATGCTAAAGAAATCTTTTCAATGTAATGACCAATGCGAAGAGGTCTTCTGATCCTTAAAAACTTACCTGAACTCTAGTACTGGTCAGCGCTAAAACCAGGAGAGATCCTCACTATTTACTTGGAAATTTTAGACTCTTCAGTTAGTGCTTCCCCAGTCAGGGATGACAAAGGAGTCCACAGGCTTGTGTACTTTTGTAGCAAATCCCTCGGGGGTTCTAAGGAGAAATACTCAAAGATGAAGAAACTAGTTTTAATCATCAGTTTCTCATGTTCCGTGAATAGCCGAGACATTGAGGAATATCTAGAAAGGCATTTTTCGGGAATCGGTATGATTCTATCTCTGTTCGTTCCGTTTGAAGAAAGGAAGTATCCCAAAGAATCGATCTTTCTTTTAGTTGTTGAATCTCTCTTTGAGTTGCTGCACTCCAAGCACATTCCATTGAGGTGCCTACAAACCATCCGATGAAGCAAGTTATCCATAAGCCTGAGTCCTCAGGTAGGCTGGTCAAATGGGAATTAGAGTTGGGAGAATTCGACATCAAGTTCAAGTCACAAACAACAATCAAATGCCAGATCCTGGTCGACTTCATAACAGAGTTTATATCCTCCCAGAACAATTGTCTTATCACCATGGAGAGGACTTTGTACTAGATGTCCCAATCTAGGATTTGTATGTGGGGTAAGGTTTTAAATGCTAAAGGAAGTATAGTCGGGTTGATCCTAACCTCATCATAGGGGATAGAGCTGGAATATGCTTTGAGGTTTTATTTCAAGGCCTCTAACAGAGTGGCTGAGTATGAGGCTCTTATCGCTAGTTTTAAACTAACCTTATCAATGGAAGCTCAACAAATAGTGATCCACGGTGACTCCCAACTGGTAGTCAGATAGTTCAGAGTAGAATACAATGCTCGAGAAAAAAAGGATGGCAGCCTACCTCAAGATTGTAAAGGAACTATTGAACATATTATTCCACTTAGAGATGTTGTTAGTACCAAGAGCTAAAAATGCACATGTAGACTCTCTAGTGAAACTAGCGACTATAGCACATGGAAACCTCAATAGGACAATTCTTGCGGAGCACTAGATAATCCAAGTATTGACCAACACTCAGTAGCGGAAGTGTTGGGAATGAAAGCAAAATAGATCACCAAAGGAACACAAAAACAAGTAAACAGAGGACAAAAAATCTGCTCCACACTAATTTCACTCAAGAAACACCTCTATATTTCATCAAGAATGTTCACAATATCAAGCAATACAAAGGGGTAGACCAATCTGATTTTTCAGGCAGAACACACACAAAACAGTTACCAGAAATGGAGCTGTAGCTCCTCACGCCAAAACAGTCTGCTATGGCTCTATTTAACGGCCAAAAAACTGTTTTTCTTCCTGCTTTCCAGCCCCTTTCCTGCCTAGCAAAACACAGTTTTTTTTACTCTCTCTTTCCCTATTTTTTCTACACAGAAACACTCTGTTTTGGCAGCAACAGTCCAACCCCTTTTATACCCCTGTTTTCCAATAAAAAATCCTTGAATCTGCCCATTCAATGGCCAAAAGCCTCCAAGCATTAAACCAGATTTTGTCTCTTCAATTTTTCCGTGTAGCAGTACATGAACACTCCTCCAAAGACATGAACAGACCTCCCAAAACATTCTGGACACTTCTACATGCTTAAATATCATCTAACACCAAAACTTTTCAATATTACATCATAAACCCAAAAGTAAAATACAAATACTACCCTTTAAGAATTGGGTTTAAAACTAACATCCCCCTTCAACCCAATTCCTTGGGTTCTCATGCCTAACATTATTTTCAATCTTCCAAGCACATCATGCTTTAATGGCTTCGTAAAAATATTAGCAACTTGATATTGAGTCTTGCAATGCAGCAACTTCACTCTCCATTCTTCACATGCTCTCTAATAAAATGGTAGCGCGTATCAATGTGTTTACTCCTCTCATGGAACACCGGATTCTTTGCCAACGCTATCGCCGATCTATTATCAACAAGGATCTCTGTGGGAATTTCTTGAGAAAATCCCAAATAATTCAACAAGTTCCTCAACCAAATAGCATGACACACCGTTGAATTTGCAGCCATATACTCCGCTTCACATGTAGACAAAGTAACAATTGCTTGCTTCTTGGATGACCAAGTAAAAGTCGTATCTCCCATGAAAAAACAATAGCTTGAGGTACTTTTCCTTTCATCCAAGTCTCGTCCTCAATCACTATCCGAATATCTAACAAGTCTAAAATCATTAGTGCAAAAATAAAATAAGCCATCATTGGTTGTACCTCTAATATAACGTAAAATCCTTTTCGCCGCATTAAGATGAGTTTGATCCGGTGTTTCCATGTATCTACTAACCAAACCAACTCCATAAAGAATGTCCGGCCTTGTGCAAGTAAGGTACCGAAGACTTCCAACTAAACTTTTAAAGTAAGTTGGATCAACATTTCCATCACTAATGCTCTTCCTCAATTCTAATCCAATTTCTACGGGTGTGCTCACCGGGTTGCAAGAATCCATCTTGAACTTCTTGAGTATTTCCTTTGCATAACTACTTTGAGAAATAAAAATGTCATCTTTACTTTGCTTAACCTCAATGCCAAGGAAATGAGACATTAAGCCAATATCAATCATTTCAAACTCCTTAATCATACTTCTCTTGAATCCATCAAACATCATTGGATCATTGCCGGTGAAGATCAAGTCATCAACATAAAGGCAAACAAGTAGCACACTTCCATTGCCATCCATCTTCATATATAATGCATGCTCATAAGGACACTTTTGAAAACAATTCTCACGAAATTATTTGTCAATTCTAGCATTCCATGCGCGCGGTGCTTACTTTAATCTATAGAGAGTTTTTCTCAACTTGTACACTTTATCTTCATGTCTCTTTTTCACATACCCCAAAGGTTGTTCAACATAAATCTCCTCCTCAAGAAATCCATTCAAAAATGCTGATTTTACATCAAGTTGGTAAATCTTCCACTTGTTTTGTGCCGCCAAAGAAATCATCAACCTAATCGTTTCCAAACGAGCAACGGGAGCAAATACCTTGCCATAATCAATTCCATCCCTTTGCTTGTAGCCTTTAGCTACCAACCTTGCCTTGTATTTTTGGACTTCACCATTTGCATCCTTCTTGGTTTTATATACCCACTTCACACCAATTTTTTTGTGACCTTGGGGAAGACAAACTAGTGTCCATGTATTATTCTTTTCAATTGCCTTCATTTCTTCATCCATTGTTATTCTCCATTTCTCTTATTGAACCGCTTCTTCAAAACATAAATGATCACAATCCATGAACAAACAAAACAAATTCAAGTTACCTTCAAAAATTTTCGTAGATTCATAAATCTCTTTCAAACTTCTCATTTTTCTTGGTCTTTCACTTGAACTTGAATCCAATGAAGAAGATGATGATGGTGATGATGATTCACTCATAGAAAGGGAGATCCATGTGGAGGTGTCTGTGGCTCTCTTTGGACTTCCCTTGGTTCTTCGGACTCTTCTTCTTCAAGCATAAGTTCCACTTCGGTGGCTGAAATTTTTTCTTTCCAATCCCACATGTCTTCCTCTTCAAAGATAACATCTCTAGTCATGATGAATTTCTTGGTAATGGGGTTGTATAACTTATACCCCATTGTTCTATCACCATACCCAAGAAAAATGCACTTTTCACCTTTACCATCAAGCTTTGTTCTCCTTGCTTCGAGAATCTTCGCATAAGCAATGCATCCAAAAACTCTAAGATGGGCTACACTTGGCTTGAATGAACACCAAGCTTTCTCCGGGGTCTTGAAACGAACACTTTTGGTTGGACATCGATTCAACAAGTACACTGCACATGATACGGCTTCGGCCCAAAATTTTCTAGGCAATCTCTTTCCTTTCAACATGCTTCTAGCCATATCAAGAATAGTCCTATTTTTTCTTTCCGCAACTCCATTCAATTGAGGTGTGTAGCTTGGCGTGAACTGATGCACAATTCCATGCTCATTGCAATAATCTTCAAATAAATCTAAACTATATTCACCACCTTGATTGGATCTCAACCTCTTGATAAAATAGCCACTTTACTTCTCAATAAGATTCTTGAACTCCTTAAAAACTTTAAACACTTCGGACTTCCTTCTTAAAAAATACACACAAGTCTTCCGACTATAGTCATCAATAAAAGTAAGAAAGTAACGATTCTTACCATTTGACATAGGCCTCAAAGGACCACAAACATTGGTGTGCACAAGCTCCAAGGGTCGAGATGCTCTCCACTTGACTTCTCTTGAAAAGCTTAATCTATGATGCTTGCCAAGAATACACCCTTCACATAACTCATCCGGATGATCTACATAAGGTAGACCCTTCACCATTTTCTTGCTAGATAAAAGCTTCAAGCCACCAACATTCATTGCTGTAATACCCAAACTTGTGAAAATTGAAGCATTCAACATTCCTCTTGTCAAAACCTTGATTGTTGTAATTGCCTCTTGCTCTTCCTCATCCTCTATCTCTTGAACCATAAGAATTTTGATTTCTTGCATCATTAGTGAATTGGCCTCTTCCACCTCTACCTCAATTAGCATAGCCTCTTCCACGACCTTCGTAGCCTCTTTCTCGATTGCCATAACCTCTACCTTGTGTTCCATTACCTCTTCCTTTTTGAGATGTACTTCCTTGAAATTCTCTTTTTTCATCTTTCAAAGAAAGCTTGGATTGGAGAGTTTGTTCAAGAGAACTTGAAGTCTTTTTATTAATACGTTGCTCATATATTTTCAATGTTGCCATCAATTCATCAATGCTCGTAGTCTTGAAATACATGGATTGCTCAATGGCTACAACAACATGCTCAAATTTTGGGGTTAAGGTTCGTAGTATTTTTTCCATAACTCGAACATCATCAATATATTCTCCATACCTTCGCATTTGATTCACAATCACCAAAGTTCTTGAAAAATACTCCGAAATTGACTCAGCTCCATTCATATTCAACCCATCAAATTCACTTCGCAATTTTTGAAGACGAACTCGAATTTTTTTATCAATGCCTCTATGCATATTCTTCAAAATTTCCCAAGCTTGCTTCGAGGTGGTGGCGGAAGAAATCTTCTCAAAAGTGTTATCGTCAATACATTGGTAAAGTAGGAATAAAGCCTTCTTATCCGACTTTCTTGATTTCTTAAGCACCGTCTATTGAGCATCATTAAGTGCTTGCTCTTCCTCCGTAGTCGGCTCGATATAACCTTTTTCAACAATTTCCCAAAGATCTTGTGATTGTAACAACACCTTGATTTGAATACTCCAATTCCCATAATTATCTTTCTCCAATTTGGGAAATTGGGGTTGAAGCATATTACTCATAGTAGCCATAACAACCATGCTTTGATACTAAATTTGTTGGGAATGAAAGCAAAATAGATCACCAAAGGAACACAAACACAAGTGAACAGAAGACAAAAAATCTGCTCCACTACCACACTAATTTCACTCAAGAAACACCTCTATATTTCGTCAAGAATGATCACGATATCAAGCAATACAAAGGGGTAGAACAATTTAATTTTTTAGCAAGAACACACGCAAACAGTTACCATAAATGGAGCTGTAGCTCCTCATGCCAAAACAGTCTGCTATGGCTCTGTTTAATGGCCAAAAAACTCTGTTTTTCTTCCTCCTTTCCAGCTCCTTTCCTGCCCAGCAAAACACAGTTTTTTTTACTATCTTTCTCTGTTTTTTCTGCACAGAAACACTCTGTTTTGGTAGCAACAGTCTAGCCCCTTTTATACCTCTGTTTTCCAATAAAAAATCCTTGAATCTGCCCATTCAATGGCTAGCAGCCTCAAAGCATTAAACCAGATTTTGTCTCTTTAGTTTTTCCATGTAGCAGTACATGAACACTCCTCCAAAGACATGAACAAACCTCCCAAACATTCTGGATACCTCTACATGCTTAAATATCATCTAACACCAAAATTTTTTAATATTACATCATAAACCCAAAAGTAAAATATAAAAACTACCATTTAAGAATTGGGTTTAAAACTAACATAAGTTATGCCAATAGATGAGGTACCAACCTGGATGTATCCCATTACAAAATAGGGTCCTACCCAGAGATCCAAAGGAAGTAGCGAAACTCAGGAGCATGTTAGCTTCATACCAAATCGTGAAGGGCAAATCATACAAAAGAGGGTACTCCTGTCTCCTTTCTAGATGTTTCCCCTGTTGAAGACAACAACGTCCTTAGAGAGATCTACAAAAGAATTTGTGGAAACAAGCCCAACAATCCAATTCAATTCTCTGATCCCTCCAACAAGGCAACCACTAACCCATAACCAAATTTGATTAATATGCAAGATATAGTGCATGTAATTTCGCATGTATAATAATTTGGAATGAAAAATGAAATAAAAACAAGTTAAGTAGAGTAGGGACCGCTCTAGCCATCTTCAGACCATTCGAGTTGTCTTCAAATCGCTCGAGCAGGCTAAGAGTAGCCAGGAGGGCGATCTCTACTACCTACTTCTCATCCTTCTCCAAATTTTCCTTAACTGTTTCAGAGACTGCTCTAACTGAAGGCGAGCAAGTAGAGGGCGGTCCCTACTGGTTTTTAAGTTAAAAACCAAGCAAAAATATCACCTATTGAGCATTAAGGAGTGTTGCTCAAATAGGATCTGATATATGACTCAAACTATGTTTTCAAAACAAGTTTTAATGTTTAGAAAAATTTTCATGAAAAAGCCTAATAGTTATTCACGGATTAATCTAAATCCAATTTCTATATGTGATGTTGAAGGAAGAATCATGTAGGTTTTGGCATCTAGATCTTAGGGATCTAGTGTTGTTATTGGGTCTCTAAAGATATACGAGTTTGATTTTAGTATTCTTAGAGAGTTTTGTAGAGATCCCCTAACTAGGAGGTTGTTCTTATTAAATGAAAGGGGTCAAAGAGTTTAATTGACAAAGCTCCACCCTAATTTTCATAAAGAATCTTCAAAAGAAGATACAAGCTGTAATATGCAACAACTAACTTACAAAGTCAAAAAGAAATCTAGGGAGGGTACTAGTGTCCGCAGTAGCTCCACATATTTGCTTCCAAAAGGAAATGGAGAGGTCTTTATTTGTATTACTATCATGCACAAAACAAGAACTAGGGAGTTGCCAACATTGAGCTATTTTCCTATTAACATGGATGTCCTTAATACTGCAAGACATCAACTTAAACCTTACTATGCTTGTTATACTTTTCTAGAAGGTGGTTGGGTCCTTGAACCCATTCTTGAAGATTCTTTAATTCTTTCTCCAAATTGAGTAAACTTTAGTAACTAGGCATAACTTTCTTATTGTGGTCAAAATATGCTTTCCCTTCCAATTTATTGTTTCCCATTCAATCATATTCTTGGTGAGGTAGGGACTTTCAAAGAAGAGGTGGTTATAAGACTCATCAACACATCTACGAAAAACACAAGTGAGTCCCAAGTTGGGAGAGTAATTATGAATTCTATCCAAAGTTGTCAATCTTCCCTTTATAGCTAACGAAAGGATGAAACTCATCCTAGGGATGTTTTAGCCACCCTACTAGATGAGACCAAGAAATAGTGTCCTCCAAAGCATAAGAGGTTGTCAAGGTTCCATAAATAGTAAATAGTCGTTTGATCTGATCTTTTCTATTAGGTTGGGGGTAATAGTTAGGCATAGAGTTCCTAATTTCCATAATGTCATAACATTTTTTTGAATTATCTCTAGACCATCTCCATTGGCTACATTGATGATTTGACTTACTTTGGATTCTTTGGATATAATCATGAGTCCTATACAATTCCATCATTCCAAATCAACAAAGAGGGCCTGCAGTGTTCTGATTATCATATTATAGTGAGGTTTCTCTGCCATCTCCAATGTGATGAATGAAGAAGAGTCTAACTTTGTCCCTCATCTTTAGTAGTTTCCTCCAGTTCCAGAAAAAAGACTTGTGATGCTTTCACTGATACAGAAGCTCTACCCTTTAGGTAATATTGCTTCACCCAACAAATCTTTTCATGAGTGACTAGGTGCCATATGTTCTTAAGCATTAGAGTCTTATTCCATGCTTGCAAATCTTTCATAACTTAAGACTTCTCTACTAAGCATAATAGCTTGCTCAATTGGCACAATTTATGGATAATTTCAGTGGGCTAGGTATTGTAGTTCCCTAGTAAGTTCTTGAAATAGTAAAGTATTTCACCTTTGAGTTTGTCTTCCCCTTCTACCAAACTCCCATCCCGTCTTTTTATGAAACTAATCTTGATTCTATTTATTGTGTTGATGATGGATTTAAAAAATAGAGCTGAGTTTCTATCCCCATATTTAAGTCAGTGGATCTTAGACCTTTTCAATTCTGCAGTTTATTAGTTCATTTACCTAGCCATTGGGACAATGGTCCATTGGTTTATCGTCAATCTACCTTTGTCAAGCATCAATTGTTGTCTTAGTTTTAATTGTTCTGATTGCAACATCACCTACCTTGTCCTTCTTGTTCTTTTTAAGTTCAACCTTGACCAATCTAAGCTTTTGGCAAACTTGGTATTGCTTAGTCCCCTTGATTGGTGTTTTCCAGACTTCACTCATTGTTGGAAAGAAGTCTTATGTGTCTATAATAAAATTGAAAATTTTGAAAGTGCATTTCATTTGCTTTTGTTTTTCTTCATCTTCACCACTGTTTCTAATAGACCTGGAGGTAACAATATTGGTAATTTATTATTTGGAGGGTGATGCCCTTGGGCTTTGCCAACCACTACTTTGCGTTTTCTAGGAGATTTGGGTTTCCATTTCACATTTTTGTCAGGCTTCAGTGGCGGCCAGTGTTAAAGGTGGATTGTCTTCGGTAGTGCATATACCTTTATTGTCTTCCTATGGGGAATATGATCCAGTATTGCTTGTTGTCGCTTGGTTTCTTTGATCATTAGCAACATTACTATTGCCCTCCACTGCCAGCTCTAATACCACTGCTTACCTCTTTTTTCTAGCATTTCTTCTAGGACAGTTCATTGTGGCCAAACACTTAAACTTATGTGAACGTTGTGGACCTGCATTGATATTCAACTATTGTCCCTACAATCATCCTTTCCTTTCTAGTATTGTCCTCTTCTATCATTTGTAGGGATGACAGCGGACCGGGAAAAAATGGGTATTCGTCTAAACCCACCCCGTTTGGACCGGGGATAGACCATACGTATTGGACAGTGGATGTATATGGAGATACCCGTATAAACCCGTACGGGGATGAAGGCGGGGATGGACTGACCCTTACCCCCACCCCGCCCCGCCCCGCCCCCGATACCTGTTATATAAATATAAATATATGTATAAAATTAAATAAATGTTCAGGTCCTAACTTATTACTCTTCTCCTCTATCAACCTAAGCCAGTCCACCTCCAAAGTCCAACCGTCCAGGCCCTCCACAGCTCCACTGAACGAGTGAATGTCTCTCTCATCTCCTACGCTCAGCGTTTTATCTCTATCTTTCAATCATCTCTCTTCATCGGCTTTCTCTCCATCGTCTCTCTCCACTTTCCACTATTGGTTGAGCAGTAAGTCTATGTCTCTCTCTCTCTCTCTCACTCTCTCTCTCTCCACTATCGGCTGACCAGGTAAGTCATAGAGCTTTTTATCTTCCATGACTCGCCGATTGCACCGCCATTGTCGACTTTCTGTTCTTTTGCACTGCAGAAAAGTTGGTATAATAAGCTGTCAATTTTGAGCTAGTGGGTTTGTGCATTTGTGCATTTTTGTGGGTTTGTGCTTTTTCTTGGAATCTGATAAGGTTTGTCAAATTTTGATTGTAATTTCTACAGCATTTTTACATTTATAGATATAGATCAATGTAAATCTTGGGTAGGCTATATATATATATTGCTTGTATAAAGCTTGTTATGACATAAGTCCGAAGAAGATCAACACGTTTTGTATTACATAACAGTCTTTTTCCACTGATTTTTCCAATATGCTCGATATTCCCTCAAAAGCGAAGGTGTTATTGCTTTAGGATCAACAAGGGTTAAAGGCTTGGGCTTGGGCGGGTACAAGGGGACGGGGCTGGGGGACAGGGCAGGGATTACAAATTTATCCGCAGACGGGAATGGGGATGAAAATTATACTCGTTAAAGGGGGTGGACGAAATTTTTTTAAGCGAGTACGGGGATAGAGACTACTCCCTCCGCCCCCGCTTCGGTCCACTGACATCCCTAATCATTTGAAGGTCGAAGGAATCCAAGGAATCTTTGTTGGCCTCTGTTTTGACACATATTCTTGCAAAGGTAATTTTTTCCTTAGAGGCGGTAAGAGAGTCTACATAGAAAGGCTTCCTCATAGCACTAGCCATATAACTAAGCCTCCACCTCATTCTAGTACTCTAGGGGAATCTTTTAGAACTTGATCCACACTAAGATTTTGGAGTGAGATCCCTTAGAGAGTTGAAGTCTGGGTTGCCACTTCTATAGAATGAGTGGGCGGATAGAAAAAAAGCCAAGGGCCACGCCACCCTCTAAGGCCTTTGAGCTAGCAGCTTTGGTGACAAATTTGAAAAATAAAATCCTTGGTCATTTGGCAATACTTCCATTAGGCCTAGGGAATTTCATTGTCTCTGAACTATTGTTTTAACAACAGAAAATGAAAGTTTTTTGTCAATAAAATACCCAACTAAGCAGCAATCCCACTTTTTGCTCCCTATTTCAGCTACTATAGCAGGTGGAGGAACCACTATTCTGTTCCCCCTATTAGTTGGCTTGTGTGCAACCAATTAAGCATAACAATTCTAGGGGAGAAGGACCATCGACCTTTGAACAACATCGTTCTTACAAGCCATAAACAAATACGCCTATGTTCGTATGGGCATATTGGAACCGAGTGAATACATAGGGGTGGAGCACAATCTACCCAAATCGACAAAGGTTATGTGCCACTGATAGAGCATGGTATAACTTATCTTTGTCCATATGGAAGTGCTTTATGCACATTGAAATACTATTAGATGAAGCCTCAAAAAGCAAAAAATATGTTGTAGTTTACGTGTCACCTACACATGAGTTGGGGGTCGATTGAGTTTTTGGTTGATCAAAGTGGATACACCTAGCTTCTTGTTATACAACCGTTAATTGACTGAGGAAAACCCAATTTATAACTATAAAGGAAATAGATGGTTAGATACTTGGGTTCTCTTTCTACAACTTATTTGATATGACAAGCCCGGTCCTCGTCTCCTTATCTCTCGTGTTATAGAGCGGGGTCTGTCTAAAATCTATTCTTTTGTGGTATGGAAGGCACAAAATTCATGACTGTATCACATTATTTCTGCTATTAAGGGCAAGAAAGCCTAAAAAACAACCACGTTCTTTTGGTTGTAGATGCTGCTAAAGTAATTGACTATATCGTGTATAGTAGTATCCTCTTGTTAGTGCTTGTTTGAGTTTTTGTAAATCAACCCAGCAAACAAGGGCAAGATGCTACTAGGGGATCCGAGAATAATTAGATCCTATGAAGGGAAACACTCATGCATAATGTTTTTTTAATTTTTTTTTTGGCTTTTTTTTTTTTTTAGGGGGGAGGGGGGTGATAGTATCTTGTTAATTATAATTCCTCAAACTTTGAAGCACAACTGGTAGATATTATTCCACAAAGTTCTTGACCTAGCGAGACTTTTGTGATGGTGAGGGACTGTATGTAAATCACTTCAATCCTTTCCAAATTTTCTTAAGGATGTAAGCTAATACATATTTGAAAATTAATCCGTGTCTAAAGGCACGATATAACATAAAATTTAGATGCCTAAAAAATTGTTCCCAATATTTTTCTATCCTTTTTTTAATTACATAATTTAAAATTAATTTTTACCCATTATTTAAAAAAAAAATCAATAAAATTTTCTCAAATACATAACCTTAAAAAAAATCATCGTGCATACTGTCTTATATGAATAATATTTGAAATAAAATTTGTATTAAGTGACAAATTAATCAAAAATTAAATGATTCAACTTGTGATAGAAATGAGCAAGAAAAACATACGGGCAACCTGCCCTAAAAATTGTTATCGTAACTGATGGTGTGTAAAAGGTGATTAAGGAGAGTGTGTATACTTTGGGATTTGATCTGATCTAGAAGGCTCTTAGAAATAATGTGGTCACTTTATCGGGGGGAAAAGAGTGGATTGCACAGAGGAGTTATAGTGGTTCACTAGCTCGGGAGCTCGGCTAATCCACTATTCGAGAGAGTCTTTTGCTCCTCAGAATTATATTAAAGATAAAGAAAAGATTACACAGTCTTCTTGGTCTTATTCTTTTTTTTTTCTTGCCTCAAAGTGAGGACTTTGTACGGTATTTATAGCTTAGTTCCTAGTTCCATGGGGTCTGGGGCGAGATCTTCGCTTCTCTTTTGTAACGCTTTGCTTGATTTCAGGCGATGATTTAGGTGGTTGAGGTTCTTGCGCCTAAACTGACGTTTACTGTCGTTGAGGGGATGTTTAGTAGTTGTCAGCCGTCTTCCACTCATTTTCTTTGAGGTGTAGGTCGAGGGAGCCCAAAGTCTAGACCTCGGAGCTCAGGCTTCCTTGGCTGAGCTCCCTTCCATACATCAATACTCGAGCTAAGACTTGAAATTTTTTTAGGTATCATCAGTAAACTTCTTTACATACCGAAACTTATCTCCAATCCTTAATTTTGATTTATATAATTTACAATCATTGATTAAAAAAAGTAAAGAAATAAAAAAAAAGTTTACGCGTGGTAAAATTTTATTAGATTAATACCGTAACGGAATCCAATTATTAACATAACATCCGTTTGCGCGTCGCACATGCTAATGCAATCAAGCGTAAACAACGTCTTCCACTTGCTGACGTCCTTTCAATTTCTTTTTAGACATATACAAACGGGTCAACCCGAAAACCAATCCCAGATAAAGCCAAATCTTGCCGGGCACTGTTGAAGTCCACATTCAAGTGGTTGATACAAATGTGTACCCTCCTTCTCAAAACCCTAGGCTGGCAGTGAATTTTCAGTTTCAGTACTTCCCTTTGTCCCCCACAAACCTACGAGCTTTTGAAGGGAGGTGTTGGTGGGAACAATTTTAAATATTGGCTTTGCTTCGGACACACAGGTCAGGCCCCCACCTTCTTCTATTTCTCCCCAAATTCTGATTTTCCTTCGAAAATTTCTCTCTCTCTCTCTCCCTATATATATATATATATATCTGTGTGTGTGTGTACTGTTTCATTTATAATGAATTGGTTTTGGTGCGATATGAGCATTTCATTTTATTAGTTAATTATGTTGACTGGTCTGTGTTTGTTGTTTCACCTGGAGGGGAGCGGCCCGTATGCTGTTACAAAAGAATAGCACATTGTACTGTGCTGTGCTGTTATTTAACTATGGCACAACAAGAGTATTCCCCTTTTCCTCCGCTCAAAACTAAAAACATATTGTTAAAACCAGGATCTAATTATGGTAGTTAATTTCACTTTTTGTCCGGCATAAATGTGATACATTTAAATATTCATATAATTTTGGATATATCTAATATCCATTTGGATTGTTATTCGATCCAAATTACATGTAATTAGAGCATTTCTAACCTTGGCTTAAATGTAAACTCAAATTTAAATTGAGTCAAAAATGGCTCAAAAAATTTCTCCAACCTTGGCCTCAAACCTATACCAAATTGAGGCAAAACTTATTCTGGAACCAAATTGAAGCAGACTCAAACTCTATACCAAATTTCTAGCGGTAATTTTTTAACCTATCCAAAGCTAAAAGACTTATTCAATGCCTCTCTCTAGTATGCTGTTTCCATCGCTGACCACCATCGAATATTTCATAAATCATTTGAAGACCTGTTGGTAAGTTTTTTCCTTTTCATCTTCCATTTTTTTTATTTTTTAAAACCTTAATCTCACCCACATTTCATACTATATAAACCCTAAGCATACCCATCAAATTTTTCTTTGATTTTTTCGAGTTAAACACTATCGGTAGTACAATTCCAGACTACCGATACTTCCTGAAATTCTAATCCTTCGCAAACCCACAAATTTAGAAATTTTGTCATTTTATTTCTTCAACCTTTCATTTTTGTTAAAAACGTATATTTTTGTGTTCTTCAGATCAGGTCCATGTCAAAATAATTATATATTTTTTCTTTCTTTTTTTATTTATCTGGATTTATAAAAAATGATGAGGGATTAGAACAATCTTAAAATTCTGGGATGGTTTCTTTATTCCCATGTAGTGTTATATACATATTCATTTTTTTTTAATTACTCATATGTGGAGATATGAAAGTTTCATTTATTTTATCAAATATCATGATTTGAATGACACAAAAAAATGAGTTTTAGGACAATAAAATAATTTTTTAAAAGATTTGAGTAGATATTTGGATTTATCCATTGGAGCACTCTATACCCAATCAAGTTTTTTATTCAAATTTGAGTCTAAATTTGAGTCATGGTTGGAGATGCTCTTACATATAACCATATGATGAAATAAAGTGATTATTTGATAAAATTGAGTCAAAATTAAGATGTAGCAAACACTCGGTTCTAAAGTTTTTCGGTTTTGGTCAAATTTTTGTTTTTAACGGATTCAAATATGAATTTTGAAAATATAACAAAAAAAATTTACATGTGTTACATTTTTATTAGACCAAAAAGTGAAAAATATAGTATCATATTTTGTCATACTTTGGCTTTTTTGATAAAATATGAAAATTTTAAATACGAACAATTAAAGTATTATACAAAAAAATATTTTTTTTGTTCTAGAATTAAAAAATTTCAAATAAATTGTTGATACCATTATTAAACCCAGTCTTTAATGATATGTTTTTACTGCGTAAAGTTTTTACTTGGAAAACTTTAGTTTTGAACGACAGATGGGGGAATACCCTTGTGCTATAGTTCACAAAACATGTAATAACACAGTGTGCTGTTTTTTTGTAATAGTAAAGGAGCTGCTCCCCACTTGGAGAGGCAAGACAACAAATAAGAAAAAAAAGCTTTGTCTTCAACTAACTTATGGATATTGAATTAAACATTGAAAGTGACTATAATGATAAAAAAATAACCAAAAAATAAAAAATGTTATTGGGTTTTTGATTGCAAATTGTGTAACATTTTGTGCCTTAAATTGAACTCTTATTTCAAGTAGGACAAAACCATCATATAGACTAGGGATAACAATGGGTGCATTGGCCCATCCCAGTCCTCCCTTACTAGGGTTGACTCCTTGCAGTTCGTTTTTACACTAATAGTAGATAGGAACTAAACTGTCTCATGACGTTCTAAACACTAATTTCCTTGTTGTATGGAATCTTGAAGTAGTTCACATATATCTCGTTGAATTTAGGTTGATGCCATAAATTTGTAACTTAAATTTTACTAATTGTTCTCAAAGTTGGGTCAGCCAACACTGAATTGGATACATAAGTAAAACATTTGAAATATAGATTGTTGTCCTACATGTAACACGGAATATATATGCTTGGAATTATGTGGTTAAATGTATTTGGTTCATTTGCAATGTCGAAAGATATTAACCAAGGTCTCGGGTTCGAGTCTTGGGAATGCAGCTGCGTTCGGTAGGGAGAGCTTTGCCGCCCTTGTGTTCCCACCCGGCTCGAATCCGGATTAGTCGGAGCCCAATGTGGCTTTCGGACACCGGATGGTCTGACCAAAAAAAGAAAGATATATCATGAAAGAATGTTTTCATTTGAACCAAATTTCCAATTGGCCCTCTGAGTATCTAAGTATAAGACAAAGAATTTAAAGGAGCCACAGGTCATACCAATCAAAAGGTGGGTACTTTAACAAATATCAACCAACAAAAGAAAAATATCTTGGTAATTACATGTGCATTGTACTTCAAAATACCATAGAATAGTTTTGTTTTAATCTATATAACAACGTTCATTCTGTTAAGATTGTCTACAACTTTGGACTCAAGGCTAAAAGCTCCTAAGTGTCCTCCACACCACATTTGAGAGTTCCACTGACCTGAGAGCTTACAATCTGATACTGTTCATATTTTGCATAAATCATAAGTCTCACGCAGCTCGGCGACTCATTACATCTTTGAGTTAATCCATCGTCATCTCAATCATCATCATCGACTTGGCTGACACCATTCCATGATAATTCAATACAATATGAATCCCTCGTATTCGACTTCTTCTCCTATATAGCATTTTGTGCGTATCTCATGATATTGTTTGACGACTCGCAACTGATGCGTCTCATTATCCTCTGATTCAATGATTGATATCGTGACCTTGAACCATGGTGCTACTACTCTTAATTTTGAGGTCTTAAAGTTCTATTGTGAATTAGTGGTTAATAAAAAATTGTTCATTGGTTCATTGTGGCCCATTATGTTTTAATGAAAAACACGGCACTAAGCGACTCTCACATCCCTTCGATAATTGGCCTAGCCTTGGTGATTGATGGGGGAAGCTTGCTTTGGTAAAAGCATGAACTGCAACTGCTTCCTTGTAAATGGATGTTTATGTTATTTAGACCATGGTTTGCTAAGTACTTTCTTCTTCTTCTTCTTCTTCTCTCTCTCTCTCTCTCTCTCTCTCACACACACACACACACACAAATTCAATTGGTTATTAGATGATGACATGAATTCTAATGTTTGATTGATGGTGACCCTATTTTGTTGCAAGGGTGAGACATTATATGGTTCACTAGGAGTGTGAATTGAAAAACAATGATATTCAAATTAAAATTTTTGGGATAAATCACAATTGATGCTCATTATAGGGAACCCATCTAGCATTGCACCACATTTGAATTTTGAGTTATGCTTGTTATTATAGCTTCATAGGTGATATCCTTTAGTCTTGGAATGTTTTAGTTAAGCAGATTTGACTAGAATATGTTCAACATTAGGACTCAGTTCCACATTCAGGGATGTGTGGGAAGCATGGTGTACCTCCTCATTTTTTCCAGGCAGTTTATAGTTTTGATCAGGGTCCAAGTTATGATACCGGTCATCAACCATTAGTAGTCTTTTGTTATGGACAACTTTCAAAGACTAGCTACGACAATGGAACTAAAATGCAAAAGCATCTCAATCTTTAAACTGATCCATGGAAAGCTATGCTGTGTTACTGTTGTACTTAAATGAAGAACAATGGAGGAGTTAATCTTTCAACTGCACTCAACCATCTCTTCTCACTCCCATATCTCTCTCTCTCTGTCACCTTCTTCCTATTTCACTCATTTATAATCACATAGACGAGCAGTTGTGTGCAGGACCCACTAGTCTAGCATTATGGGAGTGCAAAAAGTTTACCTAAAATTTGGATTTGGTGTAGCTTTGCTTCTTTATTGGCGGGATGGATTGCACCTCTTGTTATAATGTGAATTTAAATATTACATCTATGAATTTATGCAGCTTGCTTTATGTATTAATTGCAGTTTCAACTCAAATTCTATTTTGTTAGACATATTTACTCTGAATACTTTAATAGTTTCACAATTTCTTTTGGGGGAGGGGGTGTTCTATATAATTTGTGTGAGCTCCAGAACTAGTTTGAGTAAGAATGCATTCCAGTCTTATTTTCAAACTCATACTTTTGCATAAACTTGTAGTTATGCACTGCTACCTTGTTACTGTAATTCTCAAAGGAATGGTTTGATAAGTATCTGTGTCATGTTTGTTTATTTACTCAACAATCAACATTAATAGATCTTGTAGTAGACACGCAATTATTATTGTTGACCTTACAATCCTTGTCTTCTTGAAATTATTTTAGGGAAGATCCCAAAACTTGGATAAAAGTTTTAAACATGTGTGGAACATTTTTTGGTTCGTCTTAGTGTACCTCACCCTCTTGCTGGGAAAAAATTAAAAGTTTAAAAACTAGTTTTCTTGAATGTGAATCACATTGCTCGAGTCTTGTAACATTTTTTTTTTCTGTATGATAGTTGCCTATTCTACCTTGTTTCTTTCCCTTTAAGAGATTGAATGAAAAGAGTAAAGGGGAGAGATATTCTGCCCAGGATAAGATGCTGATTGCATGTCTCAAAGAATCACTTCAACAATGATTTTCAATGACAGGTGTCTTACGAGCTTATAGCATGATCACTTGATGCACGCATACCTTTGGAACTGTACATAGACTGAAACAAATAGGAAAATATATTTCATATTTCTTAAATAAACTTCCATTCAAGATCAGAACATGTATATCCTTCTGTATTAGAATTTACAAGCTTTGACTCAAAAAGATTTCAGATGAACTATAGAGAACAGATGAAATCGTACGTAGTATGCGTCAAGTCAAAACTAGTATCGAGAACTACAGGCGATCCTCTGTTTTAGGATCCAAAAGCTCTATTTGTCGGCAGGTTGAGAAGTGTTTCGCTAGAAACAGGAATGCACTTGACAAGCCAACCAATTGGCCATGACAATGCAGCTATTCCAATGCATATAGCCCATTGCACCCAGTTCAGCCTTTCAGTGTTGGCAAACTTCTTCAGAAACTCCACCATAACCACTTGGAGAACTATTGTGATCCCAACAATCCCTAGAAACAGTCTGTTCTTCAGTATCCCCTTGAATATGTTCTTACTCTCCAGCTTCCTTGCATTAAACTCGTTAAAAACTTGGCACAGGACAAAACTATTGAAAATGAGGGTGACCTTGACCTTATTGTCCACACCAAAGATAGTGCTTCCCTGAAACTGTAGGATCAATAAGACAGTTACCTGATACAAGGCCTGAGCAATGAGGTTCCTCCACATGACTTTGGTAATAAGCGGTTCGGTTCGACCCACAGGTTTCTTTGTCATGAGATCATTAGTGGGTTGCTCAGTGGCTAAGGCTAAGGCCCCTAGGGTATCCATGATGAGGTTCACCCAGAGCAGCTGGACTGCTGTTAGTGGGACTTCACCAGATGATAGTGCAGCAACAAAGTTGATGACTAAGGCAGCAACATTGACAGTGAGTTGAAATTGGATGAACTTTTGTATATTGTTGTGCACACACCTACCCCACTTCAAAACTGTTACCACAGATGTGAAATTGTCGTCCAAGATAACAATATCTGAGCTCTCTTTTGCTACTTCTGTTCCCTGGATCCCCATAGAAAGCCCGATATCTGCTTCTTTGAGTGCAGGTGCATCATTGGTTCCATCTCCGGTTACCGCTACAACGTGGCCTTTCTGCTTCAAACATTGGACCATGAGAAGCTTGTCAAATGGGGAGGATCTTGCCATTATGCGAATTCTTTCAATGTTTTGCATTCTTTCTTCTTGTGAGTAATTTCTGAATGTTACACCTTCGACTATTGCATTGTTCAAATCCTCATCAGGTTTGATAATCCCACATTCATTGGCTATAGATTTTGCAGTGAACACATTGTCTCCAGTGATCATTTTGATGTGAACTCCGGCGTCTCTACAGGACTGAACTGCTGCCCTTACACCTGGTCGGCATGGATCCTTCAACCCCAACAACCCTAACAAGGTCAATCCGGTTTCTTCGAGCTTTTCAGTATACTGTTGGTTTTCTATTGCAAACTTTTTGCAGGCAAGAGCGATACATCGCAAGCTTTTAGCAGCCATATCTTTAATTACTGTTTCAAACTGCACTCTTTCTTCGTCATCCATGGCTAGTTTCATACCATTTCTGACATAATAATTGGAACACATGGCTAGTATCATCTCAGCAGCACCCTTCCAATGTGTATGAACTGTGTTGTGACATATTTCCTTCACCAAAACCCCACTTCTTTTCTTCTCTGAATTGAAAGCTTCAACATGGAGAATCTCATGACCTTGCTTCAGTTCATCAAAATCCACACCCAACTCAAGCACAGCCCAGGAGAGGATGGCTGACTCAGTTGGGCTACCAGAAATTTGTGGCATTGAAGCAGAGATTGGTCTATAGACTTCACCAGTTGTATTTAGACCAACACCTTCTTGTAGCAATTCAAGAACATTCGGGGCTATCTCTGAAGTTGTCTTATCCTTCATTTCCTCTTTTCCTAGGAAAAATTCAATGACATTCATTTGGTTTAATGTGAGTGTGCCTGTTTTGTCTGTGCAGATGGTAGTTACTGAACCCATTGTCTCACAGGCAGAGAGTTTACGGACCATGGCATGATCAGCCATCATTCTCTTCATTGAATAAGCGAGAGTGAGAGTAACAGCCAGTGGCAGGCCTTCTGGAATTGCCACCACGACTATTGTCACTGCTGCAGTAACGATACGCACAATCGAATCCATTATATCATTGGCTTTGGTCTTGCTGCGATTGAATTCCCGGTGCCCACTTTCATCTTCTGTGTTTCCGGTGAAGTATCGGATTAACAAAATCACTAGAACAAGCAAAGCCACCAACAAACCAACCTTCCCGATATAAGAAGTCAGCCTGTTAAGCCGAGCTTGTAAAGGTGTCTGCTCATCCAATTCTCGAGTTATCAAGCTCATCATTTGTCCCCATGCCGTGTTCATGCCTACTGAAGTGACAAGCATGCGGCCATAGCCATCCGTCACTTTCGTTCCAGAGAGCAGGAATGGATTCATGTTGCAGATCTCAACATGGTCACTTTCACCTGTCATACTAGATTCATCTACCTTCAAGGAGTGACCATCCAAGAACAACCCGTCCGTGGGAATCTGATCGCCGATCTTTAAATAAACAATGTCCCCAACAAGAAGTTCGAAGATTGAGATCGGTTGGCGCCGCCCATCTCTCACTACTTCCACTTTTATGTTGCCGCTCTCTTTTGAAAGCTTCTCAAACTGTCTGTTCTGCTTGAAGTTGCTAATGGCAGAGACTGCAACGACTAGAACAACAGCAACAATTATACTTCCACCATTATACCACCCTTCTTTTGGCCCATCCTGCTTAATTCCAAACCCTAGAGACAATACTGCACACACCAGAAGTATGATTATGGTGGTATCTTTGAGACCTTCGATCACGAAACTGAGGAAACCTTTTGCAGGCGGCTTCTGGTACGTGTTCAACCCGAAAACATCGATTCTGTTCTGTTTGTCATCCATGTTGCCACTGATACCGGCTTTTTCGTGGGTTTCAAGAATTGCTGCAATTTCTTTCACCCCTCCATATTGAAGGAGGCCATCAAAGTTTTTGTCTCTCACCAGGTCAGAAAGTGGCTTTGGGTCGATATCCCGGAAGGTGAAGTGATCATCGTTGGGTTGAACATCAATGGCAACGTAAGATGGGCTGCGTAGAACCCTGGAAAGGGTTTGGGATTTCTTGGAGAGAGAAACAACAAAATATATGGCTCGGAACACCATCTGTAGTCGTTTGTGGGGTTTTCCTAGTGAGAAATCTTTGTGGATGAACATGGTTTTGTCACCGTTTCTAGGAGACTCTGGAGGCATTAAAAAATTGAAGAACAAGAAGGAAAGGATGTGCAGAGAGTCGTGTGTTACTGTGTCATACGAATGAGCCAACAAGAAGGGATTGATTCGTGACAGAAAGAGCAAGATGGTTTGTTTCTTTTATAGGAAATATTGAATGCGTGCAGTTTCCTCGTAATTTCACTGTAACTTCGTCACTTTTTCCTCAACGATAGTCTTGGTGGAAATATCATTAAACTAGTTATTTGTGTTTACCATTAACCTAACTTATGTATCATTTGTTTTCATTGATTGTAATATATTTGGGTTCCTCTCTATCCTATTAATTGCCAAAATTGATACTCATACGAGATTCTCTATGTTGAAATTGTGCATGCCGTGTTAGTTGATTATACATTTCCGTTCTTTCAAATATATATACAAGCGATGATAACGTGTAATGCACAAATTTGTATTTGCTCACCATCCACTATCTTTGTCACTATCTTCTCCTATCTCCCACTCCACCATTTAAGGCGTAGGGCAATACTTTGCATCCCAAATGAGTAGAACTTTTGGATGAGTGGGTCTTCTTGAAAAAAGTTAAAGAGATTCACTAATTGAAGGGCTTAATATTGATTTAGGATACAATTTGGAACCCCAAATTTAGGAGTAAAAAAGTTAAAACACATAATTATAAAAACTTGGGATGATAGAAATTAAGTTTTTAAAAATATTTAAATGAGGAGTTATTAGTTAGTGGAGGAATGGTTATTGCACATGATGAAATGTAATTAGATTGAATGCATTAAAATAACTTATAATTCTAAGAATTGAGATACTAGGGAGGAAAGGTCTCCCAATGTATCTCCCACTAATTTGTTTGCTATAGAATGTAATATAGAGAAATATATTGATATGGATGCTCATAACCCGTAGATGAAGGCACAATGTAACATAAAATTCCAAGTATCTAAAAAATTGATACCACTATATCTAATAACAATTTTTCTTTCATTCCTTTTTTTTTTAATTATATAATTTGAAATTAATTATACCCAATATTTATTTTTTTATAAATAAAATTGACAAAATTTTCTCAAAACACATGACCTCAAAAAAAATATCAGTATGTGTCAACTATTGTATAAGAAAAATGTTTGAAATAAAATTTGTATTGAGCAACAAATTATTTTTTATAAAAAATTGAAGACTTTTCTCCTATAGGCTCTATTGTTGCAGATGTGTAGCAGTTTCTTCGTCTATTTATTTTTTCTTCTTTGTCTATTGTTAGACGGTTAGGAAATTGTGTAGCTTACCAACTAGTTCGAAAGTCTAGATTACGTGGAAATATTGATGTTTGGGAAGGGATGACATCAGATTTTCTGATATCATCTCTTCTCTCAGACTTGACTTCTTAATAAAATTTCTATCGTTTCAATAAAAAAAAATGAAAATATTTTTGTATCAAAAAATTGAGTGGGGATATGTTTTTGTATAAAAAATGAACCATTGGACTAGTGCACACCCTCAAATTGTTTTTCTTTACATTAGATATGTACTTTTTAAAAAATAAAATTTAAACATATTTAATTATCCTCATAATATTATTATGTTCTTGTGATATCGATTATGATATTAGGACGTAATCCATTGTAACATTATGTAAAATATTGAGTTCTACTATTTAATAAAGTCTAATATTTGTCCAATGGCATAGCCATTGGTCCTCACTAATTAAATCTCAAATTAGGTGTAACCTGTGTCACACAATCCATGTGAAAAGGTCTATGCTTTGTCACTCTATGGGCGAATTCGCCACAAATTCAAACTCTCATGAATTCGCGGATTTAAGTTTACCAATTTGTGAATTCCACTAAAAAAATTTGCGAATTCAATTAATACATTTGACGAATTAAACAAACAAAAGTAGCATATTCAGATTATTAAATCTGAATCAAAAAGATTATTAAATCAGTAAATTTTAAAAAATAAATTCTCGAATTAGATACGAGATACCATTTTTACCCCAAATTAATGACCCTAGTAACTCCCTAAAAGTAATGTCTAAATTAATTAAGTAACCTATTTTTTAAAAGTCATGATTTTTAAGTCAAATAATAAAGTCAATCATATTTATTGATAAACATTTTGCAAAATTAAAAACCCTATCAAATGACTTGAAAATTAAAAATGAATCATACCCGTAGATGAAGGCACAATGTAACATAAAATTCCAAGTATCTTAAAAATTGATACCACTATATCTAATAACAATATTTCTTTCATTCCTTTTTTTTTAATTATATAATTTGAAATTAATTATACCCATTATTTATTTTTTTTACAAATAAAATTGACAAAATTTTCTCAAAACACATGACCTCAAAAAAAATATCAATATGTGTCAACTATTGTATACGAAAAATGTTTGAAATAAAATTTGTATTGAGCAACAAATTATTTTTTATAAAAAATTGATAAATTTTTTTCAAAATACATGACCTTAAGAAATATATATCAATATATGTACACTATCAAATATTCGACAAAATATTTCTCAAAATACATGACCTCAAAAAATATATATCAACATGTGTACATTATCATATATAAACAATGTCTGAAATAAAATTATATGGAACCACAAATTAATAAAAAATTAAATAATTCAAGTTGTAATAAAAATAGGTGATACGATAGAAGTGGACGAAAAAAAATATATAGAGATAAGATGGATAGATTCCATCATTTTTTAAATTTATTTTTTCTCTTTCACCTTATTAGTTAAGAAGGTAAATAAAAAGAATTAAACTAAATTATTGAATAGTAAAAATAATTTTATACAAATAAATTTGAAACAATAATAGGGAGTTGAAGGGTGGTTACACAATGAAGATGATATAATGTAATTGGAGGAATGCTTAGTATGGTAATTAAAAAAAAATCAAAATTCTAAAAAATTAGGAAGTGTGGAGAGCAAGTTTCTCCCTTCTAATTTGTTTGTTATATATATATGCATCCCTACACAATATATATATATGTGTGTGTCCCTACACAATGTGTCATATTTCTATACTGATGATTTTTTTTTTCTTTTCCATACTTTCTAAAGTCTCTTAACATTGATGAGTTTGAATTGAAATAGTTGGCTCCCAACATACGCTTGAATAATTATAGTTATTATTGATTGCAGATATCGACCTTTACTTTACAGATGTGAGTCTAGTGTGACATTTCCTTAGAAAAGTTGACCGACCAAAAAAAAAAAAACACACACACACACACGCACACGGTTGCTCAAACAATAATATTCCACTTACCATCTATTTGCATCAAAATTTATTTACTAACTTATATTGCACAATCACAACCAGTGGGTGATTAATTGAATCTAATGGGACACATTAATTCAAAGGTTCATATAGAATTGGTAAGAAAAGGTTGGTTAGTAAATTAGTCAATCTAACAATATTGCTACCTAAAAGGAAAAAAAGAAAGAATACACTTGAGACTAGTCTAAATATTTATTTGGCAAACCAGAAATATGTGTCACACAAGCACCAAAAGCCAAAACAAAAGGTTCAGTGGAGCCAAAATGGTCAAAGTAAATTAAGTTTGAATCACTATCCACTAAAGTTTTCGTCATCTCAAGGGTACCTAAAAGTATTTTTATAATTCCAGTGCATTTTATCCAATTCATTAAAATATGATAAAAGTATTTCATATTTTTAAGTGTTCAATTGACCTGAGGTCGTTGATTTAATGTAAACATAGAAAAAGACTAACGATAAAGTTACGAGCTTTACTTTTGACGGTTTTTTTTTTTGTATTTTGTATCTTGAAAGATTTTAAATTTTTTATTTTGTATTTTTAAAAATTAAATTTTTATAGTTTGTAACTTCAATGTATCAGAAGTGTTATAATATGACCCTTCTGTTAATTTTTGTTATTTTTTCCGTTTGACAAGTCCGTTGACACTAACGGAAAAACTAAAAAAAAAAACCTAATAGAAGAATCACATTATAACAATTTTGACACTTTGAAAGTATAATATGAGAAATTTAATTTTTGAAGGTACAAAATAAAAATCTTAATTTCTTTTAAGGTATAAAATGCAATTGACCCTATTTTCAATGTCGTCCTTTTTTTTTTCCACCTATATACTCATTGGCGACACCATGACATGGGGGATATGATGTTTGCAGGCAATCGTCAGCCATTTGTTTATAAAAATTATGAAAAGTTTGGTGTAAATATAATTTTTATTTATTTTTCTCGATCGAAGATAAGTGTATAATTAGTTTTCACTTACAAATTGAGGATCTCAGTTTAATTCGTGATAACTAATATACAAATGAATAAAATTGAGAAAAGATGTATTAGACAAAATTTCACTTTGATTTAGGTGAACTCTAAAAGTTAAAAGGACATGTTCCGTTCAAGTATAAGGGACGAGATTGGCCTAAATTAGTTCACTGGTAACCTATGCTATGTTTGGATCATATTATGTCTCGTAACATTGGTTAGGTCTGTTGTCACCATAACCCCACATACATGATATGATCCAAACCCTGTGATAGGTGGCATAAATACTAAGTTACTTAGTCATGAGTTTTAAGATTTAATATATATGGAGATGATTGACGAAAATTCTGAAAACTTTTCTCTTATTGTCTCTATTGTTGCAGATGTGTAGTAGTTTCTTCGTCTATTTACTTTTTCTTCTTTGTCTACTGTAAGACGGTTAGGAAATTGTGTAGCTCACCAACTAGTTCGAAAGTCTAGATTACGTGGAAATATTGATGTTTGGGAAGAGATGACATCAGATTTTCTGATACCATCTCTTCTCACGGACTTGACTTTTTAATAAAATTTCTATCGTTTCAATTAAAAAAAAAACGAACATATTTTTATATCAAAAAATTGAGTGGGGATATGTTTTTGTATCAAAAATGAACCATTGGACTAGTGCACACCCTCAAATTGTGTTTTCTTTACATTAGATATGTACTTTTTAAAAAATAAAATTTAAACATATTTAATTATCCTTATAATATTATTATGTTCTTTGTGATATCGATTATGATATTAGGATGTAATCCATTGTAACATTATGTATAATAGTGAGCTCTACTATTTAATAAAGTCTAATATCCGTCCAATGGCCATAAACATTGGTCCTCAGCAATTAAATCTCAAATTAAGTGTAACCTGTGTCACACAATCCGTGTGAAAAGGTTTATGCTTTGTCACTCTATGGGCGAATTCGCCACAAATTCACTCTCATGAATTCACTGAATTCGCGGATTTAAGTTTACCAATTTTTGAATTCCACTAAAAAAATTTGTGAATTCAATTAATACATTTGACGAATTAAACAAACAAAAGTAGTGTATTCAGATTATTAGATCTAAATCAAAAAGATTATTAAATCAGTAAATTTTAAAAAATAGATTCTGGAATTAGATAAGAGATACCATTTTTACCCCAAATTAATGACCCTAGTAACTCCCTAAAATTAATGTCTAAATTAATTAAGTAATCTATTTTTTAAAAGTCATGATTTTTAAGTCAAATAATAAAGTCAATCATATTTATTGATAAACATTTTGCAAAATTAAAAACCTTGTCAAATGACTTGAAAATTAAAAATGAATCATACCATGTTGAATCCCATTTATAATAGAGTAGCATGGTGGTCGCGGTTTCTTTGGATTGATGATGTCATTATGTGTGTGAATCACGTCACCAACTATTTTCACTTACAATTTCTTTTAATGAATGTTATTGCGTTAATAATCGTGTTTAATATAAAAAAATGCTCTACTACTTTGTAAAATTTTGATTGCAAAGTAGAGAGAATGGAGAGAAATAGAGAACTCCTATGACGACTACATTAATTTTCTTGCACATAAAAGGGAAAAATACAGGAAATTCTTACAATAATAAAAAAGAACTACTCATCTACCTCTAATATAAGAATACTCTATAGATAATCCTTCTGCTCTTAAGATTTTTTGAATTTTGTCACTTTTAAGTTTAATGAACATTTGCCCCTCTTAAGACGCACTTGTATATATAAAAAAAAGTATTTGTTTATGACATTGAATTGTAACGCTTTAAAATGATAAAAACTTATCAAGATTAATTATAAATGACAATAATTTACATCATTCTTGGTAAGAAGATGCAATGTTATTTTTGTTTATACACGCTACATTTATCGATTTTAACCTTTTATGTTTAATAAATATTTAAGTATTAAATATCATTTCAATAAATATGAATTTATGAAGTTCTACTAGGGTATATTATTCTTTATCCTTCCGATGTACGTCAAACTAATGGTTCTGTCCCACCTTATGTTGAATCAAGTTATTCATGGAATTCACAAGCACGTCTAGTCAATGTTCATTTTTTTCCACTGACTCAATTGAACACGTTATCTTATGATGTATACAGTCCACCGTCAGCCTTTTTTTTATGACATAATTACGAGATTTCTTATGATTTTTTATTACAATGTACTTTTTTTTTTTTTTTTTGTGGAACCTTATTAGCCTGTCAACTAACAAGTCATTATCTGTTTGTAGATTACTTCTTCTTTGTGAGCTACATGGCATTAATCTGGGATAACTAAAAAAAAGTTTTTAAATCTTGTAACTTTGGATAAGTGCTTTGAATAATGTAGTGATAGTTTGGAACAATTTACTTAAATTACTTTCAAAAACGTTAAAGTAGTTGTATCTCTTAAATAAGTATATAAGTAGAAGAAAAAAAAAAGTAAACTATTATTAAAAATACTTATACGCAAAATACTTCTCACTTTTATCTTTACCACCATCGCTACCATTCACTAACACGACCCACCACCACCCATTTTCACCACTGCTATTGCCACTACTACATCTACCCACCACAACAATCCTCATCACCAATACCTTTGTCACTATCATCATTCCACCATAACTGTTTGATTAGAGACCAAAATAACACGAATTAAAACTTTAAGGATCAAATTGATAAAATTAATACTTTAAGAACTAATGGTGACAATTTATCAGGTTTATGGGTAAAAAAAATAGAAGATAAAGAAGAGTAGTTAAAGTGTTCAAAGAATTCATTATTATTCTTGAAAAAGTAAAGGCAGTAGAGAAATTTCATTTTATTATTTAAATTAACGGGATGACTTCATGAGAAAGCTTTTCACAAAACTCATTCCCCTCAAAAACTTAATTTTTTTAAATTAGTTATTTTTAAACTTATTAAATTCAAATTTTTTTTTTAAAAATGTCATTAAAAATAATGTCTTCACCACCAAAATGTAACAATGCAAAAATGGGTACTTAACAGCGTCACTTCAGCATCGCTTGAAGTGACGATATGGATTATTTGGTACAAAAAACTCTTCCAAGAGTGTGTGGATTATTTTTTTTGTTAATATTTCTTTCTTGTGGAGATTATTTTTTAAAAAGCTAATAAATATAAAGGATAAAGAGGGTATCTAAACTGAAATGGATGGCATGAACAATTGACTAACAGACGGAAAATGCATTACTAATTTTCACATTTCAAGGGATATAAATGTAATTTCAAAAACAATAAGGATGTCAAATAGTCAAAAACTAAAAAGGAATTCATTGTAATTTAATTTACCCTCGGGTAACATAAACTACACAATTAATCCAATTTTATTCGATTTAGCAAAGGGGTGGGGTGCACTTTTGACCGCAGCTATCACTTTTGTAATTTACCTTTTGGTTTCCTTACCGCTTTCACTTTGATTTACGTTTTTAAAAAGGTCATTTTAAAATGACATTTTTTACTATTTTTTTATTATTTAAAAATATTATTTGAAATGATGTTTTTGTGTTGAAGATATCATTTGTAATGATATTTTTTAAAAATAATTGAATTTAAAAAATAAGTTTAAAAATAATTAATTTTAAAAATTAAGATTTTGAGGAGAATGAATTTAGTAAAAAAACTCCTTCACTAGAAGTCGAAGAAGTGTGGTTTCCAAAAACCTGTTATTTTATCTTCTGTAAATGTGCGTTTGTGTAACACCCCGATTTTTATTTTATAAATTTATAGAGATATATATATAGTAAATAATATTTGTAAAGATGTAGATATATGTAGTGACATAAGAATAAACCGTAGGAATAAATGCTATGAAGACAATTTGATTGGGAAGTTACGTGTCGAAGATGTTTAAACTTGAAAAGGGTGATTAGACAAGTTTCTAAAAGTTTGTAGGTCAAAATAATGGTTCCATTGAATCCGGAAGGTCGAAAAACATTGGGAGTGGTAATATGGATGTATTGGAAGTTAGGAAGTGTCTCGGAGTTAAAATACACTTTAGCGAGAATTTGGGTAAAAATGGGTATTGAACACTACTTAGTGTTTTGGCCATAACTTTTTATGCTTAAGTCCAATTGATCTGAAATTTTTACAGTAGATAGTAGACATCTATGGCTACAAAAGTATGTCTCATGAAAATTTTCCAATTCGACTTCTAAATGGGTCAAAACTGCATTGGAAGTTGAAACAAAAATCTGACAGTCAAACCGTACCGGTACGCGTACCGGTACGCCGAACTCCAGAAGCTAAACCGTACCGGTACGCATACCGGTACGCTGAACTCCAGTAGCTACACCGTACCGGTATGCGTACCGGTACACCCGATAAATCCAGCCCGATCCGACTGCGGGTCTTTCTCCATTTCCTCCACTATAAATACATTTTGTCACCTCCTTAGCCTTCATTACACCACTCCAAACCCTAGAAAACATAAGAGAGGAAGAGAGAAAGAGAGAAACACAAGATCAAGAGAAAACAAGAGATTGAAGGGTTGATTCAAGATCAAAGTCCTAATTTTTTTCAAGAACATCAAGGTAGGGGTTTTTTCTCACTCACTTACATTGAGGCTAGGGTATTTATATATGTATGTTTTTACTATCAATGGTATATATATGCTATAGAATCATCATCTTTTAGGCTTTTTGCAAAGATTACATTGTTAGGGTTTAATACTCATTAAATCTCTTTTCTAACTTTAAAACCCTAGTTTTTGGGAGAGTGATGTATTTCTTCTTAAATGCTTCTTTATTATGAACTTCGAAAACCGTAGTTGTTGTGTGGGTAGAAAAATGATGTTATTGTGATCTCATGTATTTTTCTTTGTTGGTTGGGGAATTGTTACATAATATATCTTGGGGATTTTGGAGAGTTGCTTGTAAAATGATATGAATATTGGAATGGTATGCTTGGTTGGGTTGTTCGTGATGCCTTGAGGGTGAGAGGTTCCTTATAAGGATGCTCATGCCAAGAGAGGAGAGTATGTGATTTCCCTCAAGAGGTTCCTTATAAGGATGCTTAAGTTTGTGATGCCTTGAGGGTGAGAGGTTCCTTATAAGGATGCTCATGCCAATAGAGGAGAGTATGTGATTTCCCTCAAGAGGTTCCTTATAAGGATGCTTGAGTTTGTGATGCCTTGAGGGTGAGAGGTTCCTTATAAGGATGCTCATGCCAAAAGAGGACAATATTATATAAGGTGTGGGAAATGGTTTATATTTTGAAAAATGATGTTTATTAAAATGGGTTATTATTGTTCATTTCTAGTACTATTGCTATCTAAACTTGAGATCCTTGTTGAAATGTCACTGCCTTATTTCAAATTATGTATCTATGTTATGTTAAAAATGAGACCGGCCATTTTAAATACGTTTCTAAACCTTGTTTGGGTTTGAGAGAATTTTTCTACAGAGCTTCGTGCTCACCCCCTACCGCTAACATTTTTCAGATTTCCCTCTCGAGGAAGAGCTGGGAGTCGAGGAGCCCGCACACTGGGAGACTCCGATAGACGGGAGCGTGGATCCCGAGGTGGACACCTAGAGCGACACTTCCTTTTGTTCTAGACTAGGATATTCATTTTGAACCTTGTAAAGTCTAGTTTTATTTTGTTATTTCCGCTGCGCTACATTAGTTGATTTTTGGAATGTAAAGGCCAAAATGGGTCTATTCTTTTGGGGATAATGTTGTAAATGTTATGGATGACTTGATGAAGTCTTATTTATTGATGGATTATATTAGTGCTCTCATGATATGAATGTTTGAGAATGTAATGCCGTCCAGGGTGTGTTTTGGGGTGTTACAGTTTGACAGACATTCTTCTTTCCGAAAAGTTAGAAGTGTATCTTACCATACAAGCTACACTTTTTCAAATGGACTTTTAGTTCTCAAAAGTCTCAATAAGTTAAAATTGTACCATTATATTAGGAGATTTATTTTTCTATTTAAAATGTATTTTCTCTCTTTCCTCTCTTTTCCTCAAATTTTTCTCTCTTAGTTATTTCTAGGCATGTCAATCGTGTCAAATGAGGCGAGTTCATTTCGGGTCTTAGCAGATTCATATTAAAAATCACTTCACAAAAATCCGATTCGTTTATAAATTCGTGTCTAACGTGTCGTGACATATCAGATTCATGTAACATATGAATCGTGTATAATTGGTATATAAACGAGTCATGTAGTGTATTTTTTTTAATTGACTTCACTTATACTCGATTCGATTATTAATCGTATCATATCGTGTCGGATCAACTCATTTAGGAAACAGGTGGATTAAAGAAAACACAAACTCTCTAATTTCGTGTTCGTGTTCGTATCGTATTGACACCCTTATCTATTTCCTCCCACGCTATCTCCCTCCTCTCTCTTCTTTAAATTCCTCTCTCTTCCATCTCACTCTTAAAACTGTATATGTGTATTTGTGCGCGTGCATTCAATGATATGTTAATAATTGTCCTAAAATTAAATTTTTTGTTGCAGACCATCAAAATACATTGTAGATAAAGTGCGGCTTATTTACGTGGTTTTTTTAGCATTCAAATATTGTTCATTCACTGAAAGTATTTTTCTTATTATACTTTTTAAAATACTTATTTAAGAAATATTTTTTTTAATTTATAAGTCACTCCAAACACGACCTTAGTTCATGCGCATTGTTACTTGGTTGTGATCTTATTTCCAGTGAATGATGGTTAAACTACAAAAAATAAACGCTAAGTGCTTCTCCATGCTCATCTATTTAAAAGCCTCACTACATGCATTAGCTAGAATCGAGATAGTCGTTTTCATCATACACACATTGCCATTAGTCTAAGTATTTGTTTGACAATCAGAACAGTTTTAGAAAACAATAGTGAATGATCGATTGCTCTAATATAGAGATTTGAAATATTATTAGAATCATAGATATGAAAGAAAAGAGAAAATAGAACACAAAGAAGGTACATTGTTTAACAGATCATAGTTATATCCATGGACCAAATGTCTAATGTGTACATTTTATTTACATCAAACTCATCCTTAGGTATAAGGTGAGAAAATACATTTTTTTATGGGTATTGTGATCAAGGGTATTTCGGCTAGTTTAAGCGCACATCGACTAATATTTTTCCCGCTCTAGTCCAAAACAGACCATCCACGATAGAATTAGGGATTTCATGTGAGAAAAATCCCTCATAGTCAAGCCCCAAATGAATTAAATTAGATAAAGATAAAATTTGCATTTATACTTATCACCATCACTCATGTTTATATTTACTATTTAGATATTAAGGAAACTTTAACAACTGTCTAACACAAGATAATTTTTAATTTTGTTAAAAAATTACAATGTTGACAATAATAACTTTTCATGCCTTTTTTTACACTTCCATTAATCCTATTATCTCCCCAATCAAAAAATGTTCAAATTGTGCAATTATTCCCCGACTCTCAAACATTTTTGGAGCAAGAATCCAACTTTTTTTTGTTAACATGTTGTAACAATCCAACTTGAAGATCACCAAATTATTCCAATACGCTGATTTTCATAATTCGTTCAATGTTAAATCTCTCCTATAAATTAAAATAGATCCACTTGAATACCGGGGGCGGAGCCAGAATCCCATAGCAAAGGGGGCAAAATCTTAAAGGGATATTTTTTGAATTTCAAATATGAAGATTCAAGACTAAATTATTAAATAAAAAAGAAAACAGATACCATTCAACCTCAACAAAATATGAACAAAGAGGTATAGAATAGTATTTGTTTTGTATAATTCAATTCAGTCATATTAAGTAAAGACATAATATTCTTTTAAATCTCAAAAATTATCTATAGTCGACTAATTCTACGTTAAATTTCTTATCAATCTATCCTTTATTTTATAAGCTCAGTTGAGATCATCTCTCATCTTTTTGAGGAATTAATTCATTGGAAGAGTTAAAAATAGTTTTAAGTCAAGACATAATACCATTTACATCTAATTGTGATACTAGATATGTGCCCCTAAATTGTTCAAACCCATGGAGGTCTACTACACAATTATTTCTAGATAATCAAGATAATGTATTAAATTCATTTATACTCTCTTTATTATATTCTTAATGACTCTACTTCTTTCATAGCGTAAGAGTTCTCCTAAAGTTTTGAATTCTTAGTTGTTAACCAATCCGTAGGGGGATTGAGGGGAAGATGTCGGTGATATACTATAAAGTTATAAAGGTAAGTTCAAACTTGAGGGTACTAACACAGAATTTATCGAAGATGTTACAAAAATACAAGTGACGTCAGGTTTTTTCAGAAGAATATTTACTTTATTAGGCTAGCAGGTAGTAGGTCAGTACTTGTTGAAAAATCTGTTATTACACAACTATTTTAAAAGTTAAAGGGGGGACAATGTATCATTTTATAAGTATAATGACTTTTTAGCATACCTATATTAAGTGTAGTTATTCAAAAATGAGAGGGGCCCCTATAGCACATGTAGATCCGCCCCTAATACCAACTATAATAAAGTAAGTCTTACACCAGTACTTTAGTGAGGTGGTTCAGCATTGAGCGAATTGGGAGAATCTAATACTCGATATTATATATATAACCCTTAAATTATGACCCTTATGTTAATTAAGTTTTTGAATTTTTTTTTTGTATCAATTGAGCCATTAAACTCTATAATTATGTCAATTAAACTATTATGTCTGCCTCAATTAGATTTTCTATTGAAAAGTGGCGAACTGTGTCACTCACGTGATACAAATAGTTAGAGTAAATTACATATATGACCCTTAAATTGTGACTTTTGTGTCAATTAAACTCCTAAACTTTTTTTTTGTGTGTTGATCGAGATCCTAAACTCTTTAATTGCATATATTGAGCCCTTTTATCTTTTTGTGCTATATAATTACATGAGTGACACATTCTGACAGAGGCAGACAAAATGTCTCAATCACCACAATTAAAGAGTTCAGGGACTTAATTGACATAAAAAATATATTTAAGGACTTAATTAACACAAAATTCATAGTTTGAAAACCATATGTATAGTTTACTCTTAACTATACGGTGCTGCCCCGTTAGTTGAAACGAAATTGTAAAGCAATTTACTTGCAGTTACTTGACCTGAGGTCGTCCATTAACTTCATTTAATGTCAATATTAATAAAGAAAGACTTTTCTACCTTATCCTTCATTCTAAGTCACTTGGGAAACTTACAAGTAATTGTTTCAATGTCTGTCCTTTTAAATTCATCGTGGACTCATTGACCACATCATCTGATGACATAGGATTATGAGTCTTGCACCAATCAGAACATGACACATGAAAGAGTTTTACATTATATTATTTTGCTTTGAAAAATGTTACATAATTCGAATGAAACTCAAAACATAAAATTCAAATGCATATCATCCGTTGGATGAGTAGACCACACTAAAAAAATTAATGAGACTCACTCATCCAAAGGATGATATACATTTGGATTGCAACTTTTTGAATTTCATTTGAGTTTTATAGCATTGCTCTTTTACTTTACCTTATTATTTTCAATATCGCCGAGCAAAATAAACCAAGATGAGATCAATTACTAAACTTTATTTTTTAATCTAATACTATAAAAAAAAAAGGGTACCATAACCATATCCTAGACTCCTGTATGAAGTCTGCATTTTCACGACTTGTTTCTTGGCTAGGATAAAGGTTAAACTCCATGGTCCCACACATATTCTAGATTTGGAGAAAATATTCCGAGGCCCCAAAGCCCTTTTAATTGGATGTTTGTTTGCCTAGATAAAATTAGATCTAAGAGTGGGATTAGGTAAAATTAATCGAAGGGTCCTGCGCGGGGATAAATCTGCAAAAAAGGTAACCACCTTGGATGGACTGAGAAATTGGTCTGGGGACTTTGAGTAACCTGCAAGATAAGAGAACGCGTAGGCAAACCGATGGTCGGATGTGGCCAAAGAGACTCTAATGTTTAAGTCAGAAAGTAAGTCGAAGGTAATATGCAGTGAACAGACTAGGATTGAATAAATTACTTGGTACTCGAAGGTCTTTATTTATAGCACTAGGGAGATGTGTCCCAAAAGAACCCGAACTCTAGGTTGATTGGCTCAACCTCGTCATCAAGTCTTAAAAGTACAGGGTAGAGTTTGACTA
Source organism: Ilex aquifolium (assembly GCA_951799425.1). NCBI lineage: Eukaryota > Viridiplantae > Streptophyta > Magnoliopsida > Aquifoliales > Aquifoliaceae > Ilex > Ilex aquifolium. The sequence continues at coordinate 13,690,756 of OX637395.1, forward strand.
GGACTCTTGGTCCTATGTCCTTATCACTAGCTCATGATTTTTTCATTTCCAGCTCCTAGATATTCGAAGTGGTATTTGACCAAGACTCTAGGTCCTTGGTTGATCCTTCACCGAGTAGGATTCGTCTTGAGGAAGTAAGCACGCATGAGTGATTGTAGTAGCTTGAAAGGAGGTAAGGTAGCTGACCTATACTGGATCCGGGTAACAAGTATTGAATGGCAAGCTCCTCCCTCGAACTAGTGCCAATTGGCAATGGCCTAGCCAGGTAAATGCCGACTGGTGGATGACCCTTGAAGTGAATGTCGACTGGCATTTACTTCCTTATGCCTCACAATTGCCCCCCATACCTCAATTAACCAATTTGTATTAATTGAGGTATGTGTATGAAGATTGAATATCTCTTAGGCCCAACTAATTGGTAATGGGCTTATTTGGCCTAGAAACTAAGGCTTCAATTGCCTAAGTAGCTTAGGCCTTTAAATTGTCTTCCTCCTTCCTTCATTCCTTATATTGCTTTGGAGATTGGCTAGTGAGAAAAAGAGGGGAGGAAACTTGGAGCTTGAGAAGCCACTTACGCCGCCACCTTCGTTGAAGCCTCTGCCATTTGGATGTTACCTTATTGAGGTAAGTTTGAAAAATTTACAAGTTTCAAGTATGAATCTTTGAAAAATCTTCACTCATTCACATGAATTGTTGAATGTTCTTCATTCCCTCGCTTGAATTTTTGAATGTTCTTCATTCTCTCGCTTGAATTTTTTTGAATGTTCTTCGTGTGTTCATTACGTACCCATTTTGATTCGTGGATTTACAAAATTCCACGGACTTGGACATTTGTAACTTGAAATGAAGGATTCGAGCTTGGGTGTTGAGAATGCCAACTGGCAATGGCTATCCTAGGCGTGTGCCAGTTGGCAGCAAGGAGTCGAGATGTGCGCCGGTTGTCAGTAGGAGCCTTAGGCTTCTGCCAATTGGAAGTTGGTAGCTGGGTTGTGAGCCAATCGACATTGGGAACTTTGGGCTTCTGCCGATTGGCAATTGGATGCTTGGGTGCGATGGCCTAGCCCCCCCCCCCCCCCCCCCCCCCCCCCTCTTTTTGAATTTCTTTTGATTGTGCCTTGAGTATTCCTTGACCACTTTGTTTTGCTTTGCTTAGGTAGCCTTTGCGAGCTTGAATTATGGGAATTTATAGAAGTCTAATAGTTGACGATCAATCCTTAGTAAACTTCAAAAAGGGCTTTAACATTCCCGAGAGCATTGAGGTGAGGGAAACCTCTGGAGACCAGAATGACTTTCAGGATGGTTGGTATAAATGGTGTAAAATCCGGGCAAATTTGAACTTTTTCTGAAAAAGGGCAAAATGATAATTTGTCACCCTAATGCGTATTTAAAATATTCATGTTCTAGAGCTCGGATAACGAAACGGAGTTCGTCGTTGGATTCGTCTCGCGAAACCGAGTCATCCTGTCAAATTTTGCCGAATTCTGAGAGTTTGGTTTTTCACATTTTTCGAGGTGACTGCTGTCCAATGACCCCCCAAAACGAATTTTTTTATTAAAATTATAAAATTTCCTTAGAATTTGATGAAAGTTCAAATCCAATTAATTTGAACTTAAACCGGGACGAAATTAATCGTTTCGGGGCGAAAATGGACCCGAACAAGTGGGGGCCGTGTGGGTCGATGTGAGCCAAGTTTTAAAAATTATAAATATGGGCTAAATATCTGAAAAATCAGATATTTCCTTCCCCAAATCTGCTGGTTCCAACGTGTGAGAGAAAGAGAAGAGAAAAGTGGGAAATCAAGCTTTCTTCCACCGATCTTCGAAGTTCCGTCGCTCGGATTAACTCGGACCAAGAGTTAAAGTCGATCACCGCGACGAGGGCTACGTCTATATACCAAGAAAAGTGGATTTCACCGAAGGTCCAAAGAAAAGATTTTGGAGAAATCAAGTTCTTGGACTATTTTTGGGGTTCTTGACGTCTCTATACTTCAATCTACGCTACAAGAGGTAGGGTTCTTCCTACCTTGGTTTTATTCTTGCCTTAAGTGGGCCTTTTAACGGCTGAAATGGGACTGCATATAGGCTGTCCAAATGGACAGTTTTTGGACTGTTTAGGTGGCTGAAATGGGGCTGCATGTAGGGCCAATTCATGGACTGTTTTTAGGCCAATTCATGGACTGTTTTTAGGCCATTTCATAGACTGATTTTAGGCCATTTCATGGACTGATTTTAGGTCATTTCATGGACTTTTTTTAGGGCCATTTCATGGACTGTTTTTAGGCCATTCATGGACTGTTTCTAGGGCCATTTTACGGACTATTTTATGGCCTGTTATGAACTGTTTTTATGGCATGTTTAGGGATTGTTTTGAGGCCTATGTAGGGGCTGTTTTTGTGCTCCGATTAGGGGCTGTTTTGTGCTCCGACTAGGGGCTATTTTGTGGATTGTTTTTGGCCGTTAAGTGGGTTGTTATGTGGGCTAATACATGGGCGGTTATGTGTTAAATTGTGCCTTTGTGATTAAATGTGTTATTGGCATAAAAATTGTGATAACATGCTTGAAATTGTTTTATGAAAATTGTCAATGTATATATATGCTTGTGTTATATTGACATTATGGAGAATTATGGAATTATATGCTTATGATATAATTCTGCCATGGGATATGTGAAATGTATTGAGATTGTTCATTTGTCATTCATAGCATATTGAACATTGTATCGTTGTGCATAGAGGCATCACATTAATGGACATACGTCATGAGTGTGGGTGTGTGAGATGCATGATTGATCAAACACCTTGTTTGGTGGTTGGTATGTGGGCTCGGGAAAAAAGTGGATCGAAGATCCCCTTTGAATCGCATGGTTGCATGGAAGAAAACTTGTGTCGGGTATAACAAGTAGGGCTAGACTCTCCCTCGGGTGCAAAACCCGGTCACATGGTTCAGGCACTTCCCGGCGGTGAAATTCCAGAAAAGTGCTGGTGTTTACGGAACCGGTGGTTGAGATACCAAAATACGTTGCCCAACAAGATACAAGATTTTGGTTTATAAAAGTACTCATTCAATGAGTAACACCCATCAATAGTTTGGTTTTATAATGAAACAACTTTTATTTCAAACGATCATTGGATGGATTTTTCGTCAAATGATGGTTCATTTCACAAGTGCATTGCATGGTGTTGTGAGAATCGGTGAGGACTCGAGTTGAAGTTGTATAAGTGAGTCTCATCTCATTTCATGGCATGATATATAATTCCTATCATTGGATGCATATTCTTGATAGCAATGCTTGAATGGACAAATGTGTTGATTGTTGCATATACACATTGCATATGCATTTAAGGTGGAGAGTAGCATTTGTAGGATATACTCTACTAGGCGTTGGCTCACCCATACGGGAAACATTTCAGGTGCGGGTTATGCGCCGGCGGACGGCTCACAATCGGGGCCACATGGTTGAAGAAAAGCCGACTTATGACTTTTAATCATTTTTGTTTTGTAAAATTTGGCATGTAATGTATGTAAAGAATTGTAATTGGACTTTTATGGACTAATTTTAATATAGCCTTGCATGTTTATATGAGTGTGGATAGATGGACCCGGTGTGGTCTATGTTTACTCATAAATGGACCCGGTGTGGTCATTGTTGAATATTTGACCTCAGATGGGTCTTGTTATTTTGTGATGCACATGTTGTGTTTTGGGTAGAGCTCCCCGTACAAAGGAGACTCTACCCAATTTTGTTAAATTATGGACCTCGGTAAATGGGGCATAACGTTGTGATATCGAGTTACTCGGTATTCACGGGCATTCCGCGGGTTGACGATTAATAAAGGACCCCCGGTTTTTAGGGGTGTCACAGCTTGATATCAGAGCCTAGGTATACGATTACCTAGGGATTAATTGGGTGTGGGTCTAGACCATGACATTCATTGTGCATTTCATGTTATGTGTTTTAGTTGCCACATGTTATGTGCTATGTGTTATGTGATTAATATTCATGATAGAATATAGAAAAGAGGAACACTAGGGTTTGAAAAACATAACCTTGAGAGTTCAAAAAAAAAATAAAAATGAACGGGATAGGTCAAGGGTTAAACATCTACTAGTATGTGACACATGTTCTACTAGGGGGACAATGAGAGAATTGTCAACGTTTGTGTTTGATCCCTAATTTTGGGAGTTGTTGATCTATTGCTATCTCATGTGTGTGTAGATGGCAACTAGAGGAAGGGGACGTCGGGGTGGACGGAACAACAACCAACCACCACCGGCCTTTGACCAACAAGTCTTCATGGAGGCTATTGGTACTGCGACAGCTACTATTGCACAGGCCAGTGCTACAGCAGCTACCATTGCACATGCTAGTGCAAGTGGGGGCCAAGGAGGTTCAAGTCATCTCCAGAAGTTCAAGGCACATCAGCCTCAGATCTTCATGGGAGGGGCGGACCCGATGGTAGCTGATCATTGGTTCCGACAAGTAGACAAGGTCATAGGGGCAATGGAGATCACCTCCGATGCTACGAAGATAACCCTATCTACTTTTCAGCTAGAGGGAGAATCCCAAGTGTGGTGGGATTGGATCAAGACCTCCAAGAACTTGGGGACAATGACTTAGGCAGAGTTCAAGGAACTCTTCATGGGTAAGTACTTCTCAGCAGCTGCTTGACACGCAAAGGCCCGGGAGTTCTTAGACTTGAGGCAAGGAACGATGTCGATGATGGAATACGTGGCTAAGTTCACTGAATTAGCCTGTTTCGCCGACGATTATGTGGCCAAAGACATGGCCAAAGTACGTAAGTTTGAGGAGGGCTTGAAGTTGTCCATCCGGGACAAAATTGTGGGTCTTCTTCTACAAGAATTGGACACGATGGTCACGACAGCTATGGCCATTGAGAGAGAGATTGATGATGCAAGGAACATCCGGGAAGCGGGTGGTAAAGGCAAGAAGAAGGAGGGTCAATCCTCTTCTTCTAGTGCGGGGAAGAGGTAGAGAACTTCTGCTTCGCAGGGGCATCAAGGGCAGGGCCGCGACTATCAAGGCCAAGGTCAAGGTCAGTCCTCCCGAGGTGGGAGAAATCAGAGGCCTCCTTTTCAGGCAGGCCAACGGATTTGCTATCATTGCCACCAACCGGGGCATATGAAGCGGGATTGTCCTCAGAGGCAGGGATCCCAGGGTCAGGGGGCGTCTCAGTCCCAACCATCAGTGGGATATTCAAAGTCTCACTACATTCCTTCCTACCCCACTATGGGTCAGGGAAGCCAATATCCGTTCCAAGGTGTTGCACAGGCTCCTACCACTTCACGAGCGGGAACTTCGCAAGCAGACCAAATGGGCCAGGGTATGGGTCGGGTTCGAGGGCAGGGCTCACAAGCCGGAACTTCGGGGACCCAGGGGCGTGTCTACGCCATGATACCTCAGACTGAGCCGGCAGACCAGTCAGTGGTACATGGTACATTTCTACTCTCTCTCTTATGGGCTAGAGTATTATTTGATTCTAGTGCATCACATTCATTTATTGCTGCATCTTGTGTGAAAGACGTGGGCTTAGAGGTTGAGACCTTAGAAGAGCCATTGCATGTGAGTTCTCCCCTAGGTGCTAGGGCGAGGGTTGATCAGATATGTCGGGGGTGTGAGTTAGAGATCTCAGGGATTCTACTTACCGTGGACCTTCGGGTCATGGACATGCCGGAGTTCGATGTAATCCTGGGAATGGATTGGTTGGCGGCACACCGAGTCGTCATTGATTGTGATCGGAAGCGGGTCACTGCTTATACGCCTGATGGTGTTTGTTTCAAATTCTAGGGGGCAAAGCACGATGCTTTACCTCAAGCCGTGTACGACTCTAGATGACACGGGCAGTTGATGGGTTGGCTAGCAAGCCTTACCCTAGAGGACGAGGCGAGACAGGAGTTGGGTCTACCTCAGGTTGTGTGTGATTATGAGGATGTTTTTCCAGATGAATTACCGGGATTACATTTACATAGGGATGTAGACTTCACTATTGAGTTGCACCCTGGTACTTCGCCCATTTCTATGACTCCACATAGGATGGTGCCTGCTGAGTTGCAAGAACTCAAAGTCCAATTGCAGGAATTGTTGGACAGGGGGTTCATTAGACCGAGTACCTCACCTTGGGGCGCTCCAGTGTTATTTGCAAAGAAGAAGGACAAAACACTTCGACTATGCATAGATTACCGGCAGTTGAATAGGGTTACTATCAAGAATAGGTACCCTTTGCCGAGGATTGATGACTTGTTTGATCAGCTGAGAGGGGCACGGGTCTACTCCAAGATAGATCTCCGCACCGGTTACCATCAATTGAGGGTTAGGGAGGCGGATATCCCTAAGACGGCGTTTCAGACGCGATATGGGCATTTTGAGTTCACAGTGATGCCATTCGGATTGACGAATGCTCCAGCGGCATTCATGGATCTCATGCAAATGGTGTTCCAACCCTACCTAGATCAGTTCGTTGTGGTTTTCCTTGACGACATCTTGATCTACTCCAAGTCTGAGGAGGAACATGAGGGTCACTTGAGGATTGTTCTCCAGGCCTTGAGAGACCATCAATTGTATGCCAAATTTAGTAAGTGTGAATTTTGGCTTTCTGAGGTGAAATTCTTGGGGCATGTAGTGTCGGCTTTGGGTGTATCCGTGGACCCGGAAAAGGTCGAGGCAGTGATGAATTGGGAGAGGCCGAAGTCAGTCTTCGAGATACACAGTTTCTTGGGATTGGCAGGGTACTACAGAAGGTTCATTGAGGACTTCTCTCGATTAGCTGCACCTATGATGAGGTTGACCCGAAAAGAGGTCAAGTTTGAGTGGAATGACTTGTGTGAGAAGGCATTCCAGGAGTTGAAGAAGAGGCTTACTTCAACTCCTATTCTGATAGTACCGGAAAGGGGACAGAGGTACACAGTGTATTGTGATGCCTCTAAGGACGGACTTGGATGTGTTTTGATGCAGTCCGGGAAGGTAGTGGCTTATGGTTCTCGGCAGTTAAAGAACCACGAGCAGAATTACCCCACACATGACATGGAGTTGGCGACCATTGTCTTTGCCTTGAAGGCTTGGCACCACTATCTGTACGGTGAGCAGTTCGAGGTGTTTCAGACCACAAAAGTCTGAAGTACATCTTTACACAGCGGGACCTCAACATGAGACAACGCAGGTGGATGGAGTACCTCGAAGATTATGACTTCACTTTGCATTACCATCCCGGTAAAACAAATGTGGTGGCTAATGCACTCAGCCGAAAGTCACGGGGAGTTGTGGCTAGTGTGGCTTCCCGAGAGTGGCAGATGCTCGAGACTGTGGGACAGTTCGGGCTGTGTTATATGGGTCAGGCTCAGGGTACTTTAGGGAGTTTGGTGGCTACACTTTCTCTACTTAGTAGGGTGATTGAGTCCCAGAGTCAGGACACAGAGCTATTGTCCATCTGGGATCGTGTATAGGCAGGTATAGGTGACGAGGGCTGGGCCATTCACTCGGATGGTAGTCTTCGGTATTAAGCAAGGGTTGTGGTTCCTCAGTTGGCGGATGTGAGAGAGGAGATCCTTAGGGAATTTCACTGCTCCCGTTTTGCGGTTCATCCAGGGGGCACGAAGATGTATCATGATCTTCGTCGCCAGTATTACTGGAGTGGAATGAAGAGGCAAGTTGGCGACTTTGTCAGTCGATGTCTCACGTGTCAGCAGGTTAAGGCTGAACACCAGATACCAGCAGGTTTACTCCAGCCCTTGGAGGTAGCTGAGTGGAAGTGGGAACATGTCACGATGGATTTTGTGACCCACTTGGCACGGACATCGCGGGGAAATGACCTGGTATGGGTGGTAGTGGACCGGCTTACTAAGTCGGCACACTTTTTGGCGGTGCGGATGACCTTCACACTGGAGGAATTCTGCAAGTTATATATACGGGAGATTGTCCGATTGCATGGGGTACTCGTATCTATAGTATCGGATCGGGATCCCAGGTTTACAGCTCATTTTTGGGAGAGTTTCCAGCGAGCCATGGGGACACAATTGATGATGAGTACTGCTTTTCATCCCCAAACGGACAGTTAGTCGGAGAGGACCATCCAGACCTTAGAGGACATGCTACGGGCATGCGTCCTAGATCTCAAGGGTAGCTGGGAAGAACACTTACCCTTGGTGGAGTTTACCTACAACAACAGTTATCAGACGAGCATATAGATGACACCCTATGAGGCACTATATGGGAGGCCTTGTCGATCTCCGGTTTGTTGGACGGAGGTGGGAGAAAGAACCGCTACGGTGCCGGAATTGGTTAGGGACACCTCGGAGAAGGTAGACTTGATACGAAAGCGTCTTCTCACGGCTCAGAGCCGGCAGAAGAGCTACGCTGACAAGCGGCGACGACCTCTAGAGTTTGAGGTGGGAGATCATGTCTTCTTGAAGGTAGTGCCTAAGAGAGGGGTGGTTAGGTTCGGCAAGCAGGGAAAGCTGTCGTCGAGGTATATCGGCCCCTTCGAGATACTCGAGAGGGTAGGTACAGTTGCCTACCGGTTGGCGTTACCGCCAAATCTATCGGGTGTTCATGCGGTATTCCATGTTTCTATGCTCCGGAAGTATACTCCAGATCCGACTCATGTGGTGGATTGGGGCGAGCTTGTCGTTGATGCGAATGGAACCTTCGAGGAGGGACCGATACGTATCATGGATAGCCGGGATCAGGTTTTGCGAGGCAAGATCGTGAGGATAGTAAAGGTGATGTGGCAACACCGAGAAGTGGATGAGGCAACATGGGAGCGTAAGGACACTATACGTACCAATTATCCTTTCCTATTTGAGGATGAAGGTACATTCTTGCTGTCATTATGTATTATCTGACTGTTGCATACGCATGTGATTGCATGTATGTGTGTGAGAATTTCGGGGACGTAATTCTTTTAAGGGGGGAAGAATGTAAAATCCGGGCAAATTTGAACTTTTTCTGAAAAAGGGCAAAATGGTAATTTGCCACCCTAATGCGTATTTAAAATATTCATGTTCTAGAGCTCGGATGACGAAACGGAGTTTGCCGTTGGATTCGTCTTGCGAAACCGAGTCATCCTGTCAAATTTCGCCGAATTATGAGAGTTTTGTTTTTCACGTTTTTCGAGGTGACTGGTGTCCAGTGACCCCCCAAAACGAATTTTTTATTAAAATTATAAAATTTCCTTAGAATTTGATGAAAGTTCAAATAAAATTAATTTGAACTTAAACCGGGACGAAATTAATCGTTTCGGGATGAAAATGGACCCGAACAAGTGGGGGCCGTGTGGCTCGATGTGAGCCAAGTTTTAAAAATATAAATATGGGATAAATATCTGAAAAATCAGATATTTCCTTCCCCAAATCTGCTGGTTCCAACGTGTGAGAGAAAGAGAAGAGAAAAGTGGAAAATCAAGCTTTCTTCCACTGATCTTCGAAGTTCCGTCGCTCGGATTAACTCGGACCAAGAGTTAAAGTCGATCACCGCGACGAGAGCTACGCCTACGTACCAAGAAAAGTGGATTTCACCGAAAGTCCAAAGAAAAGATTTTGGAGAAATCAAGTTCTTGGACTATTTTTGGGGTTCTTGACGTCTCTACACTTCAATCTACGCTACAAGAGGTAGGGTTCTTCCTACCTTGGTTTTATTCTTACCTTAAGTGGGCCTTTTAATGGCTGAAATGGGACTGCATATAGGCTGTCCAAATGGACAGTTTTTGGACTGTTTAGGTGGCTAAAATGGGGCTGCATGTAGGGCCAATTCATGGACTGATTTTAGGCCATTTCATGGACTGATTTTAGGCCAATTCATGGACTAATTTTAGGCCATTTCATGGACTGTTTTTAGGGCCTTTTCATGGACTGTTTTTAGGCCATTAATGGACTGTTTCTAGGGCCATTTTACGGACTGTTTTATGGCTTGTTATGAACTGTTTTTGTGGCCTGTTTAGGGACTGTTTTGAGGCCTATGTAGGGGCTATTTTTGTGCTCCGATTAGGGGCTGTTTTGGTGCTCCGAGTAGGGGCTGTTTTGTGGATTGTTTTTGGCCGTTAAGTGGGTTGTTATGTGGGTTAATACATGGGCGGTTATGTGTTAAATTGTGCCTTTGTGATTAATTGTGTTATTGGCATAAAAATTGTGATAACATGCTTGGAATTGTTTTATGAAAATTGTCAATGTATATATATGCTTGTGTTATATGGACATTATGGAGAATTATGGAATTATATGCTTATGAAATAATTCTGCCATGGGATATGTGAAATGTATTGAGATTGTTCATATGTCATTGATAGCATATTGAACATTGTATCGTTGTGCATAGAGGAATCACATTCATGGGCATACGTCATGAGTGTGGGTGTGTGAGATGCATGGTTGATCAAATACCTTGTTTGGTGGTTGGTATGTGGGCTCGCGAAAAAGTGGATCCAAGATCCCCTTTGAGTCGCATGGTTGCATGGAAGAAAACTTGTGTCGGGTATAACAAGTAGGGCTAGACTCTCCATCGGGTGCAAAACCCGGTCACATGGTTCAGGCACTTCCCGGCGGTGAAATTCCAGAAAAGTGCTGGTGTTTACGGAACCGGTGGTTGAGATACCAAAATACGTTGCCCAACAAGATACAAGATTTTGGTTTATAAAAGTACTCATTCAATGAGTAACACCCATCAATGATTTGGTTTTATAATGAAACAACTTTTATTTCAAACGATCATTGGATGGATTTTTCGTCAAATGACGGTTCATTTCACAAGTGCATTGCATGGTGTTGTGAGAATCGGTGAGGACTCGGGTTGAAGTTGCATAAGTGAGTCTCATCCCATTTCATGACATGATATAGAATTCCTATCATTGGATGCATATTCTTGATAGCAATGCTTGAATGGACAAATGTGTTGATTGTTGCATATACACATAGCATATGCATTTAAGGTGGGGAGTAGCATTTGTAGGATATACTCTACTGGGCGTTGACTCACCCTATACAGGAAACATTTCAGGTGCGGGTTATGCGCCGGCGGACGGCTCACAATCGGGGCCACATGGCTGAAGAAAAGCCGACTTGTGGCTTTTAATCCTTTTTTTTTGTAAAATTTGGAATGTAATGTATGTTAAGAATTGTAATTGGACTTTTATGGACAAATTTTAATATAGCCTTGCATGTTTATATGAGTGTGGATAGATGGACCCGGTGTGGTCTATATTTACTCATAAATGGACCCGGTGTGGTCATTGTTGAATATTGGACCTCAGATGGGTCTTGTTATTTTGTGATGCATAGGTTGTGTTTTGGGTAGAGCTCCCCGTCTCTGAGGACAATCCCGCTTCATATGCCCCGGTTGGTGGCAATGATAGCAAGTCTGTTAGCCTGCCTGAAAATGAGGCCTCTGATTTCTCCCGCCTCGGGAGGATTGACCTTGACCTTGGCCTTGATAGCCGCGGCCCTGCCCTTGCGGAGCAGAAGTTCTCTGCCTCTTCCCCGCACTAGAAGAAGAGGATTGACCCTTGATTGATTGGAAAACGTTGTTGTTTCCTAACCTCTAAACATCACCCTCACCCTCAATGTGTGTATGGCTTATAGTGATGGGGGAGTGTCACTCTCCCTCCGGATGATGCAAGAAGATAGGAAACAACAACAAAATGGATGTGAATGTGATGAACAAAATAGATGGAATGAGATGCGGTGTGCACAAAAATGCTCCCCAATCGAAAGGAGTCTTTTGTGGTCGTGTGTTTTACTTGGAAACTATTCCAAGGTCGTCTCCTCAGGGAAGGAAAGGGAGTTTTGTGAAAGTGATTTTGCAAAAGTGAAAAAAAAGTGTAAAATCTTGTATTTGTGTTTTGGTGAGTTTTGTTCAAAATGAAAATGCAAGAAAGCAAGTGTTGGCTAATCCAAAGGGTTCATTCCAATGGGAATACTAAATCAACTCAAAGCCTTCCTCTGATTGAGCATGAATGAACGATTGATTCGGGGGAAGCTAGGGACGAGATTGGTGAGTAATCTAAGCATAAACCGTGACTAGGCCTACGGAATATCAAAGGCTCACCAACTCATCCACTCTCAACCCCGTCAAACCGAACCATTTGACTCTAAAGGGAGGAATGAAGAAGAGTTGAAAATGGTATTCCCAAGAAGAATTTTCCCTTGGATTAACCAACTTAAATCCTAGCTACTCATATTAAAAATGCAAGACAAGCATAATGTAAATAGACATGTAGAAGAAATGAAGATTAAAACTTAACTCAATGCAAGAGAACTTAAACTAAGAAGAAAAATATTCAAAACCCATTTCAAAGCTTGAAAATGAAGAACACTTATATAACAATGGTGAAATCTAAAACATGCAAGTAAACTTGGAATAAACTTGAAACAACTAAGATTAAAGTGCAAAGAATGAAGATTACAAGAAGTTTAAAGCTTACAACAATTGAAATGGAAAGGAAAATGAAAAAACATAAACTTACATTACACTATTCATTATCTTCTACATGGAACTAAAACTAAGCTTAGGTAGCCAACCCTTTACAAATGAATGGAATGATGAATATAATGGTGTGAGAGAGTTGCATTTTCGTCCATGAGGCTCCCCCCTAGCTGTGTGTACGAGCTCCCATCAAGAGAGGGCTGAATGGAAGGCTTTGACAGGCTAGGAGATCATAGCCTGGGCAGCCCACTTCCCCCCATTCCTCCTTTAATGCATTGGCCTTTAAAGTATTCCACTTGAGTGTAGGAGGCCTGTAAATGTGTAAGGAAATGTTGGGATAGGCGTGGGAGAAGTGTAGGTGGGACCCCCAAGCCTCAAAGTTGAGTTACAGGCTGTTTTCGCGACCAGAAGGTCCGGAGTACCGGTACCGAGTACCGGTACTGTTTTTCTGCACTGGACCACCTTCGGTAGAATCGGCATAACTCTTGATCCAACCGTTGGATTGGCCTGAAATTTTGACACCAAACAGAAGACACCCATATCTACAACTTTCATGTTTTGAACTTTTCCAAATTCTGAGTAGATCATGGTCAAAAGTGAGGAATTCCGAGGCAGTGCTTCCAATTGTTGCTGCAGCTGGTGCCCTTGTTCCCAAGCACCAATGCCTTCTTGATTTCTTCACTTTTAAGCCTCAAATTCTTCATGTATTGTGTCCATGCCTTCACCACACATCCATCAAGGTTGCAATGTCCTAAAATCAATCATTTAAGCTATAAAAGGTTGCAACATCAAAATATCAACATTATAGACAATTTTGGCTAACACTAAGTATTTAAATGCAAAAGTTGAGTTATAATGCATGTAATGAGCCCTTCAAATATGCAATATTATGCGCTCATCAACCCTCCTTCTTCTTGCCTTTACCACCCGCTTCCCGGATGTTCCTTGCATCATCAATCTCTCTCTCAATGGCCATAGCTGTCGTGACCATCGTGTCCAAGTCTTATAGAAGAAGACCCACAATTTTGCCCCAGATGGACAACTTCAAACCCTCCTCAAACTTACGTACTTTGGCCATGTCTGTGGCCACATAATCGTCGGCGAAACGGGCTAATTCAGTTAACTTAGCCACGTATTCCATCACCGACATCGTTCCTTGCCTCAAGTCTAAGAACTCCCGGGCCTTTGCGTGTCGAACAGCTGCCGGGAAGTACTTACCCATGAAGAGTTCCTTGAACTCTGCCCAAGTCATTGTCCCCAAGTTCTTTGAGGTATTGATCCAATCCCACCACACTTGGGATTCTCCCTCTAGCTGAAAAGTAGTTAGGGTTATCTTTGTAGCATCGGAGGTAATCTCCATTGCCCCTGACCTTGTCTACTTGCCGGAACCAATGATCAGCTACCATCGGGTCCGCCCCTCTCATGAAGATCGGAGGCTGATGTGCCTTGAACTTCTAGAGATTACTTGAGCCTCCTTGGCCCCCACTTGCACTAGCCTGTGCAATGGTAGCTGCTATAGCACTGGCCTGTGCAATAGTAGCAGCCGCAGTACCAATAGCCTCCATGAAGGCTTGTTGGTCAAAGGCCGGTGGTGGTTGGTTGTTGTTCCGTCCACCCCGACGTCCCCTTCCTCTAGTTGCCATCTACACACACATGAGATAGCAATAGATCAACAACTCCCAAAATTAGGGATCAAACACAAACGTTGAGAATTCTCTCATTGTCCCCCTAGTAGAACATGTGTCACATATTAGTAGACCTTTAACCCTTGAACTATCCCGTTCATTTAATTTTTTTTTTTTCCGAACTCCAAAGGTTATGTTTTCTAACCCTAGTGTTCCTCTTTTCTATACTCTATCATGCATATAAATCACATAACACATAGCACATAACATGTGGCAACTAAAACACATAACATGAAATGCACAATGAATGTCATGGTCTAGACCCATGCCCAATTAAGCCCTAAGTAAATCGTATACCTAGGCTCTGATACCAAGCTGTGACGCCCCAAAAATATGGGGGTCCGTTGATTACCCATCAACCCGCGGAATGCCCGTGGATACCGAGTAACTCGATATCACAACGTTATGCCCCATTTACCGGGGTCCATAATTTAACAAAATTGGGCAGTGTCTCCTTTGTACGGGAAGCTCCACCCAAAACACAACCTATGCATCAGAAAATAACAAGACCCATCTGAGGTCCAATATTCAACAATGACCACACCGGGTCCATTTATAAGTAAATATAGACCACACCGGGTCCATCTATCCACACTCATATAAACATGCAAGGCTATATTAAAATTAGTCCATAAAAGTCCAATTACAATTCTTTACATACATTACATGCCAAATTTTACAAACAAAAAGGATTAAAAGCCACAAGTCGGCTTTTCTTCAGCCATGTGGCCTCGATTGTGAGCCGTCTGCCGGCGCATAACCCGCACCTGAAATGTTTCCCGTATAGGGTGAGCCAACGCCCAGTAGAGTACATCCTACAAAGGCTACTCCCCACCTTAAATGCATATGCAATGTGTATATGCAACAATCAACACATTTGTCCATTCAAGCATTGCTATCAAGAATATGCATCCAATGATAGGAATTCTATATCATGTCATGAAATGCGATGAGACTCACTTATGCAACTTCAATCTGAGTCCTCACCGATTCTCACAACACCATGCAATGCACTTGTGAAATGAACCGTCATTTGACGAAAAATCCATCCAATGATCGTTTGAAATAAAAGTTGTTTCATTATAAAACCAAATCATTGATGGGTGTTACTCATTGAATGAGTACTTTTATAAACCAAAATCTTGTATCTTGTTGGGCAACGGATTTTGGTATCTCAACCACCGGTTCCATAAACACCAGCACTTTTCTGCAATTTCACCGCTGGGAAGTGCTTGAACCATGTGACCGGGTTTTGCACCCGAGGAAGAGTCTAGCCCTACTTGTTATACCCGACACAAGTTTTCTTCCATGCAACCATGCGACTCAAAGGGATCTTGGATCCACTTTTTCGCGAGCCCACATACCAACCACCAAACAAGGTGTTTGATCAACCATACATCTCACACACCCACACTCATGACGTATGCCCATGAATGTGATGCCTCTGTGCACAACGATACAATGTTCAATATGTTATGAATGACATATGAACAATCTCAATACATTTCACATATCCCATGGCAGAATTATATCATAAGCATATAATTCCATAATTCTCCATAATGTCCATATAACACAAGCATTTATATACATTGACAATTTTCATAAAACAATTCCAAGCATGTTATCACAATTTTTATGTCAATAACACACTTAATCACAAAGACACAATTTAACACATAACCGCCCATGTATTAGCCCACATAACAACCCACTTAACGGCAAAAAACAATCCACAAAACAGCCCCTAATCGGAGCACAAAAACAGCCCCTACATAGGCCTCAAAACAGTCCCTAAACAGGCCATAAAAACAGTTCATAACATGCCATAAAACAGTCCGTAAAATGGCCCTAGAAACAGTCCATGAAATGGCCCTAAAAACAATCCATGAAATGACCTAAAATTAGTCCATGAATTGGCCTAAAATCAGTCCATGAAATGGCCTAAAAACAGTCCATGAATTGGCCCTACATGCAGCCCCATTTCAGCCACCTAAACAGTCCAAAAACTGTCCATTTGGACAGCCTATATGCAGTCCCATTTCAGCCATTAAAAGGTCCACTTAAGGTAAGAATAAAACCAAGGTAGGAAGAACCCTACCTCTTGTAGCGTAGATTGAAGTGTAGATACGTCAAGAACACCAAAAATAGCCCAAGAACTTGATTTCTCCAAAATATTTTCTTTGGACCTTCGGTGAAATCCACTTTTCTTGGTATGTAGACGTAGCCCTCGTCACGGTGATCACTTTAACTCTTGGTCCGAGTTAATCCGAGCGACGGAACTTCGAAGATTGGTGGAAGAAAACTTGATTTCCCACTTTTCTCTTCTCTTTCTCTCACACGTTGGAACCAGCAGATTTGGGGAAGGAAATATCTGATTTTTCAGATATTTAGCCCATATTTATAATTTTTAAAACTTGGCTCACATCGAACCACACGGCCCCCACGTGTTCAGGTCCATTTTCATCCCGAAACGATTAATTTTGTCCCGGTTTAAGTTCAAATTAATTTTATTTGAATTTTCATCAAATTCTAAGGAAATTTTATAATTTTAATAAAAAATTCATTTTTGGGGGTCACTAGACACCAGTCACCTCGAAAAACGTGAAAAACCCAATTATCTTGGAATTCGGCGAAATTTGACAAGATGACTCAGTTTCGCGAGATGAATCCAACGGCTAACTCTGTTTCGTTATCCGAGCTCTAGAACATGAATATTTTAAATACGCATTAGGGTGACAAATTACCATTTTACCCTTTTTCAGAAAAAGTTCAAATTTGCCCGGATTTTACAGCGATTAACCCACTAATTTTTTAAACGGACTTAAGTTTATATACTATACTAGTGCTACCTTGTAATTGAGTTAAGTAATATCTTGAGTCTCACATGTGCGCAAAAGTAAGATTAGTAGAAGTGATACGAGTTTATCCCAAATTTTGAAGACCAACAAAAACTTCTATTTCTTTTCAATTGAATTGGACTTCCAATTTTAGAGTGGGCAAGGCCATTGGACTTGTCCTTGAAGTTTTAAAAAAAGGGTAAATTGGAAGGGGGTACATTAAATTTGGGTTAATTGTAAAAAAATATACATAAAAAATGTAGATTAAAGAAGTCCTTAATTTTAGTTCTTAATTGTGTCCAAGTACATAATTTGTAATTTTCAGATTTTCTTGTGACATTTCTTTCCTCCCTTAATTCATGCAATTATTTTTGGAAACTGTTTTTGTTTTTCAAATTATATTTATACATTAAAAATCTCATAATTTAATGGAATATTTGATTCTTCTATTTATTTGAGGATATATCATTTGGTTTGAATTTTAAATTTTGCAATAGTGTCATTTGTGGTGTCTTCTTCTTCTTCGGACTGGAAGATATTCATCACTACAAGTCTGAAATATTATTTCTTCATTATCATTACATAACAACAATTACAAGGTTTGAATTCATCACTCCAGTAGGTTAATGTCTTTCATTTTAAATGTGATAATTATGGTTTTTTATATGCGAACACCATAACTTACTGTCTTTAGTTATTGGCCTTAATGAGTTGTAATGTATACAAACACCTTCTTCAGTATTCAAAACAAATAGAGTCCAGTGGTCAGGAGCACAATCTTCTTTCCGACCATTTGAATTCATGGGAAAGGCAACATATTTGGAATCTCCCACGTATGGTATGTGCTTGTCTATTTCTACTTGACGAACATACTCTAAATTTGATTCAGTTACAAAGGACTACACATTCAAAATATGTAAAATATAACGTGTTATATATGTGCACAAATAAACTAATTCAGCAACTATTTTTATCATTACTATTTAGATGTCTTACCCAACAAAGATTGTTGATGAATCAACAACGTCTCTTAAATGTGGACATCTCATTGTATTCATCAATCCCTCTTAGCATATCAGCCCAACAATCAATGATCTGTTAAAAAACAAATTTTTTACAAGGGTATCAATTGGAATAAGGTGAAATAGAGTTGAACTCCCTCATAAACACTATTCTGTTACACTATTCAGCCAATATTACACTATCAATTAACACTATGGAACTAAAAATTGCAATATCAGTTATGTTTATATACTACATAACTTTTTGGGCCAATATAACATGTTGTTTATCAACTAAAGAAATCATTAACAATATTTTAATATGTATGTTGTTGTACAGTTCGCAACCTCCCATTATTTTCAACGCATCCTCGACATCTATGACACTTCCAATTCCAAGCCTAGACCATAATTTTCCACTAAAATGTCGTAAAAATGGAAAACAAACTTGTCATATATTTAAAAATAATGAAGTATGTGTGAACCGTAATTTTTTAAAAACACATTTTAATTGGGATAGTGACACTTACCCGTAACCCTCTGCATCATATATGGTCTTTAATTTGTTGAAATTAATCGCATACAATGCTTCACAATCACGCCACATTTTTTTAATCTCTTTCTCTATTTTCCCTTTAATTGTAGTGATCTTGTACACGTTGTCATCATCTTCAACAATCTCAATTGTTTCTCCAGATCCGACTTCCCACAGATTATTCTTCTGGCTCATCTCATCTGATGTCACACTTTGATTTTTACCTCTTTTCTTCCCACTATATTCAAATTCTCCATTTCTCTTTCTTTTCATATCCCTTATCTTGATGTTTTGAACCATTGATGTTTGCCATTTTACTGACATTACCCCCGGATCTTGAACTGAAATGGATTTTTGTTGATATTTTTGAGTTTTGACATGCACATATAACTCATTAATTTGATCAATCAGTTCAGGATTCTCATTTTCTCGATTTTGTATTGTTTCCTTGTACGCTTGTATTTCCGCTTCAAACCTTTCTTCCCGTTTTTTCATATTTTCAACTAATACATTCAACTCCTTTATCACCATGTCCTTTTCTTTTTTTCGACGCGAAGACAGTGTTTTGATTGTCTAACGAATCATCCCTAGCTTACAACTGTGCATGATCCAAAGAATATTTATCTGGGGCTATGTTCCCTATAACTATTTTCAATAAATCATTCTCCTTCATCAGTTCTTGAATTGTTTGTTTGTTTGTGTATTCTTTTTTTCTTACATCACAGTCATCTCCTACTGCAACATCACTATCTTCCTAAGTGCCATATTTTCCTAAAACTTGTTCCAGACCATCTTTACTTTTTCATGATCATGCGTCACTTCATTAATAGCAGCCTCAATAAGAAATTCAAACTCGTTACCATCATCACCAATTACATCCATAATGTCATCGTCATCATCAAAAAGTGTGTCATGATCTGTGTCCTCATATCCCCTGTCATCTTATCCTTCTTCATCCACCTCTACTTGTGGTTTTTTTACTTTACCACTTTTGGTCTTTTCCACCAATTCAGAATGGTCCCCTTCTTGTTGTTTGTTTCCCTTATATCTGATAAATATTTTCTCCTCCGTTGTCCTCTTGAATCTATGTCTCAATACCTTTGAAACATTTAAAATATCCACAATTGGATGCATTTAAACCTTTTTGAATAATTAAGTGTAACATAGAAGTGTAGCATAAAAGTGTAGCAATACAGTATTATTTTGCAAGTGTTGAACTATAGTGCTAAAATACAACATTTAAAAATTCTGTAACATGGACATATTAAACCAAATTCATTACAGCTGAACTAATTACATGTTTTGTCTTCAACTTTCCAAGCCCATTATGTTTCATAGCTCTTTGAAGACTCGGTAAATTCCATTTCACAATCCTTGGGATTTCGTTTGGCCTCTCAGTTTTGATAATTGTTGTGTGTTCACAAACATAATACTGCACACACATACAAATTCATTATGAGCAAACGCATTACTTTCATTTATTAAATTAAAGGAACCAAAATTGTAAATGTTATGGGGTTATTAAAAAATTACCAGTAACAACATTATGCATCCAATAACCCCTAATGGTGTGTCATTCTTATTCTTAAGTGAAGAAATAAGAGCTTCATGGATAGCACTTGACCAATCATACTTCTTCATTGCATCCAAATCCTCAATGTACGAAACATAGCTCCATTCTAGAGATGTGTCACGCCCTGAATTTCCAAAAACCCGGGGAGTGAGTGAAAAGGAAGAAGAAAAGTAAATGAAAGGTCATTAGGTTGGATAAATTGATTTTTCATTCATTTCCCCCGTTTTCCCATTTCTTTTCCCAAAGTTTTTCAAACCACTTCCCTTCCATTTTTAGCCTATTTCTTCAAGGTTTCTAAACCCCCCCTTTTGACATCCTTCCCACCTATTTAAAAGGTGTTTTACACACTTAACAAGTCTTTTAATTTTTCATAAAATTTTGACATAACCTCCTTTGTTTTCCAAGCCTTTTTCCCACCTAATATTCACAATACTTCACATGTATAAATATATCACAACCCACCCTCACTCGGTGGCCACAACCCATGTAAATAAAACATACATCCCTTGTTCTCAACATACACATATGATACTCATTAAAATAAATACATCCCAAATATCAATTGGGTTTACACCCTTACACTTTAAAATGACCCCAGGTCTATAATCCATTACTTTTCCAAATCGAAATACAAGTCATTTAGGCTTATGCCCATACATACAAAATATGCCCCAAGGGCCAAATATACATTCAAGTCCCTTTTGTCTCCTTCCTTTAAGACTTCCTCAAGTCTCAAGTACCGGGAGCCTCATCTGTAATATGATATCCTACGAATGGGTCAGCTCAACTGTTGGTATGACAAAATGCTAATGCTAGGAACAAATTTAAGGCGTGGCATGTGCAAGTGTACATTTTAAAAGCTACAATCCCGTAATCCCTCAATGCTATGCAATGTCAATATGCATGACACACCCATGCACCTCTATGCCACCCATGTCTCGCTTCACGGTCCGCCCCCGTCAGCCCGAGAGTACTGTCATTGGCCAGATTTTGGGTTTTTCACCACAGGATCTACACCCTCATAATGCATAGCACCAAGTGCTCAACCCACACTATGTTCCAAGGATTCATGTATGCCAAGATGCTATGATTTTTCTCAATGTAAATTCTATGGAACATTTCATCAAACACATGGTGTGTAACTTAAAATATGCCTCATTCATAAAGTAAAACATAACTTCAAATTCACAGCACTTTACCCACATGAATGTGAAGCACCATTCAATAGATTAAACATATGATCAAGTTTCATGTTCATTACTTTCATAATTTCTCAAGGAAAATATAAATACACAAATTACCAACTCATGGAATAATTCATAACTCTCAAACCACAAGAGTTTCTCTACATGAACATAATCTAGAATATTATTATCCAACACATAAGCAAAATACACCTTTATCATAACAACAAATTGTCAAGAAACTCAAAGAACACAAAAGTACTTAAACCACTAACTCTAAGTTTTCAAAGCAACTACCAACTAAATGATTTTCTAACATCAATTAAACACCTAAATCATTCAATCAACACATAGAAAGACAAGAAAACTTAAATCTATTACCAACTTAGCAAAATATCATACCTAAAATGGTTTTTCTCAAACCAAGGGAGTTGTGATCGCTTTATAGCCGAACCAATCGGTGAGAATATAGCTCTTGTTGAGAGGAACAACTTCTTAGAAGGAAGTCTTGCATGAATCTTGGCCTAAGAATGAGTTTTGGTGGCTTGAAGCTTGAAGAACCTAGGATTTTCTCCATTTTTCCTTCCAAAAACGTGTACTTCCCTTCTTCAGACCAAAATGTTATATTTTTACACTAAAAGGTCTGTATTTATAGTGGAGGGCAAAGGTGCAAAATGACCCTTTTGCCCTTGATGAATCCGGGACCCCGTTACACTACAACTAGTCCCAAAACGCCTCAATTCGACATTTAATTTTAACCAAAGTTCGTAAAATTATTTTCAATGAAAATTTTTAAAAAAATATATTTTCGCTTGTGCCCGGGTTTGGCCGGTCCCACCTGGGTCACCCGGGATGCCCTTTCGGTCCAATTTTTAAAACTATTTTCGTTTAGGCTCAAATTAGCACAGTAGGTGTATTTTAATATTATAAGCATATTTATCTTCTATGACATACTCAAATTATGCTTTTAAACATGACATACGCCTAAATGATGCATATGTAGTGCCCTACCAACAAATGATGCATGAATAGGGCCCTACCGGCAAAATTGAAAAATTTATTCTCACTTTTCAAATCTCTACAAGATTTCCCGGTGTGTGTGAAAAAAAGTGTAACCATTAGAAATAGGCATAGTAGTCTTGCAGTGTCATCAACGTCATTTTTGGTTGTTCCATTTGCTATTTCAACTAGTTTACTCTTTATCAAAGTTGAGGTCAACCTGCTATCCTTCTTGAATCTTCGTTTAACAAATTTAGTATTTTTCGTCCCATGAGTTGATGAATCCATTGGATCGCAACCATCTTCAATCCCAAAAATTATTTTGACATCATTTTTTCGCAATTTAATTTCCTCCCCACCAATATGAAACTTGGATGTATTAACATCAAAGCACAATATCACATCCTGAATGTTACTATCACTCATTCTACACCATGTCTTGTCTAATTTTTTATCAATGATACTTTGAAAGAGTAACCAAAATGGGGTTTTTCTCAATACATCCTTATGTGCTGCACTTATCCTAATGTCATCTATTGCTCTAATAATGGCAAGCAAGTTGGATTTGTATTTAGGCTCAAGTTTCGATTCAACCATTTGTTTTTTTTTTTTTCTGTCGTGTGTTTTACCAACTTTAACAGATGATGGGCCCACAATTTGGTCCAACACTTTGTCTCTACGGCGGAATTCATATTTATCTCCAGTCCCCTTTCCTTTTCTCCCCATGACTGATAAGAGTTACACAGATGTAAATACATGACAATTACAATATACAATCAAAGATTTAGTGTAACTATAACAATATAACAATAATAGTATAACAATAACAGTGTAACAATACACTTACACAAACACTGTACTATTACATTTTGACAAACATATATTTACATATAACTTCATTTAAAATAGTTAATCTCTATTTTGAATTTATTACCACATGCGCAAGACCACTAAACACAAGCAAAAACAGAACCAATGAATTTGACTTTACACTTCCTAACATCATTTCAAACCTATTTTCAACCAATTGAAAATTAAAATTATTATGTGTAAAAATACAATAAACTAACAGTTTATTTAAGAAAAAAACATCTAGGGTTTAAAAAATACATAATTTTAGGGCTTTTGCCTAAAAAACAAAAGTGTACCACCATTCGTCTTCAACTTTCAATTTTATCTATAACATTTTTCACCGGCAGCAATAAGAGTCTGGAAAACATGAATTTAACAACAACTTTCAGCCAAAAAAAAACACTCAAATCAAAATAAATGTAATGTATTTTTCACAGTATAACCCATGATGTAAAAAAAAGGTACATGAAATGGCAAAGTTCAATGATCACCTTATTAAAAGCAGGCCAACGAGCAACTTTCAAAGCCTACTTCAGGTTTACAAATGGCGAAGTTCGAACGTTTCTTCAAATCACGAACAAAGATTTGACAATAGTTGATTTTATGCCAATCTAACATCTAATGCACTCAAGATTGATCTTTCTTTCACAGACGAAACCCTCTAGTTGTTTAGGGAAAGAAATTTGGGCTTTTTCTCTGAAGGAGATGAAGCAATTTTTTGAGAAGATGAAGAAGAAGACCAAACATTTTTCGAAGATGAATAGATTCGAAAATAAATGTCCCTAAATTCAAGCGATAAGATATATTCCTTGTTACCATTTTAAGGAAAGGAAATTTTAGAAAATGGGCAGTTACGTCTTTTTATCTCAGCAGTGTACTTCTTTACAAAATATTTTTTTCTGTGTACTTTTTTACAATTATGTCTAATTTAGTGTACCGACTTCCAAATGACCTTTTAAAAAAAGATATTTAAGTTTATTTTTCATTTTTTATTTTTCATTCTGTATTTATTCATGACATCTCTTCTGTGGTGGTAAGGAGAAAATCGTTCCAATGGGAATTCAACCAACATTAAACTATGTCAGTAAAATTATGTTGTTTCAACAAGTAAAATGATATTTGGATATAAAAACTTGATCGATTTATTTTTTTTTTTTGTTCACATCCTTGTGCATCGTCATACCAACATAGATTTAAATTACATTTTTTATTTTATTCTTTCTAACTCGCAAAAATTGTCCAATATATTTCTGCTATTTAATACTTGTACCTGAAAGTACTATGTAACACACAAAAAAATTGTCCAATATATATCAACCTTCATACTCAATTTATGAATTCAAATTTAGTAAAAAGTATAAAGATGTATCTAAATGTTTACACCCAAAAATAGCAAAAATCTAAAGGTAACACGTGGAAGAAATCTGATGGTCACAAGGGAGTCTATAAGAGTCCACAATCGACAGGATAGTTAGAGTATTAGGACTCTTGGAATCCCGAAGAACAAGGAAACGTGACATCATAAACTGCCAACTGGAAATGATTTAGCACATGTCCATAGATCTCAAGGGACAGAGCCATGATCATAGGTGATGGCTGGAAAAGATGGATCAACGGTTGAGAGTCATCTCTATAAATAGAAGAGGCTAGGCTACTAGAAAAGGATCCCACGATCAAATCACAAATACTTTTCACAGGGCTAGCCTATATTTGTACTTAATCCTTGCTTCCGAGCAATCTTTATTTTTCCTATAATATATCACTCCAGTGATCTTTTATTGCTTTCATTTAATGTGCTCTATTCGTCTTCCATATTCGAATTTAATTTACTTGTTACTTTGTATTTCTACTATTTACTTTCAGTAGTGTTGACACATCTCTGATCAGTGAAATTATTTGAAGTCCTTAAAGCTCCAAAGTATAGAAATGAATTTAGACGTAACCTTACGTCTCAATGCAATCGCCTGAACAGTCATGATTTTTAGAACTCTATGCCGGTTCGAGTAGGTAAGGTCGTACGTATTTGAATTTTAAGTCTACCTAGACTTGACATGCCCGGTGGGACCATCAGAGTGACAGCATGGCAAACACTCAACGTAAGGCCAAAATTGGCTAATTTGAAGTGCCTCTAGCAAAAAAATATGTGGAAGAAAACAGGCATGGCATCCCCAACTTGCAAGAAGAATTGCCTCCACTCGGGGGGCAAGAGAACAACGAGTTCCATTCAAAGCCGGAAGCCTCCATCAAGGCTATTTCGTAGGAAGTCTCGCAACAAGTCTCTGATTTTGTTCAGAGCTTGGGGGACTTGATCAGAGAAGAATCTGACTGCACCATGGGTGTGTGTGCATGGTTGATCAAACACCATTCTTGGTGGATGATGTATGGGCTCGGGATAGTTGGCCCGAGGCTCGACTAAGTCGCATGATTTGCATTGAAAATAGGGTCGGGGTTAGTAAAAAGGGCTAGACTGTCTCTCGGGTGCAAGACCCGGTGATTCGGATACACACTCCGTTGGTATTGAGCCCATAAAATGTGTCGGCGTACGCGGAGCCGTTGGTGGAAGTCTATTAATGCCGTGTCAGTTGGGTGCCCGTTGGTGTGAGTCCATAAATACTCACCCCAAAAAAGACCCAGAGATTTTAAATAGTCATAGGATGTGTAACATCAATGGCGGGGGCTTGAAATGCTCGAATATAATATGCATGGCATTTTCATGTGTTGAGAGGGCCGGTGAAGGCTTAAGTTGAAGTGCATGAGTGAGTCTCATCTCATTTTATGGCATGGTATGGTGATTTTCAACATTGAATTGCATATTCTTGATTGTTGAATGTTGCATGTGAACATTTCATATGCACTTAGGTTGGGGAGTAGCCTCTTTAGCAGATACCCTATTGGGCGTGGCTCACCCTTTATGAGGACAACATTTCAGGTGCAGGATATGCGCCAATGGAAGGCTCTCACTCGGGCCCTCATTGATGAAGAAGAGCCGAAATGTGGCTTTAAATCATATTTTTGTAAAACTAAGATGTTATCTAGTTTGTGGGACATTAATTGTATGTAAAGGATTGTATCGAACTCGTATGAACTGTATTTTGTTTAAAATGTCATGTTATCTGAGTTGGGTTAGTGTTGTATAAGGTTGGAATGAATTGGAATTGAAAAATGATGGAAACGGGCGAAAACTAGTAAGACGTACCGGTAGAACGACGAGCTCTTCTACCGGTAGAACTTGTCCAGTAGGTTAAACCAACCGGTAGAACTTCAAGTTTTGCGGTAGAACTTTTCCAGTGGGCTAAACCTATAGGTAGAACTTTGATAAACTTACCGATAGAACTTTTCCAGTAGTCTTTTCTACCAATAGATCTTGCACATCTTCTACCGGTACGTTTTGTTAAAATCTCAAATTTTGAAATGTTTTGCTAGGCCTATGGGTCTTGGGTTCTTTTGTTCAAATGATATAAATAGACATTAAATGAGGATAAATTGTTGTATATTGGACCTCGGATGGGTCATGTGATCGAAATGTACATAGGTTGTGCATTTGGGAGTGCTCGGTACAAGGGAGACTCTGCCCAAACTTTGTGTTTTTGTGATCCCGGTAAAGGGAATGTTGTGCCGTGGTGTCGGGTTATACGGCATTCACGGGTATTTTGGCGAGTTGATGGATGATCAACGAGTTGACAAATGACCCCCAGTTTTAGGGGTGTCACAGGACTAGTTGTAGTATCTACGCATCGTAATATGAGATACATTTGTTCTTGATGGCTTGCATCCGGAGTACAATCAAGTATAATTGAATAATATTTTATTTCTTTAATTTTTTTTAATAATATTACTTCTTACTTCATTTTCTAATAAACTTATCAATTTATTTTGTATATTATGTCCAATATAATGATTATGAATTTTATAATGTTGAATTCAACGAACGTGTTCCTGTATTACTAGATCAAATTCTGATATCATTTCAATTAAACTAAAAAATGCCATTATTTTCTTGATATATTTTTTCATTTTTTTCTTGAAAGGCTAAATTATTTTTACCAAGATTGTTTACAACCGCCATAATTCTTAATAATATATTTTGTCAATATTCTCTCTCTCAATTAATTTGTTCTTGGATAGTTTTATCAATTGTTTTATTTTTGATAATCTTGTTTCTAGTAATTTGTTAATTAGTTTATTTCATGATTTTAAACGTAACACTAAGGTTTCTCCAATCTTTAGTTCCTTCATTGGCTAGTTTACTTAGACTATGATTCATATTAAACAACTTACAAAACAAATAAAACTCTATCCAAATTTTTTGAATACACTAAGCATCTTCTATCATGTGTCTCTTCATCTGTTAATTTTCATGCATAATGTGTAGTGGAAAAATGTCTAGAGAGAGCATCCCAGGAAAAATTTATATCATCATCTCTAATTTTACCATTTTTAACTAATAAATCTCTTAATTTTGAGTCAATATTTTTCCATTGACTTGGATCATAAATATTTATAGGAGTATAATCACTTGTTTCGTTAAGACTTTGATTGTCTTCTATTTTATTATTTTTTATTTCATTATCTTCTATTTTATTATCTTCTATTTCATCATTTTCTATTTTATTATCTTCTATTTTATTTTATTTTGTTATATTAATTCATTATCTTTTGACTCATTGGGATTCACTACTTGTTCATTTACAATACTTTCACCTAAATTTTGTGTTATCATTTTTTTGTTACTAGTAACAAATTTATCAAGAGCTCCTTTTGGGATTCCTCTAGTTGGTCCTTTTTTCTTTTTCCTTTTTTTAAATTTTTTGTATCCGGATGATTGTATTCTTATTCTAGATGTCATATTATAATTATTACTATGTTATCAATGAATCAAATAATCAAACAAACACAATCAAACAATCTATATTTAAAACATAAAATACAGCCCTAAAATAAAAAAGAATAGAGTTATAGAATAATAGAATCAATGATGTTGTTCACAAAATAGCCTTAGAACTTTAAGATTTGGCTTTATTTGTTCACTTTGTTGCTATCCATGATAGATCATATAGAGAGTCAAAGACCCAAATGAATTTGTTGGCTTGTTGCTTGAGTGTGTGTTGGCCACACACACACATAGAGAGGGAGAGGGAGAGGGAGAGGGAGAGAGAGAGAGTAGTGTAGCTGTAAAAAAAGATACATATTTCTTTGTATTAATAGAGAGAGAGTGGCTTAGTGGCTGTAACATTACATATTTCTTTGTTTTAATAGAGAGAGAGAGGGAGAGAGGGAGAGAGAGAGAGTGTGTGAGTGTCAGTGGTTAGAGTGTGTAAGTAGAAAAAGTGTGCATATCAGGAAAAATGAGTTGACAATTCTTTCAACGTTAATTTTTTTTTTAAAAAAAATGATTTTACGGCTTTGAATGCAGTGTCTTTGAGTATGGGCCTCATGTATTGGGTTTAAAACTTTTAATTGGACTTATATTTGTTGAGGGCTTTTTTTTAGAGCCTAAATATTTGATGAATTTTAAAATTTTATATGGACTAGTGGTACATTTTAAATTTTTGGGGTCTTCCTAAAATGTGGGCCTAAATCCCAGGCTTTACTTGCCTTGCTATTGGGCCATCCTTGCGATCGGTTATTTTCACTGTGGAGTAAAACAACAGCGCAAGAATAATTATTTCTTGCTTCACAATTACTCATTTCTATAAGAGAGAATGCACTTTGATCTCACTCATATCAATTGGATATCACTCAACTTTCAAGTGCCTTACAACTCTCTACACTCAGAAAACTACTTCTGATTTTCGATACTTGAGCTCCTACTGAAGCACCCCTTTTATAGTGAAATCAGTGAAGTGGATAAAACACATTTAATGTATCAAATAGGATAGAGATGTATTCAGTGCCATAATTCAACCTGCACATGCAAAAGCTGCCCGACATGGTGCTTACATTTTTCATGCATAGTATCCTTTCATTTTATGTAGTCTCATGCTTTATTGACTTCAGTGGCCAAGGGTTTTACTTCTTATGGCCAACAACAATTCTGGCCAAGATAAGTCAAGGCCCCTGCCCACTTTTCAACAATTCACCACCTTGGACAAAAGTCGCTAGGAAAACACATTCTCAATCTTCATCTCTGATGCGCCTTACAAAGCATTCATGTAAAACCCAGGAAAATTAAAATCTTAATTAAATGGGTAATGTGGTAATTAAGTTGTTTAATTACGGGCTAAAAATCTGAATTTTTACATAACTGGGATGACAAAATGGACCTCACAGTTGTATTTGTCTCGCAAAATCAAGTTAGCCATTTCAAATTTTATTAAATTTTGAGACAGTCGGAATTTTCACGTAAAACGAGACAAAACATACGATCAGGTAACCCGTGATTAAAAATCTCATAAACTTAATTATACGCGAGACCCATAGTATAAATGATCTAGATATTTTTAGAGAGCATTATCCACTAAGACATGTGCGCAATTTGATTGGGTGTGGAAGATTTCCAAGCAATGGAAAGTTGACACGTGGCACATTATGAGCCAAGTATGGGGTATTTAAAGGGGAAAATTAGATGTTTCCCCCATTTTGGCATGCAATTTCATTGGAGAGAGAGAGAAAGACAACTTCTTCAACCTCTTCCAACTTCTTCCTTCCATAACCCCAAATCCAACCGTTAAAATTCGATCAACCAAGAACAAAGATTGTTCTCCTTGATGAACCTACGCATCAACACCAAAAAAGACTATTTTCTACAATTTCCATAAATCAAGGGTGTTGGGAGCTAGGGCTTGGAGGAACTTTTCTTGGGCATTTTTAGAGATTTTCTTCCTTTATTAAGTTCCAAAGATGAGGGTTTCCTCCTATTTACTCTCAATTTCATGTATGTATATGGTATGGGTAGGATTATGTAGATTATTTAAGCTACCATGTAACTAGTGTGACTAATGGGATGTTTGGGTTAATTGATGAACATGTTATGCCTAATTCTATTTGATTTTGAGTATTGAACATGTCAAATGTGAGATTGTATAAATGGGTATCCTATATCTTTATAGTTTATGCCTAACGGGTGTTTGATAAAATGTCAAAGTATGTTCAAGTGTGTTATTTGAATTGATATTGTTTATAACATGCTTAGTGATGGTTATGAAATGTTATTATATGCTTCATGATATAATTAACATGTTGTTGCTTATGAGATGTTGTCACATGCTCACATGATATAGTTAGCATTGTGATAGAATAAAATTACAATTGTATATTACATTGCATATGCACTACATTCATGGGCATTGGCATGAGTGTGAGTGTGAGTGTGTGTGTGCATAGGTTGGGTCAGTCATCACATGCTGAATTGATTGGTGGGCTCGGGAAAATTGGAGAAATGTCTAATTGAGTCGCACGGAGTATTACATGGAAAATGTGTCGAGTATAGTAAGAAGGGACAAATTATCCCTTGGGTGCAGGGCCCGGTTATTTGGTTCACACATTTGCCCCACGATGTAATTTCAAAAAAGTGTGTCGCTGTACTCAAAATTGGAAGTGGAATGCCCTCGAATGCCATGTCACTTTGGTAGCCCGTTGGTGTGATGTCCATAAATTACCTAACCAAGAAATACCCAAGTGTTGATAAGTGGTCATTGAATGCTTAGCATCAATGACGAGGGCTTGGAATGCCCAGTTTATGTCGTTACATTGTAGCATGTGCCGTGCATGGGAACCCGGGAGGTGGTTCGGTGTTGGACATGCATTGATGAAGCGTTATTCGTGTTTGGCATGCTTAGTATCATTTCTATTGTCACTTGTGATATATGCTTGACCTGATGAAATTACATTCATATCATATGCATTGAGATTAGGAGGTATTCTCTATGGGAGATAACCTACTGGGCTACGTCTCAACCCGTTATGGCAACATTTTTTAGGTATTGGATGAGCTTCCGCTAACGGCCCTCACTAGAGCTCACTTTGAGGACAGATCTAGGATGTGGCTCATGGTTTGAATTTTGTAGTCCCTTTTACAAAATTACATTTTAGCCTATTATAATTTTAAGCACCAAACTTGTATTTTATTGAAGGTATGAAATTGGACTTTTATGGACATTTATTCTTTTAATGAATGAATGTTGTATAATAATGGTTGTGACTGAATGGTTAATGTCTAATACTTAGACTTTGGGATGTTGGACCTTGGAATGGTCATATAGGTATTGTGTGCACAGGTTGTGTATTGGGCAGAGATCCCCATGCAACAGAGAATATGCCCAGATGTCATTTAATTATGGGTCCCGGGAAATGCGGCGTAACCTCGTGGTATCTAGTTATACGGCATCCATAGTTATTCCACAGGTTGATAGGTGATCAACGGGTTGAGAAAAGACAATCGAATTTTGGGGTGTCACGGCTTGGTATTAGAGCTTAGGTTCCTGATTACCTTAGGACTTGAGCGTATATTGGGTCAAACCATGGCATCCAAGTGCATTGCATATTATGTGTTATTTGCCAAGTGATGAAAAATGTAAGTGTTTTAGTGTGAGGAATGGTGTAATGATGTGTGAGAAACACTTGGAAATCATAAACTCAAAAACCTAGATGTGTTTGGTGTAATCTAAGGATAATTAAGCTCATTAGAATTGAAATGGAATGGAGGTGGGGTCCAAATGAAATTAGGATGGACCCGGTATAAGAATTGGTCACATAGGTCTATTTTTTAAAATTTCCTAACTTTTGAGTTACATTTTGTCGAAGTGGTACCAGTGCCAAAGTGGTGGTACCGGTACCAAAGTAGTGGAACCAATACTAGGCCTTCTGGCCATCGAAGAACTAGTGCCAGAGAGGTAGAACCAGTTCTAGGCCTTCTGTCCAGCGATGAACCAATACCAGAGATGTAGAACTAGTTCTAGCATTGTTCTATAGACAAAATTTTCCTCCAATTTCGAACAACTATAACTTTTGCTACCGAACCCAGAATTAAGCAAATAAACTATCTTTGGAAATTTTAGGATGTATACTTTCAAATGAGATAGATTTCAGCCATAATTCTTAGTATCCTAAGACGTATGACAAAAAAGAGTGAGGGTGTGTCATGACTTAAACTTGAAACCAACTCTCATGTTCTTTTTACGGCATCATGGCAATGTTTTGACATATTCTATGATGTTTTGATGTTATTAATGGTGCATGACACTAAGTTCTATTATTATCTTGTGTATTTAGATGGCAACAAGAGGACGAGTACGGCCACGACGAAATGGTCAAGGGGGCGGTCGAAACAACCAAGCACCACCACCACCCGTCTACGATCAAGGAGCATTCATGGATGCCATGACTACCATGGCGGCTACTTTCATACAAGCTAGCGCCTATGTGGGTCAAGGAGGCTCGAGCAACCTCCAGAAATTTAAGGCACATAAGCCAACTACGTTTATGGGGAAACAAACCCAATGGTAGTCGACCATTGGTTCCACAAGTAAAGAAGATATTGGAGGCAATGGAAATCACCTCCAATGTCACCAAGATAAGGTTGGAAACATTTCAACTTGAGGGGAAGGCCCATTAGTGGTGGACTTGGACCAAGACATCAAGAGACATTAAGACAATGTCATGGGGAGAGTTCCAAGAGCTCTTCATGAACAAGTATTTTTCGTTGACTCTTTGGCAAGTGAAAGCCTGGGAATTCCTAGACTTAAAGCAAAGGACTATGATGGTGATGCGATACGTGGCAAAGTTCACAGAGCTAGCATGTTTTTCCATTGATTAAGTGACCACAGACTTGGCCAAATTAAGGAGATTTTAGGACAGCTTGAAGTTGTCCATTTGGGGAAAGATTTTGGCCCATCGTCTTCGAGACGGCCATGGATATTGAGAGGGAGGTGGACAACACTAAGAGCATCCGAGAGGCCAATGGTAAGGACAAGAAGAAAGAGGGTCAATCCTCTAGCACTAGTTCAGGGAAGAAAAAAAGAACCTTTACACCATATGGGTCCAAAAGGTAGGACCGGGGCTATCAAGGCCAACGCTAGAGTCTATCTTCCTAAGGAGGGAAGAACTTTAAGGGGACATATCAAGGAGGCCAGAAGACATGCTACTTATGTTGTCAGCTAGGCCACCTGAAGAGGGATTGTCCTTTTAGACAAGGAACCCAAAGTTATGGGGTTTCTCAGTCCCAGTCATAGATGAGACCTACTCATACATTTTTCACTGCTCCCTACCCTACCTTAGGCCAAGGGAATAAGTATCAGCCTCAGGGCACCGGGCAGGTCCCAGCTACTTCACGTGCAGGTACTCCGTAGTCAGGACAGATGGGTCAGGGTGTAGGTTTAGGCCGAGGATAGGGATTTCAGGTGGGGCAATCAAGGGCCCAAGGATGAGTCTTCGCCATCACTTCTCAGACTGAGCCGATGGATCAATCAATGATTCAGGGTACATTTCTACTCTCTCACTTATGGGCACGAGTTTTATTTGATTCAGGTGCATCTCATTCATTCATTTCTACATCTTGTGCAAAAATTTTGGGCTTAGAGGTTAAGACCTTAGAGGAGCCTTTGTATGTGAATTTCTACCCTAGGAGCTAGAATTTGCATTGATAAGATATGTCGGGGTTGTGAGTTAACTATCTTGGGGATTCAACTCATGGTGGACCTTAGGGTCATAGACATGTCGGAGTTTGACGTCATCCTCTAGATGAATTGGTTAATGGCACATCGGGTGGCTATTGACTGCAATCGAAAGAGAGTCACCGCCTACATTTCGGATGTAATTTGTTTCAAGTTTTAGGGAGAAAAGCACAATGCTTTACCCCAAGCCATATATGACTCCCGGTTAATGGGTTGGCTTGCGAGCCTTACACTTGAGAACAAGACGAGACAGGAGTTGGGTCTACATCGGGTAGTTTGCGAATATGCGGATGTCTTCCCAGATGAGTTACTAGGATTGCCTCCACATCGGATTGTTCACTTCTCCATTGTGTTACAACTCAGTGTAACCCCTATTTCTATGGCTCTACATAGGATGGCACTAGTAGAGCTGCAATAACTCAAAGTCCAATTACAAGAGTTGTTGGACAAGTTTTTTATTAGACCAGTACCTCACCTTGGGGGCGTTCTGGTACTATTTGCTAAGAAGAATGATGGAGCCCTTAGACTTTGTACAGACTATCTGTCACGCCCCAATTTCCGAGGGTCCTATATTAACCGTTGACCAACCGTCAACCCGCGGAAGTATCCGTGAATGTCCCTTAAACCCAACACCACGTCAAATAACATTCCTTTAACCGGAATCATAACCCACAACTATAAATTGAAATCAATTATTCATTTGGTTTAACCAAGACCCAACGCACCTTGATCTACACTCCATTATAGTCCATTTACATCATTGGAGGAAGGGAAAACATAGATTGAAAATAGGGCAAAGCAATTTAAAAATCAGTAAATTTTGGAGAGTGTACCGGTACACAGTACCGGTACTGTTAACCTACTGGAAAGGGGGTACCGGTACACAGTACCGGTACTCTCTGTCCAGTTTTGCCATTTTCAACCATTTTTCATTTTCAATCCATTCAAAACCTTTCCCAATTCATCAAATACATGTTTGACAAGGATTTCCGTATAAAACATGGTTTGTACAAGTTCTATTACAATTGATTCCATATATTTACATATCAAAATGGAATTCTTACAAAAGCTTTACAAAATAACCATAAAAGCCACAAGTCGGCTTTCTTCAACCTTGAGGCTCGAAATGGGAGCCGTCCGCCGGTGTAAACCCCGCACCTGAAATGTTTTTCCCACAAAGGGTGAGCCATGCTCAATAGGGTATCTCCTAATGAGGCTACTCCCCAACCTAAATGCATATGAAATGTTCACATGCCAAAATCAACAATTCATAGCATTCCAAACAAGGAAATATATTCAATGATGGAATTTGCAATGTCATGCTATGGAATGAGGTGAGACCCACTCATGCATATCAACCGAGCCCTTCCCGGCTCCTCTACACATGCAAGTGCCAATGTGTACCAATCCGTCATTTATGTTGCACATCAAATGACATTTCATTCTAGGGTCTTTATAGGGGTGGATGTTCATGGACTCACACCAAAGGTCACCCAACCTACACGGAATTCATGGACTTCCACCAACGGTTCCGCGTACACCGACACACTTTATGGGCTCATATACCAATGGAGTGCGTATCCAATCACCGGGTCTCTCACCCGAGGGATAGTCTAGCCCTTCTTGCTACCCCAACCCTAACAACCGTGCAAACCGTGAGACTCGACTAGGTCACCAACCCGTATCACCCGAGCCCACTCGTCGTCCACCAAACTTGGTGAAGACAACCACCATGCACACACACCCACTAAATGCGATGTTCCCGTGCATATGCAATGTGATGTCCCATTGCAACAATAATACAATGTTCAATATGGTATGAGTAACATGTGAACATTTACAACACATTTCACACACTTCATGGCAAAATCATATCATAAGCATATAATTTCCATAAAACAATTTCCAAGCATGTTGTCACATAATCATGTTATCAACATCTTAAATTCTTCAAGGCATATACATTAACACATAACATGCCCACAATTCCATATGACCCAAGATTCACATTGGATTAATTTCATGTACCCAATTCTAGAAATCTCATTTAGAAACTTCTAATTACCAATCCAATTAGAATTGATCTTTACCCAATTCCATAACCATTTCACCCAAATCAAACAAATAGGCAAGAGATACACATCCTATCATCCTACCCATTTCATTAAAACATTCTAGGTTTGGAATAAACCTTAGTAGGAAGAAACCCTACCTCTTGAAGCGTAAGGAACGACCGTAGGAAGCTCCAAGACCCGATTCAAGCTCTAAGCCCTAGCTTCCCAAAATTCCGTTCCTCGAATTTCGCCCAAACCCGACCTTCTTGGTATGGTTTTGTAGTCCTTGGCGAGGAGAACAACTTTCTCTCTTGGCTCGAGTTGATTTGAGCTCTCAATCGTTGTAGATCGTAGAGAGAAGGTGGAGAAAACTTTGTTCTTTCCCTCTCTTCCTCTCACGTGTATCGGCTGAACAAATGGGGAGAAAATCTGATTTTCTCCCCTTTAAATACCCTTTAAATACTTGGCCCTGAATGCGCCACACGGCCCTTATTTCCCGGGTCCGTTTTAGCCCCGAAACGATTAAATTTCGCTCCGATTCAAGTTCAAAATATTTTTGTTTTAACTTGCCGTCATTTATTTCCCAAAATTTAAAATTTTATTCAGAATCTCGTTTTTGGGTCTCCCGAGGTTCGACCGCCTCGTAAAACGCGAAAAATCCGACTAACTCGGAATTCAATGAAATTTGACAAGGTAACTAGGTTTCGCGAGACGAATCCAACGGTGATGTCCGTTTCGTCATCCGAGCTCTAGAAAATTTCAGGTTTACAACTTGTACCATAGTGACAATTTACCATTTTGCCCTTTTTCTCAAAAGTTTAAATTTCCTCGGGTTTTACATTCTTCCTCCCTTAAAAGAATTTCTTCCCCGAAATTCACACACTCATGCACAAACAACCACATGCATATGCCACAGTCATATAACACTAAATGACTATAAGAATGTACCTCCATCCTCAAATAAGAAAGGATAATTGGCACGTATGGTGTCCTCACGCTCCCATGTTGCTTCCTCCATTCCTCGGTGCTGCCACAATACCTTCACAAGCCTCACGGTTTTGCCTCGCAAAACCTGATCCCTGCTATCCATGACATGCACTGGCCCCTCCTCAAAGGTTCCATCCGTATCAACAACAAGCTCGCCCCAATCCACAACATGCGTCGGATCTGGAGTATATTTCCGGAGCATGGAGACATGGAATACCGCGTGAACACCTGATAAAGTTGGCGGTAACGCCAATCTGTAGGCCACAGTGCCAACTCTCTCAAGTATCTCGAAGGGCCCAATATACCTCGGCGACAGCTTTCCCCGCTTGCCGAATCTGACCACTCCTCTCTTAGGCATCACCTTCAAGAAGACATGATCTCCCACCTCAAACTCCAGAGGTCGCCGCCGTCTATCGACGTAACTCTTCTGCCGGCTCTGAGCCGTGAGAAGACGTTTCCTTATCAAATCCACCTTCTCTGAGGTGTCTCTAATCAAGTCTGGACCAGTAAAGGGTCTTTCTCCAATCTCCGTCCAACAAATTGGAGAACGACAAGGCCTCCCGTAAAGCGCCTCATAGGGTGCCATCCGTATGCTCGCCTGATAGCTGTTATTATAGGCGAATTCCACTAAGGGTAAATGCTCTTCCCAGCTACCCTTGAGGTCTAGGACACATGCTCGTAGCATGTCCTCTAACGTCTGAATGGTCCTCTCCGACTGACCGTCTGTCTGGGGATGAAAGGTTATGCTCATCCTCAACTGAGTCCCCATTGCTCGCTGGAAACTCTCCCAAAAGTGAGTCGTAAACCTGGGATCCCGATCTGATACTATAGATACGGGCACCCCATGCAACCGGACTATCTCTCTTATGTACAACCTGCAGAATTCCTCCAGCGTGAAGGTCATCCGCACTGCCAAAAAATGTGCCGACTTCGTAAGCCGGTCCACTATCACCCACATCGCATCATGTCCCCGCGATGTCCGTGGCAAGTGGGTCACAAAATCCATTGTGACGTGCTCCCACTTCCATTCAGCCACTTCCAACGGCTGAAGCATACCAGCTGGCCTTTGGTGTTCAGCCTTAATCTGCTGACATGTGAGGCATCTACTGACAAAGTCGTCAATCTGCCTCTTCATCCCGCTCCAATAATACTGGCGACGAAGATCATGATACATTTTCGTGCCGCCTGGATGCACCGCAAAACGAGAGCAATGGAACTCCCTGAGAATTTCCTCTCTTAGATCCGCCGACTGGGGAACCACAACTCTTCCCCTAAACCGAAGACTGTCATCCGAGTGAATGGCCCAACCCTCGTCACCAGTACCCGCCTGCACTCAGTCCCTGATGGATGATAACTCTGGGTCCTGCCCCTGGGACTCAATCACTCTGCTCAGTAGGGAAGGCGTAGCCACCAAGCTCCCTAAAACACCCTGAGTCCGACCCCGATAATGCAGCCCAAATTGGCCCATGGTCTCAAGCATCCGCCACTCCCGGGAAGCCACACTAGCTAAGACACCCCGTGACTTCCGGCTAAATGCGTCAGCCACCACATTTGCCTTACCAGGGTGGTAATGCAAAGTGAAGTCATAGTCTTCTAGGTACTCCATCCACCTACGCTGCCTCATGTTGAGGTCCCACTGAGTGAAGATGTACTTCAGACTTTTATGGTCCGAAAACACCTCAAATTGTTCACCATATAAATAGTGGCGCCAAGTCTTCAAGGCAAAGACAACGGCCGCCAACTCCATATCATGCGTAGGGTAATTCTGCTCGTGATTCTTCAATTGTCAAGAACCATAAGCCACCACTCTCCCGGATTGCATTAAGACACAACCAAGTCCGTCCTTGGAGGCATCGCAATACACCATGTAGTTTTGTCCCCTCTCTGGAACAATCAAGATAGGAGCTGAAGTGAGCCTCCTCTTTAGCTCCTGGAATGCCTTCTCACACGAATCATTCCACTCGAACTTGACCTCCTTCCGGGTCAATCTAGTCATAGGTGTTGCTAGTCGGGAGAAGTCTTCGATGAATCTCCGGTAGTACCCTGCCAATCCCAAGAAACTACGTATCTCGAAGACTGACTTTGGCCTCTCCCAACTCATAACTGTCTCAACTTTCTCCGGGTCAACTGAAACCCCCGAAGCTGACACCACGTGTCCCAAAAATTTCACCTCCATGAGCCAAAATTCACACTTACTGAACTTGGCGTACAACTGGTGGTCCCTTAAGGTCTGGAGAACAATCCTCAAGTGACCCTCATGCTCCTCCTCAGTCTTGGAGTAGATCAGGATGTCATCAACAAACACCACGACGAACTGATCAAATAGGGTTGGAACACCCTGTGCATGAGACCCATAAATGCCGCCGGGGCATTCGTCAATCCAAATGGCATCACAGTGAACTCAAAATGCCCGTAACGTGTTCTGAACGCCGTCTTAGGGATATCTGCCTCCCTAATCCTCAACTGATGGTAGTCCGTGCGGAGATCTATCTTGGAATAGATTTGCGCTCCCCTCAGCTGATCAAACAGGTCATCAATCCTCGGTAAAGGGTACCTATTCTTTATGGTGACCCGGTTCAACTGTCGATAGTCTATACACAATCGAAGGGTCTTATCCTTCTTCTTAGCAAACAGCACCGGAGCGCCCCAAGGTGAAGTGCTCGGTCTAATAAAGTCCTTGTCCAATAATTCTTGTAATTGAACCTTGAGTTCTTGCAACTCAGCTGGCGCCATCCTATGTGGAGTCATAGAAATGGGCGAAGTACCAGGATGTAACTCGATGCTAAAATCCACATCCCTATGGGGAGGTAATCCCGGTAACTCGTTCGGAAAGACGTCCTCATACTCACACACCACCCGAGGTAGACCCAATTCCTGTATTGCCTCGTCCTCCAGGGTAAGGCTCACAAGCCAACCCACCAACTGCCCATGCCATCGAGAGTCATACACGGCTTGGGGCAAAGCATCATGCTTTTCCCCCTGAAACTTGAAACAAACACTGTCCGGTGTATAGGCAATGACCCTCTTCCTATCACAATCAATGACGACCCAATGTGCCGCCAACCAGTCCATCCCAAGGATGACATCGAACTCCGACATGTCCATAACCCTAAGGTCCACGGTGAGTAGAATCCCCGAGATCTCTAACTCACAACTTCGACATATCTGATTCACACACACCCTAGCTCCTAGGGGTGAATTCACATACAACGGCTCTTCCAAGGTATCAACCTCTAAGCCCAAATCCCTCACACGTGATGCAGAAATGAATGAATGTGATGCACCAGAGTCAAATAACACTTTAGCTCATAAGCGAGAAAGTAGAAATGTACCCTGAATGACCGACTGGTCCACTGGCTCAGCCTGAGGTGTAATGGCGTAGACACGCCCTTGGGTCCCCGAAGTCCCGGCCTGCATGCCCTGCCCTGGGCCTCGACCCATGCTTTGGCCCATCTGGCCCGACTGCGGAGTCCCCGCTCGAAAAGTGGTAGGGGCCTGAGTAGTGCCCTGGAACTGATACTGGCTTCCCTGGCCCATGGTGGGGTAGGGAGGAACAAAGTGTGTCAGTGACTGTCCCACTGATGACTGGGACTGAGATGTCCCATAGCTCTGGGATCCTTGCCTCTGCGGACAATCCCGCTTCATATGCCCCAGTTGGTGGCAATGGAAACATGTCTTCTGGCCTGCCTGGTAGGTAGTCCTGAAGTTTCTCCCGCCCTGGGAAAATTGACCTTGGCCTTGGCCTTGATAGCCGCGGCCCTGTCCTTGAGGAGCAGAGGTCATCTGCTTCTTCCCCGAACTAGAAGAAGAGGATTGGCCCTCCTTCTTCTTATCCTTGGCACCCGCCTCACGGATGCTTCGTGCATTGTCAACCTCCCTCTCAATGGCCATAGCTGTCTCGACCATAGAGTCCAAGTCTTGCAGGCGGAGGCCCACAATCTTCCCCTGGATGGATAGTTTCAATCCATCCTCAAGCCTTCTTACCTTGGCTATATCCGTAGCCACGTAATCATCAGCAAATCGGGCTAATTCTGTGAACTTAGCCACATACTCCATCACAGTCATTGACCCTTGCTTCAATTCTAGGAATTCCCGGGCCTTTGCATGTCGAACGGCCGTTGGGAAATATTTACCCATGAAGAGCTCCTTAAACTCTCCCCATGTCATGGCCTCTAAGTTCTTCGAGGCCGTCACCCAATCCCACCACAATTGGGCTTCTCCCTCTAACTGGAATGCAGCTAGTCTTATCTTAGTAGCATCTGAGGTGACCTCCATTGCTCCTAAGATTTTGTTGATTTGCCGGAACCAATGGTCGGCCATCATCGGGTCCGCCCCTCCCATAAAAACTGGAGGTTTGTGTGCTTTAAACTGTTGGAGGTTACTCGTGCCCCCATGCCCGGCATCTGCACTAGCTTGTGCAACAGTAGCCGCCATCATGCCCATGGTTTCCGTAAACGCTTGTTGATCGAAGACCAGTGGTGGTTGATTATTGTTCCGCCCACCGCCTCGACGTCCTCTTCTCCCACTTGCCATCTACACACGTCAAATGGCAATGGCACACTAACTTAGTACCCCGAGGTAGGGACCAAAGTTAAAATGTTTATAATTTTCTCATTGTCTCACTAGTAGAGCGTATGCCTCCAATAGTAGACATTTATTCTTTGAACTTTCCCGTTCATTTGCTTTCCCACTCCCAAGGTTAAGTTCTCTAACCCTAGTGTGTCCATTTCCATACACATTTTACCATGCATATAATACACATATCACATATCACATAACATGTAACAATTTAAGCACATAACATGTAATGTACAATGAATGCAATGGTCTAGACCCATGCCCCATCAAGCCCTAGGTAAATCGCATACCTATGCTCTGATACCAAGCTGTCACGCCCCAATTTCCGGGGGTCCTATATTAACCGTTGACCAACCGTCAACCCGCGGAAGTATCCGTGAATGTCCCTTAAACCCGACACCACGTCAAATAACATTCCTTTAACCGGAATCATAACCCACAACTGTAAATTGAAATCAATTATTCATTTGGTTTAACCAAGACCCAACGCACCTTGATCTACACTCCATTATAGTTCATTTACATCATTGGAGGAAGGGAAAACATAGATTGAAAATAGGGCAAAGCAATTTAAAAATCAGTAAATTTTGGAGAGTGTACCGGTACACAGTACCGGTACCATATCTTACCGGTACACAGTACCGGTAACCCGATGAATCGGTACACAGTACCGGTACTGTTAACCTACTGGAAAGGGGGGTACCGGTACACAGTACCGGTACCATACTGTACCGGTACCCAGTACCGGTACTCTCTGTCCAGTTTTTCCATTTTCAACCATTTTTCATTTCCAATCCATTCAAAACCTTTCCCAATTCATCAAATACATGTTTGACAAGGATTTCCGTATAAAACATGGTTTGTACAAGTTCTATTACAATTGATTTCATATATTTACATATCAAAATGGAATTTTTACAAAAGCTTTACAAAATAACCATAAAAGCCACAAGTCGGCTTTCTTCAACCTTGAGGCTCGAAATGGGAGCCGTCCGCCGGTGTAAACCCCGCACCTGAAATGTTTTTCCCACAAAGGGTGAGCCACGCTCAATAGAGTATCTCCTAATGAGGCTACTCCCCAACCTAAATGCATATGAAATGTTCACATGCCAAAATCAACAATTCATAGCATTCCAAACAAGGAAATATATTCAATGATGGAATTTGCAATGTCATGCTATGGAATGAGGTGAGACCCACTCATGCATATCAACTGAGCCCTTCCCGGCTCCTCTACACATGCAAGTGCCAATGTGTACCAATCCGTCATTTATGTTGCACATCAAATGACATTTCATTCTAGGGTCTTTATAGGGGTGGATGTTCATGGACTCACACCAAAGGTCACCCAACCTACACGGAATTCATGGACTTCCACCAACGGTTCCGCGTACACCGACACACTTTATGGGCTCATATACCAACGGAGTGCGTATCCAATCACCGGGTCTCTCACCCGAGGGATAGTCTAGCCCTTCTTGCTACCCCAACCCTAACAACCGTGCAAACCGTGAGACTCGACTAGGTCACCAACCCGTATCACCCGAGCCCACTCGTCGTCCACCAAACTTGGTGAAGACAACCACCATGCACACACACCCACTAAATGCGAT
This sequence comes from Ilex aquifolium, assembly GCA_951799425.1. NCBI lineage: Eukaryota > Viridiplantae > Streptophyta > Magnoliopsida > Aquifoliales > Aquifoliaceae > Ilex > Ilex aquifolium. The sequence goes on from OX637395.1 coordinate 13,733,693, forward strand.
GTTCCCGTGCATATGCAATGTGATGTCCCATTGCAACAATAATACAATGTTCAATATGGTATGAGTAACATGTGAACATTTACAACACATTTCACACACTTCATGGCAAAATCATATCATAAGCATATAATTTCCATAAAACAATTTCCAAGCATGTTGTCACATAATCATGTTATCAACATCTTAAATTCCTCAAGGCATATACATAAACACATAACATACCCACAATTCCATATAACCCAAGATTCACATTGGATTAATTTCATGTACCCAATTCTAGAAATCTCATTTAGAAACTTCTAATTACCAATCCAATTAGAATTGATCTTTACCCAATTCCATAACCATTTCACCCAAATCAAACAAATAGGCAAGAGATACACATCCTATCATCCTACCCATTTCATTAAAACATTCTAGGTTTGGAATAAACCTTAGTAGGAAGAAACCCTACCTCTTGAAGCGTAAGGAACGACCGTAGGAAGCTCCAAGACCCGATTCAAGCTCTAAGCCCTAGCTTCCCAAAATTTTGTTCCTCGAATTTCGCCCAAACCCGACCTTCTTGGTATGGTTTTGTAGTCCTTGGCGAGGAGAACAACTTTCTCTCTTGGCTCGAGTTGATTTGAGCTCTCAATCGTTGTTGATCGTAGAGAGAAGGTGGAGAAAACTTTGCTCTTTCCCTCTCTTCCTCTCACGTGTATCGGCTGAACAAATGGGGAGAAAATCTGATTTTCTCCCCTTTAAATACCCTTTAAATACTTGGCCCTGAATGCGCCACACGGCCCTTATTTCCCGGGTCTGTTTTAGCCCCGAAACGATTAAATTTCGCTCCGATTCAAGTTCAAAATATTTTTGTTTTAACTTGCCGTCATTTATTTCCCAAAATTTAAAATTTTATTCAGAATCTCGTTTTTGGGTCTCCCGAGGTTCGACCGCCTCGTAAAACGCGAAAAATCCGACTAACTCGGAATTCAATGAAATTTGACAAGGTAACTAGGTTTCGCGAGACGAATCCAACGGTGATGTTCGTTTCGTCATCCGAGCTCTAGAAAATTTCAGGTTTACAACCTGTACCATAGTGGCAATTTACCATTTTGCCCTTTTTCTCAAAAGTTTAAATTTCCTCGGGTTTTACACTATCAGCAATTAAATCAGGTCATCATCAAGAACAAGTACCCATTGCCACAGATAGATGACATTTTCGACCAATTGAGAGGGGTATGGATCTACTCTAAGATAGACTTGTGCACGGGGTACCACCAATTGAAGGTACAAAAATTCAACATTCCTAAGACGGTATTTAGGACTCAATATGGCCAGTTTGAGTTCACGGTTACGCCATTCGGATTGACGAATGCTCTGGCTATATTCATGAATCTCATGCAAAGGGTTTTCAAACTCTATATTGATCAATTTGTCATGGTATTCATAGACAACATTCTTGTATACTCCAAGACTGAGGAAGAGCACGAACATCAATTGAAGATTGCTTTACAAGCCTTAAGAGATCACCAATTTTATGCAAAATTCAGCAAATGTGAGTTTTGGCTAAAGGAAATCAAATTTTTAGGCCACGTTGTGTCCATTACGGGTGTATCAGTTGAGCCGAAAAATTTTGAGGCAGTAATGGATTGGGAGAGGTTGAAATCAATCTTTGAGATACGTAATTTCTTGGGATTAGCAGGTATTACCGAAGATTCATTGAGGACTTTTCCCGCCTAGCAGCACCGATGACACGACTGGCTAGTAAGGATGTCAAATTTTAATGGGATAACTCTTGCAAGAGGGCATTCCAAGAGTTGAAGAGGAGATTGACTTCAGCTCCTATCTTGATTGTTCCAAAGAGGGGACAGAGGTGCACCGTCTACTGTGATGCCTCAAATGAGGGACTTAAATGCGTCTTGATGCAGTGTAGTAGGGTAGTTGCCTATGGTTCCCGTCAGTTTAAGAACCATGAGAAGAACTATCCGACGCACAATATGGAGTTTTCGGCTATTATCTTTGTATTGAAGGCATGACATCACTATCTATATGGAGAGCAATTCGAGGTGTATTCAGACCACAAAAGTCAGAAGTACATGTTCACTCAGTGGGATCTCAATATGAGACAGCATTGATGGATGAAGTATTTGGAGGATTACGACTTCAGTTTGCACTACCATCCCAGTAAGACAAACGTGGTGGTTGATGCTCTCAGCCGAAAGTGACAGGGGGTTTTAGCTAGCATAGCTTCCCGAGAGTGGCAGATACTTGAAACTGTGGAATAGTTTGGACTGCACTATCAGGATCAAGCTAGGGGTATTTTGGACAGTTTGATTGCCACTTCATCTCTAATCAGCCGAGTGATTAAGGCTCAGCGACAGGATTCCAAGGTAGTGTTAATCAAGGACAAGGTCCAGTCGAGATCGGGTGACGAGGGTTGGACTATCCATTCTGATGGTAGTCTACGGTATAGAGGTAGAGTTCTTATTCCTTATTCCATTGATTTAAGAGAGAAGATACTTCGAGAGTTCCATTGCTCTTGTTTTGCGATGCATCCCGACGACACAAAGATGTACCATGATTACGCTGCCAGTACTATTGGAGTGGGATGAAAAAAGCATGTTAGAGATTTTGTAAGTCGATGTTTGACATGTCAACAAATCAAGGTTGAGCACCAAAGAGCTACAAAGTTGCTTTAGCCTTTAGAGGTAGCAGAGTGAAAATGAGAGCATATCGCGGTGGATTTTGTTACCCATTTGCCACGATCTACAAGGGGACATGAAGCGGTTTGGGTTATAGTGGATCGACTTAGCCAGTCAGCCCATTTCTTGGCTGTACGGATGACCTTCACATTAGAGGAATTATGTAGGCTATACATTAAAGAGATTGTCTAGTTGCATGGGATTCCTGTTTCTATAATGTAGGATCGAGATCCCCGGTTTACGACTCAATTTTAGGGGAGATTTTAACGAGCCATGGGCACGCAGTTGATATTGAGCACACCTTTTCATCCACAGACAGACGGCCAGTCGGAGAGGATGATACAAATTTTAGAGGAGATGCTTTGGGCATGCGTCCTTGATTTTAAGGGCAGTTGGGAGGATCACTTGCCCTTAGTGGAGTTTGCATATAACAACAGTTATCAGGCAAGCATATAGATGGCACCCTACGAGGCCTTGTATGGTAGATCGTGTTGTTCTCTGATTTGTTGGACGGAGGTGGGAGAGGGACCTTTCACGGGTTCAGACTTGATTAGAGACACCTGTGAGAAGGTGGTCAGTATACGAAAGCATCTTCTGACGGCTCAAAGCCAAAAAAAGAGCTATGCTGACCAGAGGCGGAGATCTCTAGAGTTTGAGATGGGTGATCATGTCTTCTTCAAGGTTCTAAAAGAGATGAATGGCCCGCTTTGGAAAAAGAGGCAAGTTGTCGTCGAGGTATATTGGGTCTTTCGAGGTACTTGAGAGGATCGGGACAGTTGCTTATCAGTTGGTGTTACTGCCAAATCTGTCTAGTGTTCACGGCATATTCCATGTTTCTATGCTCCGAAATTACACTCCAGATCCTACATATGTAGTGAATTAGTGGTGAATTAGTGGTTGACGCAGATAGGACCTTCGAAGAGGGACCAGTTCGTATTTGGATAGGCAAGATCTAGTTTTGTGTGACGAAACTGTGAGGCTAGTTAAGGTATTGTGGCAGCATCGGGGTGTTGAGGAGGCTACATGAGAACACGAAGACATTATACGAGCTACCTATTTATTTCTATTTGAAGATGGAGGTACAATTTAATGTTAATGGCATACAACATGATTACATTTGCATTCATCCCATGTGTTGCATGTGTGTGTAATTTCGTGAACGAAGTTCCATTAAGGGGGGGGGGGGAGAATGTAAAACTCGAAAAAATTAAAATCTTATTTAAAGGAGTAATACAGTAATTAAGTCGTTTAAATAAAGATTAAAAATCTGAATTTTTATATAACTCAGATAAAAAAATGGACCTCACCATTGGATTCATATCGCAAAAGTTAGCCAGTCAAATTTCATTAAATTCTGAAACAGTCGAAATTTTCACATAACATGAGGCAAAACACGGGATCGGATAACCCGCGATTAAAAATCTCAACAACTTAATTATACGCATGACCCATAATAAAAATGATCTAGATATTTCTAGAGAGCATTATCTCCCCCCCCCCCCCCCAAGACAAGTGGCGCAATTTGATTGGGTGTGGAAGATTTCCAACCAATGGAAAGTTGACACGTGTCACATTGTGAGCCACAAGTATGTGCATATTTAAAGGGGAAAATTAGATTTGTCCCCCATTTTGGCTTGAAATTTCGTTGGAGAGAGAGAGAAAGAGAAAGCCAACTTCTTCAATCTCTTCCAACTTCTTCCTTCTATAACTCCAAATTCAACCGTTAAAATTCGATCAACCAAGAACAAAGGCTGTTCTCCTCGACGAGCCCTACGCATCAACATGAACAAAGACTATTTTCTAAAAATTTTGGAAATCAAGGGTGTTGGGAGCTAGGGCTTGGAGGAACCTTTCTTGGACATTCTTGGAGATTTTCTTCCTTGATTAAGTTCATGATGTGAAGGTTTCCTCCTATTTGGGATTACTCTCAATTTCATGTATGTATATGGTATAGGTAGGGTTATGTAGATTATTTACATAGCAATCATGCAACTAGTGTGACTAGTGGGATGTTTGAGTCAATTGATGAACATGTTATGCCTAATTCTATTTTATTTTGGATATTGAACATGTCAAATGTGAGATTGCGTGAATGGGTATTCCATATGTTTATAATTTATGCCTTATGTATGTTTGATAAAATGACAAAGTATGTTCAAGTGTGTCATTTGAATTGATATTACTTACAACATGCTTAGTGATGGTTATGGAATGTTATTATATGCTTCATGGTATAATTAACATGTTGATGCTTATGAGATGTTGTCACATGCTCCCATGATATAGTTAGCATTGTGATAGAATAGAATTGCAATTGTACATAACATTGCATAGGCACGGGTTGCACTACATTCATGGGCATTGGTATGAGTGTGAGTGTCTGTGCATGGATTGAGTAAATCACCACATGGTGAGTTGATTGGTGAGCTCGAGAAAATTGGACAAACGTCTAATTGAGTCGCACAGAGTATTGTATGGAAAATATATCGGGTATAGTAAGAAGGGATAGATTCTCCCTAAAGTGCAAGGCCCGGTTATTTGGTTCACACACTTGCCCGATGGTGTAATTCTAGAAAAATGTGTCAGTGTACTCGAAACAGGATGTGGGATGTCCTCGAGTGTCGTGTCTATTTGATAACATGTTGGTGTGATGTCCATAAATTACCTACCCAAGAAAGACACAAGTGTTGATAAGTGGTCATTGGCTGCTTAGCATCAATGGTGGGGGCTTGGAATGTCCAGTTTATATCGTGACATCGTAGCATGTGTCATGCATGGGAACCCGTGAGGGGGTTCGATGCAGGACATGCATTCATGAAGCATTATTCATGTTTGGCATGCTTAGTATCATTTCGATTGTTACTTGTGATATATGCTTGAATTGATGAAAGTACATTAATATCATATGAATTGGGATTGGGAGGTATTCTCTATAGGAGATACCCTACTAGACTTCGCCTCACACTGTTATGGGAACATTTTTCAGGTATTGGATGAGCTTCCGCTGACGGCCCTCACTAGGGTTCACTTTGAGGACAAATCCGGGTTATGGCTCTTGGTTTGGATTTTGTAGTCCCTTTTACAGAATTACATTTTGGCCTTATATAATTTTAACCACAACACTTGTATTTTATTAAAGACATGTAATGGGAATTTTATGGACATTTATTCTTTTAATGAATAGATGTTGTATAAGAATGGTTGTGAATGAATGGTTAATGTCTAATACTTAGACTTTGGGATGTTGGACCTTAGAATGGTCATATGGGTATTGTATGCACAGGTTGTGTATTGGGCAGAGTTCTCCGTACAAAGGAGACTCTGCCCGGATTTCGTTTAATTATGGATCCCGATAAATGGGGCATAACGGCATGGTATCGAGTTATACAGTATCCATGGTTATTCTGCGGGTTGAGAAAGGATCCCCGGATTTTGAGTTATCATAGTTCAAACATATCAGATGTTGATCAAGTCTAAGCAATACTCAAAATTGCTTTGTTGAAACTACCTTGGTCATCATATCAATTGGATTCTCTGATGTAGCAATTTTTTTTAATACACTTGTGCCCTGAGAAATAACATATCGAATGTTGATCAAGTCTAAGCAATACTCAAAATTGCTTTGCTGAAACTACCTTGGTCATCATATCAATTGGATTCTCTGATGTAGCAATTTTCTTTAATACACTTCTGCCCTGAGAAATAACATCTCCGATAAAGTGCATCTTGACATCAATATGGTACGTCCTTTCATAGAACATTTGATTTTTAGTCAGATGTATGACACCTTAACTGTCACAGTACACAGTAATCAACTTTTGTTCCAAACCCTGATCACCAACCAAAATTTTCAACCTTATGGCTTTCTTCACTACCTTTTTAGTTGCCATGTACTCGACCTCAATTATAGACAATGCAAATGTAGACTAAATTGTTGTCTTCCAACTGATGCCACAACCACAAAGAGTGAATACATAGCCTATCAAAGATATCCTTCGATCAAGATCTGCAACGTAATCTGAATCGACATTTCTAATAACACTACCAGAAGTGTCATTACCTCTGTCATACACCAGCCCAATATCGGTACTACCTTGTAGGTATCGAAGTATCCATTTCACAACTTGCTAATGGATTTGGCCAGGTCAATCCATATATCGGCTAACCAAACTTATGGCATGCGAAATGTATGTCCTAGTGTACACCATAGCATAAATAATGCTTCTAATTTCACTAGTATAAGGAACACATCACATGTGTTCCAACTCCTCCACAGTCTATGGTGATAAAATAGCTGAGAGTTTGAAATAAGCGGCAAGTAGAGTACTTGACCCTTGAATTTCAAAGCGTTCTAGTACCTTCTTAATATACCTTTTATATAATAAATACAACCTACCTATTTTTTTGTCCCTGTGAATTTTCATCCCTGATATTTTTTTTGCAGCTCTGGAATCCTTCATCTCGAACACATCAATAAGCCGAGTCTTTAATTTTCTGATGTTTGACATACTCTTTGCAACTATCAAAATTTCATCGGCATACAATAACAAATATACAAACAAACCATTTAAGAGTTTATTTTGGTAGACAAAATTATCACACTCAATTCTGCAATAACCATTTGCACTCATGAATGTGTCAAACCTCTTGTACTATTGCCTCTTTAATAAGAAAACATGGTCCTCCTTCCCTTGGACTATGGACCCCTTACCATGCAGAAACGTTGTTTTGACATTGAGTTCTTCAAGCTCTAAGTCAAACAAAGCAACCATGGCTAATAGCACCCTAATCGAGCTATGCTTCACGACATGAAAGAACACTTCATTGAAGTCAATACCCTCATTTTGTGAGTAGCCCTTGGCCAACAAACGACCTTTGAACCGAGCATTTTCTACTCCAGGAGTTCCCTTTTTTCTTTTGACAACTCATTTGCATCTAAATTTTTTTTGGCCATTTCGGTGTTTCACCAGCTCCCATGTATGATTCTTATAAAGAGACTATATCTCTTCAGTCACGGTTATGACCCATTGTGCTGAATTTTCGCTAGTGATGGCTTCACAATAAGTGACTAGCTCATGAGCCTTAATACTTTCTGCCACACTAAGTGCATAGCTAACAAGATCCTCATAGCCATATCTTTGGGGCGGCTTAGTTTGCCTCCTTTCTTTGTCCTGAAAAGCATCTACCCTTGTTGTAAAGTTGCACTAGAGTCTTGTTCCTATTCTGCATCTGACATGATTGGGACATTATCTTGCAAATCTTCTTACAAGTCCTCCGAAGCTTCCACTTCAAGATCCACCTGTGTATTGACACCATGGTCCATTCCAATATCAAGAGACTACTCCATATTGGGTTTAAGCATAACAGACTCATTAAAGTTCATGCTCTACTATTAATACATTTGGGTGGTTTCACGTCAGCACATCACAATCGATAACCTTTCACCCCATTTGCGTACCCTAGAAATATACATTTTCTTACCCTCGGCTCAAGTTTATCATTGTTCACATGAGCATAAGTAAGACAACCAAACACTCTTAAATCAGTGTAACTTGCAAGAGACCCAAACCAAACCTCTTCAGAAGTATTGTACTGGATAGTTGTCGATGGAGACCTGTTAAAAGGATAACAATAATTCCTTATTTCTTATAAACTCATTGAAATCACCTCCACAAAATTACATGCGTTGTCAGTTCTCAAATGCTTGATATGTTTGCCAATCTACTTCATGATCATAGCATTTCGTTGTTTGAACTATACAAAGAGATCATTTTTGTACTTCAAGATAAATACCCAGGCCTTCGGAGAATAATCATCGATGAAGGTCAACATATACCTTCCATATCCCAAAGAGGAAACAAGAGAGGGCCCCAAAGGTCAGAATGGATATAATCCAAAGTATCTTAAGTCCGATAAACAGCAATACTGAACGTCACCCTACATTGTTTTCCAAATATGCAATGTTCGTAGAAGTCCAACTTTTCTGTCTTCTGGCCACATAGCAACCGAATTTTCTTCGTATATCTAGCACTCTTTGACTCATATGCCCTAATCGCATATGCCATAACTTGTCAGTGTCTGAGCTTGAATATGAAGATGAAGCTGTGAAAGCGACACCCGTCACGATGCCACCCTTTAACAGATGTAGGTCATTCTGCTTTTATCCTTTCATCACGACAAGAGAACCTTTAAAAATCTTCAAAAACCCATTTGTAAGTTTATACATAAAACCATTGGATTCAAGCGTACCCAAGGAAATAAGATTTTTCCTCAGATGTGGAACATTCTTGAAATTTGTAAAAGTCCTCACACATCTTAATTCGTATTGTGCCTATCCCAACAACCTTATAGGCTACATTGTTCCCATTAGAACCTCACCACCATCGATTGATTAATAGGTAGCAAACCAGTCCTGATTAGGACACATCTGATAGGAGCAACTCGAATCAAGAATCCACTTATTACCTAAGCCACTAATTAAACACCTGAGCACATCAGCATTAGTGGAACTTTCATCCACAACATCGGCAATGTTACCAGAATTTGAGTCTTCAATCTTTGCTTTGCCTTTACACCTGAGACACTCTTTTCTAATATGTCATTCCTTGTGGCAATGAAAGCATTTGACTTTTCCAAATCCACCTCTAGATATTTGATCTATTTATCCTCTTGTAACCAAACCTTTGTCTGAGCTTCCGTCTCTACTTCCAGACCCTTCTCTTTAACTCTTTTGAGTTCAAGACTACCTTAGCGTCCTCCATGGAAAGAGACTCTATCATTCTAGGAGGTAAAACCCGATGTGGATCTTTTCACACAATTATACACGTGGAGCTCAAGACACTATACCTAAAGAGGATGAATAGGTTTTTCAATTCAAAGCTCAATTGATCACTAATAAAAACCTAAGTCACAACAATTACAACTTCTCACAGAGATTTAGCATATAATAGTGAGAACCCCTTTTAATCACCATAACCCATGAAGATTGATTTTAATTAATATTCAATTAATTCGCTCACAATCAATCTCACGTCGATCCCAATCCCCAAACCCAAATGGCATAACTATTGTTGAATAGATGTCAAACAATCAAACTCATAAACACATAGTGAACGTGTGTGCAAACAATCACAAATGTATACTATAATCAATAAAGAACACAAATGATTTATCGACGCAGAAACCCTTCTCGGGAAAAAATTTTGGGGAACCACTCGAAGTTAACTCAAGCCTAATCCACTACTCACTAAATCAACATACAAGTACTCAGTACTTATAACTCAACCAATACCATGATTAGATGCTCCTTTCCTTGTTTCTCCCCATCAAAGGCCCTCCTCCAATGTCTAGTGTAGCTTCACTTGGACCTCTCCACCACACGGTTCGTTTTGGCTTCAAGCGATTATGGGCACGCCAACAATCCTCGCTATGTACATGCTAATGGATTAATCATACCATCAAGATCTTCAACTATGATTTGTAAGGTTTGGTAGAATCTCTAGTGGTAGCCTTTAGGATCTTAGGGATCTAGGTTGTGGTGGAAGCTCTCAAATTCGCGATAAGGGGTCCGATTGTGACTCACACTATGTTTTTAAAACTCATAAATGGTTTTGAAAATCTTTTCTTTCAATATCACCTAGGAGTCATAATCGGGTTGCTTCTAATTCTATTTTCATCCTGATCAACCTAAGTTAAAATAACTAAGGGTTCATCTTAAGTGTCTAGGTCATTACCTTATCCTAAGCATAAAGGTGGATACAGAGGTTGAATAATGTTGATTTGAAACTTGATCTCTTCCCTTCAATGACACTTTCGGATCTTGAACTTGATAGTATCATGACCATGGAATAGGTTGAGATTTTAAAATAGACTCCACAAAGTTAGCCAATTATACAGTTGTTGTTTCATCAACAATTTCCCGTAAGACTCTATTGCTAAGAGGGTTAACGTGATAGTATCGCGAGCATTTGCCTATATGTCCTTTTTTCTTGTCGTCTGACATTGTTGTGGGGAAGTCATATGTTCCATATATAACTTTCAACAATCCTTGTTGAATCAACAAGGAACGTATCTTTAAATGCCACATGTTGAATTCATTTGTTCTGTCGAACCTTTCTACCTTGAACTTTGCAGCCTTAAATCAAAATTCAGCAGCATCAAAACATTCTTCGGCAACATCAAAACATTGACATCAATGAATAGTATCAAGTGAATAGTACCCATGAATATCATTGATGAATAGTACCTTGTGGGCCCACCAACAATGCTCAGATCTACCAATAGTGCTCTAGGCCCACCAATAGTGCTCGGGCCCATTAATAGTATTTTGATACCATTTTGTTGTGACGGACCTAGATTTCAGTACCGAGATAGACAATAAATAAATAAGGCAAACACACAAAAGGACACAAGAGATTTACTTGGTTCGACTATTGCTTACACCCACAACACACAACGATCGAGAATTTTCATGTGGAGTAAAATAGCAGTACAAGAACTATTGTTTCTTGCCTCGCAAGTACTCACTCCAACAATAGAGGAACTGATATCACTTAGAAAACTCCTTTTGATTTTGATACTTGAACTCCTACTTAAGCCCTCATTTTATAGTGAAATTGGTGAGGAAGCGGACACAACACGTTTAATGCATCAGATAGGATAGAGATGCATTCAGTGTCATAATTCCACTTGCACATGCAAAAGCTGCCCGATAAGGTGCTTATATTTTTCAGGCTCAGTATCATTTCTAATTCAACCATCTATATTTTTTTTGTAAACTTTTTGGTAAAATTTTTTTTGTAAGCATAGCATTAACCATAGTCGTAATATAATTTGAAGTATCCTACCGTTGGCCAAATTATATCCTTTTTGAAAATTCCACCAGCCTCTCAAGTACTTTATCTTCTACGCATAATTTCTTGATTTTATATACAGAAATTGTTATGAAACCAAGAAACTTCAACTAATTTCAATATAAATATGAGTGATATTCTCTTCAATACATTTATTTAACACTTTTTTTCTTGACATATTATCTACCATTAGTTTAAATGGGCACAACAAGAAAATTATTTTTTAGCAGCGAAAATATTCCTCATTGAAAGTAAATAATTCGGTGCTAAAGGTGTTTGGGGACAAAAAAATTCCGTCGCAAATTTGTTGAGGCAAACTCATCTCTGAAATTATTTGGCGACCAACAAAAATATCATCGCTAAAAGTAAAGAATCAAAAACCAAAACCTAGCAGCAAAAAAAATATCATCGGGTTGTCAAGAAAACAATTTTCGTTGCTTAAGGAATTTTGATTGTGGTCGCATTTTCTCTTTTTCGCGATGACAAAGTTTTCATCGGTGAAAAATAAAATACCTCTTTTGCGACCAACGTACTTTTGTCTCCAAAAAATAAATGAATATTTTCTCCCTTAAATGATAGGCACCAATAATCTATTCGCCACCATAAAATAAGGAGAGTTTGAACGGCCAAATTTTGTTCATCGCCAAACATAATTTTTTTTAAATATTGGCATTTTATGATTACATTTTTCTCTGTAACAATTCAGTATATATCCATCGAACTATTTCAATCATTAAAAAATAGATAATCCATTAAAATAAAAAATCATAATTTCCAAAGCATCCATACTAAAACATCCATACAATAACTCATATCAAACACATTTGTACAAAATCTCATACAAAATTCACATGCCAAAACATCCTTGTAATTAAGAATCACATAGCAAAAAAAATCCAAACACCCTAATATCCAAATGTCACAAGAATTCGAACTATATAAGAGATTGTATCGCCAAAACCAACTCCAAATCATCCATCATCAATCTGCATCACACACAATAAAAGTGCATTAACACAATTAAAAATTTTGTTACTAGAATAAATAGCATACATAAAAATAAACATTACGATAATTTATAAATTTTGTAATAATTTGAGGTATTTTTACTTATATCTACTACCAAGCCTAAATTCGAATATTTGTTTCTATCTATCTAGTTGGCTGGTGTATTAGCACAAGATTTGTTTTGACAAGATTCTCTATGTCTGAGCAAGGTTTTCAAAGTGGTGTTATGGCATATGGAGTGATGTGGTCGCGTTTTAGGACTAAGTGCTTAAGTATATGTCAATAGACTAAATTAAGTATATGTTTAGAATTGAAAGTGCTTACCAAGATGCAGTTGAATCGTTAGTCTCCCCACTGCCCCCACCACGTTGCATTGCCAACTTCGCCTATGTCATCTATTTCACCATCATCTCTTGTCACTTTTTCATCTACTAGAGTTTTGCCTTAGTCTCATCCAATTCTTTTTGTCGGGATTCATTTTCACCTTGAATGGTCGCAACAACACATCAAACCTCTTACCTCCTGCTCATGCGCAGCAGTCTTACCAACTTTTGTCGAGAAAGATGGCTTCGGACCAATGTCATAACCTCTCTTATAGAGGGGCCTAATGCCAAGGACAATGCATGCAATCTCCTCCCGAGACAACAACAATGAGCCTTTCTCTGTGGGTTGGTCCTTCAACTCCTTCATACGCTTCTACAATTTTTAAAAAGTCACAAACCAACAATAAAAACTTGTAAATCTTAAAAATGTTAATACAAAGGCAATTCATACATATAAAGACTTTGCTTTTGGGGAGGTTCAGTTCCCTAACTTCTTACTGGTATGAGTTTCACAAAAGAAGTCCACAATATAAGGCTAATTGTGAATCTCTAGTCCGACTATTTTTAAAAATTGACATGAAGCTATAAATTTTCAACACTATAAACAAGTAAAGACAAACAATTTTAAGGTAAAAAATCATAACCATAGCATGCATTGCAGAAGGAAATGACTTGGAACCCATAGCATGATTATAAGGCAACTTAGCATGAGTTTCTGAATTTGTCTTTGATCATTTATACAAAAAAAAAAAATCCACATTGGGACAACAGACTAGTAGTAATGTTACATTAAAAACCATCAACATCATTGTTCGCATATAGTAGCTTACCTGGAAGATTGGATCTTTGTAGATGTGCTCTATTTTATAAATCCAATCATCTTGACTAACTTCTCGGTAAGGCTTACTTTTCAGGTCCACTCCCGACTTCACCAGTCCAATGTAGCACTTGTGTCTCTTACAGTGATAGTCACTATATAATTTAACAAACTTTTTGTCAATACATTCTGCAACATGATCAAATTTCACCATATCCCACAACGTCAAACTTAGTCTGCACAAAAAATTAGTACATCATTTCGATTAAAAATAAATATGATAACTACAAATATAACGAAAATATTTAATTACCCAGAGTTGTGCAATGACAGGGATTTGTTGTTCACCAGCCAACTCGTGTCAGTGGGTCACATCTCTAACTGGACGAAACCCCTAGCCAGGGTCCAATGTCTACAATGAAATGTTGTGCATTTTAGCTGACGGGGATACGTACACTTGCGGGGATCTCAACACGTAATTTTCCATGTACTGCTACCAACTTCTCCGTAGCCTTCCCTTGAGTAGGACCTCACCCTCGTCTCGAGGTCGACCCTACCAATATCAAAATAAAATAGATCAAAACAAAATATTTTAAATTTCACTTAAGCAAATAAAATCATAGTGATTCTGTATAAGTAGAACCCTCACTCGTTAATGATGGATGATCTGCCAATAAGAGACACCGAGGAAAAAAGAATTAGAGGAAATACAAACAACACTACATGTTATGGATGTCTTAAATTCCACTCTTATGAAACTGGTTTGAAATTTTTTCTCCTTAGGGAATTAGAAAGGTGGAGTAGGCCGCCGGAAAGTTCACTTTTGGCTGATGGCTTGATGGGCACACAAGTCAAGGTGGAGAAGGCAGCTAGTTCGTTCACTTTTGTTTTGATGGCTTGATGGAATCTAAGCCAAGGTGCAAATTTTTTGTGGGTGTTTTATATTCCGGTCCTCGTAGGAAACTAGTTTGGAATTTGTTATCCTTAGGGAATTGGAAAGGTGGATGTCCGAGAATTCCACTTCAAGTAAAAGACCAATTAGAAATCATATTGTATTAGGAGGCAAAGTATTTTGGGTTTATAAATAGATTATAGACCACTCAGTTTCTTTTGGGAGATTTTGGCTCCCCAGTTTTGGGTATTCATGTTTGGTTGTATTCTGTTAATTCGATAATCTTGTGTAATCTTCCTTTGTTAACAATGAAATTTAGTCGCTGTGCTTCGCCCGTGGACGTAGGCTTTCGAGTCGATTCACGTAAATTTGTGTTTTATATTTTTCTATTTTGTTTCATTTATTTTTTTGTAACTTTGGGTCATAAAAAAGCAATATCATAGCTATGATTTGGGATTGCTACAATAGAATTCAAAGTTGAAAATTTTGGTGATTACAATAATTTCAGTCTATGGCAGATCAATATACGTGACGTTGCGATGCCATAATCGTTTGATAAAAGTTCTTGATTAGAAACTTTGATCAACGCTGATAGAGATTCAATAGGCTTGCTATTGTGGAGAAAGCATCTGAAAAGTTCACTTTTTTTGGTTTGATGGCTTGGTGGGCACACAAGTCACGGTGGTGATTTGTTATGGATGTTTTATGTCATTCCCTTAGGGAAATTGTGGAGAAGGCAACTAGTTCTTTTGGTTTTTTTTTTCATGGCTTGATGGATTACAAGTCGAGGTGGAGATTTGTTGTGGGGGTTTTATATTCTACTTCTAGTAGAAAAATGATTTCAAATTTGTTATCCTTAGGGAATTGGAAAGGTGGATGTCCAAGAATTCCACTTCAAGTAAAAGACCAATTATAAATCATATTATATTAGGAGACAAAGTATTTTAGGTCTATAAATAGATTATAAATCACTCAAAATCTTTTGGGGGATTTTGGCCCCCCAGTTTTGGGCATTCACGTTTGGTTGTGTTCTCTTAATTCGATAATCTTGTGTAATCTTCTTTTGTTAACAATGAAATTTGGCCACTGTGCTTTGCCCGTGGATGTAGGCTTTCTAGTCGATCCACATAAATTTGGGTTTTGTATTTTTCTATTTTATTTTGTTTAATTTTTTTTAGTTTTGGGTTGTAACAAACTAGTATCAAAGCTACAATTTTGGGATTGCTACAATAGAATTCAAAGTAGAAAATTTTGGTGATTAGAACAATTTCAGTCTACGACAAATCAAGATACGTGACGTTGCTATGTCAGAATCTTTTGACAAAAGTTCTTGATTAGAAACTATGATCAACGTTGATGGAGATTCAATAGGCTTGCTATGGAGAAGGCATCTGAAAAGTTCACTTTTTATGGTTTGATGGCTTGGTGGGCACACAAGTCACAGTGGTGATTTGTTATGGATGTTTTTTATATTTATGTTATTCCCTTACGGAAATTTTGGAGAAGGCAGCTAGTTGTTTCGTTTTTGTTTTTTTTCATGGCTTGATGGAATACAAGCCAATGTGGAGATTTGTTGTGAAAGTCTTGTATTCCATTCTTGGTATGAAATTGGTTTGGAATTTTGTTCTCCTTAGAGAAATGGAAAGGTGGATGTCCTAGAATTTCACTTCGAGTAAAAGACCAATTAGAAACTCTATCGTATTAGGAGACAAAGTATTTTGGGTCAATAAATAAATTATAGACCACTCAGTTTCTTTTAGAGATTTTGGCCTCCAATTTTCTGCATCCATACTTGGTTCTATTCTCTAAGTCTCCATTTGTTGATAGTAAAACTTTGACAATCGCTTTGCCCGTAGACATAAGTTTTCGAGTCGATCCACGTAAATTTGTATTCTATATTTTTTTATTTCATTCCATTTATTTGTTTGTAACTTTTGTTGTGTCATCAATTTTTTTCCAACCATTTTGTCAGGATATGAAGAACCAATTATAAGCATACATTTCATGTATATATGAAATGAATTGAATTGCTTCTCTCCAAAAAAAAATAATAATAATGGAACTGGTCTAATGCAAAATTAACTCAGTTTACATGCAACGCCAAGATCTAATTGGCAAGGAGACGCAGTCATATCATTTAATCTAAAGGACACTAATGCAAAAGCAACCAATCCGCCAGTCAGCCGTTATCTTGTTGAATGAATGAAAGATGCTTCAAGACAAATATATTTAACATAAAAAAAATGCCAAAAAATAATGTATATTGTATATGTATAAAAAATGACTAATTATCATCATTGTAAAAACATGGAGCCAATTGTCATTTTTGAAATTAAAAAATATCAGTTATTCAGTAACAATTCATTAAAAATATTGTTTATTCCAAACATTATCACTGAGATATTAGTATAATAAAACTATTAAACTAAAATTTAAGAGCTAATAGCAAAAAAATTGAAAATCGATTGACACATAATAAAAACTATAAATAATAGTCGAATAGAAACAGAATCGATTTCTAGTGGAAAAAAAAAAAGTCAAATGAAGGTCAATTACAAGAACTTTTACTTACAAAAATTCATAAATAATAAAATTAAGGTCATCTAGAAAAAACCTTAATATAATAAAAAAGACTAAACAATTAAAATAATAAAATTATAGTGTGGACACAAGTAAAAAATATATGTATAATTTTTAGAATATATAAATAAAAGTACACATAATATTTTAAAAAAAATTGAGGATGGTCCCGTGCCCACCCTTGCCCTTGTGTAGCTCCGCCCATGAGCTCGATAATGTTATCTCAAAAAGTTGAAATAAATCTTGGTTGAGTTGAGGTGAATACAAATGATTTGGGTGGAAAGAACCCATATTGTTAAGGTTCGCGATCTAGATCACTTCTATTTTTTATTCCAATTTATAATCTAATCCAATTCGTTTTGGAACTCATATCACAAAGATAGATAAATATTAATTGATTATGTGTGCATGGTTGCATAATCACTTTTTATTTTGAAAAATAGGGTCAAAATATAAAATAAAATATTACTTAACTAAGTGTGTATGAATGTAGTATTTTATGTAATATCATATAGTAAAGAATCCAATACACATAAGAGTTTCAAAAAGGATTCACGACCCAAAATACTTTAAAAGTTAAAGCTTACTCTTGTCACTCTGCACACCCGAGAAAATGTTGTATCATATCATGTATTCGCACTACGTCCAAATCAACTTACTATCTAGGTAATATTGGCTTACCTACTCTTTTTTGTCAATTTGTAAAATATTTTTGGGATTTTTCGCTAGGGCTAAACAATATAGGGCTCTTTCAATCAACTATCGATAGATCAAATTTTGAAAACTTGTTAATGCCTTGTTCCCCACTCAATCAAGAGGAATGTAAGTGTGAGCCAACTTGCTGGCATAGCCGGCAATGAAGTCACATATACATTCCATACAGAAAAGACATGACTAGAGAAACAACTACAAAAATGAACCAAAGCCAATTGATTCCCTTCTGCATAGCCACTCACTGCAGTGTGCGTTCAAATCTTATAGCTAGTAACCAAACTTAAAAGTTAAAAACAGAAGACCATATCCCCACCTCATATATCTTAGCTTTTCTTGTTTATTTTTTTGCACACCTTGAATCACCAAATTGAGACCTAATCACCCATAATGGACCTTCCTCCGAACCTCAAGTCGGACGAGGCGAGCCCGGAATGGATGAACAAGGGCGACAATGCGTGGCAGCTAACGGCTGCCACGCTTGTTGGCCTTCAATGCGTTCCGGGACTCATGATTTTCTACGGAGGCATGGTGAAAAAAAAATGGGCCATAAACTCAGCCTTCATGGCCCTCTACGCATTTGCAGTAGTTTTAATATGTTGGGTAGGTTGGGGTTTCCGCATGGCTTTCGGTGACAAATTTCAAGTCTTCATAGGCAAACCAGACGTTTCTTTAGACCAAAAGTTTCTATTAGGACAAGCATTTCTGGGCTATTTTCCGACGGCGACAATGGTGTTTTTTCAGTTTGTTTTCGCGGCGATTACGCCGATTTTGATCGGAGGGGCACTTCTGGGGAGGATGAATTTTATTGCGTGGATGTTGTTTGTGCCTCTGTGGCATACGTTTTCTTATACGATCGGAGCTTATAGTATATGGTGCCCGGATGGGTGGCTGGCGAAGCTTGGAGTTATTGATTTTGCAGGAGGGTATGTTATTCATCTCTCTTCTGGTGTTGCTGGATTCACTGCAGCTTATTGGGTAAGCACCATTACATTTAATTTTTGCTTGGGTAAGAGTCGAGTAATGAAGGAGTCACAATATCAAAGGTTATCACATTTTTTGCATCAAAATTTAATATTTTAAAATAAAGTTACAATATAAAAAACTAGTATCTATTACCAAATATTAGCACCAATATATCCCAATAAATCAATTTGCAATATAATACCCAAAAAAATGTAATGGGAGATGAGAAATATATATATATAGCTTTTAGGGTCAAAGTGTAATTTGTTCAAAATTCAAAAAAATTAAAAATTTCTTTCTATGCTCCACTTGGGTATTAATAAATCAATGATGATTATTGAAACCAAAAACTAAAACAGATAAATAAAGATTTGACCAAAAAAGATAATGTCGTATGTTTCAGTCCTTTCGATCTTGAAAGAGTTAAACGTGATTTTCTAACTTTATTATTTTAATATCGTACTTTTTAATCTATTTCTTAATTTATTTTTGTTTCGTGTTTTAAAATCAATTTTTTTAATGTAAGAATATATTTTCAAAATGTATTTTCAATAATTTTGAAAAATATTTTGCAAACAAGTCTTAACAATGAAATTAAACCCTTTCACAACAAAAGATATAAATTGAAAGAATAAGTCCAAAAGAAGGATAGAGGGCGATAAAAAATAGGAGAAATCACACCAAATTATGATTTATTTATTTTTTAAATCAGAATGATCTCAGTACTAAAACTTGTTGTATGTACCTCTCCAGGTGGGACCCAGAGCGGATAAAGACAGAGAGAGGTTTCCACCAAACAACATACTCCTGATGCTAGCCGGCGCAGGCCTGCTGTGGATGGGTTGGACCGGGTTCAATGGTGGCGCTCCGTACGCCGCCAGCACCGACACATCTCTGGCCATCCTCAACACCCACGTGTGCACCGCCACCAGCCTCCTCACTTGGCTGCTCCTCGACATTTGCTTCTTCGGCAAGCCTTCGGTTATTGGTGCCGTTCAGGGCATGATCACCGGCTTGGTTTGCATCACTCCTGGCGCAGGTACTTCTACCTCTCGTGCTTTTATTTTAACAATTTGATGATTTTTAAATTTATAAAATTGCTTACAAATTATCATTGGATTAATTGAAGCGTCAAAGTCAAATTTTGAACCTCGGGACATTGACAAGTAAACTCTGTAATATGAATGGGCTTTGACCAGTTCATATGCATTTTATTTTTCTTTATTTAGCATAGAAGATAAATCATGTGCCTAAAGATTAATCTTGTGTTTTTTTTTGGGTGTAGTTACATTTTTTTAGACTTATGAGAGGAAGTATATGGATAATTATTTTATTCTACTAAATTCAATTTTAATAAAATATCTTGTGATTGGGTACAAAATTCAAATAATATTTGAATTTTTTTTACTTACTTACATTTCCTTAAATTATGCATAATTCTTATTTTTTCACTCTCTCCTCCTATTTCTCACACCGTTACTCTCTCTCTCCCCTTTTTCTCTATATCTCTCTCTGTTACTCTCTCTATCTCTCCCCTATTTTTTTCCTCTCTCTCCCCGTATTTTCTCTTTCTCCCCCTATTTTCACTTATCGTTACTCTCTTTTTATTCTCTCTCTTTATATCAACGTTACAATAACACAATTACATAAATCAGTTACAATTGTCCTATAATACATCAAATAATTATTCATGTGTTCTGATAAAGCAAACAATTACACAAATCAAATAGTTACACCATTTAGTATCACAACATGGTTACACCAATTATATACACTAAATTTGGTGTAATGGTAAACTCTTTTGTATAATGATAAATCCAATTTGGTGTATATAATTGATGTAACCAAGTCGTAATATTAAATGGTGTAACTTTTTGGTTTATGTAAACAACTAAATGACAAATTGAGCTGGTGTTGTAATTTCAAGTAATTGTTTGATGTAGCTGTTTGGTTTATTAGAACACACGAGTAACTGTTCAATGTATTATAGGGTAATTGTAACTGATCGTTATAATTATGTTATTGTAAGTTGACATAAGGAGAGAGAAAGAGTAACGGTGAGAGAAAATAGCGAGAGAGAGAAAGAGAAAATATGGGAGAGAGAAATAAAAAAATCAAATCAAATCTTTACATGTTTAAAAAGAAAATAAATTATCAATGGGGGAGAGAGAAAGAGAGAAAATAAAGGATGATAGAGAGAGTAACGGGGATGGAGAGAGAGAGATATAGAGAGAAAATAGGGAAGAGAGAGTGAGAGAGTAATGGAGAGAGAGGGTGAGAGAGTAATGGAGTAATGAATGGCCTTTTAGTCTTTTTCTAAAAAAATTCACTTACTATCAAATAAGTTTCCTTAATGTAGTTTAACTCAATTAAATTAAAATTTGTGTACCAGCTTCCAAATTTCCCATTAATCTTCTGTGGACCTAAAAATAAAGTTTTTATCTCCTTTTTTTAGGACGAATTGTATTTTGCATTTTAAAAATTTTAGAAATTCTCAGTTTACACCTTCAAAGATTATATATTTTTACTTTTTATTATCAATGTATTAAAAGTATTGCAATGTAGCCCTTTCATTAGTTTTTATTATTCATTTCGTCAACGTCAATATGGTGAGAAATCTAATCTTTGAGGACGTAAAATGAGAAATTTAATTTTTGAATGGCGTAAAGTAAGAATTCTTAAATCTTTCGGGGTGTAACGTGAGGTTCCTCCTTTTTTTTATATCATGGATGATTTTTGAACCCTAATTCTTCATGTTGATATCGATGGTTATTTGAAGCCTAAAGATTAAGCTTCCTATTCTATTTTATCAATGATTTTTTGAATCCTAATCCGAATTAGATTAATCTTTATGTTCATATTTAACGAAGTGTGCTTCGGCTTAGCTAAAATTCAAAAGAAAACAAAGAAAAGTTTTCTAAATGGAAAATGAACCTAGCTAACTGACTAATTGAGGCATTGGAAACTTCCAACATTATGCAATAAAACTTCTCTTATCAATTTTTTCCCCAACTCTTTTACCTACTAATTTGGCTTAATCATAATTGTTAGATGTTCAGTGGAACCCACTAACACCTGCAGACACAACTGTTCATATTAGGTTGGTAGAAGAATAGGCAAAAAAAAATTGATGCGTAGGCTAAGGACGGTTGACAATGAGCAATGTCGTACTGAATTCATGTCGTATGTGATTTTAGTCATATCTATCTTAGTTGTTTAACCATTTATCACCCAAATTTATTTAGGTTATTCAAACACATAAATTTTATATCGTGTTTGTGGATTTTGTTTACAATTGAAAAGTCTAAATTGAAGGGATCCACAAATCCATGGGAAGTATGCCAGTACAAGAACCCCAAAACAGATTTACTAAAAGGGAGAGACTATCCATACAATCTCCACAGTATCGGTAGCAAATTACTATAGACACATTTTCAGTCCATATAGCCAGACATATCATAATAATCAGGGGCAGAGCCAAGTTCTGGCCCAAGGGAGCCATGGCCAGTCAAGTTTTCGAATTATACATTATTGGGGATAACCCGTGTCTGAAATCGTGCAATGTGAATGGTTGTGAGAGGGATGTCAGTGGACGTTGAATGAGTCTATTTGAGACCGCCGGATAAACTTATTGAAGTCTATCCTGTTTTACATTATAAATTTCTCTAAATTATGTTTTTAATTTTCTTGTTCATGCCTCCCAAATTTTTGAAATTGTATTTTATACCACATTATGATCTTGATTTTACTCAATTATTGATTTGACCACATTGCACCATTAACCATTCTAATTTTGACATTTTGGACAAATCATTAAATTTTGGTTACAATCAGTGTTGCTGTTTAAAAGTAAAAAATATAATTCGACGAAGTGTTATCAAATTCTTTTTGAAAATGGATTCATTACGATGTATGGTATGAAATTAATTTTAATAAATTCTATATATCTAAAAATTTATTGTTAACAATAATTTAGTAATAACACACATTAAATAAAAATTACGATTTATGGAACTATTTGGTCCCCTTATAATGAAATCCTAGCTCCGCCCCGATAATAATACAACCATGTGATGGTGCCAATTATAGGAAGAGTAATCTTATTTGAACTTAAAAATTTAACCTTATTTGTTGACTTGATTCACTATGACCATTTGATTGATTGTGAACTCCATCAAATATTAAAATTTACTCTTCATCTATCATCAGATCAGCAAATGAGATCTAATTTTTAAATCCAAATAGCATTACTCTTCTAGGGTAGTAAGAAAAAAAAAATTCATTTTGTGTTGCAACTAAATTCTTTATAATTTCCAACCATATATACACCATCACGCAGGAGTAGTGCAGTGCTGGGCAGCCATACTTATGGGCATGATCTCAGGAAGTGTTCCTTGGTACACAATGATGGTTCTCCACAATAAACTCAAGCTATTAAGGCATGTCGACGACACCTTCGCCGTCTTCCACACCCACGCCCTCGCCGGAAGTCTAGGCGGCATTCTCACCGGCTTTTTCGCCGTGCCTAAACTCAGCCGTCTCTTTTACCTCGTACCCGACTGGGAAAGATACATCGGCCTAGCCTATGGCCTCCAAACCGGCCAAACTTCAGCCGGACTCCGGCAAATGGGCGTTCAACTTCTGGGAATTGTTTTCATTACATGTCTTAATGTTGTCACGACGAGTGCGATTTGTTTGTTGATTAAGTTGATGGTTCCGCTTAGACTGAGCGAGGAAGAGTTGGAGATTGGTGACAATGCAGTTCATGGAGAGGAAGCATATGCCTTGTGGGGTGATGGGGAAAGATTTGAGAATGCCAGGAATAATTCAGTTTATGATGTTGATGATGAGTTCACATCGGTTATGTCAAAGACTGCAAGTGAATTGCAAATGGTATGAGTTATTTTGCTTCAAAACAGATGCAATTATAATGTCTTTCAGACTAAGAAGGAACAAAAATGGGGGGCAGAAAAGGAAGGAGGGTGTAGTTGATGAATGAGGGTGGCTTTTATCATGGTTTCTGTGTTCAGATTGTGATTTTCCTTTACCCTTTCATGTTATGAAAGTTTTCTTTATTTCTTGCTACTCCAGTGTATAGTCAGTTGAGACTTGACTACATGATGTTAGTTTGTAAACTTGTTTTTCTTCTATATTTACTTTGGGATATGGAGAGTCTTGAATAGTAAATAGATTAGTAAATTAAAAAATGTCTAGAAGTCTTTTAGCAGTTTATATACGCATGTAAATTCTCTGTTTTTAGAGAGAACTAGCGAAAAGTCCGTGTACAACGCACACTAATTAGAGTTCATTTTTTTAGATAATAAATTTTTTTCAACTAGTGTAAATGCATTTGGATAAAAACTTGTACATTGTTGGAATGCACAAAACTCTATAATACTATAAAGACGCTTTAGTTGTGGAGTGATTTTCCATTCAAGATTGACTATGGGAATGTGATTTAATGAAGAAAATAAATATGGCAATTTCAGGTAGAAAAACAAACCAGAGTGCATGCCCTGCAAATTGCAATAAAAAATCATTAGGAATTGAACATGATTACCACTTCCATAACTGTCAGCACTTCCGAACAAATCACGACTGTAAGAATTGGATCAAAAACAACTTGAAAGCAATGCGTAACCAAAAAAAAAAAAAATTTCAAACTGGGTCAAATAAGTTAAAAAATATTTGTAGCCCAAGGAAAGTTTCAACCTATATATACAATTCATAATCATTCGCTAAAACGCTAACAAACTGAAGTTACATTACACCACAATCCTAACTAAACACGACCATTTTCCAACTATGCAAAAACATGAACGAATCCCACAGTCACATCGCAAGTGAAGAATTATGACAAATAACAAAAATCCACATAGCAAGAGTTATCATGATTGCATATTGCATGTACTTTGTACATTGCATGCAATTTTTGTCAAAAACCTTAAATCCTCCATTCTCGCCATAAAAATTACAATGCAACAAAACAATTTCTTGCATTTGTAACATTAACCAAACATTAAATGCAAAACAATTGATACTGAGAAAGTAAATGTCTAGCGGCAAGGAAAAATTGAAGGATTGTTAGTTGTTCTGAATCATCATAAAGAAAAAATATTTCTAAATCAAAACACCAAACAAAGCTAATATTATTTAAAAACCTTGTCATTAGTTAAAGCCAAAGCATTCATACCAACTCCTCGTGCAGAGTTTACTTGAATTGAATTGTCTACTAAATGCCCTTCTATGTACATCTACAACTGCAAAACACCAAAAAAAAAAAAAAAAAAGAACCAACTACGTAATTACGTCACCACAATCGCAACTAAATAGAGCTTGAAATCAGTCAATATAGTTCTATATGCACATAATACATTATCATGTTGATGTCTTCATTAGAATCTGTCTGCAATAAAAAAAAAAAAAAAAGTAAATACATTTCTGATAAAGAAAAAGGTATCATATAGGCCTTACTAATATACCAAATCACATTTAAATTACATAAGAAAATGTTCTAAGTGTACTTTTGCATCAACGGGAATGCCAAAAAAATATTGTTGAGTATACTACCAATACCATGTATATCCATGCATTATTTATCAATTAAGAGAGATTTTGATAGATGTTATCGGAAATGGTGAAATGTACAATTAAAAGGCTATTTTAGTCTAAAAAGTTCAAAATAAAACACTACCTATTGCTCCCATACATAATCTCGATGTTGTTGATTTTGTGGCTAATTCTTCTAGTAATAGTAACTTGTAAAGCCAACTTAGTTGTTGGGAATGTCTGAATGTATCCAAGACTACAAACCTAAGGCTCACATACCACTTTGTAACCAAAATATCATGTTTTTTCAAGTTCACATATCTTAAGCCTCTCCCAAATTCACATGTCTTAAGCTTCTAAACTATATTTTACAAGACATATGATGCCTGAGAGATCCCATTTTCTTGTTGCAGTCACATCTAATTGACAGCTACATTGTCATAAGCAGATACATTTAGTAGCAAAAATATCTTGTTGGGAAGCATTTAGGAGTTATTTTTTCAAAAAATAATAGCCTTTTTCCTTCTGAAACTCTACATTTTAATTCATAACTACATTAATTGAGATTAAGTGTGAAAACAAGTATGAATCAGAGGCTTGATGCATAGCACATGAAGAGCTGATGCACAAAAATATAGACTTGCCCTCATATGCACAAAAATAATGAATTACAACGTTTAAGGGTAAAAATAAGATATGATTAAAAAAGGGTAAATTTCACTGACACTTCTTGGATTTAAGTCATATTTTATTAATGCCCTTCTGATTTCTACAATTTCACTGCATACCCTAATTTTATCAAATTAAACATCAAATTGACCTTTAATTTTGTTTGATTAATATTTAATTTTATCCAATTAATATTGAATTTTATCAAATTAATAATAAATCAATATTTAATTTCATCAAATTAGCATCAAATTAACATTAAATTTTATCAAATTAACATTAAATTTTTCCAAATTAACATTTGCATTCATCAAATTAGTATTCAATTCATCCAATTAACATTCAATTTTATTAAACTAATACCAAATTAATATTCAATTTCATGAAATTAACACAAAATTAACATTCAATTTTATCAAAATCACATTAAACTCTATCAAATTAATATTCAATTTGATTTATTTAACACCAAATTAACTATCAATTTTATCAAATTAACATTAAATTTCATCAAATTAATACAAGATTTTACTAAATTAACATTTAATTTCATCAAATCAATACCTAATGATGATTACCCTTCCGTTTGAACAGTGCTTAACTTCGGACAACTAATCGGACCCTGTGAGATAGCTTCATTCGAATTTATAAAATTAACATTCAATTTTTTGAATTTAATATTTAGTTTTATCAAATTAATATTATTTTTTTAAAAATTAACACCAAATTAACAATTTGTTTGATACATTTTTTTGTAGGAAACATTCTATTTAATCCAATTAGCATTTCATTTAATTTAATAAATATTAAAATGATGTTTACTACTACTTTAAACTTATTAATATAGATGACCAAGCATAAATTTGACAATTCATAAAAGAATAAACCATCACATTACACCAGGGGTAGTTTGTGAAATATGTATACAAACTGTAGGAGTGTGCAGTGATATTTCATAAATTAGAAGGGGTGTCAGTGAAATATGACTTAAACCCAAGGGGTGTCAGTGAAATTTACCCATTCAAAAATGGTTTCATGTAAAGACCCTAAGCTCACGCTTCATTCCCATTTTATTTTCATAAAAAATTATTACAAACTTAATTGCACTCCAGGGACTTTGATAAAGGCAATGTAGCTAAAAAATTTCATTAATTCTGAAAATGTATATATAAACACCATCTACAATATCAAAAATCATAAGTGAAACAACTGATTGTTAAAATGCCAAGCTAGCAACATCTACAAAATCATCACAGAGGGAAATTTCCTATGAATTTCTATCCAGGAAAAAAAAGGTAAATTTAAGGAAAAGAGAAGCCATGCCTCCTTCCTCACCCGTATCAAAGAGAGAGAGAGAGAAAAGAAGAAGAATAAGAAAATATTCTGCACAAAACAATAGACAGAAGAAAGCTAAACGGAGTGGACCACCATTTACGTGCAAGATCTTGGCGGCTCAAGTCAATTTAAGGTTTAAAGCGGAAACATTAAATAGAGATCTTTTTATTTTTAGTATTATTTTTTAAAAAAAATTAATTTATTTTTAATTTTTCTATGTAAGAGGGAGACAAAAGAAATATGTGTTAATGTTGTCGAGAAAGAGATTTCAACTTTTGTTTTTGTTTTTTACCACATAGAGTGAGAGAGATTGTTTAATTTCAACTTTTTTTTTTTTTTTTTTATCGAGGAGGGAGAGAGTGAGAGTAAATATGAGTTGACTTTTGAGTATTTTTTTATTTTTTTTAATTTCTAAGTTTTTAATGTTATGGATTAGATTATAGAGCCAAATTATTGCAATAAAAATTTTGATTGAATTTAATTTTTTGGGACTTTTTTGTAGGGCTTAAAATTTAATAGATTTAATTTTTTTGTGAAAATTGGGACGGAGTCTTCCTAGATAGACTTACAATGGCTTGAGTCTGACAAGGAAACTTATTTTGGGATAAGTCTGTTTTTAAACTTATATGTAGGTACTTAAGTCCACTTTTTTTTAAATCTCAAAAATACCCCTAACAGTGTTAGTTTTGTTTAGTTATGGAAAGCCATAGAAGTTAATTCATTGAGATATATATGGAAAGAAGATATGCCTGCCTTATTTTCCGATAAAAATTGTCTGTCATAATCTTTCCATAAATCTCTCTGTCGCCCCATATAACTTTCATTTCCTAAACAGACTCCTCATAAGCACCCATCTCTGTCTTCTCAAAAATTAAAGTCCCATATGTCATTGTCCCGAAGAATGTTACTATTTTTTCAATTCTTGAAATACCATGTTACTATTTTTTTTTTTTTTGGCGCATGTTACTATTTTTTTTTTTTTTTTGTGCATGTTACTACTTTTTTTGGATGATCGGCGAGGTTTTGATTTAGGTCACGATTTAGTTGGTTGTGTATTTTTGTGAAAAAGACGACGTTGTAACGGTACAATTTTTTTTCCATGTTACTATTTCTGTTTTATGGGTTTGTTCATGTTACTACCTTTTTTCATGTTACTATTTTTTATTAAACATGTTACTATTTAATTTTTTTGGATAAGCATGTTACTATTAATATTGAATGTTAATATTTTTTCGAAAACATCAATATTCAATGTTACTATTTTTTGTTGAGTATGTTACTATTGTTTTTTTTTTCAAATTGTACTATTTTGTGTGTTTGAATGTTCCTATTTTTTGTTTTTAATGTTAATATTAAATATTACTATTTTTCTGAAATATCAATATTAAATGTTAATATTTTTTATTGAGTATATTACTATTATTTTTTCAAATATTAATATAAAATATTACTATTTTTTTAAATGGTATTATTTTTTGTGTTTAAATGATACTTTTTTTTTTATATTTGAATGTTACTATTTTTTATTTTTAATGTTACTATATATATATGAGAGGTATAGTCCTAACATATATATGGATATAGATAGATATGAGAGAGAAAAAATTTTAATGTTAGTCAAATTCCTAAAATTTAGGAGTTTTTAATTTTTAGTTTTACTTCATTTCTAAAGCGAAGGGATAGTCTGGTAAAATTGACAAAAAATGGACTTCATAACAAATAAGTTTCCTTGGCTGACTTAAGTCCAAACAAGTCCGTATAAGGGGACCGGCCTCCAAATTTTTTAATTTTTTTTGTGAGCTAGTAATGTACATAAAATTATGGGGCCTTCTAAAAATTTTGGGCTTAAAGCCCATGCTTTTTTTTTTCATGCTGTTAGGCCGGCTCTGGTCTTGCTTATGATGGTCCCAAATGTAATACAAGCAGTGGCAAAATATCGTTAGACTATTGATCATGTGCACTTGGAGGGAAAATAAATATGGCAACTCAACGTTAGACCGAAAGAGTAACGAGAATTTAAGATGATGTATTCTATGAATAAGGATCTATTTATAGACTTCCAATGGTTACCAATGCAACCATTCAAACAAGAGACACAACTGTTGACAATAGTTATGTTTGTTGCCAATCGTAACTTTCTCCAACTACTTCCTCTCCTATCCGTACACGGAAAAACACCACCAGCACCGATTTATGTCAATGAGTTCACTAACTTACAGCTCCCACTTGAATGTACATGGACATGACTCAAGAGTTTTCTAAGTTGGTGTTTACCTTTGGTACCAAAACTTTTGTTTTCACCAACTTTTTATGTGTAGCAATTTACAGATTTACATCAAAACATGACATTAGACTTACGTGTGCACGCTTTTGCCAGCGAGTCTGACCACACCCTTCCACATATGCTAACCTTATCGATAGCACACTCCAGGTGACTTCGATTCACTCTATAACCAAGTGATTGGCATTAATGCTCCATACTAGGGATCATAAGGTCCACACCCTCAATATCATTGACGACTTCAGCCAGACACAAATTTAACTAATGTGTCGACTTGCGCCCGAAATTTCGATCAAGTACTTCCTCTAAAGCCCATGCAGAGGCTTTCCTCAATACACTTTATCGATGACTTAATACGCCATGCACCTTAAGTGACTATGCAGAGATCTCATAGTGCCTCAAAGTGGACTTTACACTCATGAGCATGCGATAGCCCTGGTATGCCTGCTAGTGTCCTCTACCTTTTATCTGACCAATTCATATCCCCAATCAGGTAGAGTCGCATCTTTCTATAAATTTTAGACGTCCCCAAAATTTCTCTAAAGATACCCTTCACCGTGTAACACTGCAACACCTAAATGATTCTTAAACCCATTGTAGTTACATGCTCTCTCTATTTTTCCAGAGTCAACCCCTTGGTCATAGGGTCAGCCACCATCTCTCCCGAGGGTATATAGTCGACTTTTATTTCACCTCTCTCCATTATATCTTGAATATAGTGGTAAATTTCATCAATGTGTTTTCCTTTATAGCTATTAGCTCCACTTTTCATAAAAGAGATAACGAACTTATTGTCACAAACCACATTGACTGGCTTAGTAGGTATACCCAACTTTAAACTATCAACAAAGCGTTTAATCCAAACATCATTACTTACTGTTGTACTGCACGTTATGTATTTGGCCTCCATTGTGTACTTTGCAACACAACCCTGCTTCTTACTTAACTAAGAAACAGTCGTTCCACCAAATAAAAATATATGGCCACTTGTAGATTTTCTATCATCTACATCAATTGCAAAGTCTGCATCCATATAGTCAATAATTTCTAGATTATTTAATCCAAAGCATAATTTTATACGTGTTGTGCCTCTCAAGTATCTAAATATTGTCTTCACTACCTGCCAATGTGCCCTTCTTGGATTAGATAGATATCTACTTACCAATCCTACCGCATGACAAATGTCGGGCCTTGTATTTGTCATAGCATACATGAGACTACCCACAACTTGGGCGTAGGGAACCTTACTCATTTCAAATATTTTCTCATTTGAACTAGAGCACATGCATTTACTTAGACTTTGACCCATGCAGACAGGAGTGCTCAACAGCTTACTATTATTCATATCGAATTTCTTGAGCACCTTTTTCAAATACTTTTCTTGATCCAAATATAAGAATCTAGAATTTCTATTTCTAGAAATTCTAATTCCCAGGACATAATTAGCCTCACCCATGTCTTTCATTTCGAATTTGGATCCCTAGTACGCTTTGGTTTCTTTGATCATATTTGGACAATTATCTGCCAATAAAATATCATCTACGTAAAGTAACAAAATTGTTAGTTTATCATGGCGTGTCCAAATATATACACTATGGTCTAAAGAAATAACTTCAAATCCTATTTCAAGGATTGTCTGGTGAAACTTTAAATAATATTGTCTAGAAAATTGTTTGAGTCCATACAAGGACCTTTTCAATTTACAGACTTTATGTTCCTGTCCTTTAACCAAAAAATCATCAGGTTGAACTATATAGATGTCTTCTTTTAATTCTCCATTAAGGAATGTCATTTTCACATCTAACTGATGTAGCTCAAGATCTATCTTAGCTACAATTGACATGAGCATCCTGATTGAAGTAAACTTGGCAACAAGAGAATATGTATCCACAAAGTCTATTCCAGGTTGTTGGGTAAATCCTTTAACAACCAATCTTGCTTTATACTTATCTAGAGATCCATCTACTTTTAATTTCTTTTTAAGGACCCATTTACAACCAATGACTGTCCTCTCTTTGGAAAGATCAACTAAATCTCAAACATCATTTTTATTAATTGAATCAAGCTCTTCTTTCATAGCTTGAAGCCATTGATCTGCATCACTGCTATTGACTGCCTCCGTAAAGTCCTTAAAGTCATCTTCTAATGCTATGTTTTCATCTATATTAAAAACGAAATAATCCTTTAATTTTTGAGATGATACCATCTTTCTTTTACTCCCACTATTTTCAGTCTATGAACCTTGTTCACTTTGATCATCTATCATTTCCTGATCAATGATGTTATCCATAGGACTCATAACATCATCTAACAATTTAACATGATCAATGAGAGTTGTTTTATTGGTAAACTCAATAAAACCGGCATCCCTGCTTTCAATCAATTCTTTATCTGGATGAAAGAATTTATATCCACTTCCATTCACAACATATCCAATGAACTTGCATTCTCAAGGCTTTGTTCCTAACTTATTCCTGAGAGGCTTTGGAATAAGTACATGTGCCTTGCACCCCCAAACCTTAAAATTAGATATGTCAGGTTTTATTCCAATCCAATATTCATAAGGGTTTTGAGGTTTAGCCTTTGTCTTGACTCTATTTAAAATACTACATCGTGGACTTTTTGAATTATGGTTTTGTTTTTGAAATAATTAAATAAATATAATAGGAAATACCTACTTATAAATATAACCTTTTGAATATTCCTATTATATAATTTGTGTAATTTGTAATGGACATAACACTACATATTTTCGGAACGAATATTAGTTTTTATTGTTTTATTTATATTATCCAAATTATATTAAAAAAATCTTATACTAAATAAGACTCTAGTGCATTTATGCAATTTCATTTGAAAATTCAAAAATTTTCCATCAACTAATGAAAATAGATAGACATAAATAAAAGTAAATTTTAATTATTTTAACTATTAATTTTTGTCTTTTAAAAGAAATAATATGAAATGCTTGGATATGTGTAATATTAATGAAGTTTTATTAATATGAATTCCATATTAATAATGTTAGTATTGTGAGAGTAAAGTTGTTCAATTAAAAGTTTAACATCAGTTAAGTCTTATTAATATGAGTTCTAAATTAAATAAGACTAGTATTGACTTTATATATTGTTTTAGGGTTAAAGTACCCAATCAAAAGTTTTTCTTGATAGTGTACTTTTATTAGTAGTATAGATAAGCTACAGTAGACAAGGCTTTTCCCCAAAAGTCGACGAAGAGATCAACATAAGCCATCATCGACCTTGTCATATCCAATAGGGTCCTATTACGTATTTCTGCAATGCCATTTTGTTCATATGTATGGCATGGTATATAAATGTCGTATGTCATTCTCTTTGTAGAATTTGTCAAAAGTTTTATATTCACCACCCTTATCATTATTCAAGGCTTTACTTGGTCTATCCAACTGTGTTTCTACTTCTCTTTTATATTCTTTGAATCTATCAAGTTCATCAGACTTATGTTTGATTAAGTAGATATGACCAAACCTTGAATAATCATCCGTAAAAGTTACAAAATATTCCATTCCTCTATGAGCTTTTGTTCTTAAAGGTCCACATATGTACGAATGGACAACCTCCAATAAATCCAAAGACTTTCAATGTTTTTTAAAATATTTTTTAGTCATTTTGCCTTTAACACATGGCTCACAAAT
The DNA here is from genome assembly GCA_951799425.1 of Ilex aquifolium. Taxonomy (NCBI): domain Eukaryota; kingdom Viridiplantae; phylum Streptophyta; class Magnoliopsida; order Aquifoliales; family Aquifoliaceae; genus Ilex; species Ilex aquifolium. The sequence goes on from OX637395.1 coordinate 13,767,033, forward strand.
ATCAAAGTCTATTGTATTCATTTAAGGTATAATGCCCAATCTATTCATTTTGTGCATCTTGTCCTTATTGATGTAATCTAATCTTAAATGCCATAGATATGATTATTTTCTTTAGTTGAAACATTCATATACTCAGAATAAGAAATTTTATTACTGTAGATAAGGTACATATCATCAACCCTTGAACCCTTCACCATGACATCATCATCCTTTCGGATATAAACAAATCATGAGTTGAACCTTACATCATAACCCCTTTTATCCAAGACAGACACCGATATAAGGTTCCTTTGTTTCTTGTGTTGCACTTCTGGTTTTGATCCAGACGCCTCGGCGATCAACAATTTTCCACTATCAGTATCTTTTCTCTTTCTATTATTTCGTTCCTCCTCCAGTGCCAATAATGTTGGTAATGTGATCATAGTTAAATCTTTTCCTCCATAGGTCAAAGAAGTAATCATATGATCCCATGAATTTGATAGGCCATTAAGAATAGTGGTCACTTGCATCTTATCAGTAAGTGGATGTCCTGCAGTTTATAAATCATTTGCAAGTAATTCTATTTGAAGTACATAATCCACCACTTTATGGCCCTCGGACATATGTATCCCATTAAACTTGTCTAATAGTAATTGTATATACGTATCAAACACAGAACCATACTTGGTATCTAGTGCATCCATAATTTCCTTAGTAATTTTGAAATCTTCATAAAGGGGGATTAAATCATTTTGCATGCTAAAAAGAATTGAGGCTCGGGCAAGATCATTATCTTCCTCCCACAAACTTATTTGTTTAGCAATTGTGGGATCTGTAACATTTTCTTTGGGCTTGGTTGTATTGACTGTGTAATAGGTTTTCTTATGTATGAGCACATAAGTGATTTTACGCTTCCAAGTACAATAATTTATACCGTTCAATTTTTTTACATTAAAAATATTCATACCTCATTTTCTAACCATGAGAAAATTTAATAATACTACTAACTTCTATAACTGTGAGAAATGTTTAATGCCACACTGTATACTAGTAACAAAAATAATACTAAACACCACTACTACTTTATTTGAAATTAAAAAAAACACTAGAAATATTACTTATTTCTCTAGAAATTGACTAGAGTAATATTGATTCAAATATTCACATCGATAAGCCTTCTTGTTGTCTGGAGAAATATGCTTTTCTTTTGGCTTGACAAAAATAATCTGACTCCCAAAACTGTTAAAGAATTGTGTAGCAGAACCTCCCCTTACAAGTTTTCTAGAGATTCTTAGGGGTTGTGGCCCCTTAATTTTACTGTTGGAATTTATCTCTAAAGTGACTAAACTGGAATTGTAAAATTAACGCACTTGTCGAAAGGATGGCGTTAATAACAAGGTATCAGAGGTTTTAATAATGGCTTCTCTGACACAAGAGCATTAGGTATCTGAGGTTTTAATAGTGGCTTTTCTGTCACAAGAGCGTTTTGAACCAAAGACTCGCCTCGTTCAAAATTACCAAAAACTTGATTCTCAAATTATAATTTGAAATGGAGTTCGTCGATTTTTGAATGGACTTAATCAAAGTCCGATTGAAGAAGATATGACCTTTCAAAATATAATAAACCGGCTCGAAATTAAACCAGTTTGGAAAGGGTCCAAGCAAACTGGGTTGGGCTGGTCCAGCAGCTTCGCGCGCTGGCATAAACACTGGATAGAATAGTGGGCTTGGTTTGCACACTTTTTTGGGCTAGAATGATTTTGGGCTTGATCAAGGCAAATGGATTCTGGGTTGTTAGTGCAAGACTGGGCCTGCTCTAAGCAAATAGATTGAAGAAAACAATTAGCTGGATAGTTGATTGGGCTGGAATTAACGTAGATGACACCGTTTGCCGTCTTGGGTCTCCTTCTTCAATGATGGCACTAGTAATACCAGTGGCTGCCAAAGCAATTTTCTGGCGACTTTCAAATTCCAGCGAAGGCAGATTTCTTTTCAATCCTTGGCTATTTGCACTCTAAATTATACCAGAATGATCCTTGCGTAATCCCCTTCGACGTAATCTAAACTAATATCGAAGATATTTAAATTTTGAACCGCACAATTTTTTTGAAAAATCAGTATTCATCATAAGACCTTACTCTGATACTACTGATGGTCCCAGATGTAATACAAGTGGTAGCAAAATATCGTTAGATTGTTGATCATATGCACTCGGAGATAAAACAAATATGGCAACTCAACGATTTAGACCGGAAGATTAACGATAATTTAAGATGTTTTCTATGAATAAGGATCTATTTATAGACTTCCGATGGTTACCGATGCAACCATTCAAACAAGAGACAACCATTGATAATAGTTATGTCTGTTGCCCATCGAGCCCATCGTAACTGCCACCAACTGCTTTCTCTCTTACCCGGGAAAACACCACCAGCATCGGTTCATGTCAATGAGTTCACTGACTTACAACTTAGGCCATCTCCACTCTTTACTCAACACAAAAAACAAATTTAAATTTGGATAAAAAAAAATACCCAAAAATCTCTCTAATCTTTAACTCAAAACTATACAAAAACAAGAGAAATTCATTTCTTGACTCAATTTGAGGGAGAACCAAATCTTTTACTCACAATTTTTTGAGCCAAAAACCCCTATTCCATCCTTGTTCTCTCTCTCCCCCATCCCTGTTCTCGCCCACCAACCACCATTTGTCGTAACCCTCCCAGCACACTGCCTCTCTCTCTCACTCTTGCTTTAAATCCATCCACCCACTCACCCAACCCCCACTGCCTCTCTGGATTTTGGGGCTTGAAGCCGATTTGATCTTCGGGCGATGCTCTGCAAGATAGAGGGATTGGGAAAACTCCCCTTCATATCTGATAAGCTACTGTCATCTTTTTTTTCCCCTTTGAACCAAAGATAAAGAGTTTTAATCCATTCAATCAAAAACTCATTCTCCTCCGTCGTAGAAGAATGAGAATCTTGTTTAAAGAAATGAACCAAATCTTCATCACAGAAGCTGAAGATGTGCTCATTCGCGTGAAACGAGAGAACACTATTTTAGCAGAAAAAATTTTAAAAAAATGAGTTTTGAAATAATATGAAATTTTTAAAAAATATTTGAGTATAAATTTAATTTTATTTATTGGAGAAGGTCATTACAAATTAAATTATTTATTTATTTTTTTTATTCAAATTTAAATAAAAAATTAGAGTTTAAATTTGAGTCATCAGACGACCTTAAAAGATTTTCATCCAGGCTGGCTTGGGTAGAGAGAAAAGATGAGTGGGTCCCAAGGTTATAAATGTAAATGAGAAATTATATGGTCATTCCCTTGTCCTTCTTTACTTATTTTTTCTTCCAATCGGGGGTCACTGTACATGAAGAGGAGATGAGCAGGACCGTAATGGACCAATCTATGGTACATCCAATTGGTTTTTCGGTATCATACCGAAAAACCAATGTGAGCCGTTAATGGGTTTGTTAACAAATAAGCACCATTGATCAAGTTTACTTTAATTTTTTGAATTTCCAATAGAGTAATCGGTGACCTCCTAAATTGTTTTTAGTTAGTACTACTCATAGTACAACTCTACCTTATCATGATTTGTACAAGAAAACTGGCGAGTTAGTACAACAGTGGATGAGGATTCACAATAAATTGGGTAAAGTTACTACCTATGACGGTAAGGTTATCTTACCGATTAATGGAAAAATATTAGAGTGGGCATAACAACACACCAGTCCACCACTACTTGGCAGTGACATGTAGTTTATACTAATGATGTTAAACGTGTCGGGTTAAATGAATAATATGTAAAAAAATATATAAATTTATACACGATACGTTTAATAAACGGGTGAAAAATCTCAACATGAATACGACCCGTTTAATAAACGGATAACATGACACGACTCGTTTAACCCGTTTAATTTTAAAAAAATTATATTAACAAATTTTAATACTCCATTTTTTTTATTGTCAATTGTACTTACCTCAAAAAAGAGGAATTTTTAGCTAAATCTCATAAAAATCAGACTAGAATGCTTAAAAAAAAATGAAAGAGGTCATTGTTTTTTAAAGGCAACTCAACCCTCCTCATCTCTCATCATTTTCCAATGTGGGACAAAAACAAAAGGTATTGGTTTGTTTTTGTCTTTGAAGTACTCTCCATCTCACCTCCTTTGTCGTTGAACTATTATTTTATTTCTTTTTTATTTTTTTTTTGTATTGATTTCTTTACTTCTTTTTTTCTTGCTTATTTTTTAAAATAATTATTAATTTATTATTATATTAATTTTATTTAAACGGGTAAACGTGTGATAAACGGTTTGACAAGTCTCACCCGAACACTACCCTTTTATTAAACGTGTTTGACGGGTCAACCTGTTTGCCACACAAACCCGTTAAAATCTCACCCAAACCCACTTAATTTGTGTTGATTCGTATCGGTTAATCGTGTCGTGTCGTGTCGAATTTTAACAGACTTATTTTACACACCGAATGTAAAATTGTTATGTCAAATATACAAGTTAATTTTTTTTCAAAAAAATATTGACAAAGTGATAAATAATAATATTTGTTTTTTTGAGAATTTATAGCTTCTGATTGGCTATTTATACTTGACACTGCTAAGTGGTGTATTTAACCCGTACAAAAATTTCTCCCATTAATGACTTGATTACTTAGTCGAATAATTCTTTTAAGAACAGCACGTTCTAAAACTCTGTGTTTGAATTCACACTCTCATTTTATAGAATTCACGGATACAAATTTTTAATTTAAAATTTTGACTAATTTGTGCTCTTACATACTTGATTGCATTTGCATGTTTGATGCTCAAACATGAAATCTAGCAAGGAGTGAGATCACATTTAATATATTTTATCTTCAATTCATTTCTTAGAGCATCTCCAACAGATGCTGTAAATCATCAAAATAGGTATAATTTAGCTAATCAAAGCCACTTTTCATGCTCCAACAGATGCTCTTCATAATAGCTATAATGCATTTTTGCTACAGTGATTCTCTAAATATAGAGAATCACTGTAGCAATATGTAAACATAAATATATATTATTTTCTCTCTCTTCCTCTCATTTCTTTCATTCTCTCTCTTTCTCCCTTTCACTATTCCCAAAAAATATAATACAAAAGGGATGATAAATAATATTTAAAACGAGTAGTTAAAAATATAGAGAATCTGTTGGAGTGTGTATTGAAAAAATGAGTAGCTAAAATAGAAAAAGTTGTTTTTTGGGTAGCTAAAATAGCTACTATTGTTGGAGATGCTCTTAATGAATCAAATATTATTCATTCAAGTGGGAGTGGGAGTGGGAGTGAGAGTGAGAGTGAGACCCACTTTATAACGGTGGATATCTTACTCAGTAATGATGACTGATTTGATAAGAAAAAAATTGAAGGAAAAATATATTAGAGGAGATCTTGAGCCGCCGTCAATTGAATTCGTAACAATTAAATCAAATTGGGTACCAAAACGACACTTTTCAATATTTTATTTTTATTTTTAGTCTAATATAATTTTAACATGTGTAATTTTTTTTTAATTAATGATTGTAAATTATTTCAATAACAATCAAGGGGTAGTTAAATTTCAGTATGCAAGGAAGACTATGGTAACAATTTTTAGGATAGGCTGTCCATATAGATTTTTTCATTCCAACATTGTTAATTCCACAATATCATGTATCAACGTAATTAAAGATTGGATAATTCTTTATGCACAAAAAAAATGTGCACTAAAACTTGTACCAAATCACTTACAGTCGTTGGATCAGTGAAGTTCATTGATCCGATGGCTGCAAGTGATTTAGTATAAGTTTTGGTGTATATTTTTTGTGCACATAGCATTACTCTTGAATATTAGGTCCACTACTATACCACTAGACTATTATTCCTCGAGTACATCCGAGCTATGGATAATTCTCTTTGCTTTGCCTATCTAGTGTTCGACAAAATGTTAAAACAAACAAAGATTAGGGTGGCTACGTCAAGGGAACCAAGACCATCAATATTAACACAGAGGTGTTTAGATAATGATAAACTTGCTTATTTTATTCAGTGTTTTAAAACCCGGCTCGGATTGACGGGGTGACCCAGTGAACTGGAGCCTAAACTAGGTCGGTTCTTATATTAGATCGTTTGAGTATAAAAACCGGAAGAAACCCGCTGGACCGGGTGGTTCTTGAGCAAACCCACTAAGCTGGGCGGTTTGTAACAAACCGGTTGGATAATTAAAATACTATAAAAACCTGGGATTTGTCCATTTTGGGCATTTCTTTTGCCCTAAATCGTTTGGTCTCTGGCTCTGCCTCTCCTAGACTCCTGAACGGTTGACGTTCTCAGATCCAAGGTCCGTCCAACTCTCTCTCTCTGTCTCTCTCTCTGCGCTATGGAAGTGGAACCGGTGAAGACTCGAAGACTGGACATGGACTCGGTCGAAGCTCCATCAGCATCGACGATCGGCTTCAGCATTCTCTGCACATTTTCTACCCTGAAGACACAGTAACTAGCAGGTATATCCTCTCCCCCATCTCTCTCTCTATGTGTGTGCATACTTTGATCAAGGCATTGTCTAGGTAACTGGTTCATGACCAAACCTAATTGTACATTAATTGTATGACTTTGTTCACTGATACACTAATTGTATGGCTTTGTTGACACACTAAAAATAAGATTGTTTGTATTTAGGTTTGATTTGGAGACAATTTTAGTTAAGTTTGATTTGATATAGATTTATTATAGTGATTAGGTTTAATTTGATGATTTTGGGGCTTTTGTTTGATTTAATATACATTAAGGATACTATTTTTCATAATTATTGTTATTTTTTAGCCTATTTATTATTATTATTAATAATTTTTTTATTATATTACTGGTCTGACCAGTGACCTGTTGACTCGGTCCCTCACCCGAGTTGATGTCTGGCCGGTTTTAAAACTATGATTTTATTCCTCTCAAACTCTTAAATAGACTTGAGTACAAGGGTTCTTCCCAAAGAAATAGGAAGGCTCCAACAAAATAGGAAGACTTACAACAACCAAATGACTAATTCAACTGTACTCAAAAAATAAAAAAAATTATCTAAACAAAAAAATAATTTATTCAAAAGTCCTAACAACTAGGAAGACTATTTCTTGAGCGTAACATCTCTTCCCGCAAGGGTGATATTTGGAAATAGTTCTTTGATTAACTCCCGATCTTCCCAAGTCACATCAACCGAGTATAAGACTTGCCAATGGATCAAAACCTCATGGTTTTTCTTTTGAACCCGACGATCAAGAACATCTTGTGGTATTGGAATGATTTTTTGTTCATCACTACTCATCATAGGCAACTGTTGTTGGACACTAATATTGTTTCCAATCTTCTTCTTGAGAAGAGAAACATGGAAAACTGGATGAATTCGCAAACCAGTTGGCAATTCTAACTTGTAAGCGACTGCTTCAATTTTCTACAGAACCGTGAAGGGACCATAATACTTAGCAAATAACTTAAATTTCTTCCTAATAGACATATAAAGTTGTCTATAAGGCTGCAGTTTCAAATATACCATATCTCCAACTGAAAATTCCCTTTCCTTATGCTTGGAATCATAAATCTGTTTCATTCTTGATTGTGCTTCTTTGATCTTCTCTTGAATTTCCGTGATAACTATATCCCTATCCATCAACTCTTGTTGTACAGCTGCAACCTTAGCTGTTCCCAGAATGTAAGCTAAGAAAGGAGGAGGTGACCGCCCATACACCACCTCAAATGGTGTTCTACCAATTGTTGTATGCCAAGTGGTATTATAACAAAATTTTGTCAAGTTAGCCAACGTACGTTTTACAACCTTACTTTGACCATCTGTTTGAGGGTGATAACTGGAACTGAAGTTGAAGGTTGTGCCATTTAACTGAAATAACTCTCTCCAAAATGCACTTGTGAATGTTGGGTCCTTGCCACAAACAATAGAATGAGGCATCCCATGCAATCAAAAAATGTCATCAAAGAAGACTCGAGCAATCCCAATAGCAGTGCATGAATGAGAAATTGCAATGAAATGTGCATATTTTGATAGCTGATCTACAACATCAAAGATAGTGGATTTACCATTAGATATAGGTAACCCATCGATAAAGTCCATGGATATATCCTTCCATACTTGACTCAATATGGGGAGTGGTTGTAGGAGGCCATCTGGTGCAAGTTGCTCCACTTTATGTCTTTGACAAGTGTCACAGTTTTGAATGAATTCGTTAATTCTCTTCCTTATTCCTCTCCAATAGAAGTTAGAGTGAATACTGTGAAATTTTTTAAGGAATCCCTCATGTGTGCTACTGTGAAATTGTTCTATTATGTCCTCAATAAGATAAGACTCTTCGACTAGATACATCTTATCTTTAAAAAATAAGATATTGTCTTGCAACCTCTAAGGACCCACAACTTCACCTTCCTTAACCAACTGCACTAGCTGCTAGAGAGATGAATTTGATTGTGTTTCTTTTTTGATTGCTTCTACCCAATCTAGTATTGGTTGGGAGATAGCATAAGTTTTTCCCAAATTGTCCCCTTTTTCTTTTCTCCTAGAAAGAGCATTTGTAACCATGTTTTCCATCCCCTTTTTATACTCCACAACAAAATTGAACCCCATTAATTTGTAGAGCCACATTTGCTGAGCGACTGTGGTGATCTTCTAGGTCCACAGATACTAGAGGCTTTGGTGGTCGGCGCGTACTATAAATTGTTTGCCTAGCAAATAAGGCCTCCAATTTTTGCACTGCCAAAACAAGAGCTAAGATCTCCTTCTCGTAAGTAGATAGTAGCAGATGTTTCCCTTGGAGTGCATGACTATAGAAGGCAAAGGGGCGTTCTTACAACAAAACAGCCCCAATTCCTCCTCCACTACTGGACTCCATTTGAAGGACTCCTTCTTCAACATCTTTGTGTGAGGACCAACTATCTTACCATAACTTTGAATAAATTTAAGATAGTAGTCGGTTAACCCCAAGAAGCCACGTAGGGCTTTAGGTGTTTGCGGTTTAGGCCAACATACCATAGCTTCTATTTTTTCTGGGTGTACAGCCACACCTACACTTGTAATTACATGGCCTAGGTACTTAACTTCCCTTTGGCCTTAGTCACATTTTTTCCAGCTTTACAGACAACTGGTGAGATTTTAAAATTGAAAAAATAAGCTCTAAGTGATTCACATGCTCAGCTGAAGTTTTGCTATTTATCAAAATGTCATCAAAGAAGAATAGAACAAATTTTCATAAATAATCTTTGAATACCTCGTTGATGAGAGATTGAAAGGATGAAGGTGTGTTGGTAAGGCCAAATGGCATTACCAAGAATTCATACTGACGTTGGTGAAAAGTAGTCTTCTCCACGTCACTTGGGTGCACCCTGATTTGATAATAACCGGTTCAAAGATCCAACTTTGAAAAGAATTGGGCATCATTTAATTTGTCTAAGAGCTCATTAAAACAAGAATCTGGAATTTATCTTTGATTGTAATCTGATTCAAGGTTTTGTAGTCACATTCTCCAAGAACTGTCATGTTTCTTTACCAAAATAACTGGAGAAGAATAAGGATTGTTACTTGGTCGAGCCACACTAGAAGAAAGCATCTTAGTCACCAATTTCTCTATTTCTACTTTCTGGAAATAGGGGCATCGATATGGCTTGACAGAAACAGGTCATTGACCAAGTAGCAGTGGAATTTTATGATCTTGCGTATGACTAGGAGGAAGGACTTTGGGTTTTGCCAACACATCCTTATACATGTTAAGGAGTTACTGTACTTGTATAAGCATAAGAGAACGAGCGGGCTGTGCTTGCGGAACTCGCATAGTGTATAGTTGTAGCAAGACTCCTTCCTTTTTTTCCCTAGCTGCACGTTGCAATTGGGAGATACTAACAACCTTTTTTTTTGAAATTGATAAACCTTGTAGCGCCACTTCCTTCCCTCCATATTAAACTTCATTTGTAGTTTGGAAAAATCCCACACAATAGGTCCCAGTGTACTCAGTCACCGAGTTCCTAAAAAAACATCATAGCCTTCAAGCGGTAATAAATAAAAATTTACAAATATAGATACTCCTTGTAGATTTAATTTAGTGTGAGCACATTTATCTGGGCTACTTAACTTCTCACCTGAAGCTACCATCACCTCCAATCGACGTTGGCCAACCGTTCACACACAAAATTGTAAGTGCATCCAGAATCAATGAGCACTGTGACTATCTTGTGTCCAAGATTTTTCCATAACTCGCATAGTTTCTGATACACGAGTTCCAGCAATGGCATGCAAGGATATCTCAAGCATCTCTTTAATTTGCTCATTTGCATTGCCATCAATTTCCATTTCTACATCTTCATCGCTATCCTCTAGGCTTGCTTGAATTAGAAACAATTCTTACACTACTGTCCCAGGCCAAAAATTTCATTGCGTCTAAAACAAAGCCCTTTTCTCTTTCTCTCATTCAGCTCCTCAGTGGTCATCCTCTTAACTGACACCAAGGATATTGAGAGCCTGCCTTGGAATAGGCAAAGCTGTTTTTCAATGGGAGAGATCTCTGGCTTCATACGAATGAGTCAGTCCGATGGCGGAGGATAAACTAGTGGGTCTATTGGCTTGAACATCAATGTGAATTGTATCACATAGACCACTAATGAAGTAGTTCACCTGTCGTGATTGTGGTAAGGGCACAACCTTGGCAATTAGTTTCTCAAACCTGGTTGGATACTCATGTAAAGTCCCACTTTGCTGCAATTTGGTAAGTTCTCCAAAGAAATCGAAGAACTGATTAGGACCATATTGAGAGTGAAGACCTTTAGTAAAGTCGTCCCAAGAGATAAAACCATCTATTGTTTCAACAATAGATACAATAATTGTGCATCACCGTCAGGTGGAAAGATACCAAGGATACACGATCAGCAATCAGGGTCTGGTGAATTTGGAAGAATTGTTCGGCCCTAAACAACCAACTAGTTGGGTGTTCTTCGCCGTCGAAACGAGGAAAATCCAACTTCACTGGTTTAGGCATATTGGAGTTGATAGAGTTAACATACTGGAATCCAGTGCTGACACGTCCTCCATGACTTCGCGTAGAAGTTGCAGAATTTTCAATAGCTTCATTAGCAGATGGATTAGCTATATGATCCACAAGAGCATTGAGTTTGTCAAACATCTCAGTTATTTGAGTCATGATGTCCTTCTAGCCTGTTGAAAGAGACTCCATCATCTTCTCTATTTGCTCCACTTGTTGCTCCATTGGCAGGCTCTGATACCACTTTGGTACAACCGAGCTATGGATGATACTCTTTACTTTTCCTATCTTGTGTTCGACAAAAGGTTAAAGGAAACAAAGATTAAGATGGTTACTATTGAGAATTAACTTCGCAGCAATTTAGTCAGTATAATGACAAGAAAATAAATAAGCAGAATAAAGAAAATCAAAGCACAACTCACAACACCAAGATTTACGTGGTTTGACAAAATTGTTTTGCCTACATCCACAAGACATGATCCGGTCTCCTTTCTTTACTATTGAGAGAAAATGGGTGCAATGGTACAAGCCTCACCCTCAGGTTTAAATCCCAAACCCAAGCCGTTAACCCCTTGTACAACCCATTCAACCTTATCCTCTCAAACCCCTAGTAAAAAAAAACCTCTCGTACTCTCAACACGAGAATGAAAATTGAACAAATACAATTTTCGGGATGATCTCAAAAACAAGAGACCCATGCCTATTTATATGCATCTCAAGGGGGTGGCAGATGAACTCCTTTGCATTAAGCAATGTATTTGATTGCTTTACTTGTATCCTCCAATAAGATTGTAACAATGACATCATCTAACTAATTACAAACGAACTTTCATCTCATTCAAACAATGAAATTTCTCCACTTGTATTCTCCAATACGCCTTAAGCAATGATGTCAGCTAACCAATCAAAACAGGTCTTTTTAGTAATAATATCACCTAATCAATCAAAACAAAAATTTGAGCCACTACCAATAGTTACTTCGAGGGAACCAAGACCTCTAATGTTAACACACAGGTGTTTGGATAATGATCAACTTGACTACTTTATTCCTCTTAAAACTCGTAAATAGACTTGAGTAAAACGGTTCTTCCCAAATAAATAGGAAGACTCCAACAAAATAGGAAGACTTACAACAACCCAATGACTAACTCTACTGGACTCAAAAAATCAGAAAATATCTAAATAGAAAAATAATTTATTCAAAAGTGCTAACAACTAGGAAGACTGATTCTTGAGTGTAACATGGTGAACTCTTTCTTTTAATTTGATTAAAATATAAGTGAGTGTTTAAAAAGTAAAGTGTGTGGTTAAGATGTTTACAATGGCAAAACTAAAATTGTGCTTATAGTGTTAATGGGGTTAAAATATAAGTTCTAAGGATTAATCGGCGGTCATTGAGTGTAATCAATCAAAGTTGCTATTGTGTTTTATGTTTTATTTTCTCATTTAGTTGTTGGGACTCGACTACGATACTTCCATTTGGTTTTTCAGTACGATACCAAAAAATTAATGTGGGCCGTTGATGAGCCTGTCAAACAATATGAGCCATTGATCAGCTTTTACTTTTACCTTTTGAGTTTTCCAATGGAATAATCGGTGATCTCCTAAACCGGTAATGGTTCAAAAATTATAAATTTTAAAATAGTATAAGTCAAATAGTACAATACAATTAACATTGACAAATAGTACAAGTCATAAGAGTACAATCCAAAATTTATACCACACTATTGGTTAGAGTTTTAACAATTAAGGTCATATTAACAACCTCTATGGATAAAAGTACTACAATTGTGGACATATTTACGACATTTTTGGCATATTTTACAACATTTGTGGGTAAAGTTAAAAGGTTATAGGGAAATTTACTGTTCATGTGGTGAACATCACGACAACGGTGGCTATTATAACAAACTAAAAGGTAAATCTACAAATGGAATTCATTAGAGTCGATTTTATGACATATGAGGCGATAGGGGTCATTCATAGTTTGTACCACTACAATAATTAGATCTAATATCATTAAAAAAATTATTACAACATTTATTGAAAGTTTTACTACATTTGTGAATAAGTTACCAATATTAGAGGTAGATTTACAACTGTTGTGGGAAAGTGTACCAGATTTATGGACATATTTGCACTGTAATGGTTAAATTAGTATCATTAAGGAAAAAAGTTACAATATTTTTGGCAAATGTTAGAACATTTGTGCATAAATTATTATTATTTGGGATATAATTACCACTATTGTGGGTTCGGATACCACATTTTTGGAATTATTTTTGAGCAGTAGTTAAGACTTTTTTTGGCAATTATTACAACTATTGTGGATAAGATTACGATGATCAAGGGTACATTGAGGACAAAAGTAGGTTAAGTTAAAATAACTGGGGGCAAATTTATCATAATTGAGGTAACGTTACATCAATTTATCAAATTAATAATAAATTAAACTTCAGTTCATCAAATTAACAATAAATTAAACTCCAATTCATCAAATTAGCACAAAAGCAACATTCAATTTATAAAATTAACAGTAAATTAACATTCAAATTCATGAAATTAACATTCAATTTATAAAATTAATACAAAATTAATATTTAATTTCATCTAATTAATATTTAATTTATCAAATTAACACACAATTAAAATTTAATTTCATCAAATTAACATTTAAATTCAACTAATTAACATTAAATTTATCAAATTAACGTCCAAATTAATATTCAAGTTTACCCAATTAATATTTAATCCACCAAAATTACACCAAATTATCAGTTTTTTTGAACATGTGAGATTTTATTCATTAAGAATCAATCAAAGGATTATAATCAGCATTTAGTAAAATTAAGATTCCCTATGGGGATAGCTAACTCGGTTCCCTGAAAGGGATTGCTTCAGCAAAGCATTAGCAACCCAATGGGGCTGGTTTGTTAACTGTCCTAGGTATATGGACAAAACCATTATTGTTATTTCTGGCAATGTCTCTAATTTCTTCAATGACCACGCCAATCTCCCATGGAGGAACATCTTCATTTGAGCTGAGTTGTATAACTTCCAAGTTGTCAGATTCAATGGTTACACCATCCATTTTCAGCACATTTGTCATCACACATGCTTCACTCACAACTTTAGCCTCTGAATATTTGCTGGACACCAATGGGGTTGTTTTGGCTCTGCCCTCAACCATTTGCCCTTGATGATTTCTGACAAGAATTCCCACAGCTGCTTGTTTGGTATTGATTGTAAGCTCCATCACAATTGATTTTTAGTCTGGTTTGGTTTGCAGGAGACCACATGCCAGGTTTTTGTGGAAGTGCAATAGCTGCTCTTAGGATCTGTTCCTTTGAAAGACTTGAGTACATCTCATTCCAACTAGCTTCAACTTGACATACTGTTGCTAAGGGATTGAGCTCTTTCAGATTAAGCACAACATTGTTCCTTGCTTTCCATACTGACCACGCCGCAATTGCTACTTTGCCAAGCAGTTCAATAGAACAACTATGGGGTTTAACCTCTTCCAAAAGAGCAGATGTCCACTGTTGGACAGAGAAAAATTTACTCTTGTTTACTTTGTAACCTATATCCATGTCAAACCATACATTTCTTGCCGATTGACACTTAAAAAGAATGTGCTCCACTGTTTCCTTTTCTACCTTGCAAATATGGCATACTGGATCATTTGAGCACTTCCTTAAATAAATATTTTTCCTGTGTTGCTAAGGAATTCGTGCAAGCTTTCCACAAAAAATGCTTAATTTTTGGGATGTTGTTAGATTCCAAATTGAGGTCCAGAGCTTTGGAGGCGGTGCAAAAGATGTTCAAGCCTCCTCTTGCAGTTTATTGCCCTTGACCTCTCTAGCTACCAAATACCCTGATTTCACCTTGTAAATTCCCGTTTTGTCATAAGTGCCAAACAATTTTGTCACAGCTAGTCCCCTGAGCAATAGGGATTTTTGGATGCTGGAAAATTTCTGTCCAGACTGCCGGCTTGATTTTTACCTAGTTAGAAGATGATTCAGGAAATTTTCATGAAATACACTTTTGTAACCCTTGAAGTCTACTTTCTTCTACTGTCCATATATCAGATCAATTGGACATTGGAATAAAATGTTATAGCCAAAATACTAATGTAGTGTCAAATTTATTTCTACCCGAATTCTCCCCAAAATGCGTTTAAACTTTGGAATACTTTCAAACTTCAAATACACCCTATATAATCTCTTCCAAGGTTTTTTGACCTTCCGGATTCAATGGTGATATTAGTTTGACCTAAAAACATTTAGAAACTTACTTATCTAACCTTGTCAAGCTTAGATGTTTTCAAAACTAAATTTAACACAAAAGTCAATATATGCAAAACTCAAACTTCATTATCAATCCTTAAACAAAGATTCAAAGTTTCTATAATCCTTTTGAAAGTACTCTTAATATTATGTTATCCATCTTTAAATTTTATACAGGAGTCTTATATATAGATAGTGTGGCTTCATAGAGTGGTTTTATAGAATTATTTTTCTCTGAAACGCCTAAATTTTAGGTTTTTCTCATATTAAATATATAACACATACATACGTGACCAAATTAAACCCAATGCAAAATTAAAATTTCCTTAATTTGAGTATTTTCTAATATAAGATAACTAAAATTCCTTAATTTTAGTTTTCAAATTTCAAAAACTTCCAAATACTTTGAAACATATCCCTAAAAAAAAGAAAAATAAAATATGTTATGTTGAAAACGAAAGCCTATAACTTTAACTCCCAAATTGTTGTATCACGTAATCTCTAAAAATCCTAAATTTTAGGTTTTTTTTTTTCATATATATATATGAGAGCTAAAATTGTCTGTCTTTAGTTTTTCGCGGCTGATATCGCTTTAAGATTATTCATCTGGCAGTCCTAATTGATCACAAAAAATTTTCCCCGCCCAACCTTTTTATGAAGACTTTCATTCCTTTTACAACTCTAACACTTCATCTCTCATATAACTCTCTCTCAATCTCATACTCTCATCTGTCATATAATTCTCTCTCTCTATCTCACACTCCCATCTTTCAAATGTTTTGAAATTTAAACACAGTCTCCCTCTCTCTCTCTCTCTCACACACACACACACACACACACACATACCTATCTGATGCAACCCATTCACCCCAAAATTATACAAATAGAAAAAAACTCTAACCTGCCTTCTCTCTCCCTCTCTATCTCTACCAACACCCCCAACACACAAACGCCGACGCTGGTCACCGCCGAAGTCAACAATTAGCCTCTCACTCTCCCTCTACCTTTATCACGGTCTTTCTCTCTCTCTCTCTCTCTCTCTCTCTCTCTCTCTCTCTCTCTCTCTCTCTATGCATTTTGTGTGTGTGTTTTTGTGTTTTATGTGTGTGTGTATTTTTCTACGTTCTGTGTGTGTGCGTGTGTGTGTTGATTGTCTGTTGAGTGTGTGTGTGCGTTGATTCCCCCAATTGATTTGTTGACTGTTCATGTTGTCATACTTATTGTTGAAGTCCATTCATCAAATTTTGTATGTTGTTCTTAGGGGTTATGTGTTGGTTTATTGATCTGACTCTTTGTTTTTATATTTCGGTCTTCGGTTTTATTGTGATTTTCCTAGTTAATATGGTGATTTTTGATGTTCTAGAAAAGGGTTTACTAATAGTTAATACAGTTGCTATAAAAATAAGCAAACTTTCATGTGTTAGTACGTAATTTGACACCTTAGCCATGCCACATGCTAAGATGGTCATCTGCAATTGGAATTTGGGTACCCTCTTTCCCATAGGATTTGAAAAGACTAAACAATGGAAACGAGTTACTGGAACCAATCTAGATTGAGGGCCTAGAGCTGAAGAGTTGTGCTCAATTCTAGCAAGGTTGAGCTGGTAAGCATTCACAATTCCTTAACAATATAGTTTTTAATATTTATGAATTTACAATATTTTTTTAGTTTCTCAAAGACTGTCATTGGAATTCTACTTAATATCTTTTTTTGAGAGGTTACAGTTTAGAGTGACAATATTTGGATTGATTTGAATTGAGCTCTAAACCTTTTGATAATTGTAAGCACTCCATTTCTTCATTTCTTACTTTCTATTGTAATTGAATTTTAATTATGAATTACAATGCATTTTTTCCTTGCTCTTGCCAATCACCATCGATTGCCCATCTTCTCAAATATTCTTTACGTACTAGAATACTCTCAATTATAATTATGATAGCATACTTCATATGTTTGTTCATTACTTTGGTTTATTTGTGATGTCATTAAAATGACAACAAAATTTGGTTGACCGACTATCTCATTTTTTAACAGCTCCGAAATTTTATTTACTCACATGGTTTTAAAGTGTATGTCAATCTAATTCAATTATTATGTATGTGATGTTTTGAGCAATTCTCTTTGCCAATTTAATTACTATTTTCTTTTTTCTTTTTTTTTTAATTACTATTTTCTTAAAGATCTACACATCATCAAAATTACCTACTACTCGGCGAATTTTCTCCTTTACCAAGTAAGTAGTAATGAATTTATTCTTTTTAATTCATTATACAAATTTGTTACGTGATTATCATTAAGTGTTTGTTCTTTTTAATTAATATTGGTTTAGTTGTGGATGTTTTGACATGATTTTATTATTGTTAAATGTTATGTGTTAAATGTGTATTGCTATTTTCAGTGCTTCTTTACTCAAGGTTTAATTGCATGTTTAACAATTAACCCCATTAACCACTAGCAGCACAACACCACAACCAATAACCAGGACAACGTAACCCAAATATTTGTATGATTTTACAGAATGAGAAAATATTTAAATGTAAAAAAAAAATTCCTAGGTTGTAGACATTCTTTTGGAAGTTAATTGAATTTCTGATAGTAAAATTTCACCAAAAAAAATATATAAAACCCAAGATAATCACCAATAAAAAAAAATGATATCAATTGCACCAAAAAAAACAAAAAAAAATCAAAACTAAGCTAATCACCATCACCACTTCCATGCAAACAAAAATTACAAATATACAATCCATAAATAAAACCTTCAAGCTATTATTTTCTTAAATGTTTGAATTATTATGTTACAGTAGTTGTAGCGTGACTTTTGTGACATAAAAGTTTAATTATATATGTTCCACATGCAGGTTGGTGTTATTCAAACGTCCTATTGTTGTATGTTGAAATTTTTTGAGTAACATAGTGCCTTACGGCATGAGCAATGACTAGTATATTTATAAAAGATATGTACGTGACTAAATTAAACTTAATGCAAATCAAAATTCCTTAATTTTAGTTTTTAAATTTCAAAAAGTTCTCAAAAACTTTAAAACATATCCCTAAAAAAAAGAAAAGAAATTTTTTTCCTTTATGAGTTTCCAAAACCATTTTAGGCAACAGGTGTATAATAAAAATGTTTTGAGGTCTTTCTCTATCACCAGATGACTTTTTCCCAAAATATTTTTTATTAAAGACTTATACAGTAATAAGTCTTATTTGGTGTACTGACCTCCAAAAAATTATTATTAAAACTTGGGTAATTTGGAAGTCGGTACAAAAATTTAGACTTATTTGAGTTAAACTGCATTAAGGATAAGTGCATTTTTTTGAAAAAAGACTAAAATGTTATTTATTACTCAATTTCTTTCTCTCCTTCTCTCTCTCCATTACTCTATCACTCTCTCTTCCCTATTTCTCTCTATCTATCTTTCTATTTCTCTCACATTGATAATTTATTTTTTTCAAATATGTAAATATTTGATTTACTTTTTTCATCTCTCTCTCCTATTTTTTCTCTCTCTCACTCCCTCTCCCCTTATTTCCTTATTCTTATATCAACGTTATAAAAACACAATTACACTAATCATTTACATCAATTAGTTACAATTACCCTATAATATACAAAACAATTACTCATGTGTTCTAATAAACCAAACAGTTACACTCAACAATTATACAAAATTACAACACCAACCTAATTTTTCATTCAGTTATTTATATAAATTAAATAGTTACACCATTTAGTATCACAATATGGTTACATCAATTATATATACCAAATTAGATTTATCATTAGACAAAAGACTTTACCATTATACTAAATTTGGTATATATAATTGGTGTAACGATGTCGCGATACTAAATAGTGCAATTATTTAGTTCATGTAAACAACTGAATGACAAATTGAGTTAGTGTCATAATTTTGTGTAATTGTTTGGTGTAACAGTTTGATTTATTAGAATGCATGAGTAACTGCTTGGTGTATTATAAGACAATTGTAACTGATTGGTGTAACTGATTAGTATAGTAGAGTTGTTGTAATGTTGATATAAAGAGAGAGAGAGAGAAAATAGGGAGAGAGAGAAACGATGAGAGAAAATAGGGGGAGAGAGAGAGAAAATAAGGGGAAGAGATGAAAAAATAAATCAAATCTTTACATATTTAAAAAGAAAATAAATTATCAATGGTAAATAGAAAGAGAAAATAGGGGAGAGATGGAGAAAGTAACGGGGAGAGAGAGATGAAGAGAAAATAGGGGAGAGATAGTGAGAGAGTAATTGAGGGACGGAGAGAGAGAGAAATAGAGATGGATAGAATAAAAATTATGCATAATTTAAGGAAGAGTAAGTGAAAATTTTCAAATGTCATTTGAATTTTGTACTTAATCATAATTTTTTTTATTAAAATTGAACTCAATAGAGTAAAATATTTATCCATACACTTTCTCTCAA
The DNA here is from genome assembly GCA_951799425.1 of Ilex aquifolium. Lineage (NCBI taxonomy): Eukaryota > Viridiplantae > Streptophyta > Magnoliopsida > Aquifoliales > Aquifoliaceae > Ilex > Ilex aquifolium. The sequence continues at coordinate 13,786,803 of OX637395.1, forward strand.
ATAAGTTTAAAAAAATGTATCAACACCTAAAAAACCCTTAAAACTTTAGTTTTAGGACTGAAATATTACTGGGTCGGGCCTGCCTTGTGTAGGTGAACATTTGATTAATGCTAATGATACCCGAATTAAACATGTCCCCTTTTAATACCTGTAGACAAGGATAAACTTGCAAACCAAGAAATAAAAGTCATGAAAACGCAGTAACTTGATAGAGTGGTCGGTAAGATTCTAGACGAAGAAAACAGGTCATTTGGCTGACCTCGCACATCATATTGCCTATGTCCATGGACGGAACTATTCAAGGGCCAAGGGGGGCCATTCCCCCGTAAACACAAAACCCTGGTTGTGTCCCTGCCTATGTCAATAAGAAGATGTGGCCATTGGGTTCATAGAAAAAAAGGATCGAAGACATTGAAAAATACTATTCTTGTGAATTTCATGAGTGGCTTCTAATTAAGAATTTCATGTTTCCGTTAAATCAACGACCTCCTTAGGTCAAATTGTTTGACAATTTCACTTCAACTAACAGGGCGATACGATATAGTTAATAGCTAATCCCTCCATCATAGTTCGTAGGTCCACTCACCCAACTGGGTCTAAGCTTGCAAACCAAGAAACAATGGTGTTGAAACAAATGGGTATATCACAATCAGGAAGTAACATACAGGCAAAACAATGACTTGTTAGTTGACAGGCATTACCATAGCAGTGAGAACTTCCATACTTGAGTGCATTGTAATAAAAGCTTATTAGCGGCTGTCCCACACGATGCATTGCATTTGCTATGTCTTCTCAAACTCCAACGCCTGTTTCAAAAGTTATCAGCTAATATTGATGTGATTTGATCAAGTGGTAACAGACTCAATAGCATGAATATATTATTTCACTTAGTTTACCTCTTTCATGACTTTCTCCATATCTTATTTCTAGAGGCACTGATCATCAGAGATCTTGTGTGTATACTCTTGGAATAGCTGAGAGAAAAAAAAAAAAAAAACTTATTGACCCTATGAGTCGATAACTAATATCACAATCCTGAAACATGACCCCACTCTAACCTTGACATTTTTTGAAAGACTACCCATTAGTGTGCTTAACTGAGTTGTTTAAGCAAATCAACAAAAAAAAAAAAAAAAAACGTAAGAAACAAAATTAAGGGGGTGAACACCAATAAGGAATATCAGAGAATTTTATTTGACGAAACCAATGCTTTTGTATTATATTTTTTAATAATGTGAGAATTAAGAAAATATGGGTTGAAAGATTTCCAAGCCTTCTCCCTTCAAATTTAATTGTTATAATAATATTAAAGATCAAAGATCTTGTAATTCCTTACATTTTAATCATAGAAAATACTTTAACAACAATATTTTAGTCATTAATCATATTTATATTTTAACTGTTGACTTATATTTTAATCACATTTAAAAAAAAAAGAGTACACACTTGCCGTGCATTTGCACGGGTAACTGTATTGAGTCCATACGAAAAGAATAACGACAGAAAAGTGTTTAGAAATTTCATAAGCAACTTTATTTATGATAAGGTGGGAGAGCCATTCCTCTTTTTATGTTTATGTTAAAATGGAAGGAATAGTACTAGGAAATTTCACAAGTAAACTTAATTCAGGAGAAGATAGGAGAGTCATTGCTTTTTTTTTTCCATGTCATTGGACATTTCAGGATTAGGGTGTTGGTGGGACTCATGCATGTGTAGGTAAACATAAAAGAAAGAATATAACTAAAAATGACAATGAAGAGCAATGAAAAAACACCAAGTTTGCTCATGTGATGAAGGTTTAGACTACGCCTATACACTCCCAAAATGCTTGTTGACTAATCATCCTGTAGATCGTTCCAATTCAGACCATCACCTTGAAATCCAGTACAGATACTCAAGGAAATTACGACAACAGATCGCACCAGCTCAACGTTTCAAAAAAGAATGCGTCAAAGAGGAACGATAACTCTTGAGGCTTTGTGATACCTAGAAGCAAGGGGCGGAGCTAGAATGTTTTTGCCATGCTTGCACGCAACTCAACTTGGTACTTATTTATAAGTTAAAGCTATAATGAAAACAAATCAATCGGAATAATTTATTTCGAAATGTAATTTATTAAAGTTAAATTTTAAATATCAGAATCTAATTTTCGAGAAAGCAAAAATCCAGAATCCTATTATCTAGCTAGAGAGCAGGAGAGAAAATTAAAGAGAACAGTTGAATGACAAACATCAAACTCGTCGTGATTTCGCAAATAGATTTTATGTAATTATAATCGAGGACTTGGTGTGTACCGAAAAAAAGAGAATTGGAGATAAAAGAGAGATTAAAAAGAGAGTGACGACGTTAATGTTGGAATCTAGATGACTATCACACACTCACAAAAAAAATAATGGAAGAGACTATTGAAGATAAGAAGAATTCTTTCTATTCACTCATATTCAAATGAATGTATTATATATGATATATATAGACTCTCATATATAACACATGACATACAAAATAACCCCATTACATAATGCAATAATAAAAATAATAAAGACCCCACTCCTCCATTACTTGGAGAATTAAAATACTACAATTATTTTGTCCCCCACTAATACTAAATTGATGACCCACTAATACAAAAAACTAAATGCATAAAAATAAATCCTAGAACATGAAAAGTCATGTTTATTATTATTTTTCCAACTCCCCCTCTTAAACATGATTTTTCTTTTCAACTCCAAGCAAACTTCTCAATTTGCAAAAGACATCCTCTTTGAGGGGCTTAGTGAAAATATCGGCAATTTGATCTTGAGACTTCACAAACTTGAGCTCCACCTCTTTCTTGGTCACATATTCTCTAATGAAATGGAACCTTGTGTCAATATGCTTACTACGATTATGAAACACTGGATTCTTTGCCAACGCTAGTGCCGATTTGTTGTCAATGAAGATCTCCGTCGATTCTTCTTGAGGCAAATGAAGCTCTTTCAACAAATTTCTAAGCCAAATGGCTTGACAAACACATGATGTAGCCGCCACATACTCGGCTTCACAAGTCGAAAGAGTCACAATGGGTTGCTTCTTTGAACTCCAAGTAAATGCGGTATCTCCCATGAAAAAAACATACCCGGTAGTACTTTTTTTATCATCCATATCTTCGGCCCAATCACTATCACAATAACCCGCAAGCTTGGAATTGTTAGAACAAGAATATAATAATCCATAATCAAGTGTACCTGTGACACCCCAAAATCCGGGGGTCCGTTGATTAGCCATCAACCCGCGGAATACCTGTAGATACCTAGTATCTCGATATCACACTGTTATGCCCCATTTACCGGGGTCCATAACTTAACGAAATTTGGGCAGAGTCGCCTTTGTATGGGGAGCTCTACCCAATACCCAACCTGTGCAATACACAATTACCAGACCCATCCGAGGTCAAATATAAAGCAATGGCCGCACCGGGTCCATGTATAAGTAAACATTGGCCACACTGGGTCCAATTAACCATACTTAAATCAAAACATGAAAGGCTAATCTAACAATAGTCTTTATAAGTTCTATTACAATTATTTTACGCATTACATGCCCCAAAATATAGTTTCTAACATGTAATTACACAAAACATTAAGTAAAGCCACATGCGGCTTTCTTCAAGCATGAGGGTCCAAAATGGAGCCATCCGCCGGTGTATCTCTCCCACCTGAAATGTGTTCCCGTATAGGGTGAGCCAACGCCCAGTAGAGTATTTCCTACAGAGGCTACTCCTCAACCTATATGCATATGAAATGTTCACATGCAACATCCATAAATCCGTAACCATTCCATCAAATAATATACAATTAAATGATGTAATGCTATAATGTCATGCCATGAATGAGGTGAGACCCACCCATGTGCACTCAACCCGAGTCCACTCTGACTCCCTTTACATGTCAATGCCATGTATGTTAAACCAGGCTACCTAAGCCCCATGAAATGAGATGAGACTCATGTACTCAACCCGAGCCCTCCCTGGCTCCTCAACACAATGTTAATGCCAACGTGTTTGATGTATCATGAAATGAGATGTGACTCATTTATGCACTCACCCCGAGCCCTTCCCGGCTCGACAACACAATGTAATGTCAATGTGTATAACATGCCATGAGTGAGATGAGACTCAATCATATAACACAACCCGAGCCCTCCCGGCTCCCACACACACAATGAGATGTCAGTGTGTTGTAAAATCCGCCGTTGATGTTATACATTCAACGACCATTTATAAATCAAAACTCTTGTGTCTTTGTTGGGCAACGGATTCTCGGAGTCACACCGCTGGTTCCGTACACCATGTCACTTTTCCGGAATTTCACCTCAGGGGAGTGACTGAACCAAGTGATTCCGGGTCTTTCACCCGAGGAAGTCGCCATGCCCCTTCTTGCTATACCCAGACACAAGTTTTTACTTATGCAATGCAACCATGCGACTCAAAAAGGATCGTCGATCCACTTTTCTCCCGAGTCCACATATCAAGCACCAAACAAGGTGTTGATTTAACCATGCACCAACCACACATGCTTCCACTCACGGCTAATATTCATGAATGGAGTTACCACTGTCATGCTCTATATGCGATAATGCCAATGAGCAATTCCCGTAACCACATGCATTTAATACCACATAGATTGTGGTACAATCATCCATGCACAATCACACCCACACCCATGCTAACCTCCCATGAATGTGATGCCTCACCATGTCTCATATGCAATGTATGCAACTTGGACTACTCCTCGCGTCAATCACCAAGCCTGGTGTCGACGTCAACCATGCACTCACCCATGAAATGAATGATTCCGTGCAAATGCAATGTGATGCACCATTGCATATCCATGTCATGTCCCATATGGAGTGAATGTCATATGGACAATTTAATTCACAACTTTACATGTTCAAATTCATGGCAATTATATCAATAGCATATAACTACCATATTTCTTAACCATGTCAATACATCAAAGAGCATATATTGGCATATCATAGTGCATAAGTTCACGTACCTCAACACACTTAAACATGTTATCTCAATTTCATCGAATAACAACATTTACATCAACCAAGACATTTAATCAAACACCTTCAAGGCAAACAACATGGTAACACATATTATGCCCAATTTTCACGTAGCTTTCACATAATTCAAGAAATCCCAATAGGCAATTTCTACATACTCATTTAGGATAAAATCATTTTACCTAAATTCCACCAATGGACAAGTGAAATTTTCTAACAAACTACCCATTTACCTCATTATTCCATAACCATATACATATAAATATATGTATACATAGGGCAATATATATATATATATATATATATATATATATCCAGCCCATTTATCATAGGCATTTCTAGGTAAGAAATCAACCCAAGTAGGAGAACCCCTACCTCTTGTAGCGTGAGAATCCCGTAGGAAGCTCCCAAGACCCGAAAACCCAACTCGAAACTTGATTTTTCCAAATCCCGATTTTTCATCTTCGGTGAAAATCTTCATTTTTGGTACCCACGCGTAGCCCTCGTCGACGTGATCACTTCTCCCTTCTAGCTCGACGGAATCCGAGCAAAGAAATACAACTCGAATCTTGATTTTCGTACACCCCCACCCGTTCACTTTTGGTGAAACTTATTGTTTTTGGTACCCACGCGTAGCCCTCGTCGCGTAGATGAACTTTGCCTTTTGAATCGACGAATTCCGACGGACGGAACTCCCGGAATCAGAGCGGGAAGCTTGGATATCAAAATTTTTCTTTCTCTTTTTTCCCCAACGTCCAGCACTGAAGACACACTGGTTTTGAGTGAATTTTGGGCTAAAAAATCAGATATTTGCCGATATTTATAGTCGCAAATGAGCGGTCCACATCGCACCGCATATTTTCGACTTTCGGGTCCGTTTTTCGTCCCTAAACGATTCATTAAGTCCCGGATTAAGTCCAAATTAATTTTATTGGAACTTTAATCCAATTATAAGAAAATTTTATAAAATCCATTATTGGGGACCTTTAAAATTACATTCGCTACGCAGTCGCCTCGAACGACGTGCAAAAATCCGACTATCTCGGAATTAGACGAAATTTGACAGGGTGACTCGATTTCGCGATACGAATCCAACGGCGAACTCCGTTTCCTCATCCGAGGTCTAGAACATGATTATTTCAAATACGCATAAGGGTGGAGAATTACCATTTTGCCCTTTTTCAGAAAAAGTTCAAATTTTCCCGGGTTTTACAGTACCTTTGATGTATCTAAGAATTCTTTTCGCCGCCTTCAAATGGGCCACGGTAGGAGCTTCCATATAGCGACTTACAAGACCAACACCAAAAAGAATATCCGGCCTTGTGCATGTTAAGTACCTCAAGCTTCCCACTAGGCTCTTGAAATGGGTGGAATCCACATGCTCTCCATCTTCATATTTTGACAATTTTACACCACTTTCAATGGGTGTGTATACCGGCTTACAATCTTGCATCTTGAATTTTTCCAAAATTGCTTTAGCATAACCTTCTTGAGAGATGAAAATGCCTTCCTTCATTTGCTTCACTTCAATGCCAAGGTAGTATGACATAAGTCCAATGTTGGTCATCTCAAATTCTTTAGTCATTGCTCTCTTGAAATCTTCAAACATTCTTGGATAATTTCCTGTGAAGATCAAGTCATCCACATACAAACAAGCATAGAGTATATCACCATTATCATTCACCTTTATATAAAGAGCATGTTCATGGGGACACTTGGTGAAATTATTTGCTTGAAAATACTTGTCAAGTCTACGATTCCAAGCCCTTGGTGCTTGCTTCAAACCATACAAAGTCGTTTTTAATTTCAAGATTTTCTCTCCTTTCCCTTTCACAACATAACCCAATGGTTGTTCAACATACACCTCTTCATCAAGAAAGCCATTCAAAAAAGCGGACTTTACATCCATTAGATGAGTTTTCCAATCATTTAGAGCGGCTAAAGAAATAATCAATCTAATTGTTTCCAAACGAGCAACGGGTGCAAATACCTCATCATAGTCAATACCCGGTCTTTGACTATAGCCTTTTGCAACCAACCTTGCTTTGTACCTCTCCACTTCACCTTTAATATTTTTCTTTGTCTTGTACACCCACTTCACTCCAATGGCCTTTTGTCCTCTAGGGAGTGTGGCAAGTTCTCATGTTCCATTTCTTTCAATAGCTTCAATTTTCTTCATTCATGGCACTCCTCAACTTTTTGTCTTGTGTCGCTTTCTCATAGCCTATGGGATCACAATCGACAAATAGGCAAAATAGTGTTAGATCACTAAATCTTTGAGTTACCTCTTCGGTTTCTTCATAGATATCTGCTTGGTTGTTTCCGTTGTGGTATATCCTAACCTCCTAACATCATCCCTCAACGCGTATAGTCTATGTGTGGAGGGGAGTGTCACTCTCTATTGGAATGATGTCAAAAGAAAGGGCAACGGAATGGTGGAATGAATGAAATGTGTGTGTGTGTGAACAAAAATGATTCCCAAGCGCAAGAAGACTTTTGTGTGTCGTGTTTTACTTAGAACTGTATTCCAAGGTCGTCTCCCAGGGAAGGAGGTGAATCGTGTAGAAGGTAATTTTTTGTGAAAGAAAAGTACAAAATCTTTTGTTGTTTGAAGTTGGTTTGTGATTTGTGTTGTGATGAAATTGAAATGGCAAACAAGTGTTGGCTAATCAAAAGATTTTACTCCAATGGGAATGCCAAGTCGACTCGAACCCTTCCTCCAATGGTGCATAGATGAACGATTGATTTGTGGGAAGCGAGGGACGAGATGGAAGTGAGGATCCAAGCATAACCCGTGACAAGTCTACGGGATATCAAAAACTCACACCATGTCCTCTCTCAACCCAGTTAAATCGAACCATCGTACACTGAGGGGAGGAAAACAGATGAGTTGAAATGGCATACCCAAGAGGAGGTCTCCCTTGGATTAGCCAACTTAAAGATTTAGCTACTCATGCTTAAGGTAAATACAACAATGTAATGAAAAGACATTATGAAGAACTGAAGATTGGAGCTAAGCATAAACGAAATGAATCAATATAACTTTCGGATGATTTATACATGTCCATCACCTCTTGCTAAAGAGTGAATGAGAAACTAATCACTTTTCATTGCTTTGGTAGAGGTAGAAAAGTAAGTGATGCTCATCCCTCCAAGTAGAGGAATTACAAGGTAAAAACATATTACACAAGGAGCCGATCTTCGGCAAAGAATGAGTGAATCACGTTCCACCCTTGACGACTTTGGTAAAGCTCTAGAAAAGTGGAAAAGTTTCACTCCTCTAAGGGAAGAAGGAAGCTCAACAATGGAAGTAAAAAAAAGTCATAATATAATAAAAGAAATCAATAATACAAGAAAGTAAAGAAAACAATAACTACTTGGAGGGTTTTCCACAACCAAGATGATCTTTACAAGCCCTAAGGGGTGGTATTTATAGGCAACCAAAAGATGCCATTTACAAGCCCCAAGAGATGCCGTTTACAAGCCCCAAGAAGATGCACTTTAATTACACTTTGATCCCCCTTTGTTTTGAGCTTTAATAATTGGCACTCTATAGTTTGTAGCTTTGATAATTGGCTCCCCACAAGAAGATGCCCTTTAATTACACTTTGATCCCCCTTTGTTTTGAGCTTTAATAATTGGCACTCTATAGTTTGTAGCTTTGATAATTGGCTCCCCAGTAGTTTGTAGCTTTGACGTACAAAACCCTGAAAAGAACAACAATTAATGCATTATCCCTAATTCACACACTAACCCTAATTTGACTTATTTTGACTAGTTTAACTTTGTTTAACTAATACAATTGTCCTATTAACTTAATTAAATTATGCATTAATTAGGGTTAATCAATATCTCGAAGACTCCTCATGCGAGGTAGCCTTTCACTTGAACTTGCTTCAGATGATGACGGAGACGCTTGCACATTGGTGGGTGATAGTGGTGATGGTGGAGGAGAATAAATGGGCAGCTCCATGATCTCATTGGGCTCCTCCTCTTCTTCAAAGAATGGGAAAAAATCATAGTCTTCTTGTGGAGTGTTCCAATCCCATTCATCTTCTTCATCAAACTCAACATCTCTACTAATGATTGTCTTGCCATTGCTTGGGTTGTAAAGCTTGTAACTTTTGCTTCTTGAATCATAGCCAATGAAGACAAACTTTTCACTCTTGTCATCTAGTTTGGTCCGTTTCTCATTCGGCACATGTGCATAGCATACACTTCCAAAGACCCACAAATGAGAAACATTTGGTTTGATTACTCCCCATGCTTCTTGTGGTGTTTTATCTTGAACACTTCTAGTGGGACACCGATTTAACAAGTAGATGACACAATCAATAGCTTCCGCCCAAAACTCTTTGGGCATTTTTTTACTCTTCAACATACTCTGAGCCATGCAAGAATTGTTCGGTTCTTCCTTTCGGCAACACCATTTTGTTGTGGTGATCTTAGAACCGTTAGAGGATGGTGAATTCCATTTTCTTCACAAAAATTTTTGAATTCATTTGATGTGAATTCACCACCTCTATCGGATCTAATTGTCTTAACTTCATACCCACTTTGTTTTTCAATCAAAGCCTTAAACCTTTTGAAAACACCAAATACATCCGATTTTTGTTTTAGAAAATAAACCCACGTTTTCCGACTAAAATCATCAATAAAGAGAAGAAAATACCGGTTCTTACCAAATGATGGTGGGTCTATAGGGCCGTAAACATTCGAGTGAACAAGTTGAAGTGGTTTGGTTGCCCTTGAAATGGATTCTTTGGGAGAGCTCTTTCTAGCTTACTTTCCAATTAGACATCCCTCACAAAATTGATCCGGGTGGTTGATAGAAGGCAATCCTTTCTCCATCTTCTTTATAGACAACAACGTTAGTCCTCCAAAATTCAAGTGTCCAAATCTCAAGTGCCATAACCAAGAAGAATCTTTAACACATGCTTTCAAGCATTTTGCCACATCACTTTGAATATTTAACAAAAATATTTTATTTCTTGTCATCGGCACTTTGGCAACCAAATTCTCGTTTCCATCTCTTATTGAAAGATTATGATTTTTCATGCAAATATCATAACATTTCTCTAAGAGTTGTCCCAAGCTCAAAATATTATTTTTCATGTTTGGCACATAAAAAATATTAGAAATAACTTGGTGCCTTCCATCCTTCAAACGAATCAAAATATTACCTCTTCCCATTACTGGAATTTGAAAAGAATCTCCAAAAGTGACTTTTCCACTTACCGATTCATCAAGCTCCACAAACATCTCTTTATTTCCACACATATGATTATTAGCGCCGAAGTGAAGGTACCACACGTTCTTGTCTCCCTTTTGCTCTTCTTTGTATGCCAACAACAAGGTTGGCTCTACCTCTCAACAAAGTGTGATCTTTCTTCCACAAAATCATTTCTATACTCGGAAGCAAAATGGCCATATCGATGACAATTATAACATTGAATATGAGATTTGTCATACCTCCCTCCATATGATTTTGAATTGTTGCCTCTTCCACGTCCTTTTCCACGATGTGATTCTTGACCTCTTTCTTCTTTGTTGGACGCATTTTGGCCAAAATTTTCTCCTCTACCTCGACCACGTCCACCACGTCCACGTCCACGCCCTGTACCTGTTTGACTTCCATCTTGTCTTCTTTCCTTTTCTTTGAAAGAAAGCTTGGTTTGTAGCACTTGTTCCAACGACTCTTGCTTCTTCTTGCCGAACCGTTCTTCATGGGCTAACAACGATCCCATGAGTTCATCAATCGTCATTGTGTCTAAATCTTTAGACTCTTCAATGGCTATGACAATGTAGTCAAACTTGGGGTCCAATGAATGGAGGATTTTTTCTATCACCTGGGTATCATCATAGTGATCATCACCATGAGTTCTCAAATTATTCACAACCACCAAGATTCTTGTGAAATAATCTGAAACTAATTCGAATTCCTTCATACGTAAAGCCTCAAAATCACCTCGTAGAGTTTGGAGGCGAACTTTCTTAACTTTTTCCATTCCACTATGAGCGATTTTCAGAACATCCCATGTTTGCTTGGATGTGGTTGCACTAGCAACCTTCTGTAATATAGCATCATCCAAGCATTGATGGATGAGTGAAAGAGCCTTTTGATCCTTCTTCTTTGTAGCTTGCAAGACTTCCTTTTGGGCTTGACTTAAGGAAGCTTCATCTTGCGGTGCTGTGTAACCAATTGTTACAATCTCCCATAAGTCTTGAGATCCAAGAATTGTTTTCATGCGGATACACCAATTCTCATAGTTATCTTTGGTGAATCGAGGCATTTGAAATGGAAGCATTGCATTTGTCATCTCTCTCACTCTTTCTTTTTCCACACTTAAGCCTAGCTCTGATATCACTTTATTGGAATCTAGAGGACTATCGCACACTCACAAAAAAAATAATGGAAGAGACTATTGAAAATAGGAAGAACTCTTTCTATTCACTCATATTCAAATGGATGCATTACATAAGATATATATAGACTCTTATATATAACACATGACATACAAAATAATCCCACTACATAATGCAATAATAAAAATAATAAAGACCCCACTCCTCCATTACTTGGAAAATTAAAATATCACAATTATTTTGTCCCCCACTAATACCAAATTGATGAACCACTAATACAAAAAACTAAATGCATAAAAATAACTCCTAGAACATGAAAAGTCATGTTTATTTTTATTTTTCCAACAATTAAATCGTATGAAAGAAACTTAATTCTAAATTTTTAATTCATGAAAGAATCAAATTTTTTTATTAAAATATAAGGAATAGTGTTGTTGGGGTCTTAAAATCTATCTTACATTTATTGACCTAATGACCTGACAACCGAGATGCTAAAATAGTACTATTTTAATTAGAACTCTTATATTTATTTTTCGAGACCACGTCACTTAACACATTATTAAATAAGTAAATAAGTTTACATTTTACTATAAAAGTAACGATAAATTTATGCAAATTTTTAGTGGAGGCAAATCTTACAAAATTATAAACTTATAAAAATTTCAAAACTACCCAAAACATTTTCAAAATCGCACTGGGGGTAGTTGCCGCCAGTGTAAATCCGCCGTAGAAGGCATATTCAGTCAAGAATATTCACAGATTTAGGTTCTTGAATAATTGTTGTAGAGAGCAACCAAATAAACTTTTAGAAACAATTCTCACTCAGCCAAACGACTTGGGTTTTCCAATATCTCAACCTTGACATTTATGTGGTTCACCCAAGTATGTCAACACTAAAATGCCAAACACAATTAGTACTTAGTTTTAACCATCTTCCAATGGAAGATGAGCTCTCAAACCACGATATAATGACCGTGAAATAAAACTCATAAATCATTTAGGAAAAAAAAAAAATGACCGACGGTGGATTGCATGTCATCTGACAAAGTGTTCACTGAGTCTCCGTGGGAAAACAACATTGACAAAAAGTGCTTCTACATTTTATGAATAACTTAATCCAAGATAATGTAGAAGAGTCATTAGTTTTCTATTTTTTATATTTAATGGACGACCTCAAGTCATTTACGTTAAGCATGTGTACTCTATTAGATTGATTTTTTTATTTTGGTGTTGGGTTAATCATATGACATTTAATAATGATCTCAAGTTTCCGATACAGAATAATAAATTTCATGGCAGAATTTAATCATTCGCAAATACCACATCTCAAAACATAGTATCTCATGTACATAGGTAGACTAACATGAATCTACAAACTGAACTTATCTTGTACACCAACTACAAACACAAATCATCTTAAATCAATTCCCGTAGGGCCATAACACTTACAACACTTTAGGAAGAGCATTTACTGACACATTAGCAATGACAAATCTTTCTTAGGAATATTATACTAACCTTTAACCTCGAACTTATGTGAACAAATAGTGGTTAACCCTCGCAAGAAACAAAACCCCTATGGGTGTTATGTAACCATCAAACCCCTCAAAGTAGAGAAACCTCAAACACTCTACGATACGAATTCGAGTGTAATGCACGTTCATCACATCCACTCATACAAGAGATAATAAAGATATTTTTCCAAAAAATCCACGTATATCAAAATTCATAGTTCCACAATTCTCAAGTAAATGAATAATTGAAGCAAAACACGCAAGAGATCGTAAAAAGAAACCTTCTTGTTCACAATATTCAAGATCTAGGGGTTTAACCAAGAACATATAATTTTTTTATGTAAATCATGTGTTTATTCAAGAATTTAAGCATATATCCAAAATGAATATAAAACGTTTAAGATCTATCACATATATAGGATTGTAAATCAAGAACTAGGGTTTTTCAATCAAGAACGAATGAATCTTGTAGATAAATCATATATTTTCTTCAAGAAATGAATAATAGGTTCAAACAAATGAGAAAATATTATAGATCTATTATTTTTATTGTAATAGAGATGAAAAAGATATAAATATATAACCTTAATCTCAATGAACGAGTTTGAGAATGAACCCCTACCTTAATCCGCAGTTCAGTGAAACCCTAACACGTTTGTTGTGTTCCTCACACGTTAAACCTTCAAAATCTCTCCCTTTTTTGTTCTTCCAACACTCCTTAGCCTCCTAGGGCTGAAAACTAACCTGAAGAACATCTTTATGGTATTCATAGGGTCAAAAACTGTTCAGTCGGTGCGGGCCTGATCTCTGAAAGATGTGCACTCACATTCGAACATGATTGGCGTTCGAACAAGCCATGTTTGAACATGAATTGCATTAGAACTTGATCTACTCCTAGTATCTCCCATTCTGTCAGTTCTGTCTATCAGACCTAAACTTCTGGGGCTAAACTATATTCAAACGTGAACTGTATTTGAACGTAACTCTAATTTATGTCTGAAATTCCAAGGCAATTTTGGCTTAGTTAGAAGTTAATTCACGAAATTTTCGTGAAATACACTTTTGTAGCCCTTGAAGTCTAGTTTCTAATATACAAAATTCATGTCTGTATAATAACAGGGTAAAAAGTTATAATTAAAATACTAAGGTAGTGTCTAATTCATTTCTACCCAATTTCTCTCATACATGCATTTAAATTCCGGACCACTTCTAAACTTCTAATACACCTCATATCACCTATCCTTAACTAATTTTATATTAATGTAGTGCATGCTAGTCTAATATAATTTAAAATAATTACACGGGGGCTTATAGGCACAGGCCTAAGCCCAATGTCTCTTAGTAGAATGGTAAGGCAGTGACTCATAAAGAGCGGTAAAATCTTGGTTCTTGGAAGAGCAGACTCTTGTAAAGAGTGGTGGATCAGACACAAGGGGGAGCTAACCGAATATGGTTCACACATAAGGGAGAGATTGTTGAGTATTGCATTTTTGGGAATACCAAATCATATAGGAAAAGAAATAAAAGTGTCCTAATATATTATTGATGGGCTCACCACCTATAGGCTTAAGTATTTAGGTGGGTATGAATGTATATTGGACCTTAGATCAATAAACTCATAGTCTCCAAACAATGTGACACATTAGATGGTGGGTTCATTCTCTAACAATAAAACTAAACACATAGGATTCCTCATAAGTCAACCTGTTTCTTTTTTTTTTTTTAAAATTGGACAATTGTTTGTGTCATCCTTACATAGGGGCAATGCTAATTGTTTCTATATTTTTCCCAATGTATCGAATGTCCCTTCCGAGACAATTTATAAGTCAATCAACGTAGCAAAAACACTACGTTGTCGGCTGAACATGACTTTTATGTGTTATTCTCTTTTATTTCTTTGCCACGAGCAACAACAATAAGACATAGAGGAAAAGGTTGTTGAGCCAGTACAACTTGTACCGGTTCATCAGTCTATAGAACGTGCTTGTACTGGGGATTAGTCTTAGATATTGTGTTATTATGATATTTATTATTGACTAATTACGTTGGGTAAGACGTTAATTGTGTTGATTTAACTGAGTTTTGAATACGATTTTCTTTTTGGAGTGTTGTCTAATTTTGTAGGTAAATGGGTTGAGTTGATGATTAATAGGACAAAACACAAGGAAAGGAAGAGATCCAAGATATGGGGAGGCAAGAGAAGCATTCTGCTAAACGCGTTCGGATGGCAAACAAGGAGCATCCGGACGGACATTCTAGTAGCTACTCCAAAAACGAATGAAGAAGTGCGTCCGGACAGAAGAACATATGCATCCAGACGCGTGTTTTTTATAGACCTAGACAACCATGCGCGTCCGGATGGTAGAAGCTATGTGTCCGGACACGTGTTCAAGAGTTGTTTAGAGCCTTAAAACTTCTAATGTGAATTAGGTTTTGTTTCCCCATTACCTATATAAAGGAATGTAATTCTATATTGTATTCACCTTCTGTCCTTTAGCATTTTCTTTTCTAGTTTTATTGTATTATTTTTATGCCCGACTAAAAGCTCAACTAAAGTTAAGGGAGAAGCTTTCGATGATGCATGGTATTGTTTTTTATCCAATATTTTTAATACATGATTTATTCTTTTAATTTAATTCTTTTCTTTTAGTAAATTTTTTCCTTTGTAAAATTTCCTGATTCGTTGTGCCACATACATCGAATGCTTGAGAATCCCTATAAATTAAATAACTGGTTATTCCATACTTGGGTGAATTAATTATAATTTTTATAAGATAATTGATTTATTATTTGCAATAAATTTAGGATTTATCTGTTAGAGAACTTGATTTATCGTAGACTTCATATACGATGAATGTTATTAATATGCATGTGAATTCCTAGACTTATTCGGATAATTTATTGGTTATATTTTTATTTTTTTTTTAAAAATTTGTTGGTTATAACTTTTTATGTTTTCATATTATTATCGCTAAATATTCCGATTGAGATCACTCCTCAACTGATTCCCAATTGAGTTAAAAAAAAAGATCATTAATAATTACTGTGTGAAATTAAAAGGGTATCCCCGATGCTTTAGTATTTCAAATTACTATTTTTATTCAATTAATCTGTTGTTCTTTTAAACAACCACTGTTCTCAAACAACCTTCAAAGAAAAATTTCTTTTATTTTTCTTGCATTCCAAGTTTTCTCAAGTCCTTGTGGACCGATCTCAGACTTACTTAGTCTATTATTACTTTGTGACAACCTACGCTTGGGTTCTGCATTATTTGAGTTGTAGCAATCGCTATAAATTTATTGTACCGGTTCATCAGGGGACATAATGCACTTGTACTGGTTCATCCTCATCTTTGTACCGCTACAAACCCAAACAAAAAGTCTTCAACAGGTTTATCCCCATCCTTGTACCTGTTCTTCAACACATAAGTACGGGCACAAATCCCGAACTTTCATCCATTGGCGTCTGGATACCTTTCTCCACTTCTACACTCAATAGAAGGCTCCCATTTCCTAGGCAACCAAAGGCTTTGATTGGTGTTGGCTCTCCCAAAGCTACACATTGCAAACTTTGAATTGACGGCACACCGGCGAAGGGAAGAAGCTTCTCTGGCATCCATCACCACCCACCTAACACTTGGGCCAATAAGTAGAGAGGAAGGACAAAAGACACATATATACATTGCTTACACACATTTGAAGAGGAGTCTTAGAGTCTTAGAGTTTTTACGGATGGTTGTATAGTGTTAGAGTTTAGCTAGTTTCGGAGAAGAAAAACAGAGCATCTCCATTTTCCATTTCAAAACTTTAGTTGTTGTATTTTGTTCTTGTATTTAAACTTGCTACTTTGATGTACATCTTAGTAGAGTGAATCTTTTCTATATTATTGTTCATTTCCCTTTGATTCCATGTCTATTGTTGTTGTTTTTGGCTTGATGGGTTTTGCTTTCGGCTAAGCTTCGGCATAATCTAAGGAAGGATTCTCACTTGTGATCAAGAAATATTGGTTCTCAAATGGATTCTAATTGTGTAGTGTCTTTGTAGATAGAAAACAATCACTTTTGAAAACTTGTTTGAAGTGTAAACATCTTGATTTCCCGTCGATGGATTTTTTGGCACGGGTAATGCTTGGAGTCCCTACAGTCAACAAGGGTATTTGCATATCTACCTATTATTTTCCATCCTTAAAGACACATATCTTTCAAAATCTGATTTTAGTTGAATATTTTCCATCTAGGTAGTATCAGGTGTTAGGGCTCCAAGTCTAAATACTCCATTTTTTTTTTAGAGAATCCAATTCTACTTAGATTGTTTCTTTTCACTTTGCCCAATCATGTCTAGATTGACATTCATCAAAAGAGCATGGTTCAAGATCATCATCATTTAAGATTTCAGTTGCCACTGAAAAAGAGTATGATATCATTGATAACTATTTCTATGAGATCCCACATTTCTCTTGTGCATGCATAATTAATAGAAATTTTTTTATTGGTAGATATCTACATATCTTTAGGAGTATGTTTCTCTTCGGGAGGTATGATTTGAGATAATGTGGGTGCATCTTGATTTTCAACAACTTCTTTAGGAGTCGTATATAATTCACCTTTTGTTCTCCTCTTTTGGGGATCTAAATATTTTGAACCTATGAGTCGTCCACGATTCAGGTGTGCAATTAATGATTCATTTGTTACCATAGATTTTCCAATTGGAATATCAATTTTTGTCAGAGTATTCACGGCTGGTATATATGATTTGGTTATTTTTGCTGCATTAGTAAATGCATCAGGCAACTGATTAGCAATTTTTCTGTAGATGTATGATTCTTTGTACTTCAATTTCACATTGATAAGTACGTGGATCAAAATAAGACATTGATTTTATTTTTCAAGAAAATTCATACATATCTTTAGACAGCGATTTCCTCCCCCTAATGATAGGAAGTGTGTCTCATTAAAATGACAATCCATAAATCTTGCGGTAAAAATATCACTTATCAAAGGTTCAAGATACTTGATAATTGAAGGTGAGTCATACCCAATATATATTCCCAATCGAATTTGAGGAACCATTTTAGTACGTTGTGGGGGTGCAATTGAGGCATGTACAACATAACCAAAAGTTTGTAGATGAGAAATATTTAGGGGTTGACCAAATACAAGTTATAAACATGAATATTGATGACAGACACTTGGTTGGATACGACCTAAGGTGGCTGCATGTAAAATGGCCTGTCCCTAAGTAGAAATGGGTAACTTTGTACTTATAAGTAAAGGTCGAGCAATCAATTGAAGTCAGTTGATAATAGACTTAGCTAGACCATTTTGAGTATGAGTGTGAGCAACTGGATGCTCAACATCAATCCCCACAGATATGCAATAGTCATCAAATGTTTGGGATGTCAATTCACTAGCATTACAAGACAAATTGTAGAGATCCAAAAAGTGAGGATAAATTTTTCAGTTTTGTCGGTAGGGCATTATTCATGTACCATTTACCGGTAGGGCACTACATATGCATCATTTAGGCGTAAGTCATGTTTAGGAGCATAATTTAAGTATGCCACAGAATAGAAGCATGCTTAAAATGTTAAAATACACATACTGTGTGAATTTGAGCTTAAACGAAAATAGTTTCAAAAATTAGACAAAAAGGACATCCCGGGTGGCCCAGGTGGGACCGGCCAAACCCGGCCACAAACGAAAATATATTTCTTTGAAAATTTTCATTAAAAATAATTTTAAGGACTTTGGTTAAAACAAAATGTTGAATTGAGGCGTTTCGGGACGGATTGTAGTGTAACGGGGTCCCGGATTCATCAAGGGCAAAATGGTCATTTTGCACCTTTGCCCCTCTACTATAACTACAGCCCCCTTAGTGTAAAAATATCAGTTTTTGGGCTGGGAAGGGGCAGTACACGTTCTTGGAGGAAAAAGAAAGAAAAACCCTAGGTTCTTCAAGTTTCAAGCCACCAAAACTCATTTATTGGCCAAGATTCTTGCAAGACTTCCTTCTAAGAAGTTGTTCCTCTCAACAAGAGCTATATTCTCACTGATCGGTTCGGCTATAAAGCGAACACAACTCCCTTGGTTTGAGAAAAATCATTTTAGGTATGATATTTTGCTAAGTTGAGAATAGATTTAAGTTTTCTTGCCTTTCTATGTGTTGATTGAATGATTTAGGTGTTTAATTGATGTTAGAAAATCATTTAGTTGGTAGTTGCTTTGACAACTTAGAGTTAGTGGTTTAAGTATTTTTGTGTTCTTTGAGCTTCTTGACAATTTGTTGCTATGATAAAGGTGTATATTGCATATGTGTTGGATTATTATATTCTAGCTTATATTCATGTAGAGAAACTCTTGTGCTTTGAGAGTTATGATTTATTCCATAAGTTGGTAGTTTGTGTATTTGTATTTTCTTTGAGAAATTGTGAAAGTGATGAACATGAAACTTGATCATATATTTAATTTATTGAATTGTGCCTCACATTCGTGTAGATAAAGTGTTGTGAATTGGAAATTATGCTTTGCTTATGAATGAGGCATATTTTAAGTTATATGTCATGTGTTGATGAAATGTTCCATAGAATTTACATTGAGAAAAATTAAGGCATCTTGGCATACATAATTCCTTGGAAACATAATGTGGGTTGAGCACTTGGTGCTATGCATTATGAGGGTGTAGATCCTGTGGTGAAAAACCCAAAATCTGGCCAATGACAGTACTCGCAGGCTGACGGGGGTGGACCGTGAAACGAGACATGGGTGGCATAGAGTTGCATGTATGTGTCATGCATATTGAAATTTCATAGCATTGAGGGATTACAGAGTTGTAGCTTTTAAAATGTACACTTGCACATGCCACACCTTAAATTTGTTCCTAGCATTAGCATTTTGTCATAACAACAGTTGAGCTGACCCATTCATGGGATATCATATTACAGATGAGACTCCCGGTACTTGAGACTTGAGGAAGTTTTAAAGGAAGGAGAGAAAAGGGACTCAAATGGATATTTGGCCCTTGGGGCAAATTTTGTATGTATGGGCATAAGCCCAAATGACTTGTATATTTCAGTTTGGAAATATGTGGGACATCTTTATTTAATGAGTATCATATGTGTATGTTGAGAACAAGGGATGTATGGTTAATTCACATGGATTGTGGCCATCGAGTGAGGGTGGATTGTGATATACTTTTGCATATGAAATATTGTGAATATTAGGTGGGAAAAAAGGCTTGGAAAACAAAGGAGGTTATGTTAAAATTTTATGAAAAATTAAAAGACTTATTAAGTGTGTAAAACACCTTTTAAATAGGTGGGAATGATGTCAAGGGGGGGGGGGGGGGTTTAGAAATCTTGAAGAAATAGACTAAAAATGGAAGGAAAGTGTCTTGAAAAACTTTGGGAAAAAAAAAGGGAAAACGAGGGAAATGAATGAAAAATCAATTTATCCAACTTAATGACCTTTCATTTACTTTTCTTCTTCCTTTTCACTCACTCCCCGGGCTTGTGAAAATTCGGGGCGTGACACCAATTGTCTTGATGGAATAATCTACGAATTGTGCCCACAATCGGATTATTTGGGCAAGGAACTTAGCAAAAATAACGTTATGAGTAGATAGTAAAGAGATATGCCACCACCTTGTTGATGCATCTATCAAGACCATAAAATAACAAAATGGTCCACATGATGGATGAATAGGTCCACATATATTCCCTTGAATTCGCTGGAGAAAAATTGGGAATTCACCATTAACCATTATAGTAGATTATCTAATAATCAATTTACCTTGTGAGCATGTAGTACATAAATAATCACTACGCAAAATAATCTTCTAGTTCTTTAATGGATGCTCATGTGAGTTATGGATGATCTGACACATCATTATTGACCCTGAATGACCAAGTCGGTCATGCCAAAGTATAAAATTTTTTAGATCAGTGAGTTTTAGGCACATCACATTATTTGTTTCAATTGTTTTTATGGTTGTATGGTACAACCAATAAGAGAAAGCAAAAACTTTCTCTAATATTAGGTTCTGGCTGGAAAATATTCTTTATTATTATCATTCATAGTCTTAATATGAAATTCATTATGACGTATATCATTAAAACTTAGCATATTTCTTCTAGATTTGATTGAATATAAATTATCATTGATTTTGAGTATTGTTCCATGTAGTAACATAATTAGTGCTCTTTCGAAGCCTTCAATTAGATTTGCAGAACTTGATATTGTATTGACATTAGCTTTAGTCGACATTAATTTTGAGAAAGAGCTTTTATCTCTAAAAATAGTGTGCGTTGTACCGCTATCTAGCAAACATCTATCTTCAGAATTCGCAGTCATTAGTAGCGGCTAACCACGCATAAACCAAATTGTCAATACCTTCATTTAATTGCGCATGAAATTATTAGATTACATAAAGATATTTGTCTTTTTGATCAGGTATATATGTTATAGGATACAAACCATAGAAAGTAAGATTATTTCTTATAAATGTTCTATGGCTCCTAAAATAAATATCTCGTAAACTTTTTTTTACTATCTCTTGTGTATTCTTATTATTTGTGTAATAATAATTTTTTTTTTCCTTTATGTATTACTTTATAACAACGGTCATAATTCCTACAAAAATTATTTGATGTAATATTTATCAAAGAAACGCTTGTAATTCACAATTGATTTTTGTTCTATGAATTTTCTAGTATCCTCGTGCAA